>JANUSC010000090.1:0-600000 GCA_025200525.1 Camellia lanceoleosa | reverse complement strand
CTGCACCAAGTGCATATACTCCTCCTTTACCGCACAAAAATGTCACGTGTCTGCCAATCAATTCAATTATTAAATTCCCCCAATAAAACAAACAATTAAAGCTACTAGCATAATATCGCTATCTTTATCTTCAAACTTTCTGCTAATGAAAATATAAAAAAATGTAGATATTATGTAGATAGTGCCATATTTACATGTAATGTTAACAAATGGAATCTCGCTGCAACTGTGCCCACATTTTCAAATTCTAATAGTCCACATTCAGGTGGTTTGAGGATAAATGACATCAATTATATATATATGCAAAGTTGATTGTCCGAGATTGCAGTGGTTAAAGAGGAAATTAGATGGTTCACTCACCTAATAAAATAAAGTAAATCAATAAAATTAGAGGCTTTAAATGTGGTTGATTTCACTATTTTCACTATTTTTCCGGATAGCATACATAGCCGGTCGTTGTTGGACATTCCTGGCATTATTTGGGTATTCAGATAGCCCCAACCAAACACCCCTTAAAGCATAATTTTAATTTTAATTAATTACTTTATTTATTAAAAAAAAAGTTAAAATGCATTAGAGCATCTCCAACGGTGCATTACTTTTTTTACCAAATCTAAGTAAAAAATAACTGATTTTCTCTGATATGGCTTGCTCCAACGGTGCATCAAAAGGGAAGAGTTATCCGGTGGGTCGACCGGTAAGGTATTTTTTTTTTTTTTTTAAAACTGTTTGAACTTTTTTACCTGTTTGAATCTACTTATTTGGAAAGGGAACTGGTCGACCGGTGGGTCAACCGGCCGGACATTCGGCTGGTTGCTGGTTGACCGGTTGCCCCCGTCCAACGGTATAGAACAGTAAAAAGATGAAATCTTGAGCTTGTCCTCAGTTTGATGAAACTTTTGTTCCATTCTCATTTTGATATCAATTTGGTGAAATCCTTGGAGCGAAAAAAAGTAATTTTTTTCATCAAATTTCAAATCTGATGGAAGGTTTGATGCAGCGTTGGAGATGGCCTTAGAGGATGAGGCGGGTTACCGTATCTCTCATGCATCATAAAAAAAATACACAATCGGTTTTGAATCTGTGAATTCGTAAATTTATTAATAATGAATTTATACTATAAAATTAACCAATTAGCACACGAGGTTAGTAACCGCTGGAATTAAAGTGGCGTTGATTAATTAATCGGAAAGCAAGGAATCACCTGGTGGAGTTGCGTGCAATGGAAGCACAAATGTCGACGATCTCGGCGCACAATAGCAAATCCCGCTGACTACCGGTGGCCTCGTAGGATCGCAAGCACGTGAAAGCTGTCCCGAGCAAACCCGTGAATGCGGTTGGGTCCGTACTACTCCCCTGTTCTTCACACCATCCTTCCCACGTGACTTGTACCACCTAACTCACACAAACACACACCACCGGCTTCAGTTAACTTGCTCCTAAGGACGACAAAACCTTATCCTACGCCCACCACCACCAATTGGAATTCAAAGTTTTCAGTAATGGTTGTTTGTTGACGTACCTGGTCTTTGAGAGAAATCGCCGCTTTCAGAAAGGCCTGAATTGGAAGTGAGAGAAGATTCGTAACCGTTGGATCTGGAATTTTAAGCAAATCGAGCCGTTCGTTTCCGTCTTCTGAACTATTGCTTTCCTGAGAAGCAAACCCCACTACCGATGACATCTCTACCTTCGCTCTCTCTGAACAGTTTAGACACTGATATTTGCAAATGCAAATTTGTAAGTATTTTTCTCAATGAAAATGATTCAGATATATATATATATGGTTAGAAAGTTAAAAATTAGTTTTTTAAGGTTAAAATTTATAAAAGATAAAATAAATTAAAATAATTAATAAAATAAAATATTTTATCAAATTTATAATTTTTTTTTTTTCTCACAAAATACAATAATACTCAATTGAAGAAACAATATTATATTTTTTAATAATTGATATTTAATTTTATAAAAATTAAAAGTATAATAATACTCAATTAAAGAAACAATAGTATTGATAAAATCATGTGAAAAAGAAAAATTCTCCAATATGTAATACATACTATATATAATTTTACATAAAATTTCATAGGTTAAACCCAAAAAAAAAAAAAAAAAAAAAAAAAAAAAACTCCACAAAAAATTCAATCTAGAAACTCGTTATCTATGTGCGAATGAAAAAGCAATTCAGCGACAAAAACACATGGATAATCACATTCCCCCCTAGTTTATGAAAAGTTTATTCAGCGGCCGCGCCTGTTTTTTTTATTAAAAAAAAATCCTCTTTACATTGTATTTAGTTAAGAAATTTGTAAAAACAATTTAAAAAAATAAAAATATAAGTGAAATATAAATAAAAATATATCTATATTTTACATATATTTTTTCTTTTTATTTTTAATTTTTTTCTAAATCTCCTAACCAAACACAATATTAATGATATTTTATATACAGATTTAAGATAGTATGAAATAAGGGTAAATTGCACTTATAGCTCATGAGATTTGAATTTAATACATATTACACTCTGACGTTTTAATAATTATACTAACTTTCTATCATTGTAATTATTAAACAGAATGAAAACATTGAGCTCATACAGTCTCTCTTTTTCTTTTTTTTTTGTTTTACTTTCTTTTTTTTTTTTCATTTCCTTTATTTTACTTTTTTTTTCAATGTAGTTTTCTTTGTTTTTTTACTAGGAGCTGTTGCTTTTTATATAAGTACGAAGTTTATGAAATGATACTATTAACTACAGGGGTAAAATAAAATTTTCAAAATGTCAGGAGGTGGGATGTAATTAAACCAAACCTTAGGGGTATCGGTGTAATTTACCCATGAAATAATTTAGGGGTTCTGATAGGTAAAATTATTATCTAATAAGTCTTGTGATAATTAACGGTGTTTTTCATCAAATAACATTAAAAAAAGTCATTAATTATTAATTTTAAGTGTCAGTTCAAATTTTTTATCACAAGAAGTCACTAATTATAAGTTTTAGCGACATTTTAAAAAAAAAATCACAAAAAAAAGTCACTAATTTTTAGTTTTTAGCGACAATTTAAAAAAATTCTTCATAAAAAAATCATTAATTATAAATTTAGCGACAATTTATAGAAATCGTAATAAAAAAGTTACTGATAGTCAATTTTTAGTAACAAATGTAAAAAATCATCGCAAAAAACAATGGTTTTGTGTTTACTTATTTTTTGGCTTATTTTTGTCTTTAATAATTTTTTTAAAAAAAATTTATGTTTTTAGATTCAATTCGACAAAACGAACCGAAAAATTATAATTTAAAAAAAAAATCAAAGAAGAAAAAAATAAGCAAAAAAAATTTTGTGTGCTTATTTTGGCTTATTTTTTATTTTGAATTTTTTTTGTAAAAAAAACTTTTTAATACGTCTTGAGACGAACCAAAAAAGTAAAAAGTTTTGACATAACTTTTAAGATAAGTCACTAAAAATAAAAATTTTAAAACAAAATGTAGCTTATTTAAGTGATCCGAAACCATTAAGATATATTAATAATTTATCAAATAGTAATTTATTCTACTATAATTTTACAATCGTAATGAGTTAAAGAGTCCAAAATGTAATTGAGTGGTTTAAACTTGTAATCAGGGACGAAAAGAATGGGGGCCATTCTACCACTTCTCTTTGAATTTATGAATTACTAGCTTATCACCGTACTATGTATGAAATAATTATAAATATTTATATTTATTTTAAATTTTTTATAAAAATAATTTAACAATCTTATCACTAATTATAATATATAATTTTTTGTATGAGGAGATTTTAAATGCTGATAAGAGAATTTTGATCAAATCAATAAATGTAAGCATGTGAAAAGACATATGTATTAAAAAAAGTTAATAAATGATGATCAAGAGATTTTAACCAAATCAATAAATGTTGACGTTTTTTTTAAATAAAAAATTTTAAAAATTCAGATTGAGATATTGGAACTCCCCACAAGGCTTGGGGGTTAGAAACCCTTTTTTTCTTAAAATATAACTAGCATATCACTTGTGCTATGCACGGATTGTATTTATAATTATCTATATATGTGAATTGCGATTTTTAAATGTCTTCTTTTTTTCTTTTTTTTTAAATGCCTTCTTTTTTTCCTTTTTTTATATTATATTAAAGTTTAATATTTTGATAATAATCATATGTTTTAGACTTTTCAAGGAATTAAATGTCTTTTTTTAATTATATTATATTAAAGTTTAATATTTTGATAATAATCACATGTGTTGGACTTTTTAATAATTTTTTTTATATTTGTTCTTAATGTATTAAAGTGTTATTATGATGGATAATAATCATATGTGTTGGGACTTTTTAAGGAATTCATATGTGTTGGATTTTAAAGAATTTTTTTTATATTTATTCTTAATACATTAAAGTGTTATTATAAGTGTAAGATTTGCGGGTTGGGAGAAGTTAATAAATGCTAAATTTTTTTTTAAAATAAAAAAATCAAGAAATTTAGATTGGGAGATTGGAGCTCCCACAAGACTTGGGATTAAAAATCCCGTTTTGCTTAATATATAGTATAGACTAACATATCACCCCTGCTATGCACAGATTGTGTTTACAATCTATCTATACTATATATTAAGCAAAATGGGGTTTTTAACCCCAAGGCCAATGGGAGCTCCAATCTCCTAATCCTAATTTTCTAATTTTTTGATTTAAAAAAAAAACTCAGCATTTATTGACTTCTCCCAACCCAATCTCAGCATTTATTGACTTCTCCCAACCCACAATCCTTTTTGACTTCTCTCATAATTATTACAACTATAGATCTCAAAAAGATATAACATCTAAATTTGAATTATGATTTAATAATATAATTATGTATTTTTTTGTGTATATCTATCAAAATTTTAAATCACTTAATCGGACAAATTAATCAATTTTCTAAAATTATTGATTTTTAATTTACAAAATAGATTAAAAAAAACTATTGACTGATTTATTTATTTAATAACAAAAATATTTCATAATCTCTCCCTCCTAATCTCTCTCACAAATTTTTTAAAAAAAAATGTTAAAACTTACATTTCTTTTCTCTTCTCCAAAAAATCAGATAATATTTTTTATTAAAATTGTAGATATCTACCTATATTTTATATATTATATTATAGCATAACAAAAAAAAAAACTAAAAAACTAAAAAAACAATCTTTAAAGTTTATCTAAATAAACTTTAAATCAATAAAATTCACATGTCTATCACATATCTAACTCACATCATAACTTACCTAAATAATAATAATAATTAAAAACAAATAGAAACCACAAAACCAAACCTCAACATTTATTGATTTCTCCCAACCCACAATTCCTTTTGACTTCTCTCATAATTGTTGCAACACTCTTTTCAATTTCTCTCATACACTATGATTATACACAAAAATAAAAAAATAAAAAAAAAGGATAAGAATTTAGCTATAGATCTCGAATAATTAAAAACAAATGGAAATCACAAAAC
Organism: Camellia lanceoleosa; assembly: GCA_025200525.1. NCBI lineage: Eukaryota > Viridiplantae > Streptophyta > Magnoliopsida > Ericales > Theaceae > Camellia > Camellia lanceoleosa. The sequence continues at coordinate 594,501 of JANUSC010000090.1, read as the reverse complement.
CCAACCTCAACATTTATTGACTTTTCCCAACCCACAATCCCTTTTAACTTCTTTCATAATTATTGCAACACCCTTTTCAATTTCTCTCATACACTATGTTTACACACAAAAATAAAAATAAAAAAGATTAGAATTTAGCTATAGATCTCAAAAAGATATAACATCTAAATTTAAATTATGATTTAATAATATAATTATGTATTTTTTTTTATGTATATCTATCAAAATTTTAAATTACTTAATGGGACAAATTAATCAATTTTTTAAAATTATTGATTTTTAATTTACAAAATCTATACTATATATTAAGTAAAACGAGATTTTTAATCCCAAGGCCTGTGGGAGCTCTAATCTCCTAATCATAATTTTCTAATTTTTTGATTTTTATATAAAAAAAAAACTCAGCATTTATTGACTTCTCCCAACCCAACCTTAGCATTTATTGACTTCTCTCAACCCACAATCCCTTTTGACTGCTCTCATAATTATTTCAACACCTTTTTTAATTTCTTCCATACACTATAGTTACACACAAAAAGAAAAAGATAAGAATTTAGCTATAGATCTCAAAAAGATATAACGTCTAAATTTGAATTATGATTTAGTAATATAATTATGTATTTTTTTATGTATATCTATCAAAATTTTAAATCACTTAATGGGACAAATTAATCAAATTTTTAAAATTATTAATTTTTAATTTACAAAATAGATTAAAAAAACTATTGACTGATTTATTTATTTAATAACAAAAATATTTCATAATCTCTTCCTCCTAATCTCTCTCACAAATTTTTTTAAAAAAAAATATTAAAACTTGTATTCTTTTTCTCTTCCCAAAAAAATCAGATAATATTTTTTATTAAAGTTGTAGATATCTACCTATATTTTATATATTATATTATAACATAACAAAAAAAATTAAAAAACTAAAAAAAAAATCTTTATAGTTTATATAAATAAACTTTCAATCAATAAAACTCACATGTCTATCACATATCTAACTCACATCATAACTTACCTAAATAATAATAATTAAAAACAAATAGAAACCACAGATAAATTAAATTAAAAAAAAAATACCCACAACTCCATCTTAAATAAATTGAAAAGAAAAATGCCCGAATAGACACCACACAAAAATAAAAATAAAAATAAAAAGATATATCTATCCATCTATCTATACTATATATTAAGCAAAAGCGGGTTTTTAACCCTAAGTCTTGTGAGAGCTCCAATCTCTCAATCTAAATTTTCTGATTTTTTGATTTAAAAAAAAAAATCTTAGCATTTATTAACTTCTCCCAACCCTAAGTCTTACCCTCATAATAATACTTTAATATATTAAGAACAATCATAAAAAAAAATTCTTTGAAATCCAGTACATATGAATTCCTTGAAAAGTCTCAGCACATATGATTATTATGCCTCATAATAACACTTTAATGCATTAAGAACAAACATAAAAAAAAATTTCTTAAAAAGTCTAACACATATGATCATTATCAAAATATTAAACTTTAATATAATATAATAAAATGAAGAAGACTTTTAATTCCTTGAAAAGTCCAACACATATGATTATTATCAAAATATTAAACTTTAATATAATATAAAATAGGAAAAAAAATACATTTAAAAAAAAAAACATTTAAAAATCACAATTCACATATATAGATAATTGTAAATATATTAAGGAAAAAGGGGTTTCTTAACCCCAAGTTTTGTGAGAGCTCCAATCTTCCAATCTTAATTTTCTAAATTTTTTATTTAAAAAAAAAAACTTCAGCATTTATTAATTTGGTCAAAATCCTCTGATCAGCATTTATTAACTTTTTCTAATTCACATGCCTGCATTTATTGATTTGGTCAAAATCTCTTATTAGCATTTAAAATCTCCTTATACAATTAATTATAGATACAGCCCGCACATAATTACTGCAGTAGCTTTTTTAATTTCTCATGTACATTATAGTTAGTGATAAGATGGTTAAATTAATTTTATAAAAAATCTTAAAAAACATAATTTATATATTAAAAAAAATTAAAACAAATATAAATATCTATAATTATCCCGTGCATAGCACGGGTAATAGGCTAGTTATCTATATATGTAAATTGTGATTTTTAAATGTTTTTATTTTTATTTTTAAATGTCTTTTTTTTTTCCTTTTTTATATTATATTAAAGTTTAATATTTTGATTTTCAAGGAATTAAATGTCTTTTTTTTATTATATTATATTAAAGTTTAATATTATGATGATAATCATATGTATTGGACTTTTAAAGAATTTTTTTTTATGTTTGTTCTTAATGTATTAAAGTGTTATTATGATAGTAAAATTGGGAGTTGGAAGAAGTTAATAAATGTTAAGATTTTTTTTTAAATCAAAAAATCAAGAAATTTAGATTGGCAGATTGGAGCTCCCACAAGATTTGGGGTTAAAAATCCCATTTTGCTTAATATATAGTATAGATAGCCTATCACCCGTGCTATGCACGGAATAATTATAGATATTTATATTTGTTTTAGATTTTTTTAATATATAAATTATATTTTTTAAGATTTTTTATAAAAATAATTTAACAATCTTATCACTAATCATAGTGTATGGGAGAAATTGAAAAGGGTACTGCAGTAAATATACACGGATTGTGCCTATAATTATTTGCATGAGGGGATTTTAAATGCTGATCAGAAAATTTTGACCAAATCAATAAATGTAGGCATATGAAAAGACATGTGGATTGAAAAAAGTTAATAAATGCTGATCAGGAGATTTTGATCAAATCAATAAATGTTGAGTTTTTTTTTTTTAATAAGAAATTTAGAAAATTCAGATTGAGATATTGAAGCTCCCACAGGCCTTGGGGTTAAAAATACATTTTTGCTTAATGTATAGTACTAGCCTATTACCCGTACTATGTATGGAATAATTATAGATATTTATATTTGTGTTAGATTTTTTTTTAATATATAAATTATGTTTTTAAAGATTTCCTATAAAAATAATTTAACAATTTTTATCACTACCCATAGTGTATGGGAGAAATTGAAAAATGTTTTGCAGTAACTATACACGGGTTGTATCTATAATTATTTGTATGAGGGGATTTTAAATGTTGATCAAGGGATTTTGACCAAATCAATAAATGTTGAATGTTTTTTAAAAATAAAAAATTAAAAAAATTCAGATTGGGATATTGGAGCTCCCACAAGCCTTATAGGTTAAAAACTCCCTTTTACTTAATATATAGTATAGATAATTAAAAAAATTAATCACAAATAAAGTCAATTGATAATTAAAAAACACAATAATTTATTTTTCAAAAAACATAGGGTTGGTTTGGGAAGTGGGTTGGCTTTTTGACTTTTTGACTTTTTTGGCTATTTTAGCATGGGCTAAAAAACTTGGTTTGGGAAGGATTTTTTTGACTTTTTGACTTTTTTTGTGAGAGAAGAGTGTAATGATTATGGGTTGGATGTGATGTTTTGTTTGCTGTGATTAAAATAGCCTATTTTGTCTTTTATGATTAAAATAGCCAAAAAAGCCCACAAAATCCCTTCCTAAACAGTGCGAGTGAGTTAAAAAGATCAATTATAATTTTTTTTGGGTTAAAATACAATTTAATCATTATCAATAATTGGTATATTATGTGACCCTAATGAGTACAATTCATTTTGTTTTTCAAAAAACACAGTGAGTTCAAAATCAAATCACAAATTAATTGAATTGATAGTTAAAAAAACACAATAATTTTTTTTTGAAAAAACACAGTGAGTTAAAAAAATCAATTACAATTTTTTTTTCGAAATACAATCTAATAATTATCAATAATTGGTACTTTAAAAATCAAATCAGAAAAAAAATTAAATCAAATCACAAATATTTTTATGATATCTAACTACAATCATATTTTTTTTTCATAAATAATTGTAAAAAAAACCATTAAAATAGTAAATAAAAGATTAAATCACATTAAAAAAAAACTATTGAACAAATTACAATCACATCACATTTTTTCCATAATAAAAAAAATAAATAAATGAAAAAAAGAACCATTGACTAACTACAATCACATTAAAAAAAAAAAAAGAACCATTGAACTAACTACAATCACATTTTTTTCTTTGTGAGTGTTTATATTTATCTAATTTCAATCATATTAAAAATAAAATTAAAATAGCAAATAAAAAGATTAAATAACATTAAAAAAAAAACCATTGAACTAACTATAACAATCATATTAAAAAAAAGAGTCATTGAACAAACTAAAATCACATCACATTTTTCACATAATAAAATAAATAAATGAAAAAAAAGAACTATTAAACTAACTACAATCACATAAAAAAAAAAAAAAAAAAGAATCATTCAACTAATTATAATCACATTTTTCTCATAATAAAATAAATAAATAAATAAAAGAACTATTAAACTAACTACAATTACATTAAAAAACAGAATCATTCAACTAATCATAATCACATTCTTCTCTTTAGAAGGATTTATATTTATCTACCTTCGCTCTCTCTGAACAGTTAGACACTGATGTTTGCAAAGGCAAATTTGTAATTATTTTTCTCAATGAAAATGATTCAGATATATATATACGGGGGTGGTTGGAAAGTTAAAAATTAGTTTTTTAAGGTTAAAATTTATAAAAGATAAAATAAATTAAAATAATTAATAAAATAAAATATTTTATCAAACTTATAATTATTTTAATTTTTTTTCTCACAAAATATAATAATACTCATTTGAAGAAATAATAGTATATTTTTTAATAATTGATATTTAATTTTATAAAAATTAAAAGTATAATAATACTCAATTAAAGAAACAATAGTATTGATAATCATTTTTTTTTTAAAAAAACCCAATCATGTGAAAAGTAAAAATTCTCCAATATGTAATACACACTATATATAATTTTAAATAAAATTTCAAAGGTTAAACACACAAAAAATAAATAAATAAAAAATAAAAAAATTACCCTAAAATAACTCCACAAAAATTCAATCTAGAAACTCGTTATCTATGTGCGAATGAAAAAGCAGTTCAGCGACAAAGACACATAGATTCCCCCCTAGTTTATGAAAAATTTATTCAGCGGCCGTGCCTGTTTTTTTTTTTTAAAATCCTCTTTACATTTTATTTAGTTGAGAAATTTGTAAAAATATTTTAAAAAAATAAAAATATAAGTGAAATATAAATAAAAATATATCTATATTTTACATATCTTTTTTCTTTTAATTTTTATTTTTTTTTTTAAATTTCTTAACCAAACACAACATTAATGATATTTTATAGACAGTTTTAGGATAGTATGAAATAAGGGTAAATTACACTTATAGCTCATGAGATTTGAATTTAATAAATATTACTCTTTGACATTTGAAAAATTATACTAACCTCCTGTCATTGTAATTATTTGACAGAATGAAAACATTGAGCTCATACACTCTCTCTTTTTTTATTTTGCTTTACTTCCTCTGTTTTTTTTTTTTTTTTTATATTTTATTTCCTTTACTTTACTTTTTTTTTTAAATGTAATTTTTTTTTTCTACTAGGAGCTGTTACTTTTTATATAAGTAGGGGGTTTGTGAAATGATACTATTAACTACAGGGGTAGGAATATAATTTTCAAATTGTCAGGAGTTGGGATGTAATTGGACCAAACGTTAGGTGGTGTCAGTGTAATTTACCCATGAAATAATTTAGTGGTTCTGATAGGTGAAATTATTGTCTAATAAGTCTTGTGATAATTAACAGTGTTTTTATCAAGTAACATTTTAAAAAAAGTCATTAATTGTTAATTTTTAATGTCAGTTTCAAAATTTTATCACAGAAAGTCACCAATAATACGTTTTAGTGACATTTTTAAAAGACATCACAAAAAAAGTCACTAATTTTCAGCTTTCATGGACAATTTTAAAAATTCTTCATTAAAAAAATCATTAATTATAAGTTTTAACGACAATTTATAGAAATCGTGATAAAAAAAAAGTTACTGTCAATTTTTAGCGACAGATGTAAAAAATAATCGCAAAAAACAGTGGTTTTGTGTTTACTTATTTTTTTCTTTAATAATTTTTTATAAAAAAATTCAAAAAACTTTAAGTTTTTAGATTCAACTCAACAAAACGAACCGAAAAATTATAATTTAAAACAATAAATAAATAAAGAAGACAAAAATAAGCAAAAAAAAAAAATTTGTGTGTGTGCTTATTTTGACTTTTTTTTTTTATTTTGAAAATTTTCTATAAAAAAAAAAGTACTGTTTAATTCGTCTTAACAAGACCAACGGTCCTGTTTGGCACAGCTTATAATCAGCTTATTCCAGCTTTCAGCTTAATTTAAGCTATTTTGATGTGTTTGGTTTAGCTTATAGCTTATAGCTTATAACTTTTTGGAAGTCAGAAATCAGCTTATTCTTTGAGTGGGGCAGGAGATGCTTTATGAATAAGCTGAAAATCAACTTAAGCTGAAAGTTATAAGCTATAAGCTGTTTAGGCATAAGGTATAAGCTGTTTTCCACAGCTCTACCAAACGGGGCTAACGAAAGAAGTAAAAAGTTTTGACATAACTTTTAAAATAAGTCACTAAAAATAAAAATAAAAAATTGAAAACAAAATGTAGCTTATTTAAGTGATCCAAAACCATTAAGATATATTAATAATTTATTAAGGCCAAGTTTGGGAAGTTTAGAATAAGTGTACTTTTTGATTTTTCTTGTATTATGTGTAGAAAAAGTAGAAAGGAGATGTTGATTGATGTGACCCAAAAAAGATAAAAAGATAAAATTAGTATACTTATATTAGGATGCCAAACTTAACCTAAATAGTAATTTATTCTACTATAATTTTACAATCGTAATGAGTTAAAGAGTCCAAAATGTAATTATTGAGTGGTTTAAACGTGTAATCAGGGACGAAAAGAATGGGGCCCGTTCTACTACTCTTTAAATTTAGGAATTATTTGGAGAGGAGATTTCTCACGTGTTGGTGATCTTAATTTGAAAGGGCATTTGAATTTGATAAGTTTACTTTGAGATTGATTTCGATAATATGAATGGTTGATTTTTTTGAAATTCATTAAATAGAATATTTATATAAAAAATCAATATTATTAAATATCGATAATTATATGTTTAAATCAAATTTGTATTATAAAAATTGAAGGACTATTCTTAAAATTATATTTTTCGTTTATTTTTTAAAAATAAATATGATTTAAACATATAACTATTGATGTCCAATCATCTTAATTTTGTACATAAATATACTATTTAACGAATTTTAAAAAGTGAATAGTTTAAATTACTAAAATTAGTCCAAAATGAACCTACTATGCTCAAATGCTATCTTAAATTAAAATGACAATTTTAAAGAAGCTAAATCATAATTTTAAGCTATGTTTGGGAAGTGGCTAAAATAGTCAAAAAGTCAACTAAAATACATCACATCACCTCTCTACTTTTCTGCACACCTTTTCATAAAAAGTCAAAAAATTACTAAAATAACCTGTTCCCAAACCAAACCTTAATAATGTCTTGTTAAGGTTTTTTTTATTTTTTTATCTGATCTTTTATTTCATGAATAGTTTCACAATATTTATGACATGTATTCAATTCTTTCATATATTATGGAATATCATCATTTCTATTGATTTGATAGGTAAGGTCAAGTTTGACAAATTGTCAAAAATTTAAAACGTCTAAAAGTTACTTAAAAAGTTAAAAAGTTATTACTATTCACCAAAAGTTAAGAGTTAGTTTGGGATGTCCTAAAAAAGTGTACTTTTTGACTTATTGGTGGGTTTGGGTTGGGTTTGATGTGATGTATTAGAGAGGTGATGTGATTTAAATAGGATGATGTGACTTAAATAAGATAGTGACTTTTTGACTTATTTAGTGTAAGCCAAACCAGCCCAATATTACGGTTACACAACTCTCAATCTTAATTTTTTCCTATAATTTATATAATTTTTTAATACACATTTTTTCATAAAAAGTCAAAAAGTTAACTCCAAATATTCATATTTTTTTCCTCAATTTTTTAGTCTAAAAAGATAAAAAGTACACTTATTTAGGACATTCCAAACAACCCCTGGTGTCAGTGTAATTTTTGTCTTTTTAGACTAAAAAGTTAAAGTTAAAAATATGAATGTTTAGGTTAACTTTTTTACTTTTTATAGAAAAATGTGTATTAAAAAATTGTATAAATTAATGTGTAAGAGAAAATTAGTATTAGGAGTTGTGCAGCCGTAATTGTTGACTTTTGGTGAATAGTGATAACTTTTTAATTTTTTGAATACTTTTTTAACTTTTTGACTTTTTTGAGACTTCCCAAACTTGACCTATATCATTTGTTATTTTTTTTTATTATAAAAATTAAATAAACATATTAAAATGGCAGACTAATTCAACAAAATCCTTATTATATAGCTAAAAATTTGTATGAAATAATTGAGATAATTATTAAGAAACCGCTTACATAAATGTATTGATTTCTTTTGCTAATTTTTTTCATAAGAAATTATTATTTTCAAAATACTACTTTATTTATTTTTCTACCCTTACCTTGGCCCTCCTTAAAAACAAATTCTGTCTTTGTCTCTCCTGTGAAGATTATCTATGGCATTGTATTAGTGACCCGTTTCTCTTTTTCTTTAGATTTAGGCTAGAGTATTTTAATAGAAATTATTTAATAGGTTTAGAATATCAAGTATCCGTATGTCCCTTCAATGTTATTTTATAATTTATTCACAATTTTCTTATTTTTATGGTCATGTATTCCTTTAGCCCCTATAATTGATTTGGCACATCTCCAATACGAAATTTTCAGAAGATAGGATAATTAATTGACCATTATAAGATTACTATAAAGATAAATTATTACAAGGATTCACAATCCAAGTTGTTTATAATTTGTATTTATTTTAGTTTTGTGAATATGTGTTAGCGTATTTGACATAATGTTAATTTACACTTATGAGGTAAAATAAATTTTAAAAGTTGATTATTAAAAAAAACCCAAAAATGCTTTAGACCACTAATTAGTGGTAGCTCTAATGATGTGGCAGTGGATCCCACCCACTGCCACATGTGTTTTGTGCCTTGGTTTTTGTTTTTGTTTTTGTTTTTTTTCAATTGCCACCTCACTAGTGGTAGAGTTAGTGATGATAAATTAGTGGTATGTAGCATTGCTCTTTATTAAATCTCGTTTTATATTTTAAATTTATACTATGATAATATACTATTCTTTATATATATATATATATATTTATGTTTCTCTTATTAATAATATTGATATAGTTTCTTTTTATAATTTATTAAGGAAAAAAACTTAAATAAATTGATTATTTATTAGGTGAGAAAAAAGTGTTTTTAATTTTTATTTTCTTGTTATTTACTTTTAATTTGCAATAAGTATGTGTTGGCTTTTTTTTCCTACGAAGGAAAATATTATAAATGCGAGCGTGCCAGCAAGAATTGAAAAATCTTTACAGATTAAATTCAAGCCAATTATCAAGCGATTGTGTTGACAGTTCTTTCGCCTCAACAAAGAGGACTTCAAAATTGCCAAAGTGTAGAGAAAAGAAATATTAAAAGAAGAAAGGGAGATGGAGAAAGACGATTGAGTGAACAATCAAAGTAATAACTACTTACCTCTACTCCTATGCTTCGAAAAGGAAGTGCAGAAAAGGAAGTGCATAAAATGAATGCTTCGAAATATAAATCTATGTTAAACTACTCCTAAGATAAGGAAAATGACAAGAAATATTGAAATCAACTGTCTTTGATTTGAGTTCTTGATTTTTTTTACAATGTAGCCATGAATGGCTATTTATAGGCAAATATTTGTAGGAAAAAACTTCCAGCAATAACTACCCAATAACCACCTAAAACTACCCACTCTTCCATCTTTATTCTTGTCTTGCCATGTGTCCTTCCACTCATCCACTTTGTCCTTCATATTCTCCATCATCTTTATAACTTCTTTTAACTTCCAAATGAATAAGAGAATGCCACGTGTCCTGCAATTATATAAATAATAAAAATTGCAGATTTATGGTGCTAACATTACCTCATGACCCTTAAAAATGATGTTTATCTGAATTTTTGAAGGGCGAACTACACATGATTAATCTAAGCAATAAAATGCTTGAATAATACCAACAAAGTGCTTGAATGATGTAATAGCACCAATGAAATGCTTCGAATGAGTATGAAATTATGACTAGATACCTCGAATGCTAGCTATTATGGACTAGTAACAAGCTTCGAAGGTGGTACAAAGAACCAAAATCATCTTTCGAAAGTTGAAAGTGTCGACAAAGGACAAATTACATCCTTGGAAATATTCGGCAAAGCTTCGAAGGTTCACAACCACCATTATTGTTTCTTGGTCATTAATGCAAGATGGAATCCTCCGAAACTTGCAAAATTATGGCAAAAGGGCCTTCGAAGCAACTTTTGGCCAACATTGTGGTTATTTAAATTTTGTATGTTCTGGTTCGTACATAATTAATGAAAATATTAATTTTATGCTTCGAACCAATTATTAATTCTTCGAAGACACCAAAAACTGTTGCTCTTCGTACCAACTTATCATGCCAAAATAGGCATTATTCGACAACTAATTAATTGTCATTTTTGATGTATTTGAAGAGATGTACACATTTCGAAAGTTTTCAAAGCTTTATACAATTTCGAAGGTGAAGTAATCAACCTTCGAAATAACTCTTGATGTTTCGAATGTATCTTCAAAACTTTATACAGCTTCGAAGGTGAAGTAATCAACCTTCGAAACAACTCTTGATGCTTCGAATGTATCTTTGATGCTTTGATTGTGTACATACAAACAACTGGCCATCAATTTGAAAAGATAAGCCATTTTCAACCATTTATTTAAATGCACAGGCTTTTTCTAGCAAAGTTCATGCATTTTAAATGGTCATCCCTTGTTCTTAGTGTTTCGAACTCATAAGAATAATTTGTTAATTTTATTAGCCACATCATCAGAATTATATTTTGATGTGAACCACAAATCCAAAAAGGATTTTGAACACCAAAAGTCATGGTATAGTGTGACCATGAAAATTCATACTTTTTTACATTTTGAAAAATGTCAAAAATTTTGAATTCATGAACAGTGGCTTGTTCATTATTCTTGACAATGTTTGGTTTAAAAACATGACTTTCGCCGAATTGATTTTCATAATTCTTTGGCAAAGTGGGTTGTTTTTCCATGTTAGCCATTAATGGCTTATGAAAATCCCCCATAAGAATGTTATTTTCATGACTCGACTCTCTAAAAATTGGTTTTTGGACCCCCCGAGTCATGTATGAAACATCATTCTTAGCCAAATTTGGCTCAAGAACATGCTCTTTCGTTGTGTTAATTTCATAACTTGGCTCTTTAAAAACGGGCTCTTGAACCCCCCGAGCCATTGATGAAATCAACTCTTTGCTTTTGCTATTTTCAACCATGAAAAAATTCTGAAAAAATTCACCAATTCCGGCCATTAAAGCCTCAGTTAAAGACTCAATAGTGAGAGTTGATAACTCATCATTCCATTGGCGAATTTCCATATCAAGTTGATGAATTTCTCCAATCAAATGGCGTCTTTTTTCTTCCACCAAATAATATTGTAATGGATGAAAGTTTATTTCATCAAGAAAATGGATCTCTTCTTGAAGATCCAAAATTTTTCTTTCACGCCAATATATTTCGAATTGACAAGTTCGAATGGCGAAATCCAAATTGTTTGTCATTTCTTACACTTGGCTGTCCCACCGGGCGTGCCAAAAATATATGTTGGCTTTTTTTTCCTACGAAGGAAAATATTATAAATGCGAGCGTGCCAGCAAGAATTGAAAAATCCTTACAGATTAAATTCAAGCCAATTATCAAGCGATTGTGTTGACAGTTCTTTCGCCTCAACAAAAAGGACTTCAAAATTGCCAAAGTGTAGAGAAAAGAAATATTAAAAGAAGAAAGGGAGATGGAGAAAGACGATTGAGTGAACAATCAAAGTAATAACTACTTACCTCTACTCCTATGCTTCGAAAAGGAAGTGCAGAAAAGGAAGTGCATAAAATGAATGCTTCGAAATATAAATCTATGTTAAACTACTCCTAAGATAAGGAAAATGATAAGAAATATTGAAATCAACTGTCTTTGATTTGAGTTCTTGATTTTTTTTACAATGTAGCCATGAATGGCTATTTATAGGCAAATATTTGTAGGAAAAAACTTCCAGCAATAACTACCCAATAACCACCTAAAACTACCCACTCTTCCATCTTCATTCTTGTCTTGCCATGTGTCCTTACACTCATCCACTTTGTCCTTCATATTCTCCATCATCTTTATAACTTCTTTTAACTTCCAAATGAATAAGAGAATGCCACGTGTCCTGCAATTATATAAATAATAAAAATTGCAGATTTATGGTGCTAACAGTATGGTACACACAATTGACGTAACTCAATACTATAATAGTCATAATAATAAAATAAAATAAAAAGTTATAACTAAACATGACATGATGTATAACCAAATAATTCTTGATCATAATAAAAATTTTGTTATAACAAACATTATAATGTGTCATAACTAACAATACAGGAAGTCATAACTATTGACTCAAAAATTGTAACTAAATATGCATATAATACACACTCTAAAATTTTCTTAACTAATTTTAAATTAGAAAAATTTACTCATAAATCTCATTTTGAGGAATGGTAATCCGATTAGTCACAAGAGTTTTCTTATAGACTAATTAGTCCCGTTGATTTTGAAAAGGTAAATTTAATATATTATTTGAAAATTAAATTTACGGTTATACCCTTATTTCTATTATATATTTTTTTCTTTTTTCTTTTTTTCTTTCTTTTGTGCTAGAAATGTAAGATACACCACTTATGGGAATAAAATTTGAAATTAATTTTTATATGAGAATCTTTTTTATTTAGAATGATTTGAAATATAAGATTTTTCAAACATTTCAAAAGTAGTACAAAAATGACTTGAATATGAGATTCTTTAAACATTCTAAAAGAATGTGGGATTCTTCAAATATTTCAAAAAGAGTACAGAAACTCTTTAGTAAAGTTTAAACAAATGTAAAATTTCAATCTGTAACACTCAACTGTAACAATCTAAAAAAAACTCCTTATTATACTTTTTTTCCAAGTGTAACACTTTAAAAAAACTCCTTAGTGTAACACTCTAATGTAACATACAAAAAAAATTCTTAGTGTACTTTTTTCAAACGTAATATTTCAATAACACTCTAAAAAAAAGGTGTGTGATTCTTTAAACCATTCCAAAAAGGTGTGAGATTCTTTACACCATTCCAAAAAGAGTATAAAATTGTTTAGTAAGTTTTGGGTAAATTTATAATTTTTAACTGAGTGTTATATTTAAAAAAAGTATATTAAGTAGTTTTTTAATGTTTTTATGTATGTTACATTGAAGTGTTACGTTTGAGATTATATTGATTAGAGTGTTATGTTTAAAAAAAGTACATTAACGATCTTTTTTGTGCATTATATTAGAGTTTGTTACATTGCAGTGTTATGTTTGGAAAAAGTTTGGAGTGTTATGTTGTTACGTTTGGCAAAAAAAAAAAAAAAATACTTTTTTTAGTATTATATTAAAATGTTACGTTCTTACTCGTAATGTGAGATTTGTTTTAGAATGATGAAAAATCAAAAATTTTTATAGTACAGATTGCCTAAATGTGTTATTTTACATTTGGAAAAACTCACTTTTATACTTAAAAAATTAAATCCAAACGTGTAAGTGACCATCATTTTGTATAATTTTTACTTTAATGGAACTTTCAATTTATAAAAAATAGAAAAAAAGAGAAAAAGAAAAGAAAAAAAGAAGAGTGCCATCAAACAATTTACAAGATCATATTTATGAGATTTATTAATGTTTTATCCTTTAAATTATTAATTAGGCCAATTACATTATTAGAAGATGATAAGCCCGTGAAGGACTTTGGGCCAATTTGGCAACTTTGGCTAAAAGTTAAGAAGTAAGTGTTACAATCTGTCCCTTTTTGTGTATATCATATATCTTTCATAATTTTTTTTATAAAATTTTATAATTTAAATTTAAAATGTCATAACTTTTTTACTATAAAAATTATAACTTTTTTTTATTGAAAAATATCCTAACAAAATCTAAAAGTGTTATAATAAAAATTATAAAATGTTATAACATTATCATTCTTAACTTTAGAGTGCACATCATAAATTTGCTATTTATAATTTTATTACAAAATATCATAATATACATCACAAACAATCATAACATTCATTATAAAAAATCATAATTTTTTTTACAATGTGTACCATTTAAAAGGATGCACATTGTAAATTTCTTCAAAGTTAAATTTTAATTTTAATCTATTTTAGTCTTATCATCTTTAAAGTCCAAAAAAAAAAAATTAAAAAAATTAAAAAATCAGTTTTTTACACATCTCAGTGACATATGACTTGCAACAACTTAAACGTGGAATTGTAAGTGGTAACATGTGTTTCAGTTATTATTATTATTTTTTTTATGAAGTATGTATTTTAAAAATAGAACCATATTCGTATCAGATATTTATCGAATAGTGGTATTCTTTTGATACTCACGAGTATGTGTTGGATAATTTTTTTAAAATATTAGATATTTTTTAATTAATTTTTTAAATTAATTTTAGAATATTGGATACTCGAAATCACATATTATTTTCTAATACTTTCTTTAGTTCTTTGAAAAGAGAAATATAGTGAGAGTTAGAGTAATAGAATTTGTCAAATTAATATATCCTTATTGTCTCTCTCACTTTTCTCTAGCTCTCTCACGATTCTTCTGCTCTGGTTCTTTTTTTGGTATTGACATGTAAAGGTGATGTTTAATTTGCATTTGCTTTTATTTTTAGATGTTTTATGAATATTTGAAGACTCTTAACTTAATAGAAATTCCTCCCTTTATTTATTAATTTGCTTTAGATTTTATTGCCATGCATATTACATTATTAAAATTATAAAAAAAAAATATTTTTTTTACGAACGTATCCCTATCGTACCTGTATCTTACTTTTTTAGATTTTGACATATCATTTTATCCGGATCGCCATATCTGTATTTGTGCTTCCTACTTTATTTTATTTATATGAGTTCCACCATTTTGGTGCATTTAGGACCCGTTTGGAGAGTTGACTTTTTTATTAAAATAATTAAAAAGTCAAAACACATAATCATATCATTTTTTTAAATTTATTTTACATATTTTTTTCATAAAAAATGAAAAAATCAATTAAAATAGTCATTTTCCAAACATCCTATTAAGATTAAATTACATAATTGGTCCTCCTGTTTCAGTAAAATCTTACTTTTTGATGTTCGTAATTGTAATTTTATTAATTTAAAAGACATCAAACTTGCATTTAAGGTGGTTGTCACTGTTGTTAGTATTTTGGATTGAAAAAAGACACATGTGATTCACATACAAAAATGTATATGTATATATTATATCAATAATTGTTATAATTTCTTATAAATTTTATTTTAATTTTTATACTCTTGCACGTATGACTTTTTTTATTTATAATGTTAAAGGCTGTTGATAAAAAGATGACATTGAAATATAATTTAAAATGTAATGTTTATTTGATGAATTTAGAATTGTGGGTACTAAAGTAAAAATAATCCAAAAATCATACAGAGCATTAAACTTTTGAAAAGACATTTTAATTATCACCTAATTTTTTTTTTATTAAAATCACTTATTTCTTTGTATTAGTTATTATGAGAAGTGATTGAGACTCCTTCCAATCACCATCCCTACCACCCCCCACACACACGTGGCGGATGGTGATTGGAGGAGAAGGAAAAAAAAAGAAAAAAAAAAGAGTAAAAACTGGCCGATTAGAGAAAGAGAGGGTCAAGGGGGTGGGGGGAAAAGGGGTCCGGATCATTTTTCATTTATTAAATTGATGAAACACATATATATGATATTTACTACATAAATATCCAAAAAACATTAAATAAATACATAAAGTAATTGCGATGAGAAATACTATTTTCTTTTTAAATTAAGAGTAAATCACAATGATCTAATTTTTTTTAATATAATTATACCGACCTCTCTTTTACTAAATTAAAGAGATCAAGGGTAAGCGCGGGTCGGTTGCAGCTATGAAACCTCTAATCCGCCATCCGTTCGTCAGATTGGTGGATTTGAGAAAATCAATCCGTATCCGTCCGCTAATCCGACGGATGTGAATTGAATGGATTGGAGATTTGGCCGATGGATGCGAATCGGTTTGGCGGTTTAAAATTTTATAAATTTTTAATATAATTCAACTTGTGCACTTCCTCAAAAAAAAAAAAAAAAGTATTACAGTCAATGACTTAAAAAAGTATTACAATCACTACATACCTCATCCAAAGAAAGAAGTTTGAAACTTTAGAATATCACAATCACTACATGCATCATCCACATAAAATATTGTAATATGTGGTTCTTAAAATATAAAAATAATTCAAACCACAAAAACCATAAACAGAGCAATAGTAGAGATTGTATATCTCTGGATTGTTACATCTATATCTGTTTTTTAAAATAAAAACCAACCAGCATATATCATATTTTCTATTTATTATTTTTAGAGATAGATTTAAAAACCAAAAAATATAGATAAATAATACGTTTATTTTTTTCAATTCAAAAAATATATTCAAGTTGAATTTTTTTTAACAGAATATTTTAATTCTTTTTCAATTGAAAACACAAACAGAATATTTAAACAAATTGAAAACACAAAGTCTTATAAATTATTAGGGGTGCTCGCAGTTTGGCAGTTCGATTGCGGCCAAAAGAATCTCAAATCCGCTATTCGTCCGCCAAATTGGCGGATTAGAAAAAATCAATCCGCAACCGTCCATTTGTCATCACGTATCCGTTTAAAATGCAGCGGATCGGTTCGGTTCAGTCGGTTTTGACGGATCGATATATCCACTGCTCACTCTTAAAAGAGATCAAAATTAATATATTTAATATGAAGATACAAAGATAAACAAAATGTATTTCAGTCTAAATAATGTGATAATATTACTTTTCTATTCATATAACTAACGAATTTTTAATTTAAAAAAGTCTAAATTTTAAGATAATTAAAACTTTAAAAAAATTTAATATAATTATATTAAATTTATAAGGGCTTACCGTATTTTTTTAACTATTCTCCGGTTGAACCAAAAAATAAAAAATAAAAAAAACGTGGTTCCACCACCTAATGGAGAGAGCATACATGATTATATTATTATAATCGTTATAATAATGCACAGACATTAGGCACATGATCGTAAGATAATGACATACTAATAATGTGGTGGAGATAATTGACTCCTGGACTCTCTTGCTTTAATTAATTATTTATTTTTGTTGGCAGTATTGAACTGTATCATTCGGTCTATGGAACAAATTATATCTCGATAATTCAAATTGTTAATTTTTTACAACGTGAGTAGATTATAAATAAAAAAATTAGATTGATCTAATAATTATAATCATGTTAGTTTATTATATTTGTCTTCTTAAAAATAAATAGTTTAGTTTTTAAATAATATTTAATAATTTTTTTTACAAATAAATATTATAAACTAATATAATTATAATTATCAGATCAACTTGATTTTATTTATTGATGATCTATAAGTTGTAGTTTAAAAAATAACCGATTCAAATTATTAAAATAAAATCTGTAATGAGGTCTGCGAGCCTGAATAACACGATCCCGTCCAGGACAAGCCAATTCTTTTCTTTTAGAATAGAGAAAAATCACTCTTAGCTACTCGTGCCATTCATGCATACTTCTTGTTTTATAGGTTCTACTCCTAGCACATATAAAATTCGTATTGCCGATCTTATAAATTTCATATTAAATGTGGTTTGTATAAAAAATCAAATATTAATAAATAAATTAATAAGTTATATTTTATTTTATAAACTAAATAATTTAAATTTAGATTTATAAAATAATTTAAATTTAAATTTATAATTATTATCATTGATTTAAAAAGAATAAAATATAATTTATTTAAAAGTTTAATGATGTCAGATGAAACTATGGTGTTTTGAGAAGTTGGTAAAATACTGATTTTTTGACTTTTTAATTTTTTTAATAAAAAGTTACATTCTTTTGGATAAAAAAATTAATTTTTTTAATTAAAAAAATTAAAAAGTCAAAAAATTAATTTTTTAGCCTGGTTGCCTAAATGCCTCTACCTACTCGTATATAGTGCTTGTTTGGCAGAAATTATTTACTTTTATTTCAAATTTTCAGCTTAATTTAAGTTATTTTGATGTGTTTGGTTTAGCTTATAGCTTATAGCTTTGTGCAAGTCAGAAATCAGCTTATTCTTTGAGTGGGGCAGGAGATGCTTTAAGAATAAACTGGAAATCAGCTTAAGCTGAAAGTTATAAGCTATAAGCTGTTTAGGCATAAGTTATAAGCACTTTTCCATAACTCTACCAAACAAAGCCATATTGATGAGCTTACAAGATGGACGGTCCCATACAAAGGTAGTCACATTCATAAACATGCCATGCGATTTTTTTACATATTTTTTTAGATAAGCTAAAAAAGAGTTAAAAAACTACTTTTAACCTATTCCTCAAAACACCTCTTTGTTATTAGTGCAACTGTTTCATTTTTTGACATTTTAATTTTTTCAACTAGAAAACTCAGAAGAAAAAAAAAGGATCGAATTTGTGAAAAAAAGAGACTTCACTAAAATATATATATATATATTTTTTGGAAAATCAAATTTATTGTTTTAATGAAATTTTCAAATTTCATCAATTTTTATTTTTATTTTTTTATAGGAGAATTCTAAAAACAATTGACAAAAAATTTGAAAATTTTGCCAAAAACAAAAATAAATAAATAAATAAATAAGAAAAAAAAATTGGCTTAAAAGCAATGTCAACCTAAGAACTTTTAACTGAGATGATTTCTAACAACTTTTCAAGTGTTATTAACCAAAATAAGATATTAATGCGATTTTGTATAATTAATATTCAAATTATATAATACGATAATTATATGGAATTTTTAGTTTAAAATATCTAATATTAAGATTTTATAAGATAAATGACATACATTCATATTAGTTGGGATCTCTCAACATTTTCACAAAGAAATTTCAAAACAAAAAAATTTCAACATAGAGAAATTTCTACTCTTCAAAAAGAAACTTCACAGAGAAATTTGAAATTTTTCTATGACGAGCTAAAATTTCTCTAACAATATTATTAAGGGATCTTAACTAATAAGAAAAAACATATTGGACCACTATTACTACCAAAAGTTAAAGAGGGATATTTTAATAATTTCCCCTAATTATATACTTTGTGATATAAGTGAATTTATAACTTCTTATATTTTTATTGCTTCGGACAAAATATAGGAGAGGGAAATATTACACAATACAATGGTGAGACTGAAATCTAGAACTTAGTCGATAAATAGCTCTTATCCACTACACTGATGTCAAGAATTTTCAAAATTTGTGAGAATTTTTTTTTTCTTTAAAAAACCATGTTTGATTCAAGAAAATTGAGTCTACTTTTGAAAAAATTGAATTTTTGTTTTCAGTACTTTTTTTTTTAGTGATTTTTTAAAAATATTTTAGGTAATTTTTATTTTTTAAATACACCTAATCTAAATACGCTTAAAAAAATTCGCCAAATATAAAAGAGACACAAAAAAAAAAAAACATTTTTGTATTTGTTAAATTCAATGACTTTTTTTAAAGATTTTTGTACAAAATTTTTACTTTTTAAATATTAAGATTAAGTGGATTTAAAAATTAAAAAAATTAATTAAAATACTTTAAAAAATTATTAAAAATATATATTGAAAATACAAAAACACTATTTATAAATACTAAAAACTAAACATAAAAATTTATAAATTTTCTTTCCATCCCCTCTTCTAGCAACTGGCCATCTCGGCCAACTCTCCCCTCTGGCCACTCTCTGTGGAATGGAATCCCTTTTCAACCTTTTCTTCTCGGACAAGTCATTGCACCTTTTTAGCACAACAATGATTATTATGTTTTAATTTGAGGTGTATTATGAACTTATTTTTATAATCTGAATCGTTCATTTTATAGGTTTGTTGAGTATTTCATGTCTACCAAAAATCATATTAATTGAATATCAATAACTATATGATCGAATTACATATTTTTTATGTTACTTCTCAAAAGAAAAACTTACTATTTATTTTTTTGATTATCAATCATAGAATTATTGATATCTGATTAATATGATTTTTGGTAAGTATGAAGTACTTAATAAACTTTACAAAAATGAACGGTTTGAATCATAAAAATAAGCATATAATACACTTCAAATTGAGACATAACAGTCGCTATTGTGCCTTTAACACAACAGTGACCCCATTTCCCTCCCTCCTCTCCCTCTCCCTCTCCCTCTCCCTCTCCCTCTCCCTCCCCCTCTAGTACCAACCAATATCTATTTGGATTCCCACTACTTTTTACTCCCTTTTAACAATTCACTAAAACAAATTTTTGTACCTTTATTTTTATTTATTTTTAAAAAACATGCATTAAAAATACTTTTTGTTATTGTTTTTTTTTTTCAAAAAATAAATATATTTTTATAAACAAAGAATTGGGAATATCATTAGTCAGCAATTACAGGGTTATGTGTAATGATTCTCACTTTTATTCATATTATTGTCCACCAAAATCCTAATGAAATTACCCATTACATACATCGGTTTTTGGTTCCTATCCTATTATATTTTATTTTATCATTATCTACATCGATAATCATGAAACATGAATAAATCTGTCAATTGGAAATTGTAGAACAACGAATGTATTACAACTAAGGATTCTCTCTTGGATTCTTTTTAGTGGCTGCTTATTGGATGGGTCATGAGTTTACTTTTGGGTATAATTTTGATATCTGAGCAGTTCATATTTTAGGATTTGTCATGTATATCATACTTATAAAAATCAAATTGATCGAATATCGAAAACTACGTAAACTAAAAGTTTTATTAAACAATAAAATTGTTTATTAAATTTTTTAATAAACAATTTTAATTCTTCCGATATTCGATCAACTTGATTTTTTACAATAATATTATACATGATAAATTCTAAAATGTGAACAGTTCGAATCATCAAAATTGAACTCAAAAGTGGACCTAGATCACCAAGTAAGAAGTTAAGGAGAGAATTTAAGGAGAGGATCTTTGCTCATGTATTATGGCTTGAATTGTACAGCGGGTAACAAAATGGAGTTTGACCCACAACTATAAACTTTGAAAAATGTTAGCGATCCTAAATATTTTATTAAATGCCTTATATAGATATGAGACTTACACCATGTAAGTTTCATATATATATATATATATATATCCATATGAAATATTTAATAAAATATTTGAAATGTCTAGCCTTCCTCATAAACTTTGATATCGTGTATTCAATTTTTCTTAATGTTGTATACTAACTTTATTGATATGCAGAATTTCTGAGTGACTATGGGTATTGACAGTTTATTTATTTTACATGTCATTATTTTTCATTCATTATCATTTTAATTTAACAAATGTCACTAGTACATTATTTTTCATTCATTATCATTTTAAGTTAACAAATATCACTAGTACATTATTTTAGATAATGAAACTATTGTACAAGAATTCTATGCACTCATTTGGAAAGTTGAGTTGGGATGGGTTGGAACTAAAATAGTTACAAAAAGGTAAAATAAAATTTTTAGCCCCAAGTTAAAAAATGTCACATTTAAATCATAATCATTTTATTTTTTCTCAAAAAAGTCAAAAAAATTCATCCCAAACGAATTTTTTTAGTCCCAAACTAGAACATACTATTTTAGTAACTTTTTGACTTTTTACGAAAAGATGTGTAAAAAAGTAGAGAGAATGATGTGACAACTTATAGTGATTTTTTGACTTTTTAGCTAAAACTAAAGGTTGCCAAACAAGGCCTAAAATAGCTAAAAAGTTAAAAAACCAAAAAGACAATCTACATTCCAAAAGAACTCTCCCTATATATATAATCATATTTTCCCTAGAAACATGCTAGTCCTATCTTATTTTCCCTCTTTACAACATCAAAACTAGGACGGCAAATGAAGCGAGTTGTTCGTGAACAAGCTTAGCTCACTACAAAAAAAAAACACTTTTGGCGACTAAATTTTTAGTCGCCAAAAGCCCTTTTTAGTCGCCAAATGTTGAATTTTCACTTTTCCCGACGAAAAATTTTAGTTGCCGCTGTGGTCGGCAATAGGTGGTCGCAGATACCTTTGGCGACTAAAGATTTGTTAGTCGGCAATACATCTGTCTTCGGCGACCAAATAATTAGTCGCCAATAGTCATTCCATTTTGGGAAATTATACTTTCAGCGACGAAACCTTTAGTCGCCGATACTAATTTCATTTTTTATTATTTACGCATTTGCCGACTAAATTTGTCGTCGCCAATTCCCTATCTTTCAACGACCAACAACTTTAGTTGCCAAAAGTAGTTTTCAGAAAAAAAAAATAAAAAATTCCCCCTGGTTTTCCCAAGTTTCGAACCCCCAACCTCCCAACACTCTCAACACTCAACCTTTACCAACACCCTATCCCCATTGCGCCAGTAATACATTCTATGAATATAAATGCAAAATATATTATTTATATATTATATTGACCGTAATTAATAAAAAGTTATATATATAAAAATAATTATTTTATTTAATATATTTTATGCAAAAAATTAAATTATTTACGAAAAAAATTAGGATTGTACTTTTGGCGACTAAATCTGAATTTTAGTCGCCAATTATATATTTTTTGGCTACTAATTTGTATTCTGTCGCTAAAAACCTGAAATCCGGCCTAAGGTTAGCACTTTTGGCGACTAAACTGAATTTTAGTCGCCAAAACCTCCACTTTGGGCGACTAAACTGCAATTTAGTCGGCAATTGTTGACCTTTAGCTACTATTTTTTTTTTGTAGCCAAAAAACTTCACTTTCAGCGACCAAACAAATTTTAGTCGGCAAAACACCTATAATTGGTGACTAAACTGTTTTTTAATCGCCAAAACCATCACTTTTGGCTACGAAACGATTTTAGTCGCCACAAACCGTCACTTTTGGCTACTAAACAACCTATAGTCGCTAATAACCCTATATTTGGCGACTAAAGTGCCTTTTAGTCGCTAAAACCATTACCTTCGGCGACTAAATTGCTTTAGTCGGCAAAACTGATCAACTTTGGCGACTAATTCGATTTTAGTCGCCAAAAACCGTACTTTTAGAGACGAAATTAGAAATTTTAGTCGCCGATTGTGCTTTTTGTTGTAGTGGCTTGACTCGTTAAGAACTTGGCTCAGCTTGATTCGTTTAGTAATCGAGCTAATGAGCCGAGATCGAGATCGATTATAAATGAGCCAAGTTCAAGCTCGCATAAGTGTAGCTTGCTTTTCGTACTCTTTTCAGATACGATTAGCCCTACAGTTTGGACTCCCGTGATTCTGAATCTGATTTCACAAGTGCAATGTGAAATAGAGAAACACAAATGAGTCTAAATTCGGCAAATTTTTTGGAAAATCTATGTTTGAATCAAATGCCAAAAATGGACTACTTTTACAGAGTCGCCACCTAAATATTTTTGAAAAATTTAGGAAACCCGTGATTTGTGCCAAAGGCCACTTATCCGTCATCACCAAAGTGTCTCGGCTCGGAAACTTAGGTACGAGAAGGGAAGGTCATGAATTGAGCATCTCACTCGTCTGATCAAAGATTGGCCTCTACTAATCATGATGTGATTCTTATTTACATTATATGCTCTTGTTTCGATTATTAGTTATTCTTGATTTCATGTTTGTTTGAAAATTATTTTTGATACTCATCACTTGAAAATGTGAGTTCGTACATTAATCAATTTATCCCAATTTCGCAATTAGCCTTCATCCATCGGCATTTAAACAAGTATATCATTTAAGCAATTAGCCTCATGGAAAGCATGCCCGATATGGCAACACAAACATATGATGCGACATGCTAAAACACAAAATACTCACCTAGAACTCCGAGCCAAAACAAAGCAAAATAATTAGAAAACATGCATGTCTTTAACTAATGCAAAATGACTAATGCGACACATACAAGATGCAATTAATGGGCTCGGCTACTAATATGGTATTTGAATCAATTTGATAGCATGCGGTCTAAGCACGTATTCAAAGAAATTAAAGAATTATAGTACTTTGTTAGAATGATGAACCGAGCTTTTATGTATGCAAAATGAGTGGATGCTTTAGACATGGAAAATGCTAAGGAAACATGATGCTTTATTCTACCATCATAAGCAAAGAAATAAAAGGGAAAAAAAAATGGGGTTGGAAAACATACAAACTTATTGCAATTTTTTCCTCATTCAAGAGGGTCCAATGAATGTCCAAGTGTCTCAAATAAACTAAGCATTACAATACCAAACGAATAAATTGAACTAAAACTAGCTAAGCTAATTGACTAGATATCTAAGTTATCAACTGGCTATCAAAGTTATTACAACAAGAGTATTTCTAATAAACAACCATAATTGCACAATATAATAAGAATCATTACAACAATGATGATTATAACAATGCTAATAAGAAATTTAATCCGAGCAACCATGAGACACAATGATCGCATGCACAGTGCCCAGAAGTTATTCTGTTTGCCCAGATTGCTTTACCTCATCCTGAGCCATTGCTCTCTACTTTTGCCAAAAGGTCTCTGCTTACCAAACATTGGGATTTGGTCAGCCCTAAATGAGATCCATTAGGCCAAAAAAGTGCCGCCCGACCCTAAATTTTATGCCAAAAAAATGTTTTGTGCTCTGAGATAAGAACAGTGCAGACAGAGCCTCTAGGACCTGTTTGTCCCTTCTGCCCCTCTCTGTCATGTTAAACTCAAAAGAAGAACAAATTCGAGTCTGAAACCACTAATAAGTACAAGTTGATGGCTTGATGATTTCGAACACAATTTGGACATAACAATTAATAAATGCAATGAAGACGACCACCCCTCCCTCTCATCATGAAGGCTCAACGAGGGACATAGACACGCTTTAAGTTTAGTCAAAATATCATGGATTGATAAGTGACAATTCTCGGAGCGATGGACTCGGCATAACGTTTGGCCGAATCGAACCAATTTTATTCATCTTCTTTATGTCGGTTGAATTTATTTTAAGTCAATTTTATTATTCCTTTTTGACTTACCTTTTCATTGCTTAATCATTTTGTCCCAAAGTGATATGTAAGTCCACTAAATAAAGAGAAATATCAAATGAGAAGTGATCCTTGGCATGAAAGAGAGACTATGCCTTGACGATGAACCTCCGAAGAGATTAAGCCATTGAGTATAAGAGGTCTCTTTCTCATACCTTAAATAACACTTGTTTGAAACAACTCTCAAACAAAGAAAATCAAGAAAGGAGGGAGGTTGCAGAGATGATTATGAGAAGTTAAGGCTCTGTTTGGAACGATTCTGTAAATCGTTTTCAACATGTGAGTTTGAGCATGGTGTTTGGATGGAGCTGTGGAATTAATTTTCCACAGCTCTGCAAAACGATCTGTATGTTCTGTCGTCTGTTCTGTCAAAAACCAGGGCCTGTTTCAAATTTTTTTTTTCAAAAGGGACGTCCGGCCGGTCGTCCGGGCGGTTGACCGGATGAGCGATTTTTTTTTTTTTTTTTTAAATGTTTGCAATTGATATATAATTCAAAAAAATATTTTCTGAAATTTTTAAAATTTTTTGTGCTTTAAAATAATTTTAAGTTGTATGAGTTGTAAATTTTTGTATCACATATCAAATGTCACATCAACAATTCCCTACTCAAATCAAAACTCTTTTCAAAACAATTTTCAAAACTCTTTACCAAACAAATTTTCTACATTCAAATCATAATTCCACAACACACAAACTCAAAATACAACTCATACTCTCAAATCACATTTACAAAACTCTACCAAACGCTACCTAAATATTTGAAATAAAACTCTTCGCATGAAAACTAAGTAAAGAAAAGCCATCAACTCAAATGACTCAATGTCTAAGGCCTAAACAACTGAAGCCACGAGGACTTACAACACGTGAAGTATGATATTCAAAGCATAAACTATTTAAATGAATTAAACAGCCCATAACAACCCCTAAAATGTAAAAAAATAGTAGCTAAAAGCAACATAAAGTAAGTAAAAAGAAAAGAGAAAGATCTATGGAACAAAGCCTAAGGAGGGGTGGTAAACCCCTCCACTTTTTGCAATTTCAAATCATATATTTCAGCCTCAAAACAGTCCAAGAACAGTCCTAAAACAGCCCAAAAATAGTGGCTAAAAGTGTGTTTAAAGAGTACAAAAAGATTGACAAAAGCAAGAGATATAAAGCTAGTAAGCAAAATCAAGGAGGGGTGGCTAACCCTTCTACTTTTGAGACTTTTAAACCATATTTTTTGGCCTTTTTAAACTTTGAAAATCAGTGTAAAAAAGCAAAGAAAAGAGTGCAAAAACAAAGGGTATGAGCTATGGGATAAGGTGCAAGAAAGGGTGTTAAGCCTTTCTACCTTTGGTAGCTCTTCAACCCTAAGTTCCAAAACTTGGAATAGATCGAAAATAGTAGGAAAACACAAGAAAAAGATTAAAAAAAAAAAAAAAAAAGATTGAAATGAAAGGAAGGAAAAATGTGCCAAGCTTATACATCTTAAAGAGAGCAAGCTTTGGTTGTTGATCAAACTTAATTCCAAATACCCTCAAGTTTATGGAATATGGTTTGAAACTCTAGCAAAAAGCTTCAAGAACAAGCTCTAATGGTGTATGTATTGTGTATGTATAGCTAAAGAAGGTTTGAAGGTCAAAGGAGGAAAAAAGATGAAAGGAGGTATTTTTAGCTCTTCAAAGCTTTTAGAAAATTTTGCTAACCTCAAAATCTGAATGTAGGGGGTCTATTTATAGAATTTGAGCCAATTTGGTTAAAAATATCTTTCAACAAAGCCAATTGTCCAATTCCCGCTAGTTGTCTGTTTGGCACCATTGAGAGCTAGCCGGCCCCCCAAACACACTGCCGGACCCAAAAATGAAAGGCCAGGTATAAAAAGGCATTATGGACAAATTTTCATTGAAAGCCGACCGGCACTATTAAGAGCCGGCCGGCTCCAAAAATCTATATTCAGGCCCAATTTCAAACGAGCATATCTCCCTCATCTGGACTCGATTTTAGGTGATTCTTGAGTCTAAATTAAAGCTCGGAAGTCTACTTTCCAATTGTGGTGGCCTCACATCTAAATTATAAGTGTGTAAAAAGATATGTCTAATTTAGTAAAGGATGTTCATTCTTTCTTAATGGTTTGATGCTCAACTTCTTCCTAAACTAGTTTTTTTTCCTCTCCTCCTATTTCTTTCAACTTCAAACCCATAAAGAAGATGTTTTGAAAGATTTTTCAAAGAGTTCACCTCCCTTCCATTTATTTTCACTTTGTCCTTACTCGATTTACTAAAAAGTGCAATATTTTAAATGAAATGCGAGCCTCGGAACATCATAGAAGCATTTGGAAAAATATTTTGAAAGAAGAGTTTTAAGGTCTAAAATAGTTTGGCCAAAATGGGGTGTAAGGTTTAGGATTAGAGTTTGACTCCAAATTTTTTTGCTGAGAATTCAAAGATTGCACAGTGTAACTTTCATTATCGGGTGTTTGGAATAAAGCGCCCAAGTCTTAAGGGCGGTAAAAAATGTGGTGTCTACAGTTGCCCCTCTTTGATAGAGCTCGAAGTCATGAAATGACGTAAGTGAATGTCAAAGCCCGAAGGCGACCCATTTTGATTAGGCCGTAAGACTTAGACAAACAAACAAAATGCAGATGCAGTTGGTTGAACCTGAGGGTTGCCTTGCCTACGTATCCCATTGCAAGCCAGCATAGTTCTGGGGTAGGATGCAAATGATACACAATGTAATGAAATAATCAAACCATAAGCAGTGCAAAACACATGAATACCATAAAGGAATGAAGATGCAAATCATACTACGTTTTATATGGAAAAGAAGTGTGGGCACGAGCCAAACGACGCCAAACACAGGTTAAGTGCCTACATCCTCAATACTGGCCTCAGCGTAACATGGATGCTGACACATAACAAAACCATGTTTTAACGTGAAAGGGATGTGAGCACTTGTAAAACTATGTTTTTCGTAGAAAGAGAAAGAGTACAAATAATTGGGTGGTATGATATAAGTGAGGAATGATCTGCAGGGGGAAGATAATGATCCTAAATGTTGAATGCAACAAGACAAAGTACAATGCAATAGATACAATGGATGAAGTGAATAAGGGGCGCATGCCGAACCCCGTCTTATTTAGAAAGGGCATGGACACAAAATAGACCACGTCTAACACAGAAAAGGTGCCAACACCCTCAATACTGGCCTTAGCGCAGCATGGGTACTTATACATAACAGAACCATGTTTCAACGAGGAAAAGATATGGGCACATGCCAAACTAAACTTAACATGGAAATGATGCATGATGTAATAAATAATGAAGTAGATGCATGTGATAGATGTTATATGCATTGCAAAAGAGGTAATAGATAATGATGGATATGCTGTAGTAACTGGGAAGTAAAAGTACCTTATAGGGGCAATTAGTGATGACTCACCTTATGCTGCTGTGGATTTTTCTCTTTTTCTTGGTTTTAAGGCTTTTTCCTTTATCTTGCGCTTTGAAATCACTGGTACTACTTTTCTCCTTGGCTATGTTTGCAACTTTCCATATTCTCCAATAGGGTAACATACTAGATTGGTTCAGTATCCAGAATTGAGGTGCATACAAGCTACCTCAACCTATGAGGCTGCCATACAGATTTTATGCCGATGATACACCCTTAGGTATTTAAACTAGACTTTAGTCTTGGAAATTCCGAACATTTGAGTTCTAGGCATTACCATTCGAACTCTAGTTTCCACCGTCTAAGTTGGTCTCCTAGGAACTTATTACAAACACAGTCAGGTGGCTATACCAGACCGCCTGAAGCCGTTCGGGCACCAAAGGAATTGCACCTCTAGAGGATTTAAGGTCTTCTAGACCCAGTGAGTACATAAGACAGTGCGGGGTGAATGAATGCACAAGACAGTGCTAACTCAATGTGCACAAGACGGTGCGATAAGGGTGCACAAATCAGTGTAATATAAGATGAATGCACAAAATAGTGCTGTGTGGGTGCACAAGACAGTGCAATATAAGATGAATGCATGAAACAGTGTTGTGTGGGTGCATAAAATAGTACGATACAAGTTAAATGCACAAAACAATGCAATACAAATTGAATGCACAAGACAGTGCAATATAAGATGAATGCATGAAACAGTGTTGTGTGGGCGTACAAAATAGTGCGATACAAGTTGAATGCACAAAATAGTGCTATGTGGGTGCACAAAATAGTGCAATACAAATTGAATGCACAAAATAGTGCTATATAGATGCACAAAACAGTGCAATGCAAGGTGAATGCAAAGAACAGTGCAAACTCAAGGTGAATTGTAACAACCCTCGTACTGATTACCGTTAAACCACTGAATTACCTACTGATCATTGCTAAACTGAACTGATAATGACTGATAAGTGAACTGGATGAACTAACAAATCGAACGAAAATCAAATCAAATCCGAATGAGTTTGTCTATTTAATTACATATTGTATCTGACTTATGTGATTATCTGTTTGCATTTTATGTTTAAAGCTAATTGAAGGCCTTATCGTGCCGATTTAGAAACCGCTTTGATGTTTTGTAATCACATAATATTTGTGATTTAATGATATTTTTATCGAAAATTGATTAGAACGATTAAATTAGATTGAATTGAGCTAATTACGAACTTAGGCTTATTTACGTTTTGCCATTGGTAGTGGACATTTGTTTATTGATTATAGTGACCTTATCACACTTAGACCAACATTTTGATCAGCCTCATTCTTGTATCATAACCGACCATCAAGAGAGCATAGAGAGAGAGAGAATTGTCTTGGCCTTGTAGAATTTGTCTTGGATTGCTTGGAATTGAAGAGTATATTGGCTAATTGAGCTCTCACAAGTCTAAGGTAGGACATTCACCTTCTTAATGTTGTTATTGAGCCTCATCTTGCATGTTCTATGCATCATTGTAGGATTGAGCCATGTTTTAGTGCATAGAGGTTGGATTAAGCTTGAATTATTGCATGCATGCTTGAATTGGAACATTTTGAGTTGAATTCATGGATGAATTGTACATGCATGCTCATGTTTTTATCAAAGACCATGCTTTCACTTTGTTTTCCAACTATTGAGCTCATTTGAGCATGATTGGAAGCTTAAAATTGGTTTAAAGATCATGCATGTCATTGTTTAAAAGTGTTCTTGAAAATGGTTTGAAATTGAGTTTAATTGAAACACCCTTGGGCCTTGATTTCTTAAATTGAGTTTTAGAACTTGTTATTCTATGTGTTTGAAAGAGTTTTCCAGGAAATGGGCCCAAGAGGATCGAATTTGGAGCATCAAAACTTGGTTTGAAACTCAGAAGTCGAATCTGGATTTTCCAGATTTTGGACGTCCGCTCGAGCGGGGGAAGTGACGCTCGAGCGGGGAATGCATGCTCCCAGTATTTTCTTGCATTGTTTTACAGTCCGCTCGAGCGGGGATTTTAACGCTCGAGCGGGAAAATCGCGCATCCAGCATTTTTGCACCTTTCATCAGTCCGCTCGAGCGGCGGAATGTACGCTCGAGCGTGGGCCTTTGTGTGCTTGTCCGCTCGAGCGGGGAAACCTGCGCTCGAGCGGAGGCCCTATTCACTGAAAATTCTGAAATTGTTTTCTAAGTGCATTTTTGCATCCTCATCGCATCCTAGGCATTCTTAGGCCTAGTTTAGAGCATCTTAATGAGGATGTAGACATAGAACCACACCGAGGAATTTAGGGATTTAATTATCATCCTTTCCAAACTGTAAACTTAGTGTGTGTTCTATTTGATTGACTGTTTAGGGTTGACTCTCGGGGACGCGCTCTAGCTACTGATAGCCCAATCACTGTGAGTAACAGATTGTGTAAAGATATGTTCAAATGGTTTTATTTTGAATACCGAACTGAACTGTTTATTGAACTAATATTGTTTATTGAATGAATGTATGTCCTATTTCCTGAACTGTATTGTGGCATCCTTAGCACCTACTGTTATTGACTGTTACAGAGCTCTGTCGGTTTCCTTGTGGAACCATACTGATTGATGGCCATCATTATTGTTGGGTCATCGGTCCTTTTGGACCCTCTTGTTTATAGGCTAATGGATGTACCACATATGACTGATTGATTGAAATACTGATTGACTGAAATACTGAAGGATTGCAATACTGTATAATGAATTGATTTCATTACTGTAAGGACATCATTCATAACCTCTTTACACTGTATGTTATTCACTGGGCTTTAGCTGACTGCTTATATATATATATGTAGGTGCTCACCACCAGACCGAGCTAGGAGCGTGGGATTGGTCCCCAGTTTTGTCAGCCAGCCTTTGTGCCTCACTGTGAGGTTCCGAGACGCCATGCCATGGCTTGGGGTGTTTTGTGTCCCCATAGGTCTCCTTCCGCTTTTGTCTGCTTTTGTTTAGACTTTATCGTTATCGAGGGATTAAGTCCCCGCATCAATGTCTGTAATGATTGTGTATATCAGATCTTGGTAGTGAACGATAAATGTATGAAAAATGTTTTGGCATCTGATTAACACACTCTATGGACACTAGTTATTTATCGCTTTTGGCTTCCGCCAGTTCCCCGAACTCAGATTTATCAGATTCGATTGGTGCCTTTGGTAATCTCGGATTACTGGCCAGTTACGGTGCTAAACCCATAGGGCCGGGTTTGGGTCGTGACATGAATGCACAAAACAGTACGAACTTAAGGTGAATGCACATAATAGTGCGAACTCAAGGTACACAAAATAGTGTGATACAAGGTGCACAAAACAGTGCAATACAGGGGGCATGCACAAAACAATGCAATCCAAGGTGCACAAAATAGTGCAAAATCAGGTTGCACAAAACAGTGCGATACAAAGTGCACAAAATAGTGCGAACTCAAGGTGCACAAAATAGTGCGATACAAAGGACAGATGTACAAATGTACAAAATAGTGCGATACAAGGTGGTGAACGTACAAAATAGTGCGATGTAAGGTGCACAAAACAGTGTGATGCAAGGCATGTAGAGGGAAATGAGCAGTACTTAGAGTAATGCATCATGTACCTTATGAAATGATTGTAGGGCAACCTGCCACAACTTATTGAAATGTAACACAAAGGGAGGTAACTTGACCAAACTCTGATAAGTACAGAACAAAGTCAAGTGCAAGAGCAACCAATCATGCAGTTCAAATCAACCAAAGCGTATGAGCATGTATGCATAATCCAAAGCACATGTATTAATTAGAGGGGAAAATAGCAATCCCAAGAGAGTTTTGAAATGGTCGGAGACAACTTTTGAAAGCTGAATCATATCAAAATCATCATGGGGGTGAGCTCACCCTAATCCAGGGGAAAGCACCCAATAAATGGCTTTGAGCGGACGGAGAGAAAGGTTGGATCCATGCCCCTTGTTCAAATGATGACCCGATTAGATGTACTGAAAATTGCCTCTAGTGTCCAGTCACTGGCTACCTTTTTTCAACATCATACAGGAACGCGTGATGGGGATCATCAGATCTTGAGTGCCAACTGATCAGACTCATGCTCCCCCAAAATAGTGATGGATTCCTCATATACACTTTGCAATGATCATGAATGCAATGCCCCTTGTATGGGCACTCTTAGTTTGTTTATAAATTCCACACATGGACTTGTTTTTGTGTTTGGAGCGAACATTCGTGTATAGAATTTTGACCATGGCACTCTGTGGAACTTGAGCGATAGACTCGCTAAGGTGACTCGATGAAGAGCACTTTTGAGTGACAGACACGTTATGGTGACTTGATGAATAGCGCAGACTAAAACAAACACCAAGCACAACACAGTAGAACTCATAACTGACCTAAAAACAGAAAAAGACTCAAGGTGACTGATCATTCATAGTGCCCCTAGTATTACTTATGCTTTCTTTAGAAATCAATTTCGAGTCTTTTTTTTTTTTTTTTTTCAAGTTAGAGATTCTATTGGTAAGTTCAAGTATTGAAAATTGCTCCACTTGTTGATTCAAGCTAGTTCTTTCTTACCCAAAGCAATTATGATATGCGCAGCAGTCGGTATAGCTTATAGATTGATGTGAAGCTGACGACATGAATTGGGCAAGACGATTGAGTCAAAATGGATGAGATGGATATGGTTGAGACCGAACTTCAAGATGAAGTTTCCTACATATCCCAAGAATGGGAATCAGGTCAACGTAGTTCATGGCTGAGATTTACTCGGGTGTTGACACTCTCCTTTTGTGTTCTAACTTTTACCAAAGTCGCCCCTTAGGATTTTCAACCTTATGAGCTCTATTTATTTGATTTCTTATTTTTCATGCTCTAACTTTTGTCTAGGTCGCCTTTTCGGGTTTTCGGCCTAGCGAGCCTCTCAAGGATAGCATTACAACACTTGTGGTGAATTTGATCAATAGTCATTCTTGCCCTAACACGGGAATTGGCTTCACCTTTATTTGAGTTTGGTTCTTTATTCCCTTATGCATGTCTTCTTATTTTCTTTTGCTCCATTTTCAGAGCTGGTTCTTCTTGTAATGGGGTACTTCCTCGTATTAGCTTCCTCGAATTCAGATAATAGTTCCCTTCCTGACAGTTGATTGGACTTCATTCCAATGAATACCCTTGGCTTAACGGTTGACTTCTTTTCCCTTTTCTTTTTTTATTTTCTTTTTCCTTTCTCTTTTCTTTTCTTCATTTCTGGTTTCTTTTATCCATTTCATTTTGAAGTAATGAAAACACCAAGGGAAAAAAATTCTATGATTTGTGAGGTCTGAAAGCCATCTTGTGCTTGCAAGTCTGAAAGCCACCTTGTGCTTTCCAAAATGATCGTCTAATGGCGAAGAGAATCCTCAGGACAATGTAAAATACGACGCACAATTCTAAGTCTATCTTGTAAGTTTGCAAAAGAAACAACTAAAAATTCTTGAATTTTTGAAGGACTTTGCACCGATAAATCAAAACCCACTCAAACCATTTGGAGGATCCTTCTCAACACTCGAGCTTATTAATGGAATCTGATTAAAAAAAAAAAAAAAATTGGAGCTTTCCCATTTGTAAAAGGTCATACATGCATTCTTGTAGGTACAACAAAATGATCAAAAACTTGGCTCCCACTTTTTTATAAAGATGAAGACCTGAGGGTACACGACATGGACTCAAAGGAAAAGACTTAACTAACGCAACAACGCGAGAAAAGACAAAGAAAATAAAACTCACAACTCAACTATTCACAGGACACAGCTAAAAAAAAAAAAAAAAGCAGCACTCTAGAGACCAAAGGGGTTTTCATTCTCCAAGTCCATCTGAAGAATTCAAAAACAACTTCAAGTAGCCCACGAGAGTGTTCGAACCAGCCTTCAATTTAGCAATACTAACATCCACACCTCGTAGGATTTATTTCAAACTTTTGAACTGAGTCTCACAGATTGAGCCTCACAATTATCCTAGTTGTCCCCACACATCTCCTTGGCCATGCTGGCTGGAGTCAATGTTGGTTGTTGGCAAACCATAGATGGGATTTATGTTATGGGATAGTCTATTGCCATCAGAAAGAGGTTTATTGACAGCTTTGGGATTCGCAAGTGGGGTGATGACCTTACTATTAATCAGGTCTTGAATTTCATGACGAAGGCGAAAGCAACAGTTAGTATGGTAATCGTACTGCTGATGCAATGTGCAATATTGGGTAACGTCATGTCTAGGTGGGAGAGGATTAGTAAAAGGTTGAGGATTGAGTGGTTTGAGATACCTTTTCTCCATCAGTAACTTCAATGCACAGGTTAGGTTCATATGGAGATGGGTGAAGGTTTGTTTTTGGAAGGAGAAAGCATCAGGTTTAAAATATTGGCAAAAGGATTGGCAGGTGTTGGTTGGGTATTCAAGGGCTTGGGACAGGAATCAGGATGGGTGTTTCTGGTAAAGCATCCATTTTCATTGCTCGCCTTTTGATTCAAAATGCTCCCAACTTGAGTGATAAAAGTGTCATTCACAATCTTTGCAACAACTACGAGCACTTACTGTTTGTTCAACCCTTTGACTTTCAAAGTCTCAATAACCCATCGAAAATGTGCATAGGGATTAATACTTGTCTCGACCTTGTTCTTGCAACTTGCTTCATCTTGGCTAAGGGATTGGGTGGCTGTATTGAAGCGAGACCCATTTGTAGTTGATAAGTCATCTCCAAGATTTGAGATAGCTTTAGGTTGGCCTTTTCCAACTGCAGCTCGTCGCCCCAAGATTATGGAGCTTTTTGAAGTGAACCTTTTGGCATATGATGTGGTCAATGATGGAGCCAAGACCCCAAAGGCTAAATCTGCCATAGTTCTCTGAAGATCTTCAATCATGCCCAACAACTCAAGAGTAGTAGGTTCGGTCATTGGTGCTCGCAGTGTATTTGAATTAACTTGGTCTCGATGAATTGGTTGGGTTAGACTCTTTAGAGTAGGCTGGACTGGTTCAAGTTTAAGTTTTGGGTTTTGAGATGATTAGGGTTCAAGTGTATCCATCATGCACAAGTTCGTGCTTTCTGGAATGAATACCTCAGGCTTGGGTAAATGAGCTGGGGTGACGTATATGCTGGATTTGAAGGTAGGAGGTAGTGTATGGATGAGGTTAAGGTGAGGATGAGGTACTTGGTCATGGTTAGGAAGTGGGTTGGTGGTAACATTGGGTTCTTGAGATGGAGCTATTGTCTAGTTGTCGATGAGATTCTGAACCTCACGACGAAGGCGGTAACAACGATTAGTGCCATGACTGCGCTATTGATGGTATGCACAATATTTGGTGGGGTTATGTCAAGCAGGGAGTGGGTCAGGAAGAGGTTGGGGATAAAGGGGTTTGAGATACCATCTTTCGATCAGGACTTTTAGTGCGCTAGTTAGGCTCATATGGAGGGGGGTGAAAGTTCTGCCTTGAGCTTGGGTTGGGCTGGCTGCTTGTGGGTTGGTATTGGCAAATGGGTTTGTAGTTTGTGGGTTGGTAGTGACGGTATTGATTTCAGTGGGTTTGGGAATAGTGCTACTGCTAGCATTGGTACTCTCAGAAAACACCCTTCTTGTTGGTTCGTTTGTTCTAGAAATAATCCCTTTGTTGAATACACTCTCAATCTGAATCCCTAACTCATGATTTTTTTAAAAAAAAAATGAACAATAGAGCGACTATTAACTTTTGTAACATATCTGGCTCAACGTTCTGCACCACTATTCAGACTTGGTCCCTCTCAGAAGGTCGATTTGTTATTTGTGTTGTTTTTTCTCTCCACCTTACAACAAATTTCACAAAAGGTTCTTTAGGATTTTGGTGGATTGCTTCAAGCTCTTGGGTGGTCATTTCAATTTAGGTATTGTGAGAATACTGATTGACAAACACCTCAGCCAAATCTTCCCAATTCTGCTTCACTTTATCCTCCAACTTGGCGTACCAAGTGGCTGATATACCCGACAGGGTTCTTCCATACAGAGAGAGTTTTTGAGGCTTAGTTAGACCCATCAGTTTCAGAAAATTCAAGAAAAGCCGAATATGTACCATAGGATCTCCAAACCCGTCGAAACGGTCAATGTGTGGCATTTTGAATTTGTTTGGAAGCCGTACAACAGCCTCAGTATACCCATCCTTAATTTCGGGAATGGGGTTAATTCCCTGTGCCTTTTTGAATTACTTCTCAAGGTTAGCAATTTTTAACAAGGTCGGGTCGAGATCATTAATATCAAGGGAAAAAGGCCCTCATTAGGCTGCATCAAGAGTCTGAAAACCCGAGCTTGAGCCAACCCTTCTCAAGGATCTGGACCTTGCAAATCTTCAGCTGGTGGAAGTGGGTCAAAGTTCGGATGGGGGCCCGGGATTGGATGTGTGGTAGATGCCCCAGATGGGCGTTGTATTTCAGCATTGGTCTCATCCTGTATGGTAATTCCCTGGTTTAGGGCCGTTATCATGGCCATAACTTTTTTTGGACTTTGTGCCATTACGGGTCTGTTGAGTTTGGACGAGTGTAACCTAAGAGCTAACTAACAAGGATTTCGACCCATTTATACTTGATGTATCTGGTTTGGATTAGTCTAGACAAGTTTGACTGGATTGGGCTTTTTAGCATTAGTCTTTTGGCATTAGATGGATCTTTTATGAGTTGGCCTCTGGGGATTAGATGGACTAGTCCTTTGCTGAGTGGGTTTTTTTTTTGAGGGGGTTGAATGGATTGTGATGGGTTGAGGCTTTCCGGGTCGGATTGGGCTTGGCCTTTGCCGAGTTAGGTACTGCTCCTTATTTGGCTCAGACAAACCTAGCATTTAAAACAAATGCCCCATCAGATCAGGATACCGAACATGCTAGTCATAATAAAGCATGATACAATGTTTGGCCCTGGCTCTGGTTCTGATATTTTTCCACCATATCACAAACCTCTGGATTTCAACCCAAATTCTGATTTTAATATGACCCTCAAGTTTGAAAGAAATCGCCTCAATATTAAAACTCTCTGAGGATTGCACCATACATTCCCAAAGAGTTCACATTTTGCACAAAAGCATTCAAAACACCCCTATGAGAGGTTAGGGTTTCCCTGTTCTAACTTTGGAGTGATCTATAGCTTTACTATGCAAACAAACGGTATAACAATTTCCTAGTAAATAAAAGGGCATCATGTCCTATGTTTGAAAAGTCACAAAGGCTGACTATATGCAATTAGGCCGATTGGTCAAAAGAGGTACCTAAGTAAGACTACCTAATATACCTCTCACACCTAACACCGAGAAGTGAAAGGAGGATCAAATGGTATAGTGGTAATCCAGATCCAAGGGTTGTGTTTCTAACATGACAGAGCCCATGATCGGTCAGCCTTTTGGCAAGCTTTTGGGCAAGTCTCCGGCAAACCGTCCTGGAATAGCAGATGACAAACATAGTGACTTAAGTGCATCAATGCAAATGCAATGCAAAGAACATATAAGTGCAAATAAAATTTCACATCATGAAGTTCGAGTCAAGTTCTCTAAATCCCCAGCTGAGTCACCAGAAACTGTAGCTTGCTTTTTGTGCTTTTTTTTGGTACATTAGGACTTCCGTAGTTCTGAATATGATTTTATAAGTGCAATGTGAAATAGAGAAACACAAATGAGTCCAAATCCGGTAAATCTTTTGAAAAATCGATGTTTAAATCAAATGTCAAAAACGGACTGCTTTGCCAGATTATAGAGTCGCTACCTAAATATTTTTGAAAAATTTAGGAAACCCGTGACTCATGCCAAAGGCCACTTATCCGTTATCACCAAAGTATCTCGACTTAGGAACTTAGGTACGAGAGGGGAAGGTCATGAATTGAGCACCTTACTCACTCGATCAAAGATCGGCCTCCACTAATCATGATGTGATTCTTATTTACATTATATGCTCTTGTTTCAATTATTAGCTACTTTTTTATTATGTGACACACACAAGTATAGACTAATTTGCAAAAGTTGGAACTTTTTGATTTCATGTTTGTTTGAAAATTGTTTTTGATACTCGTCACTTGAAAATGTGAGTTCATACATTAATTAACTTATCCCAATTTTCGCAATTAGCCTTCATCCACCGGCATTCAAACAAGTATATCATTTAAGTAATTAGCCTCATGGAAATCATGCTCGATATGGCAACACAAACATACGATGCAACATGCTAAAACACAAAATACTCACCTAGTATTCCGAGCCAAAACAAAGCAATATAATTAGAAAACATGCATGTCTCTAACTAATGCAAAATGACTAATGCGATACACACAAGATGCAATTAATGGACTTGGCTACGAACATGTATTTGAATCAATTTGATAGTATGCGGTCTAAGCACGTATTCAAAGAATTTAAGCAATGATAGTGCTTTGTTAGAATGATGAACCGAGCTTTTATGTATGCAATACGAGTGAATTCTTTGGACATGGAAAATACTAAGGAAACGTGATGCTCTATTCTACCATCATAAGCAGAGAAATAAAATGGAGAAAGAAATGGGGTTGAAAGACATACACACTTATTACAATTTCGTCCTCATTCAAGAGGGTCCGAATGAATATCCAAGTGTCAAAAACAAACTAACTGTTACAATACCAAACGAATAAATTGAACTAAAACTAGCTAAGCTAATTGACTAGATATCTAAGTTATCAACTAGCTATCTAAGTTATTACAAGGGTATTTCTAATAAACAATCATAATCGCACAAGGATATCATAATAATTACTAACAATAAGAATCATTACAACAATGATAATTACAACAATACTAACAAGAAATTTAATCCAAGCCACCATGAGACACAATGATCGCATACACAGTACCTAGAAGCTGTTCTGTCTACCCAGATTGCTCTGCCTCACCCTGAGCCATTGCCCTTTGTTTCTGCCAAAAGGTCTTTGCTTACCAAACATTGGGAGCGAGCTGGCCGGCCTTAAATGAGATCCGGCCGGGCCAAAAAAGAGTCGGCCAGCTCTAAATTTTATGCCAAAAAATGTTTTGTGCTCTGAGGTGAGAATAGTGCAGACAGAGCCTCTAGGATCTGTTTGTCCCTTCTGCCCCTCTTTGTTATGTTAAACTCAAGAGAAGAACAAATTCAAGTTCGAAACCACCAATAAGCACAAGTTGATGGCTTCATGATTTTGAATACAATTTGGACAAAACAATTAATAAATGCAATGAAGACAACCACCCCATTCCTCTCATTATGGAGGCTCAAAGAGGGAGATAGACACACTTTAAGTTTCGTCAAAATATCATGGATTGATAAGTGACAATTCTCGAAGCGATGGACTCGGCATAACGTTTGGCCAAATCGAACCAATTTTATTCATTTTCTTTATGTCGGTTGACTTTATTTTAAGTCAGTTTTATTATTCCTTTTTGACTTACCTTTCCATTGCTTAATCATTTTGTCCCAAAGTGATATGTAAGTCCACTAAATAAAGAGAAATATCAAACGAGAAGTGATCCTTGGCATGAAAGAGGGACTATGCCTTGACGATGAACCTCTGAAGAGATTAAGCTATTGAGCATATGAGGTTTCTTTCTCATACCTTAAATAACACTTGTTTGAAACAACTCTCAAACAAAGAAAATCAAGAAAAGAGGGAGGTTGCAGAGATGATTATGCGAAGTTAATTATTTAAAATGAAACTCTACGCATGAAAATTAAGTAAAGAAAATCCATCAACTCAAATGACTCGGTGTCTAAGGCCTACACAACCGAAGCCACGAGGACTTACAACACGAGAAGTATGATATTCAAAGCATAAACTATTTAAATGAATTAAACAGTCCATAAGAACCCCTAAAATGTAAAAAAAAAGTAGCTAAAAGCAATAGAAAGTAAGTAAAAAGAGTAGAGAAAGAGCTATGAAACAAAGCCTAAGGAGGGGTGACTAACCCCTCCACTTTTTGCAATTTTAAATCCCATATTTCAGCCTCAAAACAGTCCAAGAACAGTCCCAAAATAGCCTAAAAATAGTGGCTAATAGTGTGTTTAAAGAGTAGAAAAAGATAGACAAAAGCAAGAGATATAAAGCTAGTAAGCAAAATCAAGGAGAGGTGGCTAACCACTCCACTTTTGAGACTTTAAGCCATGTTTTTCTGGATAAGATGCAAGAAAGGGTGTTAAGCCTTTCTCTCTTTAGTAACTCGTTAACCCCAAGTTCCAACACTTGGAATGGATCGAAAACAGTAGGAAAACACAAGAAAAAGATAGAAAAAGATTGAAATGAAAGTAAGGAAAAAGGTGCCAAGCTTCTACCTTTTGAAGAGAGCAAGCTTTGGTTGTTGATCAAACTTAATTCCAAATATTTTTAAGTTTATGAAATATGGTTTGAAACTCTAGCAAAAAGCTTCAAAAACAAACTCTAATGGTGTATATATTGTATATGTATAGCTAAAGAAGGTTTGAAGGTCAAAGGAGGAAGGAAGATGGAAGGAGGTCTTTTTAGCTCTTCAAAGCTTTTAAAATTTTTTGTTAACCTCAAAATCTAAATGCAGGGCGTCTATTTATAAAATTTGAGCCAATTTGGTCTAAAATATCTTCAAACAAAGCCAGCTGTCTAATTCCTGCTAGCTGTTTGTTTGGCGCCATTGAGAGTTGGCTCCCCAAAATACACCGCCGGACCCAAAAATGCAAGGCCAGGTCTAAAAAGGTATTCTGGACAAATTTTCATTGAAAGCCGGCCGGCACTATTGAGAGTCGACCAGATCTAAATGGAGTCGGCCGGCTCAAAAAATCTGCATTCAAGCCTAATTTCAAACGGGTATATCTCCCTTATCTAGAATCGGTTTTAGGTGATTCTTGAATTTAATTGAAACCCTGAAAGTCTACTTTCTAATGGTGGTTGCCTCACATCTAAATTCTAAGTGTGTAAAGAAATATGCTTAATTTAATGAAAGCTGCTCATTTTTTTTTCAACGGTTTGACGCTCAACTTCTTCCTAAACTAGTTTTCTTTTCTCACCTCCTATTTCCTTCAACTCCAAACCTATAAAGAAGATGTTTTGAAAGAATTTTTCAAAGAGTTCATCTCCCTTCCAGTTATTTCCACTCTGTCCTTACTCAGTTTACTGAAAAATGCAATATTTTAAAGGAAATACGAGTCTCGGAACATCGCAGAAGCATTTGGAAAGATATTTTGAAATGCGGGTTTTAAGGTCTAAAATAGTTTGGCCAAAATGGGGTGTAAGGTTTGGGATTAGAGCTTGACTCCAAATTTCTTCGCTGAGAATTCAAAAGATTGCACAGTGTAACTTTCATCATTGGATATTTAGAATAAAGCGTCCAAATCTTAAGGGCGGTCAAAAAATGAGGTGTTTATAATAAGCTTGGCTTGTCAAGTTAGGCTCGTTTATCTTTATTTAAATTATATAATAAATATATTATTTATATATTAAATAATATAAATAATATTTTTTATTTAAATAATATAAATAATAAATTATTGAGCCGAACTCGAGTTTCATTAATATTAATGAGCCGAGCCAAGCAGAGCCGAGCTCGAGCTCAACAAACTAGTTCAATAAGTAAACGAGCCGAGCTCAGTAAAGTTCTGCTCGACTCAATTCGTTTGCAGCTTTAATCAAAACCACCAACCAGGCAAACACCATCCCCTCTTCCGCTCGCCACCCCATACCACCAAGTACCAACCCCCTCCATCACACGCTATTCCACAAATTCATGAGTTCTACCCATGCATTCTCTCCACAATCCCATCTCTATTCTTATTTCTCCTTTGTTTCTCAATTGACCTCTTACGCCTGTTTTCTCTCTCTCACAACTGGTCCCTTCATGTGTGTCCTCCATTTCACTCAAAAATTATTTCATAAATTCAACCTATCATGTAGTAATGTCGTCACCTAATAATAGACAAACACATGATCGTTTTATTTAAAACATAGGAAAAAAAATCTCATTACATATCCCTCTATAATTAGAAGGGCACACCGGTTTTAATTATTTGCCAAAAATTGTATCTAATATTATTACAAAAAAAATAAAATGGTTCAATCCAAAGCAAATAACTCATCAAAATAAATATTGGATGGTTCTCATTAATAAAACTGCTTTGTGCCTCAAAATTTTACTTTCTGGTTTTCTTTATTCAAATGATCAAAAACATTATTTAAAACTTGGAAGATCAAGAAGAATATAGAACTATCAATGGCTATATCCTCACCCTTTCCCTCTTCCTCGGCGTAGTGTAACAACAAGGGGCGGAGGCTGGAGGGGTCATGGCCCTCCAACTTTCTCAAAATTGCCAAGTTCAGATGTATGCTATTCCAAAAGAAAAATTGTGTATTATATAATGGCCCCCCAAATTCAATTTTACTCTCAAAAAATTTGTAAATTTCACAATATAGTAGAGTTGTCTTTCAAAATTTAATGGCTCATAATATTCCCATAAATATTTATAATAATGTTATGATGATCATAATAGTTTCTTACCATATTTTGTTTATCATATCATGTGTCAATATTACATTAGTATCAAGTACGAATGGTTAAGGTAATAAACAAATTGTAATAAAAAAAAATGATCATCCTAATATTATTGAAAATGTTAATCCGGCTCATGTTAAAAAGTTATTAGTAATCACATGTTAAAAAATCTTGTAATA
Organism: Camellia lanceoleosa; assembly: GCA_025200525.1. Lineage (NCBI taxonomy): Eukaryota > Viridiplantae > Streptophyta > Magnoliopsida > Ericales > Theaceae > Camellia > Camellia lanceoleosa. Next base: position 551,059 of record JANUSC010000090.1, on the reverse strand, counting down.
AACAGATAATATAATTTATTTAATTGGTATGAAATCATATTAAATAAAAGAAATTATTAACAACAATTAAATTTTTAGAGAAAGAATATAATGTACTTAGGAGTTCTTATAATTTATTTATTGGAATCACTTGTGAAACTTTATGGACCTAAAGTTATTGACATGTTTATTGTATATCTATAAATTTCTATATTTTGACATTCTTAACGATAAAACTTGTACAAATAATATTTAATTAAGATTATTCTCTTATAATCTTATTAGTACAACCAGTCTCTATCGAATAATATTTAATAATGATTTAAACAAATAAAATTCGAGTCGATCCATCAACGACTCGGCAGATCTATCCCAGGACTTCCCTTTGGTAATCTGGCCCCCACACCGGGCCTCCGTCCCTGGTAACACCCCTTTAATTTTATAGTTGGTAAAATATTTGTCAATTTATGTTTAATTTTTGTTAAATACGACTCAATTTATGTTGTGCACTCAATACTTATATTAATATGTCTGCCATGAGAAATAAATGCCAAAAATCACCTCAAACCTCTCTAAAGAATGAGAAATTTCAGAATATGTGGATTTTGATTTTAGCGGGATTAGCATAGAGGTTGGAGCCATCTAAAATGAGCTTCATTTCAAGATTTAAGTCTAGGAAATAGACATGAATTTTTTTTGTCATCGTCGGGAGGGGAGCAACTCTCTTCAACACTCCATTTATATGAGTAATTATTCAATGCTATTGGAGCAAGTGTAGGTGATGCTCCAAATGAGTAACTCCAAATGAGTAGCTATTGATCTAAATTATGGGATTTACTACTTTTGTGTTTTTAAGAGACAAATTGTCAAATGTCTACTTGTAAATGGAATAAAGTATTGCTCTAGGAGCATTGGATAATTTCTCCAATTATATACTTCTTCATATTTTATTTTGTGGGCTCCACGACACTCACGATGGTAATCCGAATTGCTCATCTCATAACTCAAGCAGATAAGAACATATATGTATAAAATTAACTTGATCAAAAATTAAAAGCCTAACTAACTTATCGTATTTTGTTTTATGAAATCGACGGTATTAGTTAAAATTATATTTACCATCAATTTCATAAAACAAGACACGATTAGTTAGTGTCAATATCTATTCTAATTAATTTTTTGTATATATGTCCTTCGTTTTTAAGTCTACGAGATGAACGATTTGGATAATTTTTGTGGGCCTTGTGGAGCTCAAGAAGTGAGTCTTGAACGATATGGAGAAGATGGAGCATTGAGGGGAGCTGATTCCCGGTGGCAGCTAGAACATGTTGGAATTAGGAAATAGTGATATTATAATTATGGTAGTATTGAAATTAGGAAACAGTGATATTGTAATTATGGTAGTGTGTATAAAATCTGTGATTATGTCAAGTACAGATTTAATACCTTTTTTTTTATCTTCGTTTTATATTTTGTAATATTATTTCATTATAAATACAAGACTCTACCTCATTCATAGGTAAGCCAAATAATTCTTTTCATTTTTTTTTGGTATCAAAGTTGAATATAGGGTTATGGCACAAGATACTTGTGAGATTCTATGGCTACGTTCTATTTTGGCGAAGTTGGGATTTGAGGAGATTGCTTCTGCGTCTTTGTTTTGTGACAACAAGTATGCTATTGGCCCTGTTTGGTAGAGCTGTGTGAAACTGCTTATAACTTATGCCCAAACAGCTTATACCTTATAACTTTCAGCTTAAGCTGATTTCCAGCTTATTCTCAAAGCATCTCCTGCCCCACTTAAAGAATAAGCTGATTTCTGACTTCCACAAAGCTATAAGCTATAAGCATAAGCTAAACCAAACATATCAAAACAGCTTAAATTAAGCTGAAAGCTGAAAAAAAGCTCTAACAAACAGGGTCATTATACTGTCTTTTGATTCTGTCCTATATGAGCGTACTAAGCATATAGAAATTGATATACATTTTATTCAAGAGAAGATTCGGATTGGTATTGTGAGACCATCCTTTGTCTCTTCTTCTAAGCAGTTTGCAGATATGTTCACCAAGTCTGTAGGTCTAACATTACTCTAGTCGTCTATCGACAAGTTACGTTTATTGAATATCTTCACACCCGCTTGATGGAGAGTGTTGGAATTAGGAAATAGTGATATTATAATTATGGTAGTGTTGGAATTAGGAAATAGTGATATTGTAATTATGGTAGTGTGTATAAAATCCATGATTATGTCAATCACAGATTTAATGCCTTTTTTTTCTTCGTTTTCTATTTTGTAATATTGTTTCTACCTTATTCATAGGTAAGTCAAATAATTCTTTTCATTTTTTTTGAACATGGAAGCCAAAAACATCCATATTCGGTAAAAACCATTGATTCAACTAATATAAAATGAGCTACTGTATTTCTTGAAATGAGGTCATGTGTAAGCTAAGAAAACAAAGTTTCATGACATTTGATATACCTATCACTAACAATGGTGCAATGCAAGCAATTCTAAATACATATCACCAACAACAATGCAAATTGAAGTAAAGCATTTCTAGAAAAGCCAGTAACAAAGTCTACAGACCATACTTACAAAGGAGAGAGAAGAAGTGGAAGATGGGTATATATCTTCAGACTTTACATTTTCAGATAATTAATTCCTGCAAAAGCTTGTAAAGCAGCCATTGGAACAGTGTGGTAAATAATTTCCTTGAAGAAAAGAGTAGATTAACGAGAACTTCCAAACATGCGATCCGTTGAGAGGTGTTTTATGTAAATTCCATATCACTAAAATTACATGGAACAATGAGATCACAATAATATCCGAAACATATGGTTGCCAATTGGTTAAATGCTATAAATCTGAATACCGATCCACTATTCTTAACAATAGGTTCTTCCTAGTGACTTTTTGGTTCATCATGCTATTGCTCTAGGTTCACAAGCAACTATATTGTAGTAAAAGGTACTTTAAATTCAACTGATTCCAAAAACCAAAAACTATATGGATAGTAAAGTGTAAGTAATAGGTAATGAGGACTTATTGATGATCAATAGATGGTTCCTTTTTTTGGACAGTTTGATGATCAACAGATGGTTCCTTTTGTGGACACTTCTCTTTAAAAGATCTCCAAATCTCCTCAACAATGCTCTACTTTTTCTCTGTGCATTTCTATGATCATTTTCATCGCCAAAGTGGGATCCTTCTAAATGTTCCAAATCTTCTGAATTTATTGTTTCTGCATCGTCCATGAATGAAGAAGGCACTCTTCTGTGAACAGGTGTATGGGGCTCTGACTTTGGCGATTCTGTGGTATCAAATATTGACCCCTTGAGTGCCTCAGACTTTTTGGGATCCTCATCAGCAACATTCTCATTTACATATTCAATTGGAATTTTCAGCTCACTGAGATCGAAACTAAAGGCTTTGTTTAGTTTTTTCCCATCTTCAGGCAACCCGGGTATTGAATTTCTAGACTTGAATATCTCCCTTTGCTCCTTGTCCTCAGTCTTCGACTCTTTTGTTGACGCTAAAGAAAGCAACTGCTTCAACTCCTTGATTCTCTTTTGTGCTTTAGCTTCATTGACCCTAAGGCGTTCATTTTCTCGGGTAAGAAAATCAAAAGTTTCATCCTTTTCAGCAAGGGAATCCTTGAGTTGGGAATTTTCATCCCTAGCAATGCTTGCAGCTTCTTTTGCAACACTAGCCTCATTTAGGGCCTGCTTAAGTATATCCCTCAATTTGAAATTTTCTTCCCTTGCCATCTTACTTGTGTCATTCGCTGCCTTTAGGGACTCAATCAATTTGATATTCTCTTGTTGTGCAAGCGTCTTCTCTTCTTCGGCGCTTTTTATACAACTGACAAAGCCAATCTCTTTATCATTCCATGCCAAAAGTGACTCCTCGGCTTCCAATCTGAGTCTGTCGACTGTGTTTTTGTACCTCTCAGTTTCTTTATATGCTTCATCCAATAGCTTTTGATACCTATCCTCAGTGATCCTTTCCGTCCCCTTTGATTGTTCTGCCCCTTGTTTTATGTGCTCTAGCTCTGCTTTGGTTGAGCTGAGTTTTTCCTTCACTTGATTGGCTTCTGTTGCAACTTCTTTTAGCACTAAAGCTAGATCATCCATGGCCTTCTTGCTCTTCTCCTCTGCCTCAATAGCCAACTTTAATTCCCTTGCTTAATTCATCTCCTCAAGTAGATTGTTGGATTTTAATGAGGCAACTTTCTCACCCTCTTGAGCATGATTCAAATTTTCTTTTGCCAATTGAAGCTCAGACCGGAGACTTTCAATAGTTTCTTTCATGGAATCTACATTCTCGTGATTGCAAGGCAAAACCTCCAACTTCTCCATCTTCTCACGAAGAGAAGTCATTTCAAACTTGGATTCTTCAAGTTCAATCTTGGTTTGCTCAAGTTGTTTCGTTTGGGATGCCACTGTATCATACATTTTAGTTTCCGACAACTTTCCTCTCTCTATTTCATCCTCAAGTTCTTGAATTCTTCTCTTACTTACAGACAACCACCCCATTGTCTGGGCCTCAGAGGCTTTCATGTTACTCAGCTCCTCTTTCAACCTATCAAATGACACATCTCTCTCTGTCGATCTGACCTCAAATTCTTTTGCCTTTTCAAGTTCAAATTTCAACGACTCGATGCTCTCAACTTTCATTTTCATTTCTCTCGTTGAATCAGCTAACGATTCTTTGATGGTATTAAGCTCTGCATGTGCCTCTGCCTTTCGAGAAGACAATGCCTCACTTAGCTTCATGTTAGCCTCCTGGGCCACCATTTTCATCTCTCGGAGCTCATCAAGCGCACGATCTCTTTCTTCCTGCATTGCACCCAAGTGCTGTGTTGTAATCTTCAGCTCCTCCTCGAGCTCACCTGCGTGTTGCTGCATCGTCGAAATTCTAGCACTTTGTTTCTGCATCAAGTTAAATAAAAACCCATGATAAATCTCAACCCCATTGAATCAATTCAACATAATAATATATGGGCAATCCAACGTGCTTGAGACTCCCGCTAAAGCAAGGTCTAGGGTCTGGGAGGGCAAGACAGCGTATTCCATTTTCTGGAGAGGCCACTTCCTTGAACCCACAACACCAGACAATGTGGCCACAGGTTAAACGCTAAAATGAAGCCTTATTATATTGTTCCTACAAAAATTTGGGACATTGGACAATAAGAATCTATTGAGATTTTTTCCTTAAGTAAGTGACCTACCGGTTGAGCCACCTCTGCCACCAGAAATACTAACAAGCAGAGCAGAGATACTAACAACAGACATTACTGTTGAGTCAAACCATCCTTTCTTAACCCAACAATATGACACATACAATAAAAAAAAAAAAAAAGAAGAAAAAAAAGGTAAATTACACCAACTTTCCTAATATTTGAAGAAAAAACAGTAAGTTCTATAGTTTTAGTATAATTACATTGGGTAAAGTTTTAATTCACATACCACTCAAATCCTTTTTCATCAATAATTCATTAATAATATTGATAAAAAAATAATATTGTCATCTATCTTATATTAAAATATATATATATTTTTGTTTATCTTTGTTTTCGCACCATTCGTAATTTCGATCCATTTAACATTACTTAAAATAAAAAAAATAAAAAACAAATAAGATATTGGTGTAACATGCCAAAACTTCAAACATAACATGTCCGTCTAATTATCCACACACAAAAGAAAGATATGTATATATACCTCGGACAAATCAGCGAGTTTGGAGGGCTTTTGTTCCACAGGTTTAAGGGCGTTTGAATCAATCTGAGAGATCAGAGGGTCACCTCTACAAAATTTCGTTGCAGAGAAGGTTCTAGACAGAACCGACGTGTGGTTCTTTTTCCCGAAATCAATATGCCCCGATCTGAAAACCGCATCATTCAATACCAAAATCTCATTATTTTAAAAATAAAGTTGTTCTATGGTTACATGAATAACCCTAAAAAAAAAACCCACGTAAAAGCACGAATCAAACTAGTAATAGCACTACAATACAGACAAGAAACGAACGCAAAAAAAAAAAAAATTGAGCAGAGAGCGAAAAGTGGTACCTGGATTTAGAACGTAACATTGTTGGGTATGGAATAATCTCTGGCTATGTAATCACCTCCCTATCTTTGGAAAATCAGAAGGACAAAATCACCACAAAACTATACAAAAAGTTTCAGACACAATCAAGAGAGAGAGAGAGAGAGAGAGAGAGAGAGTTTGTTAGACAACTGCTACCGGCTTTGAACAACACAGACAGTCCGGAGTTGGCGGGGTTTCCTCTAAAAACGAACCTAGAGAGAGAAAGAAAGAGAGATTTAGAGAGAGAGAGAGAGTGGGTTGGAGGAGAGTAGTTTGGCTTTGGCGGATACAATTTGGAATTTGGAAGGGCGTGTTTGGCAATTTGACAAGATTGGGCTCCAAATATTGTGTTTATAACAAAAGTGTCCATCCGTTGTCTTGACTTTTCTCTTTGGCCGGCCAACCTGATGTCAAGAACCTTAATTATACTTTATTAAAATAATTAGTAGTTAAAAACCTTGGAAATTGTCTTCTTCTTTTTTTAAAATAGTCAATGGCTCTCATTTGGATTCTCTTTCTTCCAAGGAAGAAACCTAGATCTACGTTTTAAATGCATAAGGTTGTCATTATTGTCAAATTTGTGTATGTTTGTGTACGGGAAAGAAATATACCTTCTCGTATAATCCTGTTGATCAAGTCTTCGCTCCTCCGTACGACGTCGTTCCACTACCTGAAAATACCAACGTGAACTAGCCAGCGGGTGTGTGCCGGAAACCTCTCCGATGCCTAAGTCAGTAAGCAAGACAAGAAGGCAAAAGCTCAATGTATTCAGGGAGCAAAATTGTATTACCTCTCCAAAGGTGTTATTGATGAGCTTATATAGATTTCATGTGGCACAATCCTGGTAGGATTCTTACTCCTCCAAGTGTAGAGTCCTTCTAGGATTACTCCTCCTTGCATAGAGTCCTCCTAGAACTCATACTCTTGGAAGATAATGCTTATCCTCCAACACCCTCCTCACTGCTTAAACCAAGTGAGATGGTCCTCTCTACCGAACTCCCACGCCGAGTAACAACTTCGGTCCTTTCTTTCTATCCTTACCTCGGCGTACCATGCTAAGGCCGAGCTAAACATAAGGGAGTCAAGTCGAAGACATTCTCGAGTCAAAGTTCACCTCGGTTTAACACATGTTACGACCGGTAACCAAGCATCTACAAAAGCTTATTAGTTCGGCTCTCCATTTCTTCACTTCTACTCCTGCTCGTTTCACAAGACCGGACTAAGAAGAAACCGAAGCTACACCACTCAAGCTCAGAACCTGACTATCAACACTCCGGCCGACGTACAAGCTACCCTTTCACTTGGGCTTACTTCGGCCCATCCACCAGCTCGGCCCAATTCAGTATTTATTGCCCTCTCAGTTTGCATAAAATAAAATAATAAGAAAAAAAAAAAAAAATTCACATAAGATTTCAGACTTTCTTTTTATTGGATTTTGAATAAAATAAAATTTTGTGAATATTCTATGGTTAAAGTATAAAACAAATAATATATCGAAGACTCGTTAACATTTGTCAAAATTTTATTAAGGTGATTATCTTCCATTTATTGATGATGAATCAAAGTTACCTATATTCTGTTTGAGATCAAGATGGACTAATAATATTAAAAAATTTAATTTTTGTTATTAAAAATTATTAAGTTATTTGTCATTAGGTTAAAAAAGTTAAATGTCATATCAAATTTTTTTTTTTATTTACACAATTTATTTCTAAACACATTATTTTTTGGACCTATGAATCCGAACAAGACCGTTGAGTTAGTATACTGAAGAGAATCTACTCCTATCTACACCACACACTCATTTTCAAAATAAAATTCAAAGTAAAATTTCATGATTCATAACATTTTTACTTCCATATTTACCCGGGGAAATTTTTTTTTATTTCCCTTGTCATTCTGGATGCTTGGTTTAGTTGAACATTCAATAGTAGAAACTTTCTTTTTTATTTTAGGTGCCAAGGAAGGAAAGAAATAAGACAGGTATAGAAAATTCCAATGGTAGAAACTTTCTTGGTGGCCAATTACGCGTGTAGTCTTGCATATGTATGATCTATAGACACCTTCAAAAGTATGTACTTCAAAATTTTTTTGACAGTGTTTGCCATATGGTTTCTCTACGAAAGTTGATTATTTGGTTTATTCCAAAATAATGTGAGAGGGGTTTTGGGCTCCATTGTGAAATTCACAATTTCTCTCACATTTTTTTGGACAACAATCTAATTAATTGGGAAGAATCCAAGTCATGATATACAGAACTTTAATCAATAATGTTAAAAATATCAACAAACTTTAAACTAAATGATGGGATCCACACAAACTTTATCGCTTACTTGGTTATTAGGAGTATTATACTAAATTAGATGACTTTCAAATTTATATACAATGATGTGTTCTACTAATGTTCATTATTGATTAGTTTAAAAATTATGGGAAAGTTGCAAATATATGGAGCAGTGAAAAAAAAATTAAACTACAATTTTTAAATATATATTTTTTTTTTATGTAACTCTGATACACAGGAAGAGTTGTACCAAATACATGAATGAATGAATTATTATCATATATATAGGAGAGTTGCACCATCATAAAAAAGCAAATTTCTCAAAAAACAATCACATAAGGCCATCTCATCTCCAATCCTTCATTAAATATTTCATCAAATTTAAATTTGATAAAAAATTAGTTAAAACGATGTTCCAACTATTTCATCAAATCGATATCAAATGAAGGAAGGGGTTGCGATAACCCAACTCTAGTTTATGCTAATTAATCTTAATTGTACTTATAATTATGAGCTTAATATGATTATGGTTGTTTGTGAATTTATATCTATTCACCATAGGAAGATTTGTTTGATTTTCTGCTATAAAAATTAAATTGAAGACCGTAGAGGCGATAGAACCTGAAATTGACTGTGTTTTTGCATTCAGTATAATTTTTAGAGCCTATGATGAAATTTAATTAAAAATTGATTCGGATCAAAATAATTAGATTAATTTAACTTATTTATGTTCAAATTGATTAGGCCTAGGCCTTAATTAGCCATATAATTAGTCAAACCTATATAAATGCTAATCAAGGGCCTAACTCACGTTGGTAAGCTCATCTTTGTCACATCTTGGCTGCGTTAAACATTTTAGAGAGGGAGAACACTTGCTTAGAGAGAGAGGGAGGGGAGATAATTGTGAAAGAATTGAAGGGGATTTGGAGAAGGGTTTGGTTATGGTATGCAACTTACACCTTACACCTTATACCTTACACTTACACCTTTTGTGAAAAATTAAACCTTACACTTACACCTTTTTTGAGGTTGCAAACCATATGCAACTCACTTATACCTTACACCTTACACTTACACCTTATACTTATACTTACACCTTACACTTACACTTTTTATGTAAGTGGCACATGGTGTGCACTTGCACACTTAAGAAAACTCCTTTGGAGAATTGTGCTAGAATACACTTAAACTCAAGCCATAGGTATGATTGTCAATCTCGATTCTTGCAATTAGAACATGTAGAAGTTGAATTTACCTAATTCTTGAGTTCATTTGCATGTAATTGTACAAAAGAAGTATGAATTTCTTTGAGATGGAAGAATTGAGTTGAATTGTGTACATGAATCACCAAGTTGAACTTGAATTTCATAGAATTTTCCACATGCATGAAGCTACATTTGACATTTTTGGTGATGTTCCATGATTTTACCACTTTTTACTTCATGCATGATAGTATTGGAGAGGTTTGAAAAGGAGAGAATACAATTGTAATAACCCAGACCCTGATTAACGTTAATTGGGACTTAATTATGCCTAATAGTAATTAAGAGGGAATCGGAAATCAATTTGCATGTGAGTTGCATGATTTATGTGTTTTTATCTCTTCAGTGTCGAAATATCTGTTCATGTTTTAATCCTTAATCTGTGAATTAGAAGCCTTATCGACACCCGACTCCGAAATTGATTAGTGTTTTAGACTAGCTAGATTTTATGTGATTTTATGGTAGGGTCAATTAAAATTTAATTTGGGATGATTAAACTAGATTACATTAAGCTAATTGTCAAGGGTTGGACTTATTTACATTAGTGCCACTTAGTGGCCCACTTAGCCAACACAATTAGGAGCCTTATTACATTGAACACAACATTTTCATCAACTCATTTCTTGCCTTAGCCGACCAAGAGAGAGAGTGGAGGAGATAATTGATTTCATCTAGGCATTTAGCTTGGAGACTAGAGGGAATTGGAAGATAATTGTAATTGGAGCTTCCTACACCTTAAATTCAAGATTTAGGTAAGGATTCAACCTCTCATTGTTGTATTTAAGATTACTCTTGCATGGTTCATGGTCCATTTAAGGGTGGAGTTTAGATTTTGGTTCATAAATAGTGATTTGGGTAGAAATCCATGCATGCATGTTTACATCCTAGCATTTTGAGGTTGATTACATGGAATTTGGTGCATGCATGTTTATATTATGGTTCTAGTTCATGATTTCATCATGTTTTTGAAGAAATAGACTCATTTGATCTTGTTTAGAAGCTTTGAATTCAAATGAGACCATGCATGTTACGTATTCTTCATGTTCTTGAAAAATTGGTTTGAAATGAGTTTAATTAAACTACCCTTGGGCTTTGATTTTTTCAAATTGACTTTTAAAACTTCTTGTACTATGGGTCTACATGTATTTTCGTAAATTGAGCCAAAGAGGTTGTGTTTTGATAGGTAAAAAGTTGAATTTGAGCATTGGAGTTCAACTGAATTTTGATTTTGAACCCACGCCGGCGAGAACTCCACGCCGGCGAGCACTCGAGATCATGCCTTCGCCGAGCAAGAAAAGTGACGCCGGCGTGAAATGCGTGCATCCAAGATTTTGCATGAGTTCATACCGCTCGAAAGGGAACCCACGCTCGAGCGAGGACTTGTGTCACACGCTCGAGCGAGGGTCGAGCGTCCATTGAGCGTAAATTTTGAGCATCCAGCATTTTTATTGTAGCGCACAGTCCGCTCGAGCGTCGGAATTCACGTTCGAGCGGAGACCCTTTGTCTGCATGTCCGCTCGAGCAAAGAACTCCACGCTCGAGCGAGACCCCTGTTTTCTGAAAATTTTGTAAAGTGTCCAAAAATGCATTTTTGGCATCCTCATTCCATCTTAGGCATTCCTAGGCCATGTTTAAGGCTCCATAATAAGGATAAGAGGTTAGGCACACTTAGGCTCATTAATGTGAGTTTTGTACATTTGGATTGCGTGTTTCAAGTGTGTTTCCGTGATGTGTTATGTAGGTCGTGTGCCGCATTCTGTTTGACCGCTTGGCTCCGTCTATCTGTTTCAACGCCCACTATAAGTAATAACATTGTAAAGATATGTTCAACTGTACTTACTTTCTGTGTGATAAAATGAGATCTGTTTTCTGAAATGATATGTTAAGTACAATGAATGATTGTTCAATTTCTGACATATATTCGTGACATCCTTAGTACCATGTGAGATTTACAGCCGTGACCCGGTAGCGGAGGTTCCTTGTTGGAACTAGGTTATTGGTAACCTTACGCTTATGCGTCCTGTTTGTGCACTATTGCCTGTACCGGAGGCCCGCCATGGGGGCTTAGCTGTCTAGTTACCCGGATCCGGAGGTTCCTTCGCAAGAACTAGAAGGTTATTCATAACCTTACGCATTGCGCGTCCTGTTTAGTTATGCTAATGGATGTATCACGTAAATGAAACTATGACTTATGATTTCTTTCGGTACATGATCCGATTAAGTATGAATTTGATAAAACTGAAATATGATTTCTATGTGATCAAGTATGCTTTTGATGAAATATGAATTGATTTCTGAAAACTGTACGAACTTATTCATTGAAACCCCTTTACTCTGTTTATTATTCACTGGGCTTTCGCTCATAGTTTACTATATATATGTAGGTGAGCTGGCACATAACCAGGGCCAGAGTTGAGGGCCTTCAGTTCCTTTTTGTCAGCCAACTTTGGTGCCTCCCGAGGAGGTTCCGGTCAAAGCCTTTTGCCGCGGCTGTTTTGTTTCATGCTAGTCAATGTTCATGTTTATAATGTCGGATCTTGGGAATGCAAGTTGTAAATATTTTGTACATATTGGTGTACTTGACTGGCATGCTTATGTATATAAACAAGTTTTGAAATTTCTGTCCCATGTACGTCATCACAGCTCATTGGACCTTGCTTATTTTACATTATTGCTTCCGCAGCCCTTTAATATTTGTTAATCTGTTAAGAGGCCGTAGGTAATCCTCGGATTCTTGGCGATTCTGAAACAAACTTGTGACGCCCCAAATTTTTGGAACATCAAGGGAAATTAAATAAACAAAATGACTTAATAAACTAAAAAGTTGACATCTTAATAAAGCATTCCAACTCTCGTACATAACCAAAGGTTCAAATAATATAAAATAAAAACTTAAAATTATCCAAACACAACATCAAATGAAATTATAAGGTCCTTAATAGCTAATATATAAGATAATAAAGTTATTCGACTTTAGTCATGATTTCAAGTCAGCCAAGGCTCTACGTTAGCGTCAACTCCATTTCAGCTTCAATTATTTCCTCGCCAAAACCTGGCATAAAACGCCAGGGCAACAAAAAATATATGCCATGAGTTTTACAACATAGTAAGAAAACATAACCAACCTACCATTCTTTTTAAGAGAAAAATAATGAGATTATAAACATGAGATAACAATATAATTGTAAACATAAATTACAACCATTGAAATAATTTCAATAATTTTAATAAATTAGGTGACACTCGAAATCTCACCAAAGAGATTTAACTTACCAACCACTAAGCATGGCAACGGTTAATTTGAAACCCTCCCTAGGTTAAATATTCAAGAGTTACCAATCGTAACTACCAGGGATGCCCACGTCCGGAGTTATATACCCAAGTAGTGGCATCTGTGGTCTGCCCCAAGGAAACGGTCTGCCAGGGATACGTAACCTCCCTGTGTGCCACCTGCACATCCATCCTTATTCCAAAACCGAATACCGAAAAGGGTTCAAATAAGTCCCGTGCCATCTTAGGATTTCGCGACACAATTTACACAAGAATTCTCAAAACCAGGGCTCACCCTGAACAACCGGTATTGACTGTCAACCCTTAATTTCGTACACTCTTTAAAACCAATACTCATCCTGAACAACTGGTATTAACCGTCATTTGTTAACTTTGTGTATGTCGTTAATCATTTCAGTTAATTTTGATATTAATCACCAATAATTCCAATTTTTAATCACAAATAATGGTTTACCAACTCATTAAAATTCCCAACATAAAATATTACACATGTCACACGATAGTAAACAATGTACAAAATTTAAATAAACAATTTATTTAAACCATGGTATAAAATAATGATGTAGACACCAAAAAGAAGAAATAAATCATAATCACACACGGGTATGGATTTTTAATCTACAAGATTAGATTAGCACCATATTAAATTTTAGTCCAAGGAAAACAATTGAAGAGATTATTATTTTTTTTTCTCCTTAATCTGCCAAAATTTTCAGAATGTATATCTTGCAAATAAAATTATAAATAAATTACTTATACAACTCTAAAATTCATATAACTCTATAGAATACTCAATAAACAGGTTATGGTCGTTTTTCAGAAAGCAGTTTCCAAAAATAAATTATAAATAATTCTTAAAAATTCCAAGAATGTTCATGACACAGATTTATCACATTTTCTTAAATTAATTCCATACTTAAATTTATAAATCAATTACATAATATAAAAATTTATTATGAAAATAGACTTCTCAAATTTCATTTTTTGCTTAGAAATTATCAGATTTGGTTTAATATAAAATTTTTAATGATTTTTCAAACACATAATAAAATCTGCCTATAGCTCCAGATTTGGTTAAAAATCTATATAAATTCGTACAAAACTCAATAATTGTTGAAAAAATTTTGTGGATGAACTAGACATCATTATAAACAACTTTGTAGAAGAAATCATCTTCAAATTTCGAGTGTAAAATTGTCTAAAAATTCTTACAACTTTCTGACAGATTTAAAAGGCCAAATAACATCTTCAATAATCTTTTTAATGGCATAAACTACACATGCAAGTCCAAACTCCACAATATTATCATGATTTTCAGACTACCAATATTTGATATACCTTCATAAATTTTCATACAATTATAAATAAAATTCTATCTACAAGTTTAAACATTTTATCATATGTATATAATCTGAAATTTCAAATATAAAAAAAATGAGAGGGTTGAGAGGGTTTTCTTACTATGTTAGGTTGCTAACGATTTATCGTCCGAATTTGATTTATGATTTTGATCGTAAGATATGACCGTCCTGGCTCCATGATCGTCTTGTTGAAATTTCACATTAATCGGATGCGATCTCACCGTTGATCTTCCATTGGATTCTCTTAGAACTTTTAGTTGTTGATCATCATCTTAGACTTAGAATTTGCAAGATCTAACCCCAAAAATGGATTCTACACGTCGAAAAACCTAAGGGTAGTCATCCCCAAAGTCATAGGACCACTTGATTAACCTAAATGTACTAGGATGCACCGTAGCCCTATGGGTCGAGAAACACTGGATAAAATTTAGTTCACCTTCTCCAACAGCTCCCAGCATGCACGACAGAGAGACCCAGAATTTTAGTTTCAATGTCACTAGTTCAAATACTTGTATCTTCTTCATCGTAACTCCGTTTTATCTAATTTTTCTGTCATTGGATTCACCTCACGGCCTAGTTTTTGGTTCACTACTCACACGCCTCGTTCCATCTCTTTTTGCATGCCGTCGGATCTCTAAAATTTGACGAAAAATTAGATTTTTTTCCTATCATCTCAGACATTTCTTCGAACCATCTTTCGGACTCCATAACTTTCTTAATTCTTAACGGTTTTACTTCATTCTTTCGCCAATCTCTTCAACTTACTTCGTACTTCATCTTACATGGCCTATTTTTCTCAATTCTTCCTGGAATGGATGGTTTTGGCGTGCCGAAATTAAGCCGAAAACCAACTTTTGAAATTCAAAGTAAACTTCTCTAACTTTGTTTCTTTCTCCTCCATCTTCCTTCTTTCTCTCTTTCTTCACCTACAACACTTTGTGAATGGTGGTTCTAGATGATAATGGAGATAGGTAATGGTGGTGGTGGCAGTCCGACGGTGCGCCAATGGTGGTGAAGTTCGCGGGTTGGTGGTTCGGATGGTGATATTATGGGTTGAGGCCATGGCTATGGAGGTCGGGGGGAGGAGGAAAAACATAGATAAAGAAAGAGAAAGAGAGTTTTGAGAATGAGAGGTGGAGGGAAAGGGAGAACCATGAGAGATGAATACTGGAAGTGAAGAAAGGTGAGGAAAACTTGGGCTCAATTTATGATGAAGACAAATTTAAAAAAAAAGAAGGGAGGTGTATAGCTTGCATGTCCACCACATTTTCTTTACAGAAAATGATTGCACGTGGAATGTGGGATGTAAGAAAACCTGGGGAGCAACCCATGGTTTTCGATTGGATTTTTGCACAGAAAATATTAAGTTTCAGTATAATTTGATTACAAAAAGTATAGAGAAAAAAAATAAATAAAAAATAAAAATATCATAAGATTCAGACATTAATATTGAGTAATAATATAAAGTCAAAAAATATTTTATTTTATTTTATTTTGAATAAATGTTCAGTATAAAAATATACAGACTATTAAATTCAAAATATTGTGAATAATTTTTTAAGAAAATTATATTATTTTTATTATATAAAAATACGGGGTTTCACAATATATATTATTTTTACTATATAAAAATACGGGGTTTCACAAAACCTATAGAGGCGGGTTTGGGTCATGACAATAATTCATATCATACATGGTTTCAACTTCATGTTTTGAGTTTGAATTGGAATAATGATTCATGATTTTGAGTAATTGGTCTCAAATTGTCCATGTTCTCATGTCATATAATGGTTTTCCATATTTTTGTACCAAAGCCATGAGCTCTGAACCTTTAAACATCAAGCTTGAGCTTCAAACAGAGTTCTAGAAAACCTAGAATTCGACTCATCCGCTCGAGTGAGGAAAGTGTTGCTCAAGCGTGAAAGTTGAGCTCCCAAAAGTTTTGCAGAAATTTGCACAGTGGCTCGAGCGGCAAACTCTACGCTCGAGCGAACCTTGTTTTGCAAGACTCCTTGCTCAAGCGTCGGAAGTCTCGCTCGAGCATAAAATGCATGTAATCAGTACTTTTGTAGACCAAAGGGGTTCGCTCAAGCGACCAAAGCTACGCTCGAGCAGAGAATCCTGTTTCAAGAATTTTGAAAAGTCATTTTATGATTCGTTTCCCTTTTTTTTTTTTTTTTTTTCATTTCTAAGCACTCTTAGGCATGCATTGGACATTCTAAATGAATTAAAGAGTATGAAAGAAGCCTACGAACATTATGCAAATCAAAGAACGGAATGAGTTGAATTATGACCCAATGTGTTATGAAATATGTAGGGTCAAGTGCAATGACGAATCAAGCACCGGAACACAGTGAGTAATATCTTAGTAAAGATATTTTTATGTATGCATTATTTTCTAAATGTTACCTACATTGTAAATTTCTTACCTTATGAATTTGTACTATGAATGAGTATTTTATTTGTCCTATTTGTAGTAGGATTTGTAAAGTGATTGGTGTAAACATATGAAATGGGTCTAGGGCCGTTTGGTTTATTTGACAAGGACACAGATTAGGCCTAAGGCCGTTTGGTATATTTGACGAGGACACAAATTAGGCCCAAGACCGATTGGAATGTTTAATAAGATAGACTAAAGGTTATCTTATATACAAATTAGACCAAAGGTTATTTTGAATAAAGAATCGATTGGACCAAAGGTCATTTTGAATGATTTGATCACGATCATATGCGCATAATTATGAATATAAGAATGATGGACCCAAGGTCGTTTGGTAATATGATATAAAGGACCGGTGGTCATTGGCATATGGATCCTATGGGGGCATATTTTTGTGAATAACAACATGTGGCCAAGGTGGCACCGAAGTGCCAGCTGAAGTGCCACGTGTTCTGGTCATGGCGCCGAGGTAATCTCGGCTAGGCCGAGGTATTTGCGGAGATATCGGAATTCGAGATGAACGGATAACTATAAGAGTCCTAAAATGGGGGA
Source organism: Camellia lanceoleosa (assembly GCA_025200525.1). Classification (NCBI taxonomy): domain Eukaryota; kingdom Viridiplantae; phylum Streptophyta; class Magnoliopsida; order Ericales; family Theaceae; genus Camellia; species Camellia lanceoleosa. The sequence continues at coordinate 533,793 of JANUSC010000090.1, read as the reverse complement.
GGACCTTAGCCTGGATAAGGATAAATCTCTTAGGGAGTTTATCTTTATCTATTAGAGAGTCCAAGATGAGCGTTGAGGCAGAGTCCAAGAGATGCTAGGCTTTTATAGAGGTTAGGTTAGTGCTGGCTACAAAAGTAAGGCACCCTTGTGGGTCTAAAGTACGTTTTTTGTATCCTGGCTAGTGAGTTAAGCACTATTTGCTATCTTTGAGAGACAATTGAGTACTGACTTGATCGTCGGAGTGCTCCCGGGTGGACGAACCACCACCAGAGTCTCATCTTTCTGTGACAGGTTGTTCGGGCGTAATCTATTCTGCCGGTGTTCTCTAACTGAGTACTCGTTTGGCAGTGTGGTCAGAAATCAACACCCACAATTTGGCACCGTCTGTGGGAAAACAAGGAGAATAGATGGCCAACGACGGACAAAAAGAGAAGATTGGGGACGACATCTCTACTGGAAGTGGTAAACACATTGACCCTAACATAGAGGAGGATAACTGCAATGAAGAAACGCGACATAAGAATCCCGGAGAGAAAGACATTGGCCAGGAAAGAGACGTACCAAAGAAGGCAGACTGGTGCGAGTATTATAATGAGAACGACCTCCAGGTATGGAAAGACAGATGCCTGTGGAGGGACGGCAAGATGAAGGGAATGGCGAACAAATTGGCAGACCTACAATCGGTCGTTAGTTTTATGATGCAGAATAATGTCATATAGCCACCGTTTCTGTTACAAGACATACCGATTCCGACAGCCAAGAACGATGCCCAGAAAAAGGGGCAGAAAATAGTTTTTGCAGCCCCTCAGCGTGACAGGACAAAGGAACATTCTCACCGGCCTTCACGGGAGGTCGGGTGGGAAGAGTCGATGAAAGGAGAGTCTTAGAAGACACATCGTACCAAAGAAGCCTACACCAAAGAACATCGGCATGTTCAAGGGAAGAAGCTTTGTTTCGACACGATCAATGGAGGGAGGTCCAAGAGGACTCATAACGACACTGGGAATAGCGCACCAAAAAGGTTGAAATCCATTGATAATCGAGCTCTTGGACGGACCACGGAGGATTTGAGGGATTACCTCCAGAGGAAGCGACAGGATGTCGAGGTAACCTCTCCGGTCAAGCCGAGAACGCCATTTTCAGTATAATTGGACAAATTTGAGGCCCCAAAAAGGTTCCACATGCTGAGATTCCAGATATACGATGGAAAGTCTGACCCTAACTTTCATGTCAGCTTATACCTGAACTCAATGGCACTATACAACGGGAACGAGTCGTTGTTCTGCAAGGTGCTCCCCTTATCCTTTGGGAAAATCGCGTCGAACTAGTTTCACAAGTTGCCAAAAGGAACTGTGAAAAGCTGGGAAGGCCTGGCCAAAATGTTTGTGGCCAGGTTTGTGACAAACAAACTACAGCCATTGAGGGCGGATTCCCTGATGGCCCTGAGAATTTGCGAGGATGAAGGCCTCAGGGCTTATGCCAAGAGGTATTATGAGGTGTTCAATCGAATACCAGGGTGCAACCAAGAGGTGGCGGTCGTGTCTTTTAAGAATGGCCTGAACGATGACTGTCTGCTCTGAAAATTATTGGCAAAGACACTGCCAAAAAGTATAGAGGAACTTATGGCTAGGATCGAGAAGTACGCGAGAGCGGAGGAAGACACGCCGGGAACAAAGGCGTCAAAGTAAGAGAAGAGGAACGGCTCGCTGAAGCGAGGCCGAGGTAATACAAACTTTAACAGACAAGAAACGGGACTGAGGGTTGCACAGGCAGTCACTATCGTATTCCGCATTCCGGTTTACAAAGTCCTAGAGACGATCAGGAACCAACCGTATTATAGAGCACTAGAGAAGATTCCTGGCGAATTTATGGGAAGAAGTCTGCGGAAGCGCTGTGCCTACCACAATGAGGATGGGCATCTGACTCAGGGGTGTTGAGCCTTAAAGGCACATCTGGAAGACCTGGTAAGACAAGGTCATTTAAAGGACCTAGTAGATGAAGCCAGGACAAGGAAAGAACAAGCGAGATTGCCTCAAGCACCAGCAGCACCACCTCCACTAGCACCACAACCGTAAGCAGGCGGACCTCGAGTGATCAATGTGATTCAATCGAAGGTCAATGAGAACGAGATACGTGGGGAAACTCAGAAGGTAAAACACTTATAGCATGTGTATTAGGTTCGGCAGAAGAGACCTAGGTCAGACGAGTGCTAGGGACCAATGGTATCCTTTACCAAAGACGACCTAGAGATGGTACAACATCTACATAATGATGCCCTAGTATCCCTCAAGATTGGAGAGTGCCAGGTAAAGCGCATTCTAATCGACCAGGGCAGCTCCTGTGACATCATGTATATCAGATGTTACAAGGAGCTTGGCCTTCACCAAGATGATCTAGAGCAGTCCAATGGTCCAATGGTTGGATTCAACGGAACGTCGACGTGGCCCCTGGAAGCAATAAGTTTGGAGGTACAGGCTGGCACTAAGAAGGTAAACACAGAGTTCACAATAATTGACATCCCCTCCCCTTACAATGTTATCCTGGGAAGGCCATGGCTACATTCAATGGGGGCTGTTCCTTCAACACTGCACTAGCTGTTGTGGTTCCCAATAGAGCATGGAATTGAAGAGGTCAGAAGGGATCAGGTGCAAGCAAAGAATTGCTCCATGGCAGCAATAAAATCCACATGCAGCGTGCGAGAAGTAGAATCAGCAGAAATTGAGGATGAGGACATGGAGGTCCTGGATGACGTCGGCAAGGAACTAATTGACAAAAGTGAGGAAGCCCTAAAAAAGATCCTGGTCCAGCAAGGAGATGAAGAGCGCTTCTTCCTTCTCGACTCAGGCTTGGTCGAGGAAGAGGAAAAAGAGTTAGAGGCGTTCTTGAGAGCAAACATTGAGGTGTTTGCCTGGACACCATACAAGATGCCTAGCCTTGACCTTGAGATCACTTGCCATAGACTAAATGTTGACAGGTCAGCTAAGCTTGTCATTCAATGGGCTAGAAGGCCGACGTTGATGCATGTTGAGGCAATAGAAGAGGAAGTGGATAAACTTCTGGAGGCCAGAGCCATTCGAGAGGTAAACTACCCAACATGGTTATCAAGCACAGTTTTTGTGAAGAAGAAAAATGGGAAGTGGAGGGTCTGCGTGGACTTCACCAGCCTGAATAAGGCTTGTCCCAAAAATAGTTTCCCACTCCCCAAGATTGACCAATTGGTGGATGTCACTTCAAGGCATGGAATGATGAGCTTCCTGGACGCATACAAAGGGTACCATTAGATAGCGATGTACCTCCCGATAAGGAGAAGACTGCATTTATCACCCCAAAAGGGTTGTATTATTACAGAGTGATGCCTTTCGGATTGAAAAATACATGAGCAATTTACCAGAGATTGGTGACTAAGATGTTCAGACATCTAATAGGCAAAACAGTGGAGGTATACATTGATGACATGGTCGTGAAAACTAAGGAACTTGAGGATCATCTGGCTGACCTGCAAGCCGTCTTTGATATCCTTAGGACATTTCGACTCCGACTCAATGCCCCAAAGTGCGCATTTGGAGTTGGGTCAGGAAAGTTCCTGGGATACTTGGTTACCAAAAAGGGCATTGAAGTGAGCCCAGATCAGATCAAGGCCATCTTGGACTTGAAAAGCCCAACATCGGCAAAACAAGTTCAGATGTTGATTGAAAGAGCTGCAACCCTGAATAGGTTCATAAGAAGAAGTTCTGACAAATGCAAACCATTCTTTAGTTTAGTGAAGAAAGCCACAGACTTCTTATGGACAGAAGAGTGCAAAGTTGCCTTGGCCAACTTGAAAAATACTTGACCACAGCTCCAAGTTCTCTCAAATCTAGTACCTGGAGAGGAGCTGTTTTTATACTTGGCAGTTTCAGAGCATGCAGTGAGTGTAATGGTAATCAGAGAAGAAAAGGGAGAACAAAGGGTAGTTTACTATGTGAGTAAAACCCTAGCAGATGCAGAGACCAGATACTTATCCTTGGATAAACTGACACTGGCCTTGGTAATGGCTTTTAAGAAGCTGAATCATTACTTTCAAGTCCACAAGATTGTGGTATTAACTGAGCATCCTTTGAAGTCGCTATTGCGAAGGAGATCGGCGGGTAGGATAGCCGGATGGTGTTGTCAATATGACTTGGAATTCAGACCCAGAACAACAATCAAAGGTCAAGTTTTGGCCGACTTCGTGGCCGAGTTCACACCTGGCGCCATCCCACATCGGGCTCCGTTGAGTCGCGATTTAGGATGGCCAAGTGAACAAGAAGAAACCCAGCTAGGGATAGCAGAACAGAAGAAAGAGAAACCCAGGCCCTGCGATATTTGCATCGGTGACTCCTTTCGCCTGTTTGTTGATGAGAGTTCAAATCGTCAGGAAGTAGAGGCAAGAGTAATGCTAGTATCGCCAGATGGGCGGATGCTGGAACAATCTATTCGTTTAGGATTTAAAGCCTCAAACAACGAAGCAGAATATGAAGCACTGATCGCAGGATTGAATTTGGCAACAACAATGGAAGTCGACGAGGTGGTGGTCTTCAGTGACTCCCAGCTTATCGTCAACCAGACAACAGGCGAATACGCAGCCCAAGATGAAAGAATGATTGCCTATGTAAAAGAGGTTGTCAGGCTAGTAGCCTTATTCTAGGATTGCCAACTACAGCAAGTTAGTTGAAATGACAACAGCCATGCTGATGCCTTGGCAAACCTGGCCAGTGCAATGAAATCAGGAGAGGCAAGGACAATAATGGTTGACTATTTGTTAGGCCCAAGTATAGAACCACTGAACACAGAGTATGGAGCAATGTGTGTGGAGATGGGACCAAGTTAGATGGATGCGATAGTAGTGTTCCGTAGAGAGGGGAAGTTTCCAAATGATCACAAAGAAGCACACAAAACCAAATTAAAGTCAGCAAGGTTCAGTTTGACAGCAGAAGGACATCTCTACAGAAGGTCTTTTACTAGTCACCTTTTGAGATATGTGCATCCTTCACAAGTTGAAGACTTCCTGTATGAAATACACGAAGAAGTATGCGGAAGCCACGCAGGGGGCAGGTCACTTGCTCATAGGGTACTGGTGGCCCTATATGCAGAAAGATGTTGAAGCTTATGTCAGAAAGTGTGAGAAGTATTAGAGGTTTGCACCTTTGATACATCAACCAGTAGCAGATTTAAACCCAGTGTCCAGCCCTTGGCCATTTGCCCAGTGGGGCATGGATCTTGTTGGACAACTACTTCAAGCGATTGGACAAAGGAAGTTCCTGTTGGTGGCAACAGATTACTTCACCAAGTGGGTAGAAGCTGAACCCCTTGCAAAGATTTAGAACATTGATGTAAAGAACTTCATATGGAAGAACATTATCACCAGGTTTGAGATCCCAAGGGCAATAATAGCAGACAATGGTACGCAGTTCGATAGTAAGCTAATCAAGAGCTTCTATGCAAAATACAAGATCAAGAACTACTACTCTACTCTAAGCTTCCCTCAAAGCAATAGACAAGCAGAAGCATCTAACAAGACTATCTTGGATGGGATTAAGAAGATGCTGGAAGCAGCAAAGGGAAAGTGGGTGGAAGAGTTGCCTAATGTACTGTGGGCATATCGGACTACGTCGAGAAGATCAACTGAGGAATCCCTATTTGCCATGGCTTATGGCACAGAGGTAGTAATCTCATTAGAAGTCGGCATCCCAGGGATCAGAACCCAGGGAGTAGAGAATGGGACTAATGAGGCACTTTTGGCCTGAGATCTGGATCTATTAGAAGAAAGAAGGGAGAAAGTAGCAATTTGGCTAGGGGTATACTAGTAGCAACTTGCTAGGGCTTACAATAAGAAGGTCAACCCACGAGAGTTTCAAAGTTGGGGACCTCATCCTAAGAAAGGTCGTCGGCAACAAAAAAGATCCTAGAGAGAGAAAGCTTGGCCCAAATTGGGAGGGATCTTATAGAATCATCTCGGTCGCCGGCAATAGGGCATACAGGCTTGAAGATAGCGAAGGCAAAGAGTTGCCAAGACCATGGAATACTTGTAACTTGAAGTTTTTTTATCATTAGATTTTTAGTTTTTTAATTAAAGTTTTTTGTTATTAACCGAAGTAATAATAAAATTTTAGCTCGATTTTTAATTTTAAACTTGTGTAATACGACTAACCAGTCCCTTGGCGATGTTTCTAAGTGAAACATGACGAATAACTTAGACTTATTATATGGCAGAGAATTATACTTGCATATAATAGAGTTGAACTAAGGTGGCGATGATTCTGATTGAAACATGACGAATAACTTAGATTTATTATATGACAGAGTTGAATTAAATTTGCATATAATAGAGTTGAACTAAGTTGGCGATACTTTTGATTGAAATATGATGAATAACTTAGACTCATTATACGGCAGAGATGAAATTATACTTGCGTATAATGGAGTTGAACTAAGTTAGATTAACCTAGATCCGCCATATCGGCAGAATCAAACTCAGTTTGGAACTAAGTGCATTTTAGTAGGATTAACAGATGAACCAAGGTTGAGAACCTCGACCAGTCTCTGTTCGAATCTAACCTCGGCAATAAGATCGTAGCCATATGCTTAATGAGAACCCAAGTGAAACTTAAGTTCACATTAGGGGGCAGAGAGCTAGAGAACGATGAGTAAAAGTTTAAAGTACTTAGGGACTTGGCTTAACACTTGCTGAAATTTTCAGAGAAATTTACAAGTTGAAGATAAGACGAGGTAATATCACAAGAAGTACACACGTACTTGCCTAGATGACCAGGCTTGTCCACCTCGGGGAATATAGAAGATAGAAGTCTTGATAAGAAAGAGTAAAGTGGCAAGTTTAAAACCAACACTTGTGAAAATACTTTTACAATGTTTTCAAGTGTTAAACCAAGGTTGAGGTAAACAATCAAGAAGTTATGTCCGAGGTATTATACTATGAAGAGGTTATACAGATAAAGGTACACTTTGAAGAGATGCAAAAATATTCTAAGTATGGAAGCAGTAAATCATGCAAACACTTGAAAGAAGAAATTATACTTTCATTCAAAAAAAAAAAAAAGGTACTTCGGCCTGCAAAAGGATTACTTGTTCTGATACAAAAAGGGCACATTGGCCAAATACAAAGCTAACATTGTTCAAAACAAAGTATTACAGCTAAGAAGGAAACAGAGAAAGAATACAAGGAAAATCAGAAATATCCTAAGTGTTAGGATTGGCTTTATCGGTTGGTGGTGTTACACTCTTGTCAGCCTCTACTTCGGCACATATCTTACGCAATGTGTCATCAAGGCTTTTATTGGCGGTCTTGACCTCAGCCTTAAAGGTGGTCTTTTGGACCTCATCCTCCTCATCCTGAGTCAAGTCCAAGACTTGCTCATTCAGAGTTGAGGACTTGGCCCCAGCAGAACCCGCAGCATCGGCTGCCACATCGACCTCTTCATCATCCTCTTCTTTTTCGCCTTCTTCCTCCCCAGCCTTAGCCTCAGATTGGCTTGAAGCAGGAGGGAATGGCACTGCAAGTTGGCCTTCATCATAAATGGGAGAATCCTCGGGGACAGCCAACTCCTTCAGAGCAGCCATCGAACCAAGGGTGTAACCCTTGTTGCATGCCTGTCTGACTTGTTTCTTGTTCTCCTCGCAGACGTCGGCTGCCCCCTCGGCATAGGCCTTTTCGTCCGTCGCTTTGATTTCGGCGTCTTTTGTGGCCAAGGCACTTTGGAGCTCTGCTTGTGTTTCGGCAGTTTTTGATTTGACCTCTTTTATTTCAACTTTGAGGACTTAAGCAACAGCCTTTGCAGCATCGGCCTTTTCTTCAGCTTCATCCTGGGCTTGCTTAGCTGCCTTGGCCTGATCTATTAGGACTTTCATCTTGGCCTCGGTTTTGTTTAGGGACTTAAGCAAGTCAGCAGCCTCCTTGGTCTTGCGGACCAGCTCCTTCTTCATTTCTTCTGCCTGCATCGTAAATGTGTGGGCATGCTAGATCGCCTAGAAGAAATGGAAAGAACAAAGTTAGAAAACTCTTTAAGTATGAAAACAGAGAATGAAGAGTACCAAGTGTTAGGAGTTTACCAGTATAGAATCCTGCACCATCAAAGCGAAATTTTCATATTCGCTAACTTTGGCCATACAGTTGAGGTCATTAGGGAGGAGCAATGCAGTAGAGAGGGCAACACCGACCTTAATGTCAGTAGTGCTATCACTAGCTTTGACTGGCTTGTCCTCAATTGTGATTGATGGGGCCCAGGGGTCATTAAGTCTTTGTGGACCCGAGGTTGTTGCGGATTCAAATCTCGGCCTTTTTGACTGAATATTTTCAGAAGGATCAGCCTTGACAGGCCTTTTCTTGGGGGTGGAGGAACTTTTCTTGGCCTTGACCAATTTCGAAATCGGCAAGGTGTCCTCAGAATCGATTTGAGTCACCGCTGCCTTTGCTTGGGCTTTCTTCAATCTCTTTGGCTTGGCCTTTGGCTGGGACTGTGATGGGGAAGATTGGACTGTCGCGACGCCCAGGATGTTGGCCAAAAGGTCTTCGACTACGGCCTTGTTATGCCCTATCTCGTCGGCGGTGGCGGCAACTGTAACCTTGGTGCCAAAGTGAATTGTCGGTAGTGCAGTGGGTGGGTTGGCTGGATTGAAAGCCGACGCCTCAGAACTTTGGCATTTTTGGCTACGATTTTTACCAGTAGGAGTGTTGACGGGAACTCGACAACGGCGTCGACGTTGACGTTGTACTGGTGGAATTAGTTGGAGAGCGGATGTTGATAATTGCTCTGCTGGGTCAGATGTTGAGGCTTGGTTAGGCCGTGGTGACGATGTGGTAGGAGGAGTTGTTGTTGAGGGTGGAGACTTGCTTTTATTGGGGATGTCGGGCAATGTAGATTTATAGGTCGGGATGTAGTTGAGCAGCAAAGGGGCCTTGTGCTGATTGATAGGCAAGCCCAGCAGCTTCTTAAAGTCTTTGCTGGGATAGAAAGTTTTGCGGAAGTCCTTTGGTGGCTGGGGAAGAGCTGCAAGTAAAAAACAGACATTAGAACATATAAAAGGAACAAAGTAATAAAGACTTGAAAGCAAGAAAAGTGACACTTAGGCTTCGTTTGGGAACAGGCTAATTTAGTAACTTTTTGACTATTTGGCTAAAATATGAGCTAAAAAAAATAGTATGTTTGGGATGACTTTTTGACTTTTTACGAAAAGATGTGCAAAAAGTAGAGAGAAAAGAGAATCTTTGACTTTTTGGTGTGGGTTGTTGGCTTTTTAGCTAATTTAGTAACTTTTTGACTTTTTGACTAAAAAATAAGGTTCCCAAACGAGGCCTTAGTTCTTACCAGTACCATCTTTAAAGATTGATCGGCTCAAGGGGTAGAGGTGGAGGTCATCATCTAGTGGGAACTCTCAGTTGCCTGAGACGATGAAATAATCATCTCCAGCACCTATGTTGGAGTCTGGGAGGTCGGCAATAAGTTTGTACTCAGTCGACCTCAGCTTAAGGTAGTAGATGTAGCCTTTTTCTAATTTAAGACCACATATGGTATAGCAGTATTGGATGTCGGCTAGTGTTATCCTAGCATTTTCTCGGCTAGCAATACCATTTATGACTCTGTAGGAGTTAATGGCTAGCTGCATTGGGTTAAGTTTATAATAATGAAGGACTTGGTGAAAAAGGATGTCGAGAGGGAACCTAAGTCTGTAGTCAATGAAAGCAACTACTGGGAAGGGCATGAGGTTGTCATTAGGCATAATGGAGTCCTCCTCCCCAGCCAACTTGAGTTGGACGTCAGCAGGGATGAAGAACTCTTTCCTAAAATGCTCAAGTTTTTCTGGGGTATCCACTCTCTACCTAAACATACCCATGATGTTGGCTAGAGGGACAAGGTGTGAGAATTCGGAAGAAAGAGGTTTGTGTGGGTTTCAGGGGCCTCGACTAAACCCAAAACAGAAACTAGGGTAAGGGTTTTTCAAGATCAAGGGAAGTTTGTTTCAGTTTTCCTAAGAATGTGGTTTCTCTACCAAAACCTAAACCTAAATCTATGTAGAAGTAGAGGAATAAAGGCAAGAATCTGGAAAATGCAAACAAGGAAAATAGAAAAAAGAGTGTGATTAGACTCAAGAAGGAAATAGGAAATCAACAACATTGTAACGAAGTGTGTGGATGTGTGCAAAGCCAAGAACGGTGGCAAAATAAACAAATGTGTGATTGGTGTGTGTATATGTATACCCAGAAAGAGATTGGGCAGAAGCAAAATCATGAAACAAACGTGCTCGATACACGAATGATGGAATTCAACACACAAGTAAATATTCAAGAACACGAATAGGTTTGCAATAACAACAGTTGAATACAATAAAATTTTTGAAATAAATTGAAGGCTAAAAAGAGGGGAACAGTGACTTACTGAAGAAGATGGTGCCGATATAAAACTCACCCGAGTCAGACGGTATGAGTAGTCAAAGCCAGATGACGAAATACCCGCCAGAAGAGATGATTGGAGCAAGTTGCAGAAGCTTCAAAGTACGAAAATGGAGGATTTAGGTTTGTTTAGAAAGAGAAGAACTTGAAACGCAGAGGGGGAACAAAGATGCAAAGGTGAAAAGACGGAGAGAGAAAGTGGTTTTTTTGGTTAAACATGAAAAGGCGACGAAAGCACAATTAGTGTGCCTAGGACGACATGTCTGTCAAGTGGTGCGCGCAGAAGCGACGCGATCTGATGGCGCGTGTCAGGTACGAGTCAATGAGGAAAAGATGCATGGCAAAAACGGTTGAGAAGCCATGTGTAACAGCTCATGCGCAGATGGAACTCTTGGAGTTCTTGATTTAATGAAGCAAAGACTTCGGCTAGGGGGACGATCTCGGTTAAAGAACTTAAAAAACTTTTTTGTTTTTGGTTTTTAGGCGTTGGTAAAATAGATTGCAGTCTTGGTCATATCGGAGCCGATGAGTTATGACCTCGGTAATGAAAGGTATGGCAAATTTAGCCGACGTGCTATATGGACGAATGATGTAAGTTCCATCACCTCAGGATACTGAGGTAACAGAACCTAGGGGCAGTTATGGGGGTATATTTTTGTGAATAACAACATGTAACCAAGGTGGCATTGAAGTGCCAGCTGAAGTGCTACGTATCTTGGTCATGGCACCGAGGTAATCTGGGCTAGGCCGAGGTTATCTGCGGAGATACCAGAATCCGAGATGAACGGATAAGCTATAAGAGTCCTAGAGTAGGGGAGGACCTCAGCCTGGATAAGGATAAAGCTCTTAGGGAGTTTATCTTTATCTATTAGAGAGTCTAGGATGAGCATTGAGGCAGAGTCCAAGAGAAGCTAGGCTTTTACAGAGGTTAGTTAGTGCTAGCTATAAAAGTAAGGCACCCTCATGGGTCTAAGGTACGCTTTTTGTATCCTGGTTAGTGAGTTAAGCACTATTTGCTATCTTTGAGAGATAATTGAGTACTGACTTGATCGTCGGAGTACCCTCGGGTGGACAAACCACCGCCGGAGTCTCATCTTTCTGTGACAGGTCGTTCGAGCGCAATCTATTCTGCCGGTGTTCTCCAGCTGAGTACCTGTTTGGCAGTGTGGTTAGAAATCAACACCCACGAATCCATTAGACCTAAAGTCGGTCTATGAATGAGTATTGGACCCGAGGTCGTTTTGTATAGATGGACCCAAGGTCGTTTTGTTCCGTATACGAGTTAGACTTGAGGTCGTTTTGTATATGGATATGATGTATTAGACCTAAGGTCGTTTTGCTTTGTTATGATCTATAAATCTGTATATGAATGAGAATAGTAGTTCAAATGTGTAGATTATAAGTATGACTCATTTATGAACGAATCTCATTCATTAACCTCTTTACTCTGGTGTTATTCACTAGGCATTAGCTCACTCTGTATTTATATGTATCTGGGTGAGCAGCTAGACATCCAACCCTAGCCCTAGTGAGCATTGAGAAACCAAGTTTTGTGAGGTCAACCAAGGTCGCCTCATACAGAGGCCTTACTTTTGTTTTTGTTCTCTTATTGTCATGTATAACCAACGTTGTGTATAACCTTAGAACTTGGTGTTGAAACTGTAAAATGATCCTGAATGTACGTAGTACATACATAATGTAAGTATTGCATGGTGTGAGTTATTTCATGTATATGAGGAAGTTTTTGATTAAATCATGTATGCACAGCTCGTTGGACAATTCTTGTATGTATTGCTTCCGTAGTTTGGCCCCCTATTATTAAATATGGTTTGATTTCTGACTGAGGTCGTAGGTAATCTCATGATTACTGGCCGGTTGTGACTCTAATCCATAAGGGCGGGTTTGGGTCATGACAGAAGTGGTTTGGGACGTTCTAAATAAGTGCATTTTTTGATTTTTTATAAAAATAAAAATAAAAAAAGCGTAGAAAAGTAGAGAAAGTGGGTAGAAAAGTAGAGATGAAATGTTGATAGATGTTGATTGATGTGACCCAAATAAGTGTACGTATACAAAAAAAAGTACACTTTTTTAGTGTATGCCAGACACCTACTTAAATTTTTCATCAAATGAAGGAAGCTTTTGACCTTTCATCAAATTTTATAGATGGGCGTTGGGCTGAATGTTTTCCCAAACAACCATGCTTTCATTATTTGAATGTCAAATTTTACTCATGGTCGAACGTTTGTCTGGACATCCTCCTGGACAATCAAACTAGTAACAAAATTTGATGAAAATTTTAAATTTATCGTTATATCATATCAGATCAAATTTTTCATCAATTAGAGATACTCTAAAAGCTAATCTTTTGTCATATCACTAAATTTAAGAGTTGTGTTTTAAGAATATTTAATATTTTTATATGGATGGATGTGGAAACTTGTGAATTTTGGATGCCCATGTACCATCCCCCCCCTCCTCCTCCTCCTCCTCCTCCACCTCTTCCTTTTGGGATACTAAATAAGCAAATAGATTGAATTTAAATAAGGTTTTATTAAATTTTATACTCTTAAACTATCGCTAAATTGTCTATTTAATGTATGAATTATTGATTATGTCTACTAGGTCCCTAAAATATATAAATTAAAGTTTATTTAGTTCCTAAACTATCGATTGAATCTATTAAGTCCCTAAAATATTTAATTCAAACTTATTTAGTCTCTAAAAAGATTATAAATGCTATAGTTTAGTAAAAGATTATATCTAGTTAAAATTTTATTTCAAAAAAACGTTAAATTTTTATTTTGTTTTTGAAAAGTGGGTGTCAATCCATATATTAAATTTCCTTTATATAGATAAGAGTAATTATCTATAGCTTTTTTTATTATTTATATTCTACAATGGATACGTGTTTGCTTTTATTTATTATTATACTAGCATATTACCCGTGCTATGCACATGATTTTGTGATTTAAAATGAGTTATTGTGAAAAAATTGTATATGGTTCTCCTTATCAAATGATTTTATATACCACTATCTTATACGTTGATTTATAAATTTGGCAACTATCAATTTATAAGAGTAGCTGATATTACTTATGCTGATATTACTTGTCAAGTCTCTACCCTTCACCAATCATCATCTCTCTAATTTTCATGTTATCTTTTTTGACTACATTGACTCTTATTTAAAACAACTTTTCTACGCGATCATCCTTACTTTTAATTTTATTTTCTTACATTTCCCCCAAGTCGACCTCTACCCTTACCCGCAACCTCTCTTCTCTAATCTCAAGTTGCCTCTACCCTTTATCCCATTGTTTGGCTATTAAAATTATGGTTAACCATTAATTGATAATAAATTAGTTGAGCTGGCATACATTCTCAAATAAACTTGAATTCGACTTGTATAAAACAATGAATAATTTTGTATGTGTTGTATATACAAATACTAATAAATAAATAAAATGAACAAAAAAAGCCTTTTAATTTAAGAATTTTTGTAGTGCTTTTATGATTATTGTTATTTTTTTTATATTATATTTATCTATAAGATCATAATGATGAAATTAGTTGAGGAGCTTTATTAGATTAAAATCGTACATCTGAGAACAACAAAGTTAGCTAAATACATGTGTATACATATATATAGATAAATTTACATGGTTCAAAACAATTACATATTCATAACTTAATGTTGGGAGCTGTTAAGATGTGCACCTCAATAAAATGTGCACATCATATACACATTCATTTTAAACCATTAGATTTTTACAAATTAATCTCAGCCACTCAATAATTTGATCTGGGAAATTGGTAACCTCTTCAACCGGTACCTTTTTTTTTCAAATTTCTTCAGTTTTTCCCCCAAAAGTCCCTCTGTTTTTGAGACAGCACCCAGCACTCTTCTTCGCCGTCGAAGACGATCCCTGCGAAGATGACCTAGCCTCGAGTTCGCCTGAAGGTATGTCTCTCTCTCTCTCTCTGCAACTCTTTTCTCTCCCCCTTTCTCCATATCCATTCTATGAAACCCTAGTCCGCAATCCCTTTCTTTGAACTTTTCTGTTGCTCTTTCTCGTATTTCTATTTCTTCGAATACTATATTGCAGCTTCCATCTTTTTCATCTTCGAATACTATATTACATGTTTCAATTGTGCAGCGAAGCATGCAATTTCAACTATAAAACTTATCGAAGACTAAATTGCGTAATAAAATCGAAGATGATTTTTTAACTAGTTAGTTAATCACATATGTAGAGAAAGACTAATTGTGTTGATAAAAATTGTGTAGTTAATGATAATATTATCGAATTTTTGGTGATGGTAGAAATTGATATTATATTTCAAATTTGTTGATAAATTGGAAGTTCCATAAGATTTGCCCCCCTAAGGTCAAAATGCTGGATTGGTCCCTGTTGAGAACCTAGTTGAGAAACAATTAAATAAGATGAACAACATTGAGGTATCAGCTAGCAATCAATCTTGCTACAATGTAGCATTCCATGTATGAAGTTTTGATAGGTCGATGGGATGGGAATGATTCAATGGAAGAAGATGAAGATACTGAAAATGTTGCAAAGACCAAAAAATTAACTTAATATGTTCTTTTCCCCTCTCTCGGATGCTAAGAATGGAAGATATTTTAAAGAAAACTTCTAAGCTCAATAAATTAATGATTACTGGCTTAAAATGCTAATTCAATCTCAATTGGAGAAAACATTGAGGTGTGTTTGAGTCTTGGATTTGGAAGTAGAATTTCTATTGGGATTTACTTTGACTTCATGTTTTTAGGGTTTAGGATGCTACCAAGTGGAATTGGAATTTTGTTCCATAGCTATCACTTGAAATTTAAGTGAATGTTGAAATCAACTAAACCAGCAGGTGTGTTGTTATGTGCATATCCCATTTGTGAAGACGATTATAGGAACAGTTTAGTGTCTGCTCTATCAATAGGTTTTCTATTGCTATTGATTTTTTTTTTTCGGGTGGGGTGGGGGTGGGGGTGGGGGTGGGGGTGGGGGGGAGGGGGGTACATTGGAGGAGGAGAGGAGAGGGAGTTGAACTTGTGACTTCCTAGTGAGGAACAAAAGTTGTGGCCATCCTCTTTTTTTCCCTTCTCCTTGTGGCAAACAACTTCCAAAATTGGTGGCTCCTCCATGTTACGAGTCAGTGGCACCAATTCCATGTTTAGGTGAGTTTGTGGGGAAGAGTCCGTCCAGTTCGGCCTGTTCAACTAAGGTTGAGAGTGGCATTGCTATATTTGGTCTGGTGGTGTATTTCCTTCCACAAGTGGCAATTGATCATCCTTAGAGTAAATCAATGCCTTAAGAATCCTCACATTGTCGACATGGGACATCTCGAAGAGGCGAATGAGCATCTGAAAAGTTTCTGCATGTCTCTTCTCATTTGCATCACATTATCAAACATTTTGTAATAGCTTCAGAAAATGAATATCGTGATAATTTTAGAGGTAATGTGAGTCACACACATCTAATCTTCCATAGTAGTATGTTTAAATTTAATTCTTAGCATGTAGGATTCAACTGATTGCTCACCTACGTGATGATGACAAATCCCGAGCTGGTTCTTAAGGTGACCGTCTATGTTGCTGATCTTATGCGCCAAGCTCGAGAGCTCCCATGCTTCAGTGGTAGATGCGATGTGCCTGCAATTAGGGTACCAAAGTTGTTACAAATGTATGGTATAAAAATAATTTGAGAATTTGGATTGAACACGTGTGCCATATGAGGCTTACTCGTAACTCATGCCTAAAAGGCTGGTAATCTGTGAGGCACAAGCCACCATGCTTCGGATGGTCCAGTATGTAGCAGTTGGAATATGAGTCAAGGCAGTAGACATAGGCGGTGTGTCGGGTGAAACATACTGCAAAGGAAGCTCCTTAAACTGAACGATGCACTTGGTTACATCCAACAGAACCTTGATAAGGTTTTTAATTGCATGAAACCGGGATTTTAGCGTGCTAGCATGCTCTATGATGTCCGGTAATTGCTTAAGGAGAGCTACAGACTTGGCAAGCTGGTTAGAGGTAACTAGCTGAGTGACAAGCCAAAGCATCCATAATTTACAAAGAAAGGCCGGAAGGAAATCACCACTTTTGCATCCCATGAGTAGTTTGAAAGCATGTTCAAGATCGCCATTGTTGTTGCGTGTGCATCTGCTCCACTCGAGCACTTGCATGATAGTGGTAACAAATTTATAGTCCTAAGCAGGGTTTTAAATATCGGTTGTTACATAATGGGATTTTGGACTTCTGAAATCGTTATATAACAGCTTGTGGCAAAAATTGCATGTAAATGGAGGACTAATGTTTGCTAAGACTAACAATACAAAGAGTCTACTTGCTCAGAAACAGAACAATAGAATGTACTTAAGTATTGGGTTGGAGATGCTGTAAGAGACCGTAGGTATACTATCTCCATCCAAATTGTTTGTCGAGAAAAAATAAAAATTTTAAAAAAATATATTTTGTATAATTTTTTTTTAATAAAAAAATTGCAAATTAAAAGTATTTAATAAGATCTTTCAATTAGTGAAAAACAACTAAAAAACTTGGTACGAGAAAGCATTATTTGCAAGTTCTCATTTTTTATACTGGATAAAAGAGTATATATTTTGTCGCGCCATTTGAATCCACAATTTCACGTGACAAAGTATGACCAAAAAAACAAAAAATTTCACGTGACAAAGTGATGTTTCATCGTTACTTAAACTAAAGTCTTTGTTGATGGATTGATGGTTGTTGCTGTGAGTTACTTAAAGCCTATTATATAATTATTTGAACCGTTTATACTTTAAGGTTTGTTTAGTATTTTTTTTTTCATCAAAAATTTAGTTAATTGAATATTTATAATCTCATGTTCAAATTCTAATTGTTTTTTTTTTAAAAAAAAATTATCAAAATTATGTTTACTATTTATTTTTTTTAAAAACAAATATGCTTTTATTATGCTTTTAGCACTGTTTTCTAATGGGAAAAAAATATTTCGGTCTATATCTAAAGAAATATTTTTAAATTAATGATATTTATTATAAATATTAATATATAAGATTATAAAATTTTACTGTAGTGGTGTCTCTCTATCTCAAAAAATGAGAACTTATAAATAATATATGTGTGTGTGTTTGTATTTTATATACATATTTTTTTTGAGGGGGGGGGATCTTGCTTTTCTTCTTGTTGTTATCGTTGTGATTGTTGTTATGGAAATCGAGAAATGAATTTGTTTGTGGTCTGATAAACGCAATTGGCAGTAGTTGTGTGGGCTGGGTGTGTTATCCGATAATGATTGTTGTGGCGGCGGTGGGAAAGAGAGAATTGTTTCATTTCAACGGATAAAACAAAAAGAGTAGATTGTTTTTAATAGACCACACATGTTTCTAACAGATACCAAAAGTGAACAGATAGCATAAAAATAAAATTTTGAACACATAGGTTCAACAAATAGAAAAAATGAATTGTTATTTTAATATATAAAAAAATTAAACAGATAATAAAATTTGCACGAATATTTGAGCAGATAGTCAAAAAAGATAAAAAGATAGAAAATAATTTGAATAGATAGATATAAATTTGAACAAATAGTCAATGAAAAGTCAACAGATAAAAAAAATCAATAGATGAATTAAGGGATAAAATTGAAAATAAATTATTCTCCAAAATCAATTAAAGGATTTTTAACCAAACGATGAACTTCTCACTAATAAGAAATACTACTTCCGTTTTAAAATATTAGTCTCTTATTCTATTTTTCATTGTCCCACAATATTAATCCATTTTCAAAAATCAAGTACAAAAATAATATAAATTTTTTATTTTTTCATTCTTTTAAATTCGTTAATAACATAGAAAATACAATTATGAAATTTTTCGTAGATAGATTCTTTCTTTTCTCGCCATAATCATTACTTTCCTTAAGTATTGTCTTCTTTACTAACTCCATTTCGATGTGCTGTTTTTGTTTGTCATAGGTCATCAATTTCTCCATCTTAACGTAGAAGTAAACCTATACCTCCTCCATCCCTTCCTCTGTAGCGGTTGCATTAGCGTGTGCTTTTTTAATTTATTTGCTTTTAATTAATAGCGAGCAATTTGGCGGTGTGCTATTTTATTTATTTGCTTTTAATGAATAGCGTGGCACCCAAGTGTGTGCTATTTTATTTATTTGTTTCATTTTAATTGATATTAGGGTACTTACTCGTGTGTTTTGAAATTTTTGCTTGAATTGGTAGCAGGGCTTTGGTGGTGTGCTTATTTATTTGTTTGTTTTAATGAATAGCGAGCACCGCGGTGTGCTATTATATTTATTTGTTTCATTTTAATTGATAGTAGGGTACTTGTTTATGTGTTTTTGAATTTATAGCAGGGGATTGGCTGGTGTGCTTATTTACTTGTTTGATTTTAATGAATAGCAGGGCACTGGCGGGTGTGCTATTTTATTTATTTGTTTCATTTTAATTAATAGTAGGGAAATTGCTTTTGTGTTTTTTAATTTATTTGCTTCGAATTGATAGCAGGGCACTGGCTGGTGTGCTTATTTATTTATTTGATTTTAATGAATAGCAGGGCACTGGCGGGTGTGCTATTTTATTTATTTGTTTCATTTTAATTAATAGTAGGGAAATTGCTCGTGTTTTTTAATTTATTTGCTTCGAATTGATAGCAGGGCACTGGCTGGTGTGCTTATTTATTTATTTCATTTTAATGAATAGCAGGGCACTGGCGGGTGTGCTATTTTATTTATTTGTTTCATTTTAATTTATAACAGGGCACTGGCATGTGTGCTTTTTCATTAATTAATTTTATTTTAATTGATAGTAGGGTACTTACAGGTGTGTTTTTTTATTATTGGCGTATAATTGATAGCAGATCACTGGCTAGTGTGCTTATTTGTTCATTTTCTATAAAGAATTAATAATTGATAGCACAGTATTGGCGGGTGTGATTTTTTGGTTTTTTGTTTGGTTTTAGCTGATAGTAGGGTTCTCGCAAACATGTTCGAATTTTTTTTTTTTTTTTTTTTTATTGATTGCAAGGCACTGGCAGGTGTGCTAATTTATTTGTTCTGAAGATTTAATTTATAGCAGCGTAATGGCAGGTGTGTTTTTTAGTTGATTTGTTTCGTTTTAATTGCTAATAGGGTACTTACAAGTGTATATACGATGGATGAACTTGAAAGTAGTAGGCATAAAGAGGTCAATACTGAAATTGATGATCAATTTGCTCCACATGGCAAGGATGATGTTGTTGATGTGAAAGAAGGGTTAGCTTCCCAAACCTATGATAGTTTACGAATGCTTACTAAGGAAGATGTGTTGCAAATGAAATTCAATTCAGAGGATGATGCTTATACTTTCTACAATGCATACGCTAAGGTCATCGGTTTTAGCGTACGAAAAAGTAGAAAAAGAATTACCGAGACAACAAATTTGTAGAGAGTAGGAAATGGGTTTGTTCAAGGAAGGTGTAAGAAAAGAAATACTTGCAACGTGTGGAGCAGGTAAGAACTCCTAGGGCGAAACTAGACTTTTGTAGTGCCAGATTTCGCGTGCGTTATGACAAGATGCTTAGGAAATATGTTGTGACCCACTTTGTAGGGAACACAACCATCCTTGGCAAAGACACACTGCGTGTCCCTTTTCTTTGGTCGCATAGGTTCGTAACAAGTGCAGACCAAGCTCAAGCAAAGGCCATGCGCAATGTGGGTATGAAAACGAGTCAGATCATGGATTTTATGGTCCATCAGTCAGGGGGTTATGAGAAGGTGGGCTTCATTCACAGAGATTTGCACAATCAATTCCAAGCTGAACGCAAAGTACAACTCGCAGAAGGGGATGCAGAGGGTGCGTTAGGATACTTATCAGCTAAATTAGATGCAGATCCATTATTTTTTTTCAAATACAACGTTGATAAGGACAACTGGTTGGACAAGATTTTTTGGGCAGATTGTAGGTCTCGAATGGATTATGCTGCATTTGGTGATGTATTGGTATTTGATACAACTTATCGTACAAATGCATATAAGAAGCCATTTGTAATTCTAGCTGGCGTGAGTAACCATTTTATGACAACTATATTCGGATGTGCTTTGTTGCCTGATGAGACAATGGAGACATACACGTGGGTGTTGGAAATGTTAATGGAGGCCATGGATGGTAAAAGACCCATCTCCGTTGTAACAGATGGTGATAGGGCAATGCGTCAGGCAATCAAAAGAGTTATTCCAAATTGCAGACATCGTTTATGTTCTTGGCATCTGGAGAAAAATGCCTCAACAAATGTCCACATACGTAATTTACAACTGATTTTGCACAGTTGATGTTAAAGAAATGTAAAATTGATGAGTTTGACAATGCCTGGGCTGCTATGGTGAAACAGTACAAGTTGGAGAACAATAACTGGGTGTTGGATATTCATCTGAAGCGTGATAATTGGGCTGAGGCATATCTCCGTGGTCACATGTTTGCTGGAATGAGGAGCACTCAACGTGTCGAGGGTATGAATGCATATTTCAATATATTCCTAAACCAAAAGGTTAGGTTGTACGAATTTGTAGCGCAATATGATAGGGCTCTTGCTAGAATGCGTGTTAATGAGGCAGAAACAGAATCTAAAACAGAGAATAGTTTCCCGGTTTTAACTACGCCATTGAGAAGTTTGGAGAAACATGCAGCTGAACTCTTTACTCGGAAGATTTTCTCATTGTTTCAACATGAAATCAGGAAAGAGGGTAAATTGTTTGTCATGGAAAGAGTTCAGCTGGAGGATCATCGCACCTACCGTTTTGGTGAGTACAAGGCACCAACATGCACCTGGACGGTTGAGTATTTTCCAACTGATATCACAATGAAATGTTGTTGCTTGAAGTTTGAGTCGTTTGGCATCCCTTGCTGCCACATGATTGCTGTTATGAAATCTGAACAATTAATGTGTATTCCACCGAGCTGTGTCTTGCAGAGATGGACAAGACGTGGTAGGTCAAAGTGTCAACAACCAAGTCTTACCCAAATTTGTAGCACCCTAACACAGACAGCTCGGTTTGGTATACTTAGCTCCTGTTTCAGTGAAATGTCATATTATGCCTCACATGCGGACAAAGATTTTGAAGAGGCAAGGCAAATAGCTTTCCAGCTGACATCGCAGATGAAAAAACGTTGGGCAATGAGAAAAGAAGGTAACGCCGAAATTTGGGGCGTAAATATTGCACCCAAACTATATGGCGTTGGTGATCCTAATGTAGTGAAGACCAAAGGGAACCCCGGAGGGACATCTTCTATGGGTAAACCTCCAAAACCAAGGCGGTGTGGGTATTGTAGGTATGTTACTTTCATTGTATGACCTTATTATATCCTGTTACATGCATATGCTTATTAAAATCGTTTATGCATTATTTGCTACTGTAGGAGCATCGGACACACGAAGCGGACGTGTAAAAAATTGGCTTCAAGTAGCCAGAGAGAGGGTAGCAACTCAGACAATGAACCATTCATGAACACAGAGTTGGATCCCCACACGGATGATATCGATGAATTGCCAAATTATCCAAATGATCCAGTGTAGTTGACTTTCATGATGAGGCTTATAGTGATCGAAACATTGTTTTTACAAGGAGACATTAGTGGCTAGTAGTTACGTTTTGTTAATGTCTTAGTTTTTTTAATCTTAGGCATTCTTAATAAATTTCGTAGTTTGGAGATTAATTTTAAAAATAAAGGTGAAAAAATTCCAAATTTGTTTGATTGCTGATAAAATAGGACTTGCTCATGCCATTTCTTTTGCCATTGCACCCAAACTATATGGCGTTGATTTTTTTAATTATCTGTTTGCTTGGTAAGAAATGGTGAACATTGCTGTTAGGTGACACATAACTATGCTTACAGTGGAATGGTATGGTATCGATGTATAGGGATAATAAGAGATGATGGAGATGTAGTTTGGAGATTAATTTCAAAAATAAAGGTGAATAAAATAAGGACTTGCTCATGCCATTACTTTACAAACAATCATTGTTAATAATGCCGAACTGTCTCTCTCTTTTTCTTTTGTAGATTTTTTTAATTGTTTGTTTGCTTGGTAAGAAATGGTGGACATTGATGACTGAAATCAATAAGGTTTTAATATATTTGCATTTGTCATTGTATGATTAAAATTTGAATCTCTCCAATGACGTACATATGTTTTTATATGTTTGGATATTACGTAGGTAATTGAAGATGCCACGGAAAAAGACAACAAAAAAACCGAGTAAAGGAAAAGCGGAAGCTCCTCCCGTTGACCTTGGTATTTTTGCTAAACGGGCTATTACAGTAGAGCGGGCTGTCAAGTTGAAGGAGTTAACTCATACTGATATTCCAGCAATTGTGGGCCACCTGCATATCCAAAACCTAATCCAACGGGAAGGGAAGGCTAATGTCAACCTGGTACAGGAATTCTTTGGTAGCATACAAAAGCCAACTGATACAGAGAACTTGATTCTGAAAACAAAACTGAGGGGGAAAGATGTGGTGTTTTCCGCGGATTGCATATCAAAATTCTTAGACATTCAGCGACCAACACATGATGACAAAACACAATATCCATACCTTCCTGGTGTTGACCTTCCTAATGAAGCCCAAATTGTTGATGATTTGTACATCGAAGGAGTCATACCAGAAGACAAGTATCATGTAAAGTTCCTGAAGCCTGACCTTGCTGTTCTTCATCTTATCTTGTGGTACAATCTTGACCCAAGGGGGGTGAAATCCACTTTTGACCATGAACGAGCACTCATGTTGTATGCTGTCCATAATTTCAGCCCTCTAGATGTTCCGAAGATAATTTGGCAAGTTGTGGATTCTGTCGCAAAAGCAAACAATCCACATGCAGCATTACCATTCGGCCTCCTCGTGACTGATATGCTACTTGAGCTTCGTGTACCGACTCGACCAGATGATGAATGGAAGGGGCAGATGAGCCACATAGGTCGTGGAACGTATGGGAAAACACAAGGGCAAAGTCGAAAGCATCGTGAAAGACAAGATCCTACTTCATTGGAGAGCATATCAACTCGTTTGTACGAGGCTGTGTCCATATTGAACCGGATGGAGTTGCAGCACAAGAAAGACATGAGGAAGGTTAACTTAGAACTAAAACAAATGCGGAAAGCCTTTTGTGGTGAAGATTTTGAGAATTCAACTAGTTCTAATGATAGTGAGCAGGAATCTAATGGGTCCAACCATGATAACAACCAACAAATGGACACAGATAATGATGGTTGAACCAAGTTTGCAAGGCCAATGATTTAGCGTACACTGTTACAAATTTTTGCATACAGTGTTATTTTTTTGTGTAGAAAGTGTTTACTTCTTTTTACAAACAATGTTACTTTTTTGTGCAAACAGTGGTGGTACTTTGTTAATCCCATACTTCTGCGAACAGTTTTACTTTTTGTCCCATTTATTATGAAAAGAAAGTTGAAACAATGTTAGAATTCATGGATGGCTTATGTGATGGACAACATTTGGATGGTTTATGTCAACAATATTAATTTTTTTTTTGTTCAATGCCAATGATGTATGTATAGCTTGCTGAAATGTATGGAGACCAATCGATTACACAGTTGATACATCGATTCCAACACTTAGTATGATATTTATGCACGGAATGTGTTTAACAAATATAATTCGTTACATTTCTTAGGCGTTCTTTCTTTCTAAGTCATTGAAGGATACAATAGGTGTTGCTTACTAGTAAGGAAATGCAAGTTCTCTGTTGCTTTTTTGTAGCAAATACTGTCATTCTTATTGATATGGTTAACATCGCAAAGAACTACCTCAAGCGCCTTCTAAGTGGGGAGATGACATGAATTCTCACTTTCTCTGCATTAACAATATATTTTTTATTTAATTTTTTTCCTATTGTTTATTTTATGTGTTTTTATGCATGGACTCGTAATCCAGTTTTTAAAACAGTTTCCCCACTAATATTTGGTACATGTGTGTAATTTTTGATGGCTTGTAAATGTAACAACCAAGAGTAATGTGATACAGGTAAATATCATAAATAGTTTCATCACCCCAATCTTGAGCAACAATATAAATTCCATACAAATTGAAACCTTAAAAATAATATGCTTTTTTCAATCGTCCACAAAATACTACCAAACTGGGTTACTTTAGTCATCCACGTTTCTTCAACCATCTAATATGTTCATAATTGTACTTAAGCATAGTGCCAAAAGTACGGTTAGGCGAATCAATCTTTTTTCAAGCAGCCATGTTTTCAATCAAACTTTCTTTTTCCTTCTAGCCTTTCGGAGCCTAGAGTACCTGTTACAAAAGGAATTACATTCAGTAAGTAATCACCGAGTTTATGAAGGGCATAAGTTGTTCATGGTTTGGGAACGCACCTCTCTTTGTATTGGTCGAGCCTATTCATAACCTCAATATAAATACGGTTGGAAGAATCGTTCACCAGGTCAACTAGTAGCCTAAACCTTTCCAGTTTATCAAACTAAGGAAACAAAACAAAAAATATTCCATCAACAATACCATCATATGACATTGTAATTGCAATAGTGTAATTATGCGGTTAACATTGAACAGTCACCTTGTGTACGCCAGTCGGTATAACAACACCTTGCATATACTTCATGACAAACATACCACAGTCATAGCTTCATGACAACATACATATGAATGTCAAACTTGTGTGTAATGTTAATAAGAGAGCCAAAATTGAATAGCGAATCAAGAAATTTTAGAATACCTATCGGTTTTATGTTGCAGACAAGTGTCTTTCAACCTCTCTAATTCAAACTCCTTCACATTTGCAACGTAAAGGTCTCCAAAATATTGTTGCAATAACAAATGCATTGTTTGAACCTATGCATGAATATTGTAAGATAGATTGTGCTGATTATTTTTTTTCTTTAAAAAAATAAAATAAAATAAACGACTTACCAATTTCCTTGCCATTAATTCACGACGTTGGTCATTTGTGAGGCTGGGACTCGAGTCAAATATGTAAGCCATGCGATGTGCCATATCTATGTTGACACAAAACCAATGTTCTTCATGGTCGTTCACCGGAATATATATCTAAGTGACAATAATAAAAAAAGGGTCATGCAACGTTGCCCAACCAGTTTAGAAAATTAAAAATAAAAAAATAATGACGACGTTGATACCCTAAAAAATTAATAAATAATTAAAATATTTGTAAAATGGAGGGGATGTTTAAAATAATCCTGCAAAATGGAAGAATGCTTGACACATTACTTCTTGACAGGCATGAAGCTTCCCAGTGTATCGAGACTCCCCAAAATATTCGTCACATAGCTTTGCATGGTCCGCCCCATTCATAATATGTTGCTACAATTGATAATGCACAAGTATATATCAATAAGTATACATGAATAACCAAACATAAACATGACACACTAGACTACTCACCGATATATATGTGGGAAAGTAACCACGTCCTATGACACTTATCGGGGAAGAGCCTTCTTTGTGCATTTGTCAATTGTGCTACAACTAAATTAATAATCTGAAATACATGCATCAAATAATAATTTCAAACCTATATCCTAAAAAATGACATCACATAGCAATATTGATGCATGAAATGAACACTTACGGCACCAGAAATCCATGTTTTTGGTTGTAATGAGCACAAATCGAATCGGGTGGCATATTCAACCGGCGTGTAAAACAACTCCATGACTACAATATCCTCACTGCATCATGTACAAATTGAAGAGTTGCACTTATTGGTTTTAGAGAGGAACATAGAAACGCAATAAAATTACCTGATTTCCAAATCCTTATCGAAACAATAAGCCTTCAGAATTTGTTCCTCAGCAGATAAAGGACATGGCCTCACAATTTGTGTAGTAGATGACTTGTCAATTTAACCGAACACATGAACAATAAATTGTCATACTTCTTGCAGTGCATTAAAATAAGGGGATTGGAGATCAAGAACAATAATGAAATTAGTAATAACCTCAATGGCAGTAGCAGATGCTTCAAAATTGAGGCCAAGTAGTTTTCCAAGTAAGTTCAAACTCTAAAACAAATTACAACGAACAATAAATAATGAAAAATCCTAAAATATATTTATAGGAATAGCAACATTGTATAACACATATATTATGTACATGACTTACTTGATCAAACTTATCCTCCTTTGTATCGAGAGAGGAATCTGATTCATCTAAATGAAGCTTTGTCTTGTTTGGTACCTTCTGATTGGCTTTCCTTTTCTTACCAGCAATGGCTGTAAAAGGTGACTGTATGTCCACCCGCGCATCCGAATGTTGAGTGCAAGGAACGCCATATGGACCAATGGATGAACTAGATTCATCAATAAGTTGGAGTTTTGGGATTTTCTTTCTTCGATTGTTGTTCAATCTTACCTTCATTTTGTTCTTCGCTTGTTTGGTTTGCTCATGAAGATGGGCATCCAATTTCAAGAT
Organism: Camellia lanceoleosa; assembly: GCA_025200525.1. Taxonomy (NCBI): domain Eukaryota; kingdom Viridiplantae; phylum Streptophyta; class Magnoliopsida; order Ericales; family Theaceae; genus Camellia; species Camellia lanceoleosa. Next base: position 506,895 of record JANUSC010000090.1, on the reverse strand, counting down.
GGATGGTGTGAGCGGAATTCTATTTTCCTCCATGTTCTCTAATGCTACCACAACATTAGGTTTTGGCGGGAGTGTATTGGTCTCATGTTCAACTGTAGGTACAACCGTAGATTCAACCACAACATTAGGTTTTGGCACGAGTATAGGGCTGACATGTTCAACTATAGGTACAACTGTAGATTGTACCACAACTCCAGGTGCAACTACGCCAGCTTCACATTTACAATGGTCGTGCCCCACTTCTTGTTGTTTTGACATTTGCAGTGGCTCACATTTTTCCATGACCTTTGGAATTGAAGAATTAGTTATTCCACTTTTAACAATAACAACTAGTTCTTCCAAAACACTTTTCATGTCACAAACAGTCGTCTCAATTTTTGAAATCCGAATATCATTGAGAGTTTTCATTTCCTCACTTTGTACAAATGGTTGCATTTGCTCGTCAACAACAAAATTAACATCAACCTATTTATAGACACATCATAAACAATTTAGTTTTCCATTTCAACATAAAAAATAACAAACAAAAACCAAACATATAAGAAGGGATACGCTAAGGATGACCTCCTCATTCTGGTAACCTCCTGAATTTTGGAATAGTTTCAGTGTCGCCTTTATTTCTGCATCACCCCAATCAGCCAAGGAGGGGACCGAACGAGCACGACCAACATCACAACCACTAGGAGCAACACGATCAAAGTAAAACAACTGCATCACAAAAATGTATTAATTTAACATGTACTATGTACTGAAAAAGGCATTGAAGTCAATTATTTCTAACAAAACAATTTGTAATTGGTTAGAAGCATACCATTATAAGAAATAAGCATCCATTTGGTTGTGAGTGACTTTTTGAATTGTACTTGCATAAACCACGAACAAAGAATTGAAGAGTGAACTTTGACCAATTATAATCCTTCATGCCATCCACATTCTGAACGAGGTGAATGAATGATTGTTTAACAACATCCTTTGTGGTTGGGCATAAGAACGCACCTAATATGTATAAGGCAAATATCCTCGTAAATTCCTCTCCAGCTCCCTCTGTTTTGGTTAAATACTCTCTCAAAGCATTCAGTTTGATAGCTCCTTGGACAACTCCAAGTTCTTCAAATAGCTTGGGAAATGCTTGTGAAGATTTTTTTAGTTCTATTGTTTTGCCTTCGGCAGGAATGCCCAATAACTTGTGAACGTCTAGTTCAGTAAGGAGGAGTCGGCGCCCATGAACATTCAATGAACAAGTTTTGGGATCAAATTTCTGAACCAACCATTCGCAAAGGTCATGATCAAGCTTTGTACATCTGAGATTCAAGAGCCTCCCTAACCCACTACTACAAATTGCATCACGTTGTTCCATGCTCAATCTTCTTATTATTTTAACAATTGATCTCAAGGCAATTCGTGTTTGGAAATGCCACTGAGAAACAATATAGTGGGTATTAGAATAATTTAAGAAAGACACTTTAAATAACTTCAAAATAGTGTGTGAATCAATTTATGTGAGAATATGAAAATACAAACATGTTATTACAATGTGTGAAATATGTCATAATAAAACAATAAATTGTTGTTCTCTTTGTATTTCACCTTTCTTGGTTTTGTGGGAAGGGGACCTTCCAACTTGGCTTGCTTATCAACAGTCCACCTGTCCATCTTTTTGTACTCCTTGTCTTCCTTCTGTCGGGTTCTCCATTGATGTCCTATGTCATTCTTCATCTACATTGCCTCAAAAGTAAATATAAGTGATGCAAGTAGAACATAAAAGATAAAGATAATATAAAATATGCAAACAGTATGTGGTAGGTAGGCAATGTGCAAACCGTGTCGGTAATTGTTATTTGTGCTTCTTGCATGCTTTTGTTTTCATCTTTGCTACAGGTTCAACCAAATGTATAATAAGGGCTAATATTAAAACCGAACATAAAACATGTAATTAAAATAATACATTGAATAGTGTGAAGAAATAATACTTGTAGAAGAAGAATGCCGGTGTAAATCGTTTGTGTATGCACGGTTTGTTGCTTCCTTCGCTCATTGTGTATTGTTATATATTATCTACATAAGCAAAGGTGAAATAATCATATGAGACAAAATAAAGTTAGTAAATGCAAGAAAAGTATACACACCTAAAGACAAATAATAATAAACACAACCCCTTCCTTATTTGAGAGATATATAATATGAATACAACAAAAGCAATGTACTGATTAGTTTTATTTAGTTGATGCAATAATACAAGCACACACTAGTTGCAGCTGATGACTTGATGGGGATTGTTACTACCGTCTCATGTTTTCTCTAATTTCATGTATTGAAGAACATCTAGTCCTTAAAATGTAGCAGACTGATGACTTAATAACAGAAAATCCAAGTACAAGCACACTGAGAGTTACTGAAAACTGTTTTCCATTACAAGCAATGTACTGATTACAAGCAATGTAACATGATTGTTGGAATAAAAGCCATTGAGGCATATGGGTTGAGAGATGTGTAATCCGTTTGTGTGCCTTTTAAAGGGTGGTTCTGATGCCACATTACCATTTTTAGTGTATTCCAAAGAAAGCCATGAATGGTTGCTGATTGCTAGCAGTGTCATCCTTTTAGAATTTTTTTTTTTTTTTTTTTTTTTTTTTTTTTTTTTTTTTTTTTTTTTGGGAACAACACTCTTAAGAAGTGTTTGCCAGTAGACTCTTAAATTATTTGTAACACTCAAGAGGATTCACACGTGCTGTATGTCAATTGAATATAAAAAGTCATCCCCAAGTTGGATAAGCCTCTAGGAAATTGGCTCAAGTTTGCTATTTGAATAGTCAAAGTTATGCCTATTTATGGTGACTGGATGAGGCCATAAACTGTGAATCGTACAGCCTATCATCTTTCCATTTGTATGATGCTTACTTCTTTTGATGCCTTTGTTTAGAATCAGTTAGTATTCAGATCTGAACAATGACGAAGAACTTTTTGTCATTGCTGTGAACAATCATTTCATTTTTACTCCAGTAGGAAACTGTTCATTAAAATAAAATGGAAATAAGGTAGGTAGTGGTGTTTGCTTCTAATACAACCGGTTTAGCCATGCCTTATTTAATTAGCAATGCTAAAGTTGTTTTGATTTTCAACACCCAAATTTTCAGTTTAGTTTAATTATATTTCAAAGTTTGATAGGCATAATAAGTAATATGTACTAGTAGATATGGTTGATGTGTAGATATGGTTGTTATGGCTTCTCATTTCAAATGGCACTGGAATTTCAGTTAGTATGATGATTTTTGATGTTATTGAGTGAGTTTCACGCCAATTTAAATGCAAGATAGATTTTTTATGGAAATAGAAGTGAAGTTGATTGAATTTGATTGAGTTTGAGTTCATTTTGACACTCATATTTATATCAATAGGGACTTGAGTTTGGTTTTGGTTATCGATTAGGAGGGTTTAGTGAGGTTTTCCATTTCAGTTTTATGGAAGGTTTGAAGTGTTAGTTATTGTGTAGTGAAATAGGGAGGTGGAGATGCCTCTTTCTCCAGCAATGAGGTGTTCCCCTGTAAGGGAGATCAGAGGGGATAATCACAGAAAAGGGCGCAGTCTCGAGGGCGGGATACTCCTCAGGGAGAAAAATGACAATCTTGCTCTGTTCAATGAGATGAAGACTAGAGAAAGATACAGTTTTCTTTTATCTCTGTTTTCCCCTGTTTTTTTATTGCACAATCTGAAATTCCTCTCACGTTTCAATGACAGAAATTTAAAACTCTAACCTACCTATTATTGAGAAAAGTAAGAAAGGGATAGTAGAAGATTTTGAAGTTCAGAATTTTCTTATTCGAATGGGTATTGTATATGCAATATGAACAAAAACATGAGTATTCATCATATTTAACTCATCAAAAACAACTAAGTCTCCAAAAAGAAAACATCAAACCCTAGACTCAAACAATATCAACAATAAAAACAAACATACCTTAGGTCTCCACAGCATGAAGGTGTTGGCTAAGAGTTGTGGTGGCAGCAGCAGCAGCTTTATTGTGGGATCAAACAGTGGCTGATACAAAGACAATATCAGACTGGCGGGGTGAGGGAATTTCAGACCAGAAACGTGAGAGAGAAGACTGATATGCCAAAACCCAAAAACATGTGTTTCTGTGGGATTTTTTGGGTGGCCAAATTAAGCATGTTTTGATGTTTTAGGAAGTTTTAATTTGTTTTTTTTGGAAACACGCACAGACTGTGTTGAGTTTTAAGAAGTCTTAAATTATATTTTTGGAAACAAAATATGAATATTATAATGGAGGTGGAGTGTCTCCAGTCCATAATCTGGACTGGACCGTATTGTTTGGACTCTTGGAGGCCCAATTGATCCCGTTTTGATAATCAAAAAAAAAAAAAAATTAGGTGTATTTCATTTACAAAAAAAAAAAAAGGTCTCTAAAATGATTTTAATCTAATTCAAATTATCGCATTTGTCATTACAAAAAGTGATGATTTACTTTTAAAAACACCGATTTTGTACATTTTTTGGTGACCACCACGGATTGCTCTATGTTTGTGTGTTAATGAAATACACAAAGTACGCAACAAAATTAATGGTTTGGATTCAATTTTAGAACCCGTGATGGGCCTCACAGGCCCAAATAGTACACTCAAATCCAAATTATGGGGGGTCGAGGTAATCCACCTTTTTACATTTGGTGAGGTCAAATAATTATGCAAAATTTTTAATATTTTTTTATTTTCTATTTTCCACGGACTATTTTTTTTACACTTTTTTTTTATTGAAATTTCACTTTTACAAAATATCATTTTTCTCTCAAACTATAACTCAAAAAACAATCTAACCATTGTTATCTTAATAATATCTACGTTATATCTAAACTATTCGATTTTGCATCAATATTACCCCACCATCAATTACAGTCTATAATAAAATAAAAGTTGCTCATGTGGCACCCAAAATATCAATTACTTCTCTGAATAAAATGAAGTTTGGAGGTCTAATTGATATGTTATAGATAGTTTGGATGGTAAAATGAAATTTCAAATGTCATTTCCATGTCAGTAACTTTCATTGGATTACAAACAGAAGCTAACAGCGGGGTTAAAATTAATCCAAAATCAAATAAACTAAGTGTAAAATTAATTTTACTAAAATAATGGAGGTTAACTTAATTTTCAGTGATAATATGAGACGCAAAATGATTTTTTTTTTTTTTACCTTTATTAAAATTATTAAAACTTCATATTAAATTATGTTAGCATATTTTCTAATAATAAATATTAATTATTATGATATTAATTACATCAACAATTTCTTCACAGATTAAGGCATGGTTTACATTTTGTAAAATGGTAAATTACACCTTGACCTTGCTTACCTATTAATACTTTCTCACTTTGGACTTCAAACTATTATATTATTTTCACTTTGGTCCAAATTGTAAGAGATGTTATACTTTTGTGACGGAAAATGCGGCATGGGTCAAGTTGACCTTCATTTGTACGAAAATTACCAAACTATTATATTCTTTTCACTTTGGTCCAAATTGTAAAACATGTTATACTTTTGTGATGGAAAATGCGGGATGGGTCAAGTTGACCTTCATTTGTACGAAGACCTCCGCTATAGACCACCTCAACATGCAATCCTCCATCGTAGAACACTTCCATTTACCGTTTGCCATGACCTATCTATTTTTAAGTGGGAAAGCAAAGTTTTCTAAGTTCTAAGAATGTTTAAGAACATTACCGCAGTCATACCAATAATTAAGACTACTCTATCATAGTTGAAGAGTAATGACTACTTAGAATTCATTGATACCATGAGAATAAGAACCAACGACTTTCTTCTACTTACATTGAAAATTTGATGATTGGTTAATAAAGATTATGAATGTTTCCAGTTTGAATTGTTCTTGTGACAATTGACCCGGGATCCTTGACGGGAATGCGAATATTGTATGTGTGTTTTGTCAAAGTGAGGTTGAAACAGTGGAACATATTCTTCTTTTTTGCCCTTTTGTTTTGGAGGCTTTGGTCAAACATTGTAAAATGGTGGGGTCTTCAGTGGGTTATTCCTGGCTCCGTCAATGGAGTGCTACAGTGGTGGTCTGGGTGTAGAATGAAAAAGTTGGAAAAGAAAATGTGGAGTTATTCCTCTACCCATTCTTTGGTCCATCTGGAAACACAGAAATTAGAGTGTGTTCCAGGGCATCCAACCGAATTCGGACGAGTTGTGTGATATTGTGAAGGTGAGAGTAGCAATGTGGATAAAGTCTTCTCCAATGGCTGTGGTGTTCTGTTCTTGATCTTGTGTATAATATGCAACAAGTGCGATCTTGCATCGTGAATGGAGGCCGAATCGCCGCTATCTATGCTTTCTTGTTGATCGCAATGTTGTGCTACTTTGGTCCGGTTATGCTACGCAATGGTGATCTGTGTTAAGCATTGGCCGCAAGTGGCCGTTTCTAAGGTAGAATCTGCCGCAAGCACTTTGAAATGGGTCTTTGGTTTGCTAAGGTGAGCTTGATGCTAGGCTGCAAGTCAAGTCCTGTGTGTGATCTGATCCAATCTGCTGTGGTTCTGCCTGTAGGGTGTTTTGTGTGTTTGAATCTGTTGGTCTGATGGTGGATGGCTGGTGATCTGCTGGGTAGATGATCTGTTACAATGCTAAGGTAGAATCTGGCTGCAAGTTCTGGGCTGGGCTGCTGGTATACTAAGGTGAGCTTGCTGTTAGGCTGCAAGTCCAGTCCTGTGTGTGATCTGATCCAATCTGCTGGGGTTCTGCTGGTATGGTTATGTTAAGACTGTGGGTGCATTTGGTGCTTTGATGTCCGTTATGCTGCTTCCACTTCTGCTTAGGCTAATCTACTAGTCTGATTGTGGATGGCTGGTGGTCTGCTTCGCAGAATCTGGCTACAAGTTCTGGGATTGGGATGCTAGTATGCTAAGGTGGGCTTGCTGCTAGGCTGTTGGTCAAGTCCTGTGTGTAATTGAATCTGTTGGTCTGATGGTGAAGGGCTGGTGGACTGCTGGGTATAATCTGGCTGTAAGTTTCTGGGTTGGGCTGCCAGTTTTGCTAAGGTGAGCTTGCTGCTAGGCTGCCAGTATGGGTAGAATCTGTTAGTGCTGCTTCTGGCTGAGACCCAGATGAAGCTGGTATGGCCGCAGTATTGTCGATTCGCTTCGTCTTTGCCGATCAAGGCCACAATCGACTGTTACGTCTTCCTGACCTAGATCAAACATAGATCAAACCAAAGTAACTATATGAGTCTTAACTTAGGATACTTGTTTTTCACACTTCCATTCAAACATGTTTCAAAAGAACAAAAGAAGACTTTATAGGACACAAATGAATAGATTATGAATACTAATTTTATTAAACTCAGTTCACAAGGGAGTGGTAATTATATTAATATAATCTTTGAGATCTGTTGCACTTGTGGTGACTTGAGAAGATATTTTTTCATGTTGCCTTTTTAGTAAAGTGATAATTATTTTCTAGTAGTTAATTTTTGTCCAACATGTTATTGGAAAAATGGCTCATAGCTCAGTTTCTTTTTATTTTTATTTTCAATAAGTATTCGTAGCTCAGATTGTTATTAGCACTTGTGTGGGTTCTCTCATCCATTGAGGTCGTAAAGTTATAGTTTGGTTGAGTCTTTAACTATTTCTTTTAAACGAAAAAAGGAAAATTTCTTCATGCACAATCACTTGATATAGATGGGACTACATCTGGTGTTGAAGAAAATTGAATGAAGAAGGAAACTTCTACCACTCTTGCATATACTGCACAAGATGGCTAAGGAGTATATTGAATTTCCATTGCAGCAGCATTGGACTTTGGTGGTACTTTATTATGAACTTTTAGAATCTACTTTCTTTTCTCACTAGTGGTTACTACTCACTCCCCTTTCCATCCAATTTAATATACCAACCCATAGACATGCAAAAAGGCATTCCAGGGGTAAAAATTCAAAACAGCCCCCAAAGCACCGTGTGGCTCTCACAAACAGCTTCCCCATGACAAATAGGACTTGTGACAACTGACGGAATGTAATCCGGACCTGTAGTTTGGGAGTTAGAGCCAAATATGCCCAAAACTTACTCGAAAAAGGACATTTCGGAGGCGAAAAATCAAAACAGCCCCCGAACCACCATGTGACTCTCACGGGCAGCTTCCCCATGAAAAATAGGACTTGTGACAACTGACGGAATATAATCCGGACCCATACGTTGGGAGTTAGAGCCGAATACGCCCAAAACTTACTCGAAAAAGGGCGATTCGGGGGCGAAAATTCAAAACAGCCCCCGAACCACCGTGCGAATCCCACCGGCAGCTTCCCCATAACAAATACGACTTGTAACAACTGACGGAATGTTATTTGGACCCGTAAGTTGGGATTTATACCCGAACATGCCCAAAACTTACTTGAAAAAGGGCGTTTCGGGGCCGAAAATTCAAAACAACCCCCGAACCACCATGTGGCTCTCACAAGAAGCTTCCCCATGACAAATAGGACTTGTGACAACTGACGGAATGTAATCCGGACCCATACGTTGGGAGTTAGAGCCGAATACGCCCAAAACTTACTCGAAAAAGGGCGGTTCGGGGGCGAAAATTCAAAACAGCCCCCGAACTACCATGTGACTCTCACGGGCAGCTTCCCCATGAAAAATAGGACTTGTGACAACTGACAGAATATAATCCGGACCCATACGTTGGGAGTTAGAGCCGAATACGCCCAAAACTTACTCGAAAAAGGGTGGTTCGGGGGCAAAGATTCAAAACAGCCCCCGAACCATTGTGTGAATCCCACCGGCAGCTTCCCCATAATAAATATGACTTGTGATAACTGACGGAATGTTATTTGGACCCGTAAGTTGGGATTTAGACCCGAACATGCCCAAAACTTACTTCAAAAACGGTGTTTCGGGGCCGAAAATTCAAAACAGCCCCCGAACCGGCGTGTGGCTCTCACGGGAAGCTTCCCCATGACAAATAGGACTTGTGATAACTGACGGAATATAATCAGGACCCATACGTTGGGATTTAGAGCCGAATACACCCAAAATTTACTCGAAAAAGGGCGGTTTGGAGGCGAAAATTCAAAACAGCCTCCAAACCACCATGTGAATCCCCCTGGCAGCTTCCCCATGACAAATACGACTTGTGAAAACTGACGGAATGTTATTCGGACCTGTAAGTTGGGATTTAGACCCGAATATGCCCAAAGCTTACTCGAAAAAGGGCATTTCAGGGCCAAAAATTCAAAACAGCCCCCGAACCGCCATGTGGCTCTCATGGGAAGCTTCTCCATGAAAAATATGACTTGTGACAAATGACGGAATGTAATTTGGACCCGTAGGTTGGGATTTAGAGCCGAATACACCCAAAACTTACTCGAAAAAAGCGTTTCAGGGGCGAAAATTCAAAACAGCCCCCGAACCACCGTGTGACTCTCATGAGCAGCTTCCCCATGACAAATAAGACTTGTCAAACCTGAAGGAATGTAATTTGGACCCATACATTGGGATTTACAGCCGAACACGCCCAAAACTTAGTCTAAAAAGGGTGTTTCAGGGGCGAAAATTCAAAATAGCCCCCGAACCGCCATGTGGCTCTCACGGGCAGCTTCCCCATAACAAATAGGACTTGTGACAACTGATGACTTTGTTTTTTGTAGATGACTTTGTTGCGTGGACTTTCAGAGTAATATTTTGGTGTATGGAGAAGAAATTTCACTTTTGTATAGAACTAATGTAATACTTTTGTCATCCTCGGCTTTTGTGCAGTTCACTATTACTGATACAAAAATTTTTTGGCAACCAACAGATAATTACTGGCATGGTACATGGATCACCTTTTCTCGTCGTACATATATATGATTTTTTGTCGTGGTACATAGATGTACTTTTGTCTTGGTACATACATCACCTTTTGTCGTGGTACAAATTATGATGGTAATTTGTACCATGCCAAATGGTCATTTCACATGGTAGTTAATGTAATTTTTGTATATGGAAGGCTTTACTTTTTGTATGATTTTATATTTTGTATGAAATTATTATTTTAGTTTGGACAATAGTTGGTTTGTGTGTACTTTGACAGTTAAAGTTATTTATTTTTTGTATACAAAAATTGACTTTTGGCGATTACAAATTTAGTCGCCAAAAGTGAAAATTCTTGTAGTGTGTCAAAGTCATTTATACCCGACATCATCATTTGGACATAATGACAACATGACACTAGTAGTAGCAACAATGCTATTATAATGGGCTAAGTCGATGATGATGGTTGTGTTTCAGTGGATCAAAGGGCATGATTAATTGAAGTTGGTAACAATAACATTGTTGTCTAATTCACTAATAATGATAAGGAAAGAAAGAGTGAGAGTCGACGAGATAGTTATAGCAACAACATTTCAGGTAACATTAAAATTGACGATAATGACACACAGAGAGAGAGAGAGAGAGAGAGAGAGAGAGAGAGAATTATAAAACGAGAAATGTAGTTGGAGTGTCATGCGTTTTTGTTAGTGATAATGTTTGAGGTAATGAAAACACAACAAAATTACATATAAATGGCAACCGATCAACCGATCAATTACTATTCGAATATTGACTAAATTGATATTAATGATTAGGCTTTTACTAATTCATTGGGAACTATGAATAATTTGGGAATTAATTGGTTTAGTGTGGCTTATGAAAACTAATTGATTATTGAATCAATTAGGTTTATTATATCAAGGATCCCAACAATCAATTGTCATATTTGAATCTCCCTTATATTCTAATGGATTGTACAATCAATTGCGAAAGTTCAAAACTCTACCCACTAATCGATTGTATAATCAATTGTGGTCTTTCAATCCAATCGATTTCGCAATCAATTATGATTTTCCATACACTCCAATGGGAGCTATACCAATTGATTACACAATCAATTGTGTTTGAAAATTTAAAAGTTATGATGTTTTGTTAATGTTGTTATGATTTTTGGAACAAAATTACAATCAACATGCTATGTTATGATTCATTGATAAAAGTTATGATAGTTTGTTAATGTCATTATGATTGTGGGAAAAAAAGTTATGCTCAATGTGTTATGGTTATGATTCATCACTAAAAGTTATGATTTATACCACCAAAAGTTATGATTTGCCATGGTGAATCATAATAAAAAATGTTACGATTCAAATGTTATGATAATTAATTACAAATAACTATATTTGTTATGAGTTGTTATCATATTGTTATGATTTTATAGTGTCTTTGTTATGACACTTAGGTTAATATTATGACATTGTTATGATTCATTGTAGCATTGTTATGATATTTGAAAAAAAGTTATGATTTTTTCTGTAACCTGTTACATGACCAGTTTAACAAGTCACTTTTTATGATGTGGCACGATATGGACCACACAATAAGTGCATATCATATGCCCTTTTATAAGGTGCACATTGTAGACTTTTCCCTTAATGTTACTCTTTAATTTTCAACTACTTCAAACTTAGACTATTAGCATTATGAGAGACACTAATCTTTTTAAGACATAGATTTGCAGAGAGTTGGTTGGCCTCGGGAAAGAGATTGAATATGAAGTTTACTTACATTGGATTTTTAGGTTGTTTAGGATTTCTAAAGATTTAGGTCTTTTATCATTTTTAGGAAGAAAATATTAGAAGAAATCAATACTTCTCATAAGTGGGATATATGTTTTTGAATTTTGAAATTCAAAAGTATAGATAATTAAAGTTTTTTATTTTTATTTTAATAAGTGAACTAATAGATCTTTTTTAAAGCATAGATCATTTTTATTTTTTAATGTTTTTAATTGATGTGATTTTCTATATTAGTGGGATATTTAAAATTTTAAATTCAAATTTAAAGGATAATTAGAGTTTTTTTTTTTCTTAGTTGGGTTAACCAACAGAAAGCTTTTTAATTATTTAAAAATATAAAAATTCTAAAAAATCACGTTGAGAATTCGGAACTCCCACAACCTTTGCGGTTAAAACCCCATTTTGCTTATATAATATATAGATATAGATATAGATATATAAGTATAAGATTCATTTTACATAAGTGAAACAACTCACTTTTTCCTTCTTCTCCCAGTGTGAGATTATAAAATAAAATTATAATTAATTTATGATTCATATCATAAACTAATTAGAGTTTTTATTTTAAAATTTAAACTGTGTTAAACTGAACTATGCACAATACTGCAATATTAAATGCAAGTATAAGATTTACTTTATATAAGTGAAACAATTTACTTTTTCTTTATTCTCCCGATGTAGGATTATAAAATAATTAATGAACTAATTATAGTTTTATTTTTATATGGATAAATAGAATTTAGCCAATGGAAAAAAAAATTAATTGTCTAAAATTAAGAAAATCAGTATAAGAAATCGTGGTTAAACTGACAAATCAGTCAAACCGAAAACGGTTAAGCCTGATTGGTTAGGTGAAATGACCAATTAACTTATACAAAAATTAATTAATTAAAACTTTTAAATGTTATTTTAATTTTAAAATTTAAAATGGGAATATAAGATTCATTTTATATAATTAAAACAACTCATTTTTTCTTTTTTCTCCCGATGTGGGATTATAAAATAAATTATATGGTTAGATAAAAAAACCAACCAACTTACACAAAAAGTAATTAACTAAAACTTTTGCATTTTATTTTAAAATTTAAACTACATTGAAATTACAATATTAAATGGAAGTATAAGATTCAATTTATATAAGTGAAACAACTCACTTTTTCATTTTTTTTTTTCGATGTGTGATTATCAAATAAATCATAAACTAATTAGAGTTTTATTTTTATATGATTAAATGAAAGCTAGACAATGGAGATTTTTTTAATCTATGAGACTTTGGAACTCTCACAAGCCTTTTCACTAGAAATCCATTTTCCTTATATAATATATGTGGGATTATCAAATAAATCACAAACTAATTAAAGTTTTATTTTTGTATGGTTAAATTAAAGATAACCAATAGAGATTTTTTTAATTGTTTAAAATTAAAAAAATTAAGAAAATTAGTATGAGACTTTGGAGCTCTCACAAGTTTTCTCACTAAAAATTCATTTTTCCTTATATAATAAGATGTCAAATTTCATTTATAATTTCAAATTGATTGTTTTTAAGTTTTTCGTTAAGTGTTTTTTATTACTTAATTAATGTATTGTTTTGTTCTACTTGAAAATAAGTATTTTTATTTAAATTATTTAATTCTACTTTTTCAGTATATCTAATATTCATATAATTTGTTAGCAAGACTGAAAAATCATATTATAATATTAATTTAAACACACAACGAAATAAAATACCTTTTAAAGACAAAATAAAATTTAAAAGATTTTTCTGTAATAAAATTTTAATTGGAGAGGGTCTTTTACTAATTTATAAGACGTATGAGCATATATTTTTATTTTTGTAATCGTTTTAGAGACTAAATAGATTTTAATTTATATACATTAGGGACTTGATAGATACAATCGATAGTTTAGTAACTATATTGATTTTGATTTATACATATTTTATGAACTATATAGATTCAATCGATAGTTTATAAACTTAATAAATAATTTAATTTATATAGAAGTAGAAAGTGTAATAAACCTTTTAAATAAAGGAGTAAGAAAATCTGTGATTCCCGTCTACCATCATTATTCAATTGATTTGCAATACATGAATATAGTGAAAATGTGCAATTCATTAATTGTCTGGTTGTCTCCAATTCCATTCATTGGTGTCATTGACATAATAGATGTCATATCTTGATTTCCTAATATATCAACATACTGATTCATCTCCCCATAGACAAGTGTTCAATTATTGTTACTTTCAATTTGTTCGCGAGGTCCTAGAATCACCAATAAGATTACAAAATTGATTACAAATTATAGAGTTTTTCATGAGAATAATGTTAGGGAGATGTTGGCTGCATATTTTGTATAAGCCAATCACAGTTTAATATATGGCGAGATGAGGGTAACATGGGGAGTTAATTCAAGTCTTCAATCGAAATCAGACACGTGGCAGTTAGCATTGATAATCATGGATCTGCGTAGTACTGGATCGGCAGAAAAATACAAGATGATGTGGCCTAACAGTTACTCACAAAGTTTAAATCCAAAATTAAGAGGAAAGCCTAACTGCAAGAGTGGCGTAGTGGGACTGACCGTGAGAGAGCAGTTCAGCAATCATGGGAGGATATTTTGACAGTTGAAAGCCCACTTCAACGGTTATCATTGGAAAGTATAAATAGCAGAGAAGGCCCCAGAATGAAGGATCCTGACTCAGATCAAAAAAATCAGTTTATTCATTTCATATTTCTTTCTAGTTTTTCCAATTCTTTACATTTCTGCATTTCAATTCCTATATTGCACTTCGTTTCCTAAGAGTAGTTTCAAATAGCTTGTTGTTGTAAACTTCTACGAGGTTAGGTCAGATCATTGTAAGTTTTCATTTTACTTAATGAAATTCAGATTCTGAAATTATTCTTCACTTGTTGTTATTTATCAAATTCTTATAAACAAGCCACTAGTAAAAGTTCTCTTAATTGAGGTTGAGAGAACTATAACACAATCGTCTCTAATTGATTGACAATTAATATTCTGTAAGGACTAATTGATCCTTGTTGGCACGCTTGAAATTACATTATTAACCTTCGAAAGTCAAAAAAGGCACGCCTAGTGGGACTAATTGCAATGGCTAGACGTAGGAGACAAGAAGAAAATGAACGCCTGGAAGAAGGTATGGAGGGAGAAATAGAAGTACCTGATCCAGAGGATAATGTGATAATACATCATATGGAAGCACCTATCTTATCAGAACCTATGGTCAAACAGACCAGCAGTTCAGAACATGCACTACATGTTCAAAATATTGGACGAGGCCATGGAATTGAACCATCCACTGTTTCATCTACCCAGCCAATGAATCCATGGGGAGGGTTGGTAGATGCCATGGGACAGCAGTTAATGAACATAATGGAAAGATGGGCAATATCCTTTATGGATCGAATGAATTCCCATCAACCAACTAGCACAAGGCATATGGAGGAAAATTCAAATATTCCTCAGCAGAGATTGGCTAGAGATAAACAGTTTATGCAAACTAATGGACATACTAATGGGCAGACTAGTAATCAAAATTATGAAAGACCATCACTTATACATCAGTCATGGTATGAGCCTCTTTCAAGGCCTGTGGTAAATCAAAATATCTCATTAACTAATAGCGAAGCCATACAAATTGGTGGATCTGGACCAACACGAGAAAATGGCATGAGAATGTTTCCAAATCCCATGTTCGAAGCCATACATGGCACATGGGGGTTCATTAATCCTCTATTCGAATTCACACTCGGGGGGTTGGAAGGGTTTCCTGCGGTTGGGAGAGAAACGACACCTATTTCTCTTATTGCAGCACCTTTAACAGGTCCTTTCGCAGGACAGGCTCAGAGAAGTCAACCATATCTTTAACAGCAGCCAGTACCACAGGGACAACTAGTCCCAAATATACCTCCCTATGGACCAAGAGGGCCTCAAGTACAAGGGTTTTTACCAAATCCTGTGTTAGTTCCTCTAGTGGTAGTCCAACAAGCACAAAATATAGTTCATAGGGACCAAATTACTGATATTGTCAGAGAAATATGTGAACCTATGGCTCGAAGGTTCAAACTCTTGTGTATAGGAAGCCATACCCAGAATGGGTAGATAGGGTGCATGAATACCCAAGGGTGTTTAGAATACTACATTTTGCTCTCTTTTATGAAAATGAAAACCAGTCAACAGTGGAACACATTGCCAGGTTTGCAGCCTAATGTGGGGAATTTACCAATAGTGATTATATGAAGTTGAGACTCTTTCCAAATTTTTTAACTGGGGCAACTTTTGTATGGTATATTAACCTTACACCAGGCTCTATTCAAACTTGGCAGCAACTGAAGGAGGCATTTCATGCCCAATTCTTCCAAACAGAGCCAAAAGTTTTCATGGTAGATGTGATGCCTCAAAAATCGGGAACATCAGATAATATATTAACCATTAAATACAGGGTTTATCTAAGGTTACAAGAGTAGGAAACGTCACTAATGAGTTCTTTGGCTAATAACCAAGTAAGATCTCAAGAAGGTCGGAGGAGTCAAAATAGCCTCCCTTCTAAGTCCAACCACCTTAGATAGCAAAGCTACCTTTTTGACAAATCTTGACAAGGTATTAACACAAGGCCTACATGAGTTGACGGAGTAGAAGGATATGTTACAAATGTTATAAATACAAATTACAAAAATCATGTCTTAAATACAACATGGGATCTATCACTTACAGTCTCAAAATACATTTAACATAACTAGTTTCTAACTCTCATGGGATAACCATACGTCTTCAAATACTTCAGCTTTGCCTTTAACCGGTTTAATAGTCTTCAATACCTAGCATGAAACGCCGTGAGGTTTGAATGCCCAGTAAACGCACACACACCCCGTTCCTTTTTCCCAATCTAATACACCATCATATTTATAGCAAGCAAGTAATGAAGCATGATATTCAAGTCAGTAACAACAATTTCAATAATAGACGAAAGTAACATGTCTTTCAAATAGATAACAAAGGTTATAATGTTAGTGGTTAGTATTCTAGAAATCCCCCAAAGAGATTTCATCCTCCCAACCACAAGAATTGGACACCGGACTATTCAGAACTACCCCTTTTGCTGCTTTGTTGTAGAACTAACCTCGGATGCCTACCAATGGTTATATACCGCGTAGCGCCAACCGCAGAGCCTTAAAAGGGACAGCGAAAAGAAAAAGGTTTTATCTCCTGAATCCAACCTTATCCTTCCAAAAAAAATTTATCCTTATGAATATCCCATCCAGACCCAACCTTATCTCACCAATCAAACCGTCGCAAAGAGTCTGAATACGTCCGTTTCATTCTAGGATTTACACGACAACCGCTTGTGCAAGACTTAACCTTCAATTAGGGAGCACGTCCCATCAATCCATACATAACATATTATCATCTCTTCATTATTCAAGTGATCGAAAACCTAATACCATCCCAATTAAGTTTTCATTTTGGATCAATGTTTTAAGTCAGGTTAGAACAAACTCAACAAGATAGTAATATCCACATAAGCATGAGCATCATTAAAATGAAGAAGATAAGGAACATAACCATAACACATGAAATACCATACGAAGACATGATCATAAACTAATAAGCATATTCATGTACACAAGAGCATAAAACATCTATGCAAAACTAAATTTTCAGATTAATATCGGTTAAAGATTAAAATTAAAAGGGCTATTTCAGATTTTTCCCGAACTCGGCCTTCCTATGGTTCGTCGAGAATTTAATCTAGTTTTCATAACATGTTTCAGAAATGGAATAGCATTTCTAGAGTTTTAGTTATTTAAGAAACACTCCAGCTCTGTCCAGATTCGTCGACCGTTACGAAAATTGAATGTTCTTTCAAACTGCTCACTCGTTTTCAATGAAACTAATTTTCCTTGAATGATAAATCCTTAATGAAGATTTTGAAATAAAATGGAGGTCCAGAAGATTTTTATACATTTTTCTAAAAGTTCCGTAAAGTGGCTGTAAAACAGATTTTTCTGGCACAGTTCTTGAAAATAGAAAGCTAGTGAGTAAAGAGGTTGGCTAGGGGAAATTTTCCACTTCTCTTGTGGTGAAAACATGATAAATAATATGTATTAAACTTAGAAATTAAGCTGTAGGTGTACCTTTGGAAATTTTGGGAGATTGATATAGAAAACGGTAATCTTATACCTATTAAGATAAATAGAAAAAAGAGTAAAATCAAGGCTCAACTCCTTTCATTTCTAACACAAGAATACCATCAAAACACATCTAAAATGAATGTTTAAAACTTCTAAAAGCATGTATTTGAAAAACGAAAATAAAAGAGGGAGTTGTGTTGTGGCTTACTTAAATGCTTATGGAACTAGTTTTGCAAGAATTGCTCTTTTTCTCTTCTTTCTCCCTCCCACAAGCTCACTCTCCACTCCTCTCCCTCTTTCTATGACATATGGGTGTGTGGGTGTGGTGTTTGATGTTCATATAGATGGAGGATGGTGGTGTATTTATAGGAAAAATGGTGTGAATTGTCTAAAATGTCCTTCGGTTGAAATGTAATGGAATTGAGTTGTATTTAGTTCAAATGAAATGGAATAGTGGATAATTAGGACCTTAATTATGTATTTACTTATGATCTAGTTAGGCTTAAGTCTAATTTAATCTATTCTAGTTACAAGTACATTAGATATATACATGTATATATATAGAATTGGTACCAAGGTCATAATTATTTCCATGATTCAAGGGATTTGTCTCTAAAGTACAATGATTATAGCCTAGGAGGTATGACGGCTAGCCATGTGCTCAAGATTTGGGGGATTTTCCTATTTATTTTGTGTACAAATTCCATAGATATTGTATATAAAAAATTTGATGAATAAGAGGTACAAATATATACATATATATACAATGGTACTAACTTGGGGTCAATTTGTGATTTAAGTAAAATATGAGGGCTAAGGCCTTAATTTATGAATTGGAACATTTATTTTAGAGTAGAATTTAACTAAGTTAGGGTTAGAGAATCTAATTTGATTTGAATTTCTTGTTTCGAATAAAAAGACTATTAACCGACGAGCATGATAAAAACCAGAAAAACCTAGGGTTTTCAAGTGGTAATTCTACGTTTATGGAGTCAATTAATTAGTATTAGGGTATTAGAATGATTTCTAAGTTATCAAAATCGATCAGGATTTGCGAGTTTTCAGTTGGTGTATGTATTTTGATCCTAAGGTTAAAATTGTAATTAATTAAGAAATTGAGCGATTTCAAAGAAATAATTTAAAAGTAAGGGACTTAATAAGGTTTACAAAAGTTAGGGGTCTCACAGCAGACTTGGCAAGGTTGAGTCAAAGGTCTGATGAGAAGGCTATTCAATTTATTGCCAGATTAAAAAAAGTACAAAACAAGTGTAGGGTCATTCTACCAGAGCCTGAATTTGTGAGATTGGCTCAAAATGGTTTAGAGTTTAGGTTTCGAAAGAAGTTCGGCTCAACTGAGTTTCGAAACTTAGTGGAATTAATCTATAAGGTGTTTGGACATGAATCATTACTTGAGGAAGAACAAGATTGAAGTAATGTATCATACAAGACTTATTATAGAGACCCTAATTACGAGATTGATGCAGCAGAGATCGTAGGGAAAGAGCCTATGACCTGTGAGGCATTAATTTATAAGGATACTACAATAGACCAGTAGTTTAAAAAGAAAGACCTTCATAGGAAATACTTTTTTGATTTAACAAAGGCAGATGACATTTTTGATCATTTGCTTGCAGCAAATTTCCTAAAGTTACCAAAGAGAGTTAAAACCCCTTCCTCGGAAGAACTTAAAAGGAAAATGTACTGTAAATGACACAATTCTTGGTCTTATTCAACTAAAAACTATATTGTTTTTCGGGACAAGATCCAAGAACAGATTCGAAAGGGGAGTTTAAAGTTCCCAGCCAAAGTATAGAAAGTTATGGGGATTAACACTAATCATTCCCAGAGATTGGGGAAGCTACAGCTAATGTTGGTGTGCCAGATTTTCAAAACCTATCCTTGAAGGAATTGGAGGAGGTTAATGTGCAGATGCATGTTGCTGGCTAGACTGCTTTCAAGAAAGATACCAGAAGTTCACTAGCAAATGGACAGAGCATCACAGACCAAAAGGAGGACTCTAGTGAGGAGGCACTAGATGATGACTATCTAGAGGTAGCTGTCAAGCAAATGATGTGTCCCAGATACAGGTTAAGTTAGAAATGGTTGAAAGGACTCCCAATTGATGGGAAATAGTATTACAAGGATGTGCAGAGATGCCTTAAACCAACCAGTACCTACAAAAAGAGGTCATACCCAACTGGTCTCAGACAGCAGCCATTCTTGGTTGGACCACCAGCCGCTAAAGTACATCCCAAGGATAAGAGACCTTTATATGAGTTCAGACCACCCAACTACTACAGGATGTAAGGCAATTATCCTAAGAGGAGGCCTGAAGTGGGCTTAAGTTATGGAATTAGAGCCAAAGATTGGCCTCAAACAAGATGGAAGGTAACCACTCTGACAGAAGGCTTGAATTAGGCTCAAGACAGGGGATCAGGACCAAGCAATGGACTCCACAGGCAGTTTCGAAGCTGGGTTCGAAGGCAGAAAGAGCTAGTTCAGCAACTGAACTAGTAAGTTCATGGGTACCTGGGGTTCTAGATTGGTTTGTCATGCAGAACATGCCTAAGGAAATGCCTGCCCAGAGAAGTGTCTTCGGAGACTAGGGTAGAATGATTAAACCTCCCTTGGTAACTCCAAATAATTGGGTATTACTAAAGCATCCAAAAGCAAAGGAACCAAATATGGTTCCAGTAATCTCCAGGTCTCAAAGGATGAAGATTCAGCGAAGGTACACTAAGTACCAAAACGATCTGAAGGAAAGTGGAGAAAGTTCTTCATTGGCCCAGCAAAGAGCAGTTGGCTAAAGTTCGCACTGACCTAAAAGCCAGAGAAAGATTCAGCTTAGCAGGTCTTGAAAAGGCCTTGATGGAAAGTGATAGTAAAACAGAAGGAGAAGTTAAACTAGGCCAAAGGAAAGAAATGGCTGATGATGAGATGTTTGAAGCCTTTATGGTCGAACAGATATTTTTGGTCGAAAAACCAGCAAGAGCAAACTATTTGAAGGAAGTCACTAGTACTGAAGTACTAGAGTGCAGCATGGAAGCTGCTTTTGAAATAACTGAACAAGTTAGCCTGGAAAAGAAGCAAGTGCAACCAGCAGTTCAGTTTGGCTCATTTCCTTCAATGTCAATGAATATGGTGTATGTATTGCCACAAGAGTTTCAGGTTGAAGATGGAAACCAAGAAGGTCAGGAAATTGACCCTATTCCAGTTTCTAGTGAAGATTCACAAGTTAGCATGGTTCAAGACGAGTCTAAAGTGGCCACACCAATGGAAACTGAAGATGAGAGTGAGGAAGTGATTATTAATCTCTCATATCCCTTTGAGTATCCTATAACTTCCATGACACAGCACGTTAAGCCCTTGTATATCAAGGCTTTTTTCGATGGGATACAAATGAACATGGTATTGGTGGATAATGGAGCAGCAGTAAACCTGCTTCTGAAGTCCTCTTTGAAGAAACTGGAAAAAAGAAACCCCAAATTAATCCCAACCAGCACAATCATTGCCGGCTTCACTGGGGATAAGCAGATGGCTTAGGGTATTTTGCCCATCAACCTAAGTGTGGGAACTAGAGATTGTATGACGGCATTCTTTGTTATTGATAGTAATGCCAAGTATAATGCTTTACTTGGCAGGGATTTGTAGACACCCATTTTTGACCGACCTTAAGACTCAGACGTCATCGATTGCGCGTTCGATGATTGCACATGTTGTGCTCGTTTCGAGTTTCGGAGTTTTCGGCTAAGTGCCTTGCCTCTGGGCCTCTGAACTCTTTGTGCTTTGACTCGGTTTGTGGACCGAACCTTGTTTTCTCTTCCCTAGAGAAAGGGAAAGGTCTTGTAGACCACCTCTTTGTGGTCGTAGACCACTTTCCTCGTTTGGAGACTAGTTTTCGATTTTCGGAGCCTTCGGCCGCGCGCCTTGTCTCGGGACCGCTTAACGTTCTCCGTTTGGAGTGGTTTTTGAACCACACCTTGTTGCCTCTTCCTAGAGGGACACTGTGGTCTTGGAGACCATTTTTGTGGTCGTAGACCACTTTTGATGCCAGTAGACTAGTTTTTGAGACTTCTGGTTGCGCGCCTTGCCTCCCGGACTTTCGTCTTGTATCCTTTTTGGTTTGTTTTTGGTGCAAACCTTGTTTTCCTTGCTTGGAAGGTGGTACAAGGGTGGGAGACTAGTTCTTCCCCTTGGAGACCACTTTCCTTCCTGTCAACCAGTTTTCTGGTCGGGAAACTGGTTTTCTTGGTCTTTGGGCCACATTTTCTGGTCGGCCACCACACCACCACCACCACCACCACCTTAGTTTCATGTTGCAGACCACCTCTCTCCTGTGGCCGACCACTTTTTGCCCTGGCCGACCACTTTCACTGGTCGGCCGACCAGTAGAAGTAGCTGGCCGACCATTTTAAGTGGTCGGTAGCTTTCCAGCTCATTCCTGGAGATATTTTCTATCCAGCTATCACAGCTGGAAGGCACTAAAACCATTCTCCATACACGTATATGGAGGGATGGCCTTAGACCCTAAGCTTGTCCAACATGCTTACACTTTTATTCTTTATAAGAGAGAACCTCCCCCCTCCTCCTCCAGGCTTAGATTTTTGTGCTTGAGTGTGACAACCCTTACCTCTGATTAGTGCTAATCTATGATTAAGCATGATAAGTAACTGATTAGAATGAAATCCTGAATTGATTGTAGGAGTGTATTGTTTTAAATGTATTTCGATCTGTTTGATTTCTGAATAAATATGTTCGTGTTTTAATTTCGAACTGCGAATTGAAGGTCTTATTAGTGACCGAATCTAAAATTGATTAGTGTTATATACTAATTAGGATTTATGTGATTTTATGGTAGATTTAATTGAAATTTGATTTGGAATGACTAAATTGATTAAATTAGATTAAATAAAGTTAAATTACATAAGTTTGCATTTATTACCTTATTGCCATTAAGTGGTTGATGCTAGGCCATTTATTTGATTCATATATGTTAGCATTATCATTTTTCATCACTTTGAAAGACCCAAACTGTGAGAGAGAGAAGGAGATAGGCGAAATTTGATTTAACAAGAATTTGGCTAGGAAAATTTGAGGGATTGAAGGAGATTGCAAAAATTGAGCTTCCATATTTGAAATTCAAGGCCTAAGGTAGAAAATCATCTTTTTAATTGTGTATTTAAGTTATTCCTTGCATGGTTCATGGTAAATTGGTGATTATGAGTCATGAATTAAATTGAAGAGTTGAGTTGTGAGCTAATTCATGCATGCATGTACATGTTCTTGCATTTTGAGGGTGTTTTCATGAAAACATTTTGGTTGTAGTCCATGAATTCACCATGATTTTGAGTTCAAACTTGCATTTGGTTATGTTTTGGAGCATTGGAGTTCTTAGAGACTCATGTATGTTATGTTTTTACATGATTCATGAAAGTTCCTTTGAAATTGTGTGCAATTGTCTCACCTTTGGGCTTGATTTTACAAAATTGATCTTCAAAACATGATGTAGTATGAGTTTTCAAGTGACTTTTAGAAAATGGCCCCAAAAAGGTGAGTTTAATGTGTTGAATGCTTAGTTTGAGCTTGGGAGACAAATTTGGAATTCCAAATTTTGGCTTCTACGCTCGAGCGAAGGATTCCACGCTCGAGCGACCATCTTTTGTTCAGAGCTCCGCTCGAGCGAAGGAATGCTGGCTCAAGCGTAGATTGCAAGCTCTCAGGTTTTCTGCATGTGTAGACGCACGCTCGAGCGAAGGAACCTATGCTGCTCGAGCGAGCATCGAGCGGAGATTTTCAACATCCAGTACTTTTTGCAATTTTACGGACCGCTCGAGCGAGGAAGTCCATGCTCGAGCGAGACCCCTTTGTTTTGGCACCCTCACTTGAGCGTAGAAAGCCATGCTCGAGCGAGACCCCTGTTTTCTGAAAAATTCTGAAAAGTGTTTTAAAGTGCATTTTCGCATCCTCATTCATCCTAGGCATTCCTAGGCCATGTTTAAGGCATCTTAATGAGAATAATGTTATAGAACCACACCAAGTATAGTTAGGGGCTAAGTTATTAATCCCGAGTGTGTGTTTATTCTGTTACTCTGTAGAGTTGGCATCCGAGGACGCTCGTTAGCTTGTCTATAGCCCAGTGCTCTGTGAGTAACAATGTTGTAAAGATATGTTCAATTATGATTATTTTCTGAATGATCAACTGTTCTGCTTACTGAAACGTTATTGTTTAATGAATGAATGTTTGTCCTATTTGTAAACTGTATTCATGGCATCCATAGCAATTTACTGTTACTGTACTGTTACTGCTACTGTCACAGAGATCTCTGTCGGTTCCCATGTTTGGAACTACTATTGTTTACTGTTATGATGGTCATCAACTGACAGTTCGGTCTGTTAAGACTTACTGTACTGTTTTACTATTGGATGTACCACATATGACTACTATGGTTCTAAATGACTGATTTACTGATGCAATTGACTACTTTAATTACTGAAAGGACATTCATTCTTAACCCCTTTACGCATATGTTATTCACTGGGCTTTAACTCACTGTTTATATTTATATGTAGGTGTCCAGGCACCGGACCGATGCTAAAAGCGTCAAGTTAAGCCCTTGTTTTGTCAAGCCAACCATCGTGCCTCACTTCGAGGTTCCAAGTTCGTTCAAGCTAAGGCTGTTTTGGGGTGTCTCAGTTTCACCCTTTTGCCTCTGATCTGTAATAAATGTTAAAACTTGACTGTATAGTTCTAGTTAGGGATTTGGTTCCTGACATGGATGTTTGTGTATATATCGCATGTACATATGTTTTGGTTATTAATGTGGCATGTTTATAAAAAGTCTTTTGCATTTAGATTGTCACAGCTCATTGGACACCTTTTATTTACTGTTTTGGCTTCCGCCAGCCCCTTTACTCTGTATTACTGTCATTATTGTTAAGCAGGCCTTCGGTAATCACGGATTACTGGCCGGTTGCGATGCTAAACCCATAGGGGCGGGTTCGGGTCGTGACATTGAGCTATAGATACACATATATCCCTATATCTCTCTCTTGGTTTCATTTTTGTGCCTTAAAGTGTAATTTCTCCATACTATTGCGCACAAACACACACTCAAACACCATCCTTTAGGAATTGAGGTCCCTAGGAGCTGGTTTTGAAGTTTTTCGTTTAAGCTCAGAAAAGCTGCTGGATTTGTGGTTTTGAAAGTGTTCTACAAGGGTGAGTCAATTAGCCTTTAAACCCTTGTTTTGGCTTAAGCTTTTGGACCTATTTGCATGCTGATTTAAGCTTAACTTCCTATTGTAAAAAGTTCTATTTTTCAGTCCTTAACATGTTTGTTTAAGGTCACTTTTGTGTTGGGGGTAGTCTACCCCCTCTTAGGCCTTGTTTGGTCTTGTTCTTATGCCATCTTTTTAAGCTATTGGGACTACCTTGTTTTGACCTTCTCACCACTGAAACTCAGAGGAATTTCAGTGGTGGAAATGGTGTTTTAAGGTCCCAAATAGGAGAGGGTCATCCCCTCTCCTTGTGTTCTTGAATGCTTGCTTTGAATGCCTCATGTTTGAGCATGTTTGTTAAGCTTATATTGGCCATATCTTAGCATGTATTTGGGATTATTTCAGCATGACATACCACTATTTTGACTTGGTTTTGTCACCTCTTTGCATGCTTTATACACTTATAGTGTATTTCTCACAAACTAGTCTTGTATGCTTCATGAAGTAGCATGTCTTTCTAACTTGTTTTGGGTCCATCTCAGCATGTTCTTGGTGATGTTTTTCCATGTCATACCTCTGTTAAGGTTTGGTTTGGTTGGCCCTTGCATGCTCCTTGCACTTGTAGTACATTTCCATGAACTAGCCTCATGTGTATCATGCTTTTGACCATCATTCTAGCATGATTTTGGCTTAACTTTAAGAAGTTTTTGTCCATGTTTTAGCATGCTCTAGCTCTGATTTGTGTTGTTTTGGTCATGCATGCCATGCTTTGTATAGCTATAGTGCATTCTAGCTTGTTAGCTTTGTGTATCAAGTCCACTAGCATGCATTGCTTGGTCTATTTGAATGATTTAGAATCATTTGTTATGTGATTTCAGTCCATGTTTCATGGTCATACACTTGCATTTGTAACTTTTTCAATGCGTTGGAGGGTTTGCCCTTTATACCTTAAATATGAGTCATTGTGTATGCCTTCATGTCTAAGCTTGCGAGCTATCATTTCAATGTGTTTTTGGGGTTATTTTGCCATGATATAACTTTGATTTTTGTTGACGAAGCCATCTCATGCTTGGTCTTGATAGGTGTAGTGTAACCCTCTTTTTTGGCCTTGCATATTCCATGCTTCATGCCCTTCATGCTAGCTTGTTTTGGCTTCTTTCCATACATGTTTTAGCATCATTTTGACATGTTTTAGGACTATTTTGGATTGCCTTGACCAGATGCTTCATGTTTTGCATAGTTGTAGTGTAAGTGCCTATGCTAGCTTTGAGTTTTGAGCACCATAGCATGCTTCGTTTGCATTATGTATATGATTTGGCATCATTTCATATGTCATTTCAGAGCATATAGGACTGCTATGTTCCCACTTCTTTCATGCTTTGAATGCCTTTGAGTGTTATGTGTTGTTGCCTTGTTTGTGGCCTAGCATGTATGCCATCTTGCCTAGGTCCTTGAGCCCTCATCTTAGCATGTTTTGGTCTTTTGACCTACTTAAGCTCTGTCCATGGTTGGTTCATGCATTTGTGCCATGTGTTGCATGTCCCTTTGTAGTCCTCTTTGCTAGCCTTATGCCTTAAGGACTCTAGCATGCCTTGTGCCTATTGTTTGAGTGATTTGGAATCATTTCATACCTTATTTCAGTGCACTTGGTGTTGTTACACTTCCATATTTGTCACTTTTTGAGCACTCTTGAGGATTGTGCTCTTATGCCTAGTTGATAGGCCAATGCATATGCATGCTTGTATATGCTTTTGTGCCTTCATTTCTTAGCATTATGGCCACTGATTTGGGCATGACTGAGGTCTGTCCATTTTTGGTTTAAGACCATTTAGCATTGTGTATGCCATATTGTTTGCATGCTTCTTTCACATTGCATTGAGTATGACATGTTGTTCATCGCATTATATATGCCATGATCTTCGTATTGTGTATGCCATATTACATTGCATTGAGTATGCCATGTTGTTCTTCGCATTGAGTATGCCATGTCACATTGCATGTTGTTGCATACTTGTCCCTTGCATTGCATGTTTGCATGCTTGGGATGCATTGTATGTTTGTATGCTTAAAATTGCATTGCATTTCTATGTTGCATGTTGTTGCATTTTGTTTGGATTAGGTGTTAGTCCAAACATGAGAAAAGAGGGACGTTTCATACTTGAAGTGATGAAACGTGCCTCAATTTTCGGTCGCTGACCCTCTTGATCAATCATGATAGAGGTTAAGGCTTTATGTGTTTATGTGTGCATTCATTTTACATTGAATTGTGCAATTTGGCTTCTCAGCCATCATGCATCGAGATGCGTGATTGGTGGCCCGAGGGTCGAGAACCACACTCCCTTGAGCTTATGAAATAATAGGGATAGTGGTTCTGCACACATATCTTGCAAATACATTGCCATGCCCTTTCTTGCTTTCTGTTGCAACAAAGTAGAAAAGTGCAACAACAACTGGTTGGCAGACCAGATAAACTAGCTGGCCGACCACTTTTTTCTGGTCTGCAACAATAGAAAATGGTCGGCCAGTGGCTGGAAACACCCCTAGGTGGTCGATAGCCCTCCTACAGGTCCCCAAGGTGAGTTAGAAGCTTTCTGGAGCTTGGTGCAAGGTTCTGAGAACAGTTGCAAACAGAGGCAAATCGTGGCATCGCGACGGATTTCCGAATGAGGCAACCAGGCATACATGCACTCCTCATCCCGAGGACCTCTCTTTTACTGCTTTCCTTAGTTAGTTTATGCTTTGGTTCTATTTTTAAGTAGTTAATGCGTTTAGCTGCTTATTTGTGTTGTAATAACTAGTTAGTTAACTTGTTAGTTAATTAGCTTGCTTTGTACTTAATTAATTAGCTTGTTAGTTAATTAGTTTTGTGACGTAATAATTAGTTTAATTAGCTTAGATTAGCTAGTTAGCTTCTTATTCGGACCCTCCGTTGAGAGGGCCAACTATTGTAATAAGCGTGCGTGTGTGCGATGCATGTCTTCCAACCTCCATTTCTTTTTCCCTTGTACTTAACCGCTTACGATGGATAGTTTTAGGGCATATTTCGATTAGCATCCTTATGCTTGCATGCGTGCATCATTCATCTGTATTGCATGCATTGGACTCGGTGCATCATACTAACTGCATTGTATTTCAATTCCAAGTTGAATACATGTATCGAATTGTCGTATTCACATGACATCTTAGAATAACCGAGCCTATTTTAGTTGCATTCTTGCATGTGTTGTATTTGCCATCTTAACATGAACTAGGATCATGCATGATTTCTAACTAGTTCTCTGTTTTGGCTCGGAGTACACTGTGAGTGTTTACGCTTTAGCATCCTCGCATGTGTATAAGTGACTGCCATGTTTAGGATGCTTGCCATGAGGCTAACTGCTTAACTGATATAATTGCCTGAAAGTCTGTGGGTGAAGGTTAGATTGCTTGAATTGGAACAATTCATTGAAATCCACATTTTTAGCCTACTTGCGAGTAGCAAACTGTTTTCAAACAAACGAACATGCAATGTTTTGTTTCAACTTAGGCGATCTAATCTATACTTGTATGCTGCGCGCATCACATAGTGATTCTAGGTTAATAAATAGAATAAGAACACATGTGTTTTCAAAAACAAAATATCATGCTTAGTACAGGCCGATCTTTGATCGGGCGAGCGGGGGTGCTCATTGCATGACCTTCCCTTCTCGTACCCAAGTTCCCGAGCCGAGGTAACTTTGGTGATGACGGACACGTGGCCTTAGGCACGAGTTAGGGTTTCTTAAATTTCTCCAAAATAAAATATTTAGGTGGCGACTCTGTATCTGGCAAAACAGTCCATGTTTGGCACTTCTTTATTAAAATTAGTTTTCCAAAACGATTTGCCAGATTTGGACTCTTTGGTGATTTATCGGTCTCACATTGCACATTGTGAGATTAGATTCAGAACCGTGACACGAGTCCGAACTGTAATAGCTCAGAACAAAAGCGATTCGCGCCCTCGCAGGCGCAGAGAGCAGAGTTCTCGGGGGTGGTCTACAGGATTGGATCCACACTAACAAATTTGTGTCTTCCTCTCTACATCACAAGATAATGATGGCCTTATGCAATGGAGAGACAAAGGAGATCAATGCAGACTCCCAACCCTTTATCACTTGTGCTGACTTTGCAGAGGCCAAGTTGTATGTTGAAGGAGTGACACCACTCAATATATTAAGAGAACCTGATGGTTTAGCTGAAGTGATGGCTAATGAGGAAGTAACACACTTGAAGCACTTAGTGCAGGAGAGTGCTAATGAAGAATTTGTCATCAAGGATGATAATGATGCCTGGTTGTAAGCAAGAAAATGAAACCCAAGAAGCCAGACCTTTGGCTTTAGTTAAGTTTTCAATGTTGGACATAAAATCGATAGTCTAGAAGGTTCAAGAATAAGAGAAAAAAGCTATGGTAGTTGGCTGTAAGTAGAAGCAACAACAGGTCAGGTCTTTGACCTTTGATAAATACTGTGCATTGGACATCGAAACAAAAGTTCAAGAAATATAGGAAGAAGAAGCCTTATGGATAGACTTTGTCTATGAGGAAGAAGGCAACGATGTTGAACTAGAGAAAGTGGGAATAGAACAAAACCAAGAAGTTGCTTCGAGAGTAGAAGAAATCAAAAAAGAAGCATTAGTGAGGCTCAAGTACAGGACCCCTTAGAAGAAGTCAATTTAGGAGGAGGTTTTGCACAATAACCCATTCATATTAGTGCTTGGTTAAGTCTTTGTGATAAAAGCCAGTTGTTGGTTGTCTTAAAACAATATAAGGATTGCTTTGCTTGGTCTTATAATGAGCCACCTGGATTGGACAGATCATTAGTAGAACATAGGCTCCCTTTGAAGTCTAATTTCAAGCCATACAAGCAGAAGCCAAGAAGGATGAGTCTTGAAGTGGTTCAGAAGGTCAAGGAAGAAATTCTTAGGCTCCTTAAGGTAGGCTTTATTAGAACAGCCAGATATGTTGAATGGCTATCCAATATTGTGCCTATGGTTAAAAAGAATGGTAAAATGAGGGTATGCATTGATTTTAGAAACCTGAACTTAGCAACTCCAAAAGATGAGTACCCCATGCCCATAGTAGACTTATTGGTGGACAGTTTAGCAGGGCACAAGATTTTGTTTATGATGGACAGACATTCTGGTTACAACCAAATTTGCATTGTAGAGGAGGATGTCCATAAGACAGCATTCAGATGTCCTGGGAACATTGGCACATTCGAACGGGTTAAAATGTCATTTGGTCCAAAGAATGTTGGGGCCACATATCAAAGGGCAATGAACACTATCTTTCATGATCTCATTGGAGGATATTTAGAGTGTTACATTGATGACATTGCAGTAAAATCTCAATCCATGGAGGAACACTTAGTTCACGTAGAAGCAGCTTTCGAAAGAATGAGAAAGTTCAAGTTGAAGCTTAATCCTCTCAAATGTGCTTTTGGTGTATCAGCTGGAAACTTCTTGGGCCATGTAGTACACAAGAAGGGAATACAGATTGATCAGAATAAAGCCAAAGCCATCATTGAGGCCAAGCCTCCATCAAGTAAGAAAGAAGTACAAGAGTTCCTTGGTCAGGTTAATTTTCTTCAAAGATTTATTTTTAACACTGCAAGATAACTAAAGTATTTTTTTCTTTATTAAAGTTGAAAGATGAAGAGGAGTTTGTGTGGACAGCAGAGCATCAAATTGTTTTCGAAGGAATTAAAGCCTACTTGGCCAAGCCTCAAGTGCTGATGCCACCAAAGAGCGACAACTCTATGAAGTTATACATTACTGCAGCAGAGGATTCATTGGGAGCTTTCCTAGTCTAGGACAATGAAGAAGGCAAGGAGCAAGCAGTTTATTACCTTAGTAGGTTTTTAAATTCTTGTGAATATAAATATTCAGCTATAGAAAAGTTTTTCCTTGCATTGTACTTTGCAGCAATGAAATTAAAATATTATATTTTGCCTAATGTTGTCTCGGTAATTGCAACCACAGACTTGGTTAAGTAGATGTTATCTAGACCATTGTTGAGAGGAAGAATTGACAAATGAATATTAGCATTGTTAGAGTTTCATCTAGAATATGTCTCCCAAAAGGCAGTAAAATGACAAGTTTTGGCTAACTTTTTGGCAGATCATCCATGTCAAACGGAAGGCTAGGAGATAATGGATCTTGGTATGATCAATGTTGGGCCATGGCAGATGTGGTTCGACGGGTTAAAAGCCAATGGTCTGATTGGAATTGGTATTATAATTAAGTCACCACAGGGAGTAGAAACTACACACGGTTTCAGAGTGGATGAAACTACTTGTTCCAATAATTAAGCTGAATATGAAGCTTTAATAATGGGACTGGAAATACTTATTGGATTACAAGCTCTTGCAATTGATATATTTGGAGATTCTCAATTGGTGGTCAACCAAGTGAAAAGAATTTTTAAATTTCAAAGTGAAAGCGTGTTGCCATACTATGTTGTTGCATTACATTTGCTTTCTCAGTTTCAGATAGCAAATGTGACTTATATCCCAAGGTTCATGAATAACAAAGCCAATGATATAGCTTAGAAAGTTTCGAATTTCAGAAGAAGAGATGACACTCAAATAAACATAAGTCAAGCAACATATCAAAAATTAATACCACTTTTAGCTAAAAGGAATGTGGTGTTAGAAGTCAATCATAATGACTTACAAGATCAAAATTGGAGGCATCCAATAATGCAGTACCTAACTGGCCCATCTTTGAAAGCCAACAGAATGATCAAATTACAATCTATGCAATACATAGTGTATGGTAATGCTCTTTACAAAACGGGAGCAGATAAATTGTTATTGGAATGTCTAGGGCCGAAGGAAGCATTGATAGCCATGGCTGAAGTTCATGAAGGCATTTGTGGTGCCCATCAGCCTGGTGTGAAGATGAAATGGTTGCTTCGAAGGCATTCCTACTATTGGCCGACCATCTTTAAAGATTGTATAGAGTATGCTAGAGGTTGCCAGGTATGCCAAAAGCATGACATGATAAGACATGTACCAATAACTGATTTACATGCAGTTGTGAAGTCTTGGCCATTTAGAGGTTGGGCTATGGATATGATAGGGAAAAGATCTCAACCCTCTTCAAAGCACCATTGTTTTATTCTAGTGGCTACAGATTACTTCACTAACTGGATAGAAGCTAAACCATATAAAGTTGTGGATCAAACTGAGATTATTGGATTTATTAAAGATCTGATCCACAGATTTGGCATCCCACAGACCATAATTATAGATAATGGGACTGTATTTGATGGAAAGATGATAAAGTCTTTCACAACAGAATTTGGAATTAGTCTTGTTAATTCCACCCCTTACTATGCACAAACAAATGGTCAAGCAGAATAATCTAATAAGTCCTCGAAAAAGGGAATACAAAGAGTTGTGGAACACAATCCTAGGGATTGACATAATTTGTTGTCAGATGTATTGTGGGCTTATAGGACTTCTTCAAGATCAAGTATAGGGATTACTCCTTATGCTTTAGTATATGGGTATGATGCAGTATTGCTTATGGAAATTAATATTAGGTCCTTGAGGGTGAAATGCTAGGACCAATTAGCTTCTGATTAGTACCATCAGAGCATGTTCTTGGAATTAGAAAATGTAGATGAAGCTAGAATTTTGGCATTAAATAGTATTTTTTTTCAAAAGAAAAAGGCAGCCAAAAAGTATAACAAGAAAGTCAGGCACATTAGCTTTGATGAAAGTAATTTGGTATGGAAGACAATACTTCCAATAGGAATTAAAAACCATAAGTTTGGCAAATGGTCACCTAATTGGGAAGGACCATATCAAATTCATAGAGTCTTGCCCAGGGAAGCATACCATTTGAGGAATTTGAATGGATATGTGCATCCTAAGAAAATTAATGGCAGGTACTTGAAACTTTATTATCCAACTGTGTGGGAAACACAAGGAATGTGAGAAATGCTAAGTCAAAATAAACACAAGAAGCATCAAAACACTTAAACAATAAATATCTCATTTCATATAGAGTTGAGTATATGTAGTCATAAATTGGCCCAAAAATCAGTACAATATTTTAGTTGTTCCTTACAATTGATTCTCTACTCGTAAGGAATGGGAATAACTGAATGGCTGTACCCATGTCCTGCTTTCGATCAGCCAGCCCTTGGTTGGTGATTTGCAGCTTTGTAGTAGTTCGATCCAAAGCTAGATTAACTGCTGATAACTCTTCTTCTAATTGAGTCTTCTTCTCTAGGAGTTGGGTTCGAAGTTGAGAAGCAGAGGAATGTTGTCCTTTCAATTCCGACACCTTAGCATGTATATGGGAAACAAATTCCTTGTCTTTTAATAGCTTCTCCTCTGCAGCTTTGGCAATATGGCAAATGTTGACATAAAAATCTATGGTAGCCGCTGCTTGAGATAAGTGACTTGAAATAGCCATGTTGGATTGCTCAATGACCTTGTAGCATTGGAGAAAACCATTCTTTATGATAGGCCTTTGTAAGGCTTCGAATGGAATCCTTGAGAATAATGTTAGTAATTCCAAACAGGTGCCCAAGTCTAGTGGAGGTAAAGAAGCCCTATTGATGATTGAAGAGCTCTCAAAAATTTCCAACAGAGAGTTAGCTAGAACTAATGGCTTAGCTTCATTATTGGTTGCTGGAATGGTAGAAGATATGTCAAAAAGCCTAGCCAACCTAGCTTCAAAAATGCCCATCTTTTCCATTGACATTGGAGGTGTAGAAAGGTCTCTAGTGTAAGGAAGAAATGGCCTCATAGGGATAGGAGACAAAGATGAAGTGTCCCCAGTAGTGTCTATAGTCCTGGCCACCAGTAAGTCAAGAGAAGAAGGACTGGAACTGGATAATGATGGTGGACAAAGAATTAGTGAGCTACCAGTATTTTCTCTGGGAGTATCAGCTATCACTGAAGATGAAGTGATAACTAGGATCTCTTCAGGTGGGGAAGGAGCAACCAAGATTGTAGGGAGAGTAAATTGGGCTGAGGTAAAGGTTAGATGAGGAAGATATGGAGTTAAGCCAAATGATAAAGAGATATGAATGCTTTGCCTCAAAAAAGGTATGAAAAGTGTAAACCAGGAAGTGGAAGTATTGCCTGGATGGGCTCTACACTTAAAGATACTTTAGTGTCGATTTTCTTCCTCCTTTTCGAAGTTGCTTCTAATGGTCTTTCAATTTCAGATAAGACTAAAGAAACCCTTATCGAAGGAGGATGTAGAATAACTGTTACTGCAAAATAAAAAATATGAAGCAATGTTAAGTTTCATTATTGAAAACTTGGGAAAAGAAATTACTAGAGACACAAAAGGAAACTACCAGTTTCAGAAGTGGTAGCAATGGTTGGAAAAAGTGGTAGCAATGTTCAGCAGTTTGTTGCCTCATTGCAGCTTCTCTATGGAGTGCATCAGCAGCAGCAGCTTCATCCCTTAGTACTTGTTGCTGTCTCCTCTTCTTAGACCTCTGAAATACAATGATTTCTTTGAAGTGCTCCTCTTCCACTGCTTTGACAGCTGCTCCATGAGTAAAGTCCCCAATGAGGTCAGAGGGAGAAACTATCATTTTTTTTCCTTCTTTTCAATGGTATCACTTTTTATTTTTCTGTTTCTTCCTCTTCCAAGTGAGTTTCAAGTATCTCCTCCTCAAGATCAAGCAAAAGTCTTCTTTTCCTCTGTTGTTGTTGCTTGCCTTTAAGGACATTCAAAGCCTGAACTCTCTGAGAAGATTCTACTTATGAAGCTCTTGCATTAAAAAAGAAAGCCATAAGTAGATGAACAAGGCCTTATAAACATCATAGAGAGAAAAGAATGGAAAAAAATGAAAATGCATGCCTCTCTTCGAAGCAACCCTGGTGACTCTAGGAGAAGGAGGAGAGACAGCAAGAGAGGCTCTGTGACAGCAAGAGTAAGAGCTGGGATAACAAGGGTAGTAGAGACTGTATTAGTGGTCCCAATCTTTTGGGGTTTGGCTTAAGTGGGCACATCTAGTTCCACTAGCAAATCTTTAGGAGGTATTGCCAGGAACACGTTTATATTGGTTGTCCACCAATTTTGAAATCTTTTCAAAGCTGTGCCATTGTGGGGTAAATAAGGTGAATTGAAACTCACTCAACTCTTGTAGCAATTTGAATGTTGCTTCTTCCAATTTGTTTGTGGGTACCTTCAGGTTTCTGACTGTAAGATTGGTATTGGAGAGGCTACAAAGAGGGACATGGATTCCTTGAGTAAACCTAAATTGCCTGGCAAATTGGGAAGGACAATAAACTTCAGATATACATTTGTAAGCTCGAAGATTCAAAGTACCAATGAAGAGCTCCTTTGGCAACAAGATAGAGGTAAGATTGGTATTGGAGAGGCTACAAAGAGGGACATGGATTCCTTGAGTAAGCCTAAATTGCCTGGCAAATTGGAAAGGACAATAAACTTCAGATATACATTTGTAAGCTCGAAGATTCAAAGTACCAATGAAGAGCTCCTTTGGCAACAAGATAGAGGCCCACATATCCTTGTGTAATGAATTGGAGCACTTCTTATCAGCCAAAAATGCCCTGAGCCAGGCTGATCCTGTATTAGTTTCAAAGGGGCAAAAGAAGGAAGGAAGTGGAGAAATTGGGAGTTGATGAAAGAAAGTAAAATAGTAGGCAAAGCTGGAAGGATATAAAGAAATCATGGCAAATTTTTCTCTGTAAGTAGTGGGTTCTTGCACCAAAAATCTCAAACACCTGGAATGTAGACCAGTGAAATATGCGAAGAACCAGAGTTGTAATACCCATAGAGGGCCTCCCTGGTTAATATCTAGAGGTTTCTCGTAAAATTGGGAGCAGGCTCTATAAACATGGCCTAAAACATAAAGAGCTAAGGCTATCCTCTTCTTGGAGGCAAGAGCCTTGGCAAGTGGGGCAAACTCAAGCATAATCTGCTGAGATAAAGTGCAAAAGAGAAATTTGCATAACCAGTACAGAATGAAGGAAAAGAACTCTCGATCACCTACAGAACCTACCTTTTTGTTCTCAAATTTTACAAAATCACTGAAGGAAGAGTTCAATGATGGAATAGTGAAATTGACTAGAATGTCTGGGTAACTAGGCGAAAAGGGAGTGCCAATTGGTGAGAGCCCTAAGAGATGGCAAATATCAAGAATGGTAGGGGCCATCATACCATACCGAAATTGAAAAAAAATTAAAAATTGAATTCCAGAAACAAAGGGCTGTAGGAATCAAAAAAAAGATCATCAGGGATAATGAACCTGGAAAGGCAGAGGGCATCAAAGATATAGGGCTCTTGTAGATCCAATTCTCTAGCTGGCACAACTCTGTCATATCACTCCTCCCATTCAATCCTCAATGTGGGCCAGTAACGGTGGGGACGGTTTATCCTCCAGCTTCCCCGATCAAAACCCCCTTCGTAGAGCATGCAGTATTGTTCATTATGGCAAGGAATAAAGAGGTGACCATCTATGACACTCGGTTCACCAGCTCTGAGCTTGGATATCTTTTGGTCAATAGACCTCTTTAAAGCCAATGATGGACTTATGCACTCCACAACTGGTACTTTTAAAGAGGAAGAAGTTATTAGCAAGAGTTTTCGGAGAATGAAGCTAAGAAAAGAGTAAAGAGGAGGAGAGTAGTACAAATGAAAGGGTTTGTGTTTTCAGCAAATGAGTAAGATAAAAGCATGAAAGGAGAGGGTTTTAAACCTTTCTGTTCAAAAGATGCCCCATCTGTCTAAATGGGTAAAAAGACCCGAGATAGATTGTTTGGCTGATGTTGGAACCCGTATGAGTTTAAGACTTTGTCTTAAAATTTGTGAGGGTCTTGAAAGTGCAATGTGAAAAGTCTCTCTCAAGGTTGATTGTTTGGGTGTGAGACATATCTTAAACAATCAAATTGGCTTCGAAAACAAATATTTGGCTTCAAAAGTCAAGATTTGGCTCCAAAGCCAAATGTCAAACGATCAACTAAGGCTTCGAGAGCAGGTAATTGATTTCGAAGCACATTTCATGCTTAAAAATACAAGAATGCTTAGGTTTTGTCTGCTTCAAAGGGATTGGTGACTTGCTATTAGGTTTCTTGTAAAGATAAAATCCTTCGAAGTAAAATTTGAAGTGCTCTACAGCTAGAATTTGTTTGTTTTAGACTTCAAAGTTGCAAAACCAATATTTGGTCAAGTAGTGAAGAAACCCAAAAGGGCTCACTCTTTAAGAAGTAAGCAGTATAATTCCTAAGGGAAGTTTCCATACTTCGAAGCACGTAAACTGTTCTGCAAAGCAAAAATGTTTAAATTCGAAGCTGATTAGTTATGCAGATTATGTTATTTATGTAATTGGAATGTGAAGCTTAGGGAAAAAGTTGTCCTCCTTAGGAAAAAATTCCGTTTCCACACTTTGAGAGTAAGTTTGATTGATTCGAAGTTTTTTGTGAACATGGTAAGAAGCAAGGTCATATCAATCATACAACCAAGCATATAATTGGAACATAAAACTAGATCATACCGAATAAAGAAAGGAAAACCTAGCTTTATTGATACGTAAATAATTACATTAGAAAGCCTTCTTGGCTACAAATTCGATCTCATAAAAATAAGGAATAAAAAGAATAACAAGGTCATGAAATTTGTCCCAGCAGTGGTCAATGAATTTATGTTCTTTCTTTATTCTGTCCTCTATCCTATCCAAGATGGGTTACTGTAGCTGATATGTTCTTATTTGATGTAAAAGCTGTTCAGTTTTCATTTCGAACTCTATCTCCTTCAATCCTTGTTCCATTTCATCTATCTCTAGATCATTCTAGTATGCAGAATCCTTATTCTTAAAGTCATTATATTCGTCAATAAGATTCTCTGCCTTGTACTAGGTTTGAATTTGTTTGGCCGAGATTTTGTCCAAAGAATTAGTGGTAGCCAAAGAAATTTGGTACCAATGGAGAAGATGCAAGAGTTGATCCAAAAAAGCTTGAAGCAATGCTTGAGCAATTGGGTTGAGAACATGAACCCAAGTCATAATGTCACAGCCCCATCGAAAGTTCTTGAGAGGAGTCTCATCTCCAAGAACATTGAAGGGCAAGTAAGAAAAGGCTGCAAGCAGAAGGTAAGCTTGTATCGCTCAAATGTAGTGGGAAAATCTAGAGGTTGCTAAGAAGGAAGAAACTAATTCTCAAAGAGAGTAAGTTTCTGTTCCTCCATCCAATAAGGATTCTGAGGAAGAGGAGGTGCATGAGAGTCCATCTCAAAGGAAGAGGGGAACTGGGGATTATTCATACATTCAAGCCATTCAGAAGAGCAAAGTTTTGCCTTCTTGACAAAAAATGATGAATTGTATCCTTATGCTTCCTCTAGACGAGGAGTTGCTCGCATTATCTTCATGGGCATGGAAGATGTGTACCACGCCACAAGTAAGTTATCCTCCAGACTACGTCGGTGATCAATGGGTACATAGGGGTAAACCACTAAGCTCCGAGTAGAAGGAGGGATAGATAGAGGATCAGCGAATTCGACGAATCGATGGTGAATTCGCTCTCTTAGTTTGGATTCATTAGTTTCTGGCCAGCTTCCTCAGCCAGTAGACCTGGAGAAAGAATGAGCAGTTTTGTCCCATACAGAGAGTGGTGGGGCAGAGGAAGAAGCAGTTATGTCCCATGCAGAGGATGGTGAGGCAGAAGAAGAGTTTCCAAGATCCATGCTTGATCCAAGGGTTCGTAATTGGCAAACTTTGGGTCTAAAGATTGATATGTTGCAAAAGCTTCCATAACTTGCATAAATGGAGGCGGATAGATGTAATCAATAAATGCATAGAGATTCTTTCGAGGCCTGTAATCATCTTCCATAGACTCCTCATATGCTCGATCAATGTAGGAGAATGTGTGATCATTGGGGATGTACCAGTCTTTTCGTCTACTCAAATAATGGAAGTGCAAGATACAAGGATTTAATGAAGTTCACAACTTCATTATTCAAAAAGCGGTTATGCTACTAGAATACACAGAGTCCATGCATGTCTTAGAACGTGGGTGGATTGCACTAGTTTACTAATATCACTAAGTATTGGGTATATTATTGTGGGGAGTAATGTTGGCTGCATATTTTGTATAGGCCAATCACAGCTTAACACGTGGCGAGATGAGGGCAACATGGGGAGTTAATTCAAGTCTTCAATCGAAATCAGACATGTGGAAGTTACCATTGGTAATCATGGATTTGCGTAGTACTAGATCGGCAAAAAAATACAAGATGATGTAGTCTAACAGTTACTCACAAAGTTTAAATTCATAATTAGGAGGGAAGCCTAATTGCAAGAGTGGCGTAGTGAGACTGACTGTGAGAGAGCATGTTCAGCAATCATGGAAGGACATTTCGACGGTTGAAAGCCCACTTCGACGGTTATCATGGGAAAGTATAAATAGCAGAGAAGGCCCCAGAATGAAAGATCCAGACTCAGATCCAAAAAACTAGTTTATTCATTTCATATTTCTTTCCAGTTTTTCCAGTTCTTTACATTTCTGCATTTGAATTCATGTACTGCACTTCATTTCCTAGGAGTGGTTTCAAATAGCTTGTTGCTGTAAACCTCTAGGAGGCTGGGTCAGATCATCATAAGTTTTCATTTTACTTAATAAAATTTAGATTCTGAAATTGTTCTTCACTTCTTGTTATTTATTAAGTTCTCTTAAACAAGTCACTAGTAGAAGTCCTCTTCATTGAGGCTGAGAGAACTATAACACAATCGTTTGATAATTGATTGGCAATTAATATTCTGTAAGGACTAATTGATCCTCGTTGGCACGCTTGAAATTATATTATTAACCTTCGAAAGCCAAAAAAGCCAACAGGATCCTAAATGTTCTATCAATATTTTTATCAAATGTTTCACATGGGTGTGAAACTCGCATGAGACCCACATGATGTGAGTCCTGCACACATGTGAGATATTTGATAAAAATATTAATAAAACATTTGGACTCCCTAACATTTTTCTTTCCATAATCAGCTGCTTCAAAAAATTAGAATATGTTTCAACTTCTAAATTATTCAAACTCAAGCCAGAGCACGTTTAACCCATCTCCCAATGCCCATAATTCAGCTGCAATGCTCAAATTTACTCGATATTACTACAAAATCCCTCAATTTATCTCCCTAATTATCCCTAATAATCCCTCCACCACAGCTGTTTTCATTACGAAGGAAGGGAAGGAACACAACATGGCTGTTTTCATTCTTTTTTGCTGACACACAACATAATGGTTGCAATAAACAACAAAGTACTGTCTACATTGATAAAAATAAATAAATACTCAATACTTGCATACTTATTTGACTGCCTCATACTAAATACTCAATACTTGCATAATTATGGAACATAATTTACAATATAACACAATCAAATACAAGGTCAATCAAATTTCAATTGGATGTCACTCACACTCTCTAACACATGCTCTTATCTTCGCAACCTTTTTAAGGAAAATAATTTTATTTACCCAAATAAGAGGTGAGTGAATAAAACTTGCCTTTTTGTTGATTAAAATAGTGAGGGGGGCCATTTAATGCATTCACTGCTTTAACTAATTAGAGAGGAAGATTTTATTCACCCACTCAAACTCTTTTCCAGATTGCTTCAAAATTTCTAAATCGATCAAATTCTAAATTGGGGTTGGATCAATATGAAATTTTGTAATATCAACAATCTCAATCACTTTTTTGAGAAATACAATACTAGACGTCTAAGAGCATCTCCAATGCACTAGGCATATAATACTTGTTAATTAAAATGCCTAGTGTAATTCACTTTTTTCAATTCCAATGCACTAGGCATATGATTAGGCATTTTGGCTCAACTCATATTCACTAGCTACATGTAGCTAGCCTTCAACGCTAGGCAAAATGTATTAAATCATTAAGATCATTTCCCTCCATCTTTGTTGTTGACGTGGCATGCTATAAAATTAATAGTATTTGGATAAATAGCTAAAATAAAGAGCATGGTTGGAGTAAAAACATAAAACAGTTGATAGGCAAAATAAAATATATACTTTATAGTAATATTTAGATAGGTAAAATGCCTACTACCATTGGAGATGCTCTAAGTAAAGAGATCTATTCATATTATCAGGAAA
The DNA here is from genome assembly GCA_025200525.1 of Camellia lanceoleosa. NCBI lineage: Eukaryota > Viridiplantae > Streptophyta > Magnoliopsida > Ericales > Theaceae > Camellia > Camellia lanceoleosa. Next base: position 465,778 of record JANUSC010000090.1, on the reverse strand, counting down.
AAAAAAAAGAAAAGAAAAGAAAAGGTGTCATTTGATAACATTGTTACTACTATCTTTGTTTACAAAATAAAATACAAATTAGTAGACAAGTGAGAGGACGTGATACAAAGTGGTTGCTAGGAGGGTTTTTGGCGATGAGAAGTGGTGGCTCAAAGGTGGGGGGATTTGTCACAGATAGTGGCCTAACGGCTGCAAAAAGGGTGGCTAGAGGTCTAGGGACTTGCCAACAATGGCTGAATGTGGGGCACTTGCCAGCAGTGGCCAAAGGTGGTGGCTATGGTAGTGACATACGGTCGGTGGTAGCCGGAGCGGGTAAAGGAGGAAGGAAGGAAGGAAGAAATTAAATTTGTATTTTTTTTTTCTTTACTAGAATTTAATAAATGTTGTAAACTGTTTTAATTTAAATAAAAAAAAATAAAAAAAAAAAGACACCAAACAAGTTTTTGTTTTCAATTTGTTTTTATTTTTATTTTTTATTTTTATAAATACAAATAAAAACTTTTAAACATACATGTTATGGAACAAGGCTTCTCATTCAACATCTTAGTGTAACATACTAATTAATTTGTATCCGTTGTTCAAGTCATAGAATAGATGAAATTAAATAATAAAAAGTTGTTCAAGAATGAATCTGATTGGAATTGTCCATCTCCGTACAAAGTCTAACCCACCTGAACTTTTCATAAATTTCAAAAAAAAAAAAAAAAATTGACTACATTTGTCTCGTATTTCTAAATGTTCATCACCGAAATTACATACTGCAAAAGCCATTCATAACACAGTTTGGATCTCCTCCTGTATAGTTCTTTCATCTCCTCAATTATCAATGCATGGCATAATGAGCCATTTGAACATCTCCTTTTACATCAACAACATAAAGTATGCCATCTAACATGTCGCTTTACTTGCAACCATTTTCTGAAGAAAAAAACAATCATCATTCTGCTCCACAACAAAACCATAAAAATTAAACCTGTAATCGCTCATCCAGCTTCGTCTGGTCAGGTAAGCATGTAAGGCGTTCTCTTTTTCAACCACCTTCTTCATCTGAAGTTCTTATCTCTGCATTGCCTGTATAAGAATTTTAAACTTTCCCTGAATGATTTTATCTTCCTCAACTAGATCATGTACATTGTTGCAGATAAAATTTTAACCATAACAGCTCCATTTAGAAACAATTTCAGCCGTATCATCCAACACCTTCATTTGTAAACTAATTCTTTTGAGCTCTGAATGAATCTCCTCAATATTTGGATGAGAAACATCTCCTCCCAAGAAAAAATGTACTTTATTCCCGAACTCCATCCAACTATATGCCGGTTGCTTTTTAACTCCTTTCTCTTTCATCAAACCCCTCACTCTCCTAACTTCTTTCCACATCCCAACAGCAGCATATATATTAGACAAAACTATGTACGCCCCAGAATTCCGACAATCCAATTCCACAATTTTTTCAGCAGCTAATTGCCCTAATTCTACATTGGAATGAGCACGACAACCTGCAAGAAGGGCACCCCAAACCCCTGAATCTGCTTCAAATGGCATTTCGTGGATCATCTTGTAAGCCTTCTCCAACTTACCAGCTCGGCCCAGTAAATCGACCAAACAAGCATAGTGCTCAGGCCTACGGCTAATTTTGTAATTTTCTGTCATTGAATCAAACCAGTGCAAACTCTCATTCACCATCCCTGAATGACCACATGCAGATAATAAACTAAGAAATGTTATTCCGTCCGGATCAAATCCACCCAATCTCATATTGTTGAAAAAAGTAAGAGCTTTCTCATAGAGGCCATGCTGTGCAAAAGCAGCAATAATGGTGTTCCACGAAACAAGGTTTGGATTGCCAAGATGTGCAAAAGCCAACTCAGAGTCAAAGATGCCACCACACTTGCTGTACATGGTAACCAAAGCGTTACATACTGAGACATGTGAGTCAAACCCATTTTTAAGAATGATTACATGTGTTTGTCTTCCTTCTTTTAGTGATGCAAGACTAGAACAAGCAGTAAGAACTGAAACAAGAGTGGAGTGGTCTGGTTGCATACCCCTCCTAAGCATTTGTATGAGTAACTTCAGTGCCTCCTCACCTCTCCCATTTTGTGCATAACCTGTAAATACAAAAAGTGTGTTTTATACAAATTGAAAAGCTGTATGCATGCTTGGAAAAATCACCGTGATCGCAGGTCTGCTTTGCTCTAAGTTTGATGCAGCTACAACCATTTAAGTACCTTCAACCAGTTGGAAGTCTTAGCTTGGAAAATTATGGCCATGTAGGTTTCAAGATTTGGAGATGATGTAAATAATGTGGCAAACCCAGTCTTATCAAATCGAAGCCCCTAAACAGTTGGATATCATTCCACGGGTAGGAAAAAAGGCCCTTGGGTAATACCAAAATAGGTGGTTGCCTAGCCTTAAAAGCAGTCGCCTAGGGACCAGATGCCTGGCCGGTTAGGATTTCTAAAGGTAGTCACTTAAAGAATGCTTTTTTATTTATTATTGCTAGACATCCACAGCTTAACTTGAACATGGTGCCCTAACATGAGTTTGATATGAAAACACCATAATACTTACATAAATTGTATTTGACATACAATGTTGTAATTCATTTGCCTCTCTTGCAAGTGGAAACCTTAATAACAGTGCCAAAAGCCCATAAAGGACTATATATAATATATACTGGAAAAATATCTATCAAATGCTTAGGAATTGGCCTAACTCAACCGGTACAGTATTATAATATAGCAAGGAGATAGGTTGAAACTTAGATACCACAATTGATGATCAATTTTGATAAAATCACGTAGAAGGTATGAAAAATTAACAACTCTACTATAACACCAAGATAACACACAAATTCAAGACATAATGGTCAACAGAAAGGTGCTCAGACTAAACATGTTCAGGTTTTGGTCAGCCTACCTTCAGGGAGATCGTCCATAAAGCACTAAACTTGACACCTGACATTATGTGGTTCTAAGCAGACTCAAGGTTATTGTTCCTATTTCACGTAAGATTGGGGAAGCCCCTAGACTTAAGCCAGGTATCATCATTACCTATTTTAATTGCCTAGTTGTCTTGATGACCTTTGTCAAATCCTAAGGATCATTTTATTTCGAATAACATTCATCAATAAAAGGTGCTGTTGCTATTACATACTGATTATGCATATGTGCTGCTTTTTTGGAAAATCTGCCAAAACAGTGCTCATACTCGTAAACTCATTCCAATTTGAAAGCTCATAATCATATGGGTTGAGTTAAGATGCTACAAGTTAGCACAGAAGGTTGAGGTAAACCACTGGGTTAAGATTTGTATAAGTCATTAAGAAGCACTTCCAATCATAAGAGGTGACCTGTTATGGCACTCAATATACCTGTTATCATTGCATTATAAGAGACGAGATCCCTGGACTGAATTTCTTGGAACAAAATCCTTGCATTTTCCATCTTTCCCTCCTTACAGTAACCTGTGATCATAGCAGTCGTTGCAACAACATTCTTATTTGGCATTTGATCAAAAAATTCCCTAGCCTCATCAAACCTCCGTTCTCCACATAGCCACTAATCATCACAGTCCAGGAAACAGCATTTTTATGCGCATGCAGTCAAACAAAGCCCTCGCTCAATCTCCCCGTTTTGAGCATACCCATCAATCATTGCAGTGTAAGAAATCACATTCCTCCACGGCATTTCGTCAAAGAGCCTACCAGCTTCCTCTATCCTACCACACCTGACAAAACCTGAGACCATCACATTCCACGAGGCAGTATTTCTTTCAGGCATGGTGCAAAAATACTCGAAACCGTCACCTATCCTCTCATTCTCAAGACACCCTACAATCATTGAATTCCAAGTAACTATATTCCTCACAGGCATCAAATCAAACAACTTCTTGGATTCGTCGAGGTACCCATTCTGCCAGTACCCAGTTAACATGGCATTCCACGAGACGACATCTCTTGTGGGCATTTCATCAAACAATTGGCGGGCAGATTCAACCTTGCCAGCGCGTGACAGAGCACCAATTTTGACATTGCAATCATAAACGCATTGGGCTGAATGGAATCTAACGGCTTGGAGAAGAAAATGGCGGGTAAAGTAACGGTCAAGGAAGTGGAGGGAAAGGGTGGGTTGGGGGGTGAGAATTTGAATTTTGGGCATGAAAGAATTACATTGGCGAAAGAAGAGTTGTTTTGAAAGGCAGAGGACAAGCATAGGTATCCTTGGATGACTGTTAATTAATGTCTTGATGGAAGTTGTCCCTAGTGCTTCAGTGAGACAATCAAACTTGTGAGACCAACTGAACAATAATACTCTGTTTGGTTTTTGCTATTTTCAAAAACAATTTTTGAGTTTTCAATATTTTTTGGTTTTTAATGATTCTTTTCTTTTTTTTTTTTAAATTCACTTAATCTAAATACATCTAAAAAGTATAAAATTTGTAAAAAAATCTTTAAATAATTCACTAAATATATATTTTCAATATATTTTTGAATTTTTTTGTATTTATTGAATTTCTTTTATGTTGTGTTTGGTTGGGAGATTTGAGGAGGATTTGAAAAGAGAAATGGAAAAGGTATGTGAAATGTGAATAAAATATGCCTAAATTTTACCTAATTTCACACATCTTTTCCTTTTTCCTTTCCCTTTTCAAATCTCTCTTCAAATCCCTCAACCAAATACAACATTACTTTTCTTTATAAATATTTTATTTTTTAAATACATTTATTGGATTAGGTGCACCTAAAAAATATAAATAAAATTAATTAAAATATTAAAAAATTACTAAAAAAGATAATATACAAAATAAAAACTCAAAATTTATTTTTAAAAAGTATTCAAAACTCAAAATTGTTTGATGTCTTAGTGGGCCTAAAATTGTTTAGTGGGCCTATCCACCATAGGTAGGTATGTGTAAATATATATTTTGAATTCATAGGAAGTTAGATAGAAACAAGAGTGTAAATATAAAATATACACAAACTAGAAGGTTAATTTTGAAAAAATTATTGAAATATCTCTTTCAAACTTTAGGTAATAGGAGAGATCCAATGTTTTTTTCTTATTAGTTAAAGTCCCTCAATAATATTATTAGATGTGAAGAGTTTAAATTTCTCCGTGAATTTTTTTTTTTGAAAAACTGAAATTTCTCTGTGAAAAAATAAAATTCTCTATGAAAAGAAAAAAATTTCTCTTTCTCTATGAAAATGATAAGAGACTCCAATTATTATGAAAATGTTATATATATTTTATTTTATAAAATTTTAATATCAGATACCTAAAATAAAAAACTCCATAATTCCTCTCATAGTTAACTCCAATCATATTAGCTGACTAGAGCTTTAACAACATCAGGGGGGTCTTCAAGGACCACCCCTAAGCTTGCTAGCTTGACTGCACATTTGTTCCCTTCTCTGAGAGTGTGTTTAATGGTTGCATTTACATCTCTTTAACAAGAACTTTGCATTATCTATCAATGCTTCGTGCGAGGAGTTGTGGCTTGCTTGCTCTATTCTGGATTTGACTTATGACCATTTCAAAGTTTGATTCTATCTCCACCTCTATGATGCTTTTTAGAATAAAATGGTAAGTCATCTGTAAATTGTTCAAATTTCTTCTTCCAAGCTTGAACAATAGCCTAACTTGCCATAATATCTCCATATCCAACTTTCAACGTCATCCCTCAGAAGTCCTTCATAGCCGGCTTTATCCTGGATTGCCTTTTGAATAATTATGTGTTGAGCTTGAGGTTGCTAAGTGTGGTTCGAAGTCCTTCATAGTCGGCTTATCCTGGGTTGCCTTTGGAACAATCTTGTGTTGAGCTTGAGGTTGCTAAGTATGGTTACAAGGTCAATCGAATTGTTAATAGTAGGCTTGACCTTGAAATTTCTGGGGCTCAAAGTCGATAATCAACTAATAAATATTACTAAATCATTTTCGACCCTTCACATTTTTATTTATTTTTCCATTCAACAAATTTTTTTTTAAAGGTAAAAAACAAAATATTTGTATCAAAATCACAAAAAATACTTAGCATTGCATTACAACAACTAATAAGTATCACTTGATTCTTACTCTTCTTGCATTTTTAGAAACAAATAAATAAATCATACTTGTATAATCTAGTTTTTTTGCAAAATTATTTTCAATGGATAACAATGCTAATCCATTCAATCTTTCTTGTGACATAATTGATCAAAGGTAATTTTTAATCATTTTCAACTTTGAAAGGCTTCTTTCCCCCGATGCAACTGTAACCAAAATAGTTAAAAGTATCCTCTAAGCTACCCATGAATTTGGAAAACAATTTGCCATCAACTGTGGATAATTGAGCACTTCAATTAGTTTATTGACTTCTTTTGGCAATCTCTCTTTCAAGACTTTTAGTTCCATCAATATTAAAAATCTCACCATGTTTTAAAAATTCTTCAAGGTTTACACACCCCGCTTTCAACGATTCATCACTACACTTTTTCAAGTCAAACAAAAAAACCAAAGTTTGCCTCATATACTTTGAATTGTTTAAACCTATTTTTGAGTAAACGAAGGGCTTGATCAACAAAATAGAAGAAGTAATCAACTCTAAATGATTCTTCAGCCGACTGGGTTACCTATTCGCTAACATTCTCATCAAATTGTTTCTTTCTAGAAATGATGCGCTTTTCAACAAATATAGGTTCAATTCCCAATTCACTTGCCATTTCTTTAGCTTCAACCATAACCTCCATGAAACCAACTTCATCATACTTAACAAGCCCATCTAGCTTCTTTACAGCAACTGCTACATCCATATCTTTACTTTGAAGAAGCTTGTTAATAGAGTTCACATGAAACAACAAATTGTACCAAATTATAATACTAAACAAGAACTCAAAAATCTCAAATTTATAAGTTACTAGGAATTTAGCTTCACTTTTTGCAATTGAATCTGTGGTAGGATTGTTGTGCAAGTCAATGAAAGCATCTCTTATTTTTGAAGCATGGTATCTTAGTGGTTTAACACTTTCAATGCGACTTTCCAAACGCGTTTGAGACAACGACTTAACCATGAGACCTTCCTTTAGATTATCTTTTAAAATTGCTCATTGTTAAACGGAAGATGAAAACAATACACATATGCATTGTACCACACCAAATTTTTTTTTTGCTTTAGAGCAAGAGTTGGCCATATCACAAAGCATAGGTTAAGACTATGACAATCACACGGCGTATAGAATGCTCTAGGATTTACTTGAAGTACTTTTGTTTGTACACTTTTGTTTTTGCCTTTCATGTTAGAGTCATTGTCATATCCTTGCCATTTTAAGTCACCAATATCAAGTTGAAGGTTAACTAGCGTTTCTTAAAGTTTATCAGAAAGTCTCATCCCCGATGTATCATCCACATTCAAAAATTCCAAAAAAAAACTCTTTCACCGTAATTGGACTTGTTGAAACATCACGCATCATACAACAAGAGACATTTGTTCTTGATGGTTTATATCCGGAGTACAATCAAGTAGACCGAAAAGTATTTTGCTAGTTTGATTATTGACAAAATTGCACTTTTGACTTTCCCGACCAACATTTGTATCACTTCGTTTTGAATTTTGTGACTCAAATAATGGTAATGAATCTCACCATTTTCTATCCACCGCAAGTGCTATTCCATCTTTGTATCAAACTTGCCAATCATTTTAACTATGCTTAAAAAAAGTCCATTGCTCTCTTCATAAATCTTCTCATGACTTCTATGAAAAGGCAAGTTATTCTTGGCAAGTGTTTTCACAACTGCAATTATCATCAATAAAACCCGTCTCAAGTGTTCTCTCTTCTTTGTTAACTTGTTCTTATATACTTATATCTATTGTTTGATGCTTTCCCAATCTTTCCTCCAACTTAATCCATTTGCTCATGCAAATAATGTGCTCGTTACCACTTTCATGACCTTTAAGTCTCTCACCAATATATCTCTAGTCTTTAAATCTTTTGGTAGCCAATTGAGTCTTATTTCCCTCTTGCTTAAACAACTTACAACAAAAGCAAAATACTCTATCAAAAAGTTCTGAGTATATCAGCCATTTCCTATTAAATCTTTCTCGATTTGGTAAATGCTGAATGTAATAAACAGGCGAGAAATGTCTATGCCTCGAAGAATCATTCTTAGGAAAGTTGAACTCACAATTTCTTCTCACAGGACCCCTTTTGACTAAAAAATCTCATAAATTTTGGTCAATTATTTTCCAAGTTCCCAGATCATTTATATTTGAATGCTCACATTCCACATTCATCTCATCATCTTGATTGGCTTCTGCACTCCCAAATTCCTCATTTCCTTCTTCATCCACAAAATTTTCATTCTTATTATCCACCAAATTTTGATTCTCATTATTCACCAAAGTTTCAAATTTTCATTATTCAAGTCTTCAACCGATTGTTCTGCTTATTTGTCACTCATAAAGAACTTATCAATAGCTCCTCTTTGACGCTTGACTAATTTTTTGACTTTTGTTTTTTTGGTTGCAAATCCAGACGGATAATTTCTTTTAAGAGTCATGATGAGTTAAGATCAAAATATTTTTTTTTGATCAAAACAAGTACAAAAGCACCACCGCCACTTAACAAAACACAAAACTTTTAAATTATGTGATGTGAACTATTAAACTTCTAATGTTATAATAGCACAGGCAACAAAAGATTAATTCTTCTTGATGATACAAATTTGTATAAATACCAATATTATAATAGTAATTGAACAAAAGATAAGACAAATATTTAATTAATTAAATAGGAAAAAAAAAAAAACCTACTTGTGTTGTGCTGCTACTCTAAATTCTTGAGAAATTCGTTAGTGCTCTGTTTTGCCACTTCTCTTAAATTTTTGGAAAAATTGAATTAAAAGTTAGGGTTAAGAATTAGATGGGGAGAGATAATGGGCCCTTTTAATTTTGAATGAGCCTTTTAATTTTTTATTGGGTCAATTTATTTTAAATTAGTTTGGGTCTTCTTTAAATTTTTTTTTTTTTTTTTTTTTTTTGACTTAAAACATACCCAATATATTATACTAAACTATAATAACAGCGCTCTTTTTTTTTTGGTCTATTTTAAGGGGTCTTAAGCCATAGCCTGCGCTGGTTAATAGATTGTCCATATTCATCTAGCACTAGATTTTTTTTATTTTTTTTACATCTTCACTTAGACCATCTCTAATGATTACTTAAACTTGTCATCAAATTTGAATTTGGTAAAAAATGACTCTTTTTCCTACTACCACGGTTTTATCAAATATGTATCAAATTCAGGATTTCATTTTTCTTTTATCAAACTAATGACCAATGTATCTTTCATAAAATCACTGTTTATAGTCGTTTGATTTTCACCATCGGATGTCCCCCAAATGACCACCTCAAAGGCAAAAATTTATGAAAAAATTACACTGATCAGTCAACCCTCCGATCGTCTGCCTGGTTGACCCTCCAAATGACTATCTCAAAGCAAAAATTTGTGAAAAATTTACACTGGCCTGTTGACTGGTAGGACATTTGCCCGATCGTTCATCCGATTGACCGATGTTCTGATGAATCTTCAAAAACCTTCGTTAAAACACTTGATATCAAATGAAACTTTTACTGAAATTTTTATTCAAATTTAATAAAAATTTTGATGTACCGTTGGAAATTTTGGGGTAACCTATATAATCCATCTTTTTATTTTTTTTCCATCACATCACCTCTCTACTTTTCTATACATCTTTTCATAAAAAGACAAAAAGTACACTTTTTTAAGACACTCCAAACCAACCCTAAATTGGGGAGTTTTTTTTTAAAATCATTGATATTAAAGTTTTACAAGATAAAAGAGATACATATGTTTGGTTTGCATTTGGGAGATGAGTTTTAAAAAAAAAAATTCTAAAAACTTATTTGGTTTGAATTTTTCTTAAAAAATTTTCAAAATCACTCTCTCTTTTGTACATCAATCAATCACTTTTTCTCTCTCCTCTCTCTTTCTCAATCACTTTTTCTCTCATACACATCTACTCAAATTCTTTCAAAATATCAAATCATTCCAAAGTCCCAAAAAAATAATTCTCTAAAAATATACAACCAAACAAATCAAAAAAATTTTTAAACTCTCTTCTCAAATTTTTTTTCAAAAACAACTATCCCAAAAACAAACCAAACAAACCTAATATTTTCATAATTGTTAAAATCCTTCAACATTTCTACAAATAAATTCAACTCAAAAAAATTTCACACCGTACCTTCAAGTACAACATACCTAGTATATAACTATATTTTATCTAATTTCTTACATTTTTTTATTTTTCTTTTTAAAATTTTTACTCGTGATCATAAAGAATTATTTAAAATAAACTAAATAAGTAGACTTTTTAATTTTTTATGAAATATAAATTGAATAAAAATTAATTTTAAAATAATATAATAAAGAGATGATGTAACTTAAATAAAATAATATAACTTAAATAGAATAATGACTTCCAATTTTTTTTAATTATACCAAATCAAGCCTAAATCAAACACATCATCAATATTTAAAATTTTTTAAAAAACTTTTACAGTATTTATAATTTAAATTTATAAATAAATTAATTACTTAGCTTTTAAAAAATTCTAAAAAAATAAAAACTTATTTGGTTTGAATTTTTCTTAAAAAATTTTCAAAATCACTTTCTCTCTTTTGTACATCAATCAATCACTTTTTCTCTCTCCTCTCTCTTTCTCAATCACTTTTTCTCTCATACACATCTACTCAAATTCTTTCAAAATATCAAATCATTCCAAAGTCCCAAAAAAATAATTCTCTAAAAATATACAATCAAACAAATCAAAAAAATTTCTAAACTCTCTTCTCAAATTTTTTTTCAAAAACAACTATCCCAAAAACAAACCAAACAAACCTAATATTTTCATAATTGTTAAAATCCTTCAACATTTCTACAAATAAATTCAACTCAAAAAAATTTCACACCGTACCTTCAAGTACAACATACCTAGTATATAACTATATTTTATCTAATTTCTTACATTTTTTTATTTTTCTTTTTAAAATTTTTACTCGTGATCATAAAGAATTATTTAAAATAAACTAAATAAGTAGACTTTTTAATTTTTTATAAAATATAAATTGAATAAAAATTAATTTTAAAATAATATAATAAAGAGATGATGTAACTTAAATAAAATAATATAACTTAAATAGAATAATGACTTCTAATTTTTTTTAATTATACCAAATCAAGCCTAAATCAAACACATCATCAATATTTAAAATTTTTTAAAAAACTTTTACAGTATTTATAATTTAAATTTATAAATAAATTAATTACTTACCTTTTAAAAAATTCTAAAAAAATAATATGAAGATTTTGACCTCAACAAAGCACTTCTTATTAAAAACCTCATTTTTTAAATATATAATATATATTATACTACCCATTTCTGAAATCTCACTTTAATAATTGTTATTTGAATTTAAAATAACTTTAACCATAAACTTTTCCCATTTTCTTTTCTTTCATCACTTCAATATCCAAACAGAGCCGTCAGTCTCATCTAATTAAACATTATTCAAACCAAAATACCATTCCACTCTACTCAAACTAAAACTGTGGGTTTGGTAACAAACTGGACCAGCGAATGAATAACTACGTCCCCAAAAAGGAGAAAAACCCAACTCCAAATGGAGTGCAGTTGCCCCATTTAATCGAAACTAACAAATTCGCCATATTTCTTCATTGCATCCTGCCTGGATAAAAAAAACCACCCGTTCACTACAACTCTCATTTAACATTCTCATATTTGTATCAAAGAAGCAATTCCACCATTCATCATCATCAATAAAAAATCGTAATTGAACAAAACATAATATCAAGAAGGAAGATTTAGAACAAACCCAACTACTACATTAGATGCAAACATTAGATGATTGTTCGACACCATTAGTGTTTAACGACAAAAAAACACAACTTAACAAAGAAATTTGCTAGGCGCAAACCCATAATAGGTCCCCCAAAAAAAACATCACTGCACACCAACTGCTACCCACCCATTTCACTAAAAACTAACACTATCAATCTATATATGATTTAACAGTAAAAGAACACCACCAACCAACACTCGAGCACAATGCTCAATTAAGCACGCTCGCCTCTAATCCTCCTTGCCAACTGGATGTCCTTAGGCATGATTGTGACACGCTTGGCATGGATGGCACAGAGGTTAGTGTCTTCAAACAGACCCACAAGATATGCCTCAGCAGCCTCCTGCAGTGCCAGCACTGCATGGCTCTGGAAACGCAGATCAGTCTGCAACCAAAATCAACACACAACATACTACATGTGTCAAACACACAAACCAACAATTAACAATTATTACAACAAAAAATACAAAAATGTTTAACAATTGAGGACCATTCAATCACCTTGAAGTCCTGAGCAATTTCACGGACAAGCCTCTGGAATGGAAGCTTCCTGATCAGGAGCTCAGTACTCTTTTGGTACTTGCGAATTTCACTGCACATCAATTAAGAAAACAAATAATTCACTCGCTAATTACAGTTACATATATATATCACATAAATTGAAACTGTCACATTCTTTGTAGAAATCATACACTCACCGAAGAGCAACAGTTCCAGGGCGGTATCTGTGAGGTTTCTTCACACCTCCAGTGGTTGGGGCCGACTTACGAGCAGCCTGTAGCAACAGCCCACTTCATCATTATTGACACAGTTCAGAGCAATTGAGAGTTATAGAGAAATGAATAGAGAGAGAGACCTTAGTAGCGAGCTGCTTCCTGGGAGCCTTTCCTCCGGTGGACTTACGAGCAGTCTGCTTGGTACGAGCCATCTAATTGGACCCAAAAAATTAGTTTAATTTTCAAATTCCAAATCTTATGTCTCTCTTAAATAGTGGTTTCATATTCGTAATCTGAAAAGCCCTAACTAAATACCTCCAATACAAACAAGAATATGTGAACAACCAAACTAAATTAACGATCAAAAATGTCATCTTTGATATCAATAATTCGAAATTAACTAATCCTCCTACCCATATTTTCAACAAATTGTGATCTCAACAAAGAAACCCTAAATTTTAAAAAAACGTACAAACCCCCCCAACACTAAAATGAAGAGATGAAACTATCTAAAATAAAAAAATGAACACAAGATCAAACAAAACTACAAAGCACGAAGCACAAACTCAAGACCACCATGAACGAGTCAGAAAAAGCACAATAGAAACCCTAATTAGATATTCAAAACAGAAAAATGAGACTTACCTCTAGCCTCAAAAACGATCGAAGTCTTCACCTCCTGTCTCTCTCTCTCTCTCTCTCTATAAAACAAGCGAAGCAAAATTTTATAACGCCTACTGGTGGATGGGTATATATAGCGGGTAGGGGGAGAGAGAAAAGACAATCGGACGGTTAAAATTGATTATCCATGTGCTTTTTGGGTAGGGATTGGACGGTGACGGGAAGGGTTAGTTGTGTTTTCTGAACTGCAGTGGACGGCTGAGATGTAAAGTTGGGGCTTCTAATCGGATCGTAAGAACTCAATACTCTATTCTTATTGGTCAACATGTTTCAGCAGTATTTTTTTAAATTGTAATATTATATTTACTAATTAATATATTAATTAATTTCAACAATGATACATCCCACTAATTTGGGAGCACTAATGGACCACTAATGAGGTGAAAATTCAAAAAAAAAAGAAAAAAAAAATTTAAGGCCAAAACATCACATCAGTCAGTGGGACTCACTCTCTAAAACTCATTTAGTGTTCCAAATTTAAAGCTCCCAAACATTTTTCTAATTAATTTATCCGTTAATGTTGTGCTATTAAACGCATCGTGAAGACTCAATACTCGATTCTTATTGGTCCACATGTTCCAGCTGTTATGAACGTTGCTCAGAAGAGGGAAGTTAAAGCGTGACCGAGTAGGATTTCGGACTTTGAATAATTAACTGCCTATCATCCCTGCTATGCACGAGATAACTATAAATATTTATATTTATTTTAAAATTTTTTTAATATATAAATTATATTTTTAAAAAAAAATTATAAAAATAATTTAACAATCTTATCACTAAATATAATGTATGAAAAAAATTAAAAAAAAAATATTGTAGTAATTATACATAGATTGTATCTATAATTATTTGTATGAGTTTAAATACTGATCAGAGAATTTTGACCAAATCAATAAATACAATCATGTGAAAAGACATGTGAATTGAAAAAAGTTAATAAATGTTAATCAGATTATTTTGACCAAATCAATAAATCCTGAATTTTTTTTAAATAAAAAATAAAAAATTTAGAAATTTCATATTGGGATATTGAAACTCCCACAGGCCTTGGGGGTTAAAAATATCTTTTTGCTTAATATATAACTAGCATATCACCCGTGCTATGCACGGGATTAAATTCAAATAAAAAAAAAAAACCATTCATAGTTATGTTAAACATATTTTTAAATTGTTAGCATAAAATATATGTAATTTTAAAAGAAAATATTGACATTGCATAATTAAAGTAATAAAAATAAGAATTTATTACATTTGTTCGAAATTCACTAAATAAGTAAAACAAAAAAATAACTAAAATCTAAATTGTTGTGGGCCTTCCATCAGCATTCCTGCATTGTCAACATGATAGTTAGTATCATAATTAATGAACAATACATATATTATATATTTATAAAATGTTATAAAGTAAAAAAGTTATACTTACATTTTTTTTACTTTACGAAATATAGACATTCTTCAGATCAATCTATATTTAAAACAAAGGTGACGCACGGTGCACAATCTAGTTGACGTGGCATTGTTGGTACAGGTATGATAAATGCATAGGCACGGTCTTGGCATGACGCAATATAATCTTTAATCATTCTAACGCCATTATCATATAAAATTTTGAAATTATAAGTTTGTGTTTGAAAAAGTAAGAATAAGTTATTTATAATAAATTTTATAATTCCTTACCTTTGATCTCATATTCTTCAAATATGATGGTTGACATCGCAAAATAAACTCTGCCCGTTTATTTTGAACAGTAAGATTTATTAAACCAGTACTGTCTTTGACCACAAGGTTAACATTGTATCTTATCAACCAAAAAACAAGGATGCTTGTTAAAAGGAAATATTGTACCTAATAAAAAATTAAAACACTTATTAAGTTTAAATTATTATTGTACATAGTAATTATTTACCTAAAGAAAATTATCTTGTTATAATATCAATATCATCATGCAAGCAATGACGACAAACAATGTGACCATAATGATATTCAACTTTTTGATAGCAACTTTTGCACAAATCAATCCAAAGGTTGTCAACATCAATTTGTTTGATGTACCCAAGTATTCGAAAATATGAGACCTACAAAATATTTGAAAAAACATAAATTAATCTCTCTATAAACAAATTATATACATATCGTTTAATTTTTATTAATTGGGATGATAACAATTCTTGCCTTTGGCATGGGTGCGAAATCACGATTCAATTCTTTTGGCATTTGATATTATCAATGACTGTGAAATTGAGAATCCATTTTTTCGATTCCAAGATACCAACTTTTGTGATATAGGATTCATAGCAAGCCTAGATAAACATGTCAATATATATATAATTGTGAGAATTATATTGTCATATATAATTGATTAATATTATACAATCATAACATACCACACTTGAATATGATTTGTATAACAGAATGAATGATTGATATATAACTTGCTGTATTTGCATGTAGCAAGACATGGACCTAGAAGTTGAGAAAATATAATTTATTAATATCAATAGTTGTATATGTATATAGATATTATAAAAGTGAATAAAAAGTAATCCTACCATGATAATCTTTAACTGTTAATCCAGTGGCAAACAAAATATTATCATTCTCTAGAATATGATATAGTTGCATGCCATCAGTTGTTGCAAACACATCCCATAGAGTTAATCTTACCAATGTGAAACTATTTTTACAATTAAAAAAAAAAAGTTGAGATTAGAAAAAATAATATAATTCGTAGAGTATTTCAAATTTGGTAAAGACACGGAAATATGTTATAGTATCATACCTCGTATCAAGTAGTAGAATCTCTCTCTTGTAATTATCACAATTTGCAATACCTTGACATTCAGTTACACTAACAACCAAGCCAATCACATCTGTATATTTTAACATTTGCATGTTTATTGTTTTGATAGTCACAAATTTTTTGTATTCGTAATAAACTATGTAAGTATATAATCTAGATAAGTATCATTTAGTAAAATTAATGTACCTATTAATTGAACATCTTGATGAAGAAATTGGCCTATGTCTGATAATTTTTTAAGGAAATACCACTGAAATGGTATATTAGTATCATGATCAAGTATGTCTACAATTGTTGTATCATTAGTAAAAGACATGTTATAATAATATGGCACCAACTTGAATTTCTCATCAGCCAATGTAATATGAACTCCTCTAAAACAATATATTTTTCCCTCAATTAAATGTTCTTTGAAGTAATCATATTCTTTAGAGCATATAGTTCCTTCCATGGCATCACCCTTTCAAAAAAGTTAATAAGTACACACTTTTAACATAATATAAAACAAAATATTTAACAATTATCTCGTGATAAGAGTTGTAAATACCTGTCCATCAACAAAAATCATTCTGAATGTCATATTTTCCCCAAGACAATTAGTCATAGATAACAACCTGACTATAATTATAATCATATTTTTTCTTTTTGTGAGGGTCTATATTTATCTAACTTTAATCACATTAAAAAATCAAAAATAAAATTAAAATAGTAAATAAAAAGATTTTACATTAAAAAAAGACCATTCAACTAATTTTTGATTAACTACAATATTAAAACTGTAAACAAAAGAAAAAGTTAAGGAGAAATTATAATCACATTTTTCTTTTTGTGAGGGTTTATATATATCTAACTTTAATCATATTAAAAAATTAAAAATAAAATTAAAATAGTAAATAAAAAGATTAAATAACATTAAAAATTAGTTAATCACATTTTTTTTTAACTATTAAACTAACTACAATCACATTAAAAAAAAGAATCATTCAACTAATTATAATCACATATTTCTTTTTGTGAGAGTTTATATTTATTTAACTTTAATCATATTAAAAAATTGAAAATAAAATTAAAATAGTAAATAAAAAGATTAAATAACATTAAAAATTAGTTAATCACATTTTTTTAACTATTAAACTAACTACAATCACATTAAAAAAAGAATCATTCGACTAATTACAATCACATTTTTATTTTTATAAGAGTTTATATTTATCTAACTTTAATCATATTAAAAAATTGAAAATTTTAAAATAAAATTAAAATAGTAAATAAAAAGATTAAATAACATTAAAAATTAGTTAATCACATTTTTTTAACTATTAAACTAACTACAATCACGTTAAAAAAAAGAATCATTCAACTAATTATAATCATATTTTTAAAAATAAAATTAAAAATAAAGAAATAAAAAGATTAAATGACATTAAAAATTAGTTAATCACATTTTTTTAACTATTAAACTAACTACAATCACATTAAAAAAAAGAATCATTCAACTAATTACAATCACATTTTTATTTTTGTGAGAGTTCATATTTATCTAACTGTAATCATATTAAAAAATTGAAAAATTAAAATAGTAAATAAAAAGATTAAATAACATTAAAAATTAGTTAATCACATTTTTTTAACTATTAAACTAACTACAATCACATTAAAAAAAAGAATCATTCAACTAATTACAATCACATTTTTATTTTTGTGAGAGTTTATATTTATCTAATTGTAATCATATTAAAAAATTAAAAAATTAAAAATAAAATTAAAACAGTAAATAAAAAGATTAAATAACATTAAAAATTAGTTAATCACATTTTTTTAACTATTAAACTAACTACAATCACATTAAAAAAAAGAATCATTCAATTAATTACAATCACATTTTTATTTTTGTGAGAGTTTATATTTATCTAACTGTAATCATATTAAAAAATTAAAAATAAAATTAAAAAAGTAAATAAAAAGATTAAATAACATTAAAAATTAGTTAATCACATTTTTTTAACTATTAAACTAACTACAATCACATTAAAAAAAAGAATCATTCAACTAATTATAATCATATTTTTAAAAATAAAATTCAAAAAGTAAATAAAAAGATTAAATAACATTAAAAATTAGTTAATCACATTTTTTTAACTATTAAACTAACTACAATCACATTAAAAAAAAGAATCATTCAACTAATTATAATAACATTTTTATTTTTGTGAGAGTTTATATTTATCTAACTTTAATCATATTAAAAAATTGAAAAATTAAAATAGTAAATAAAAAGATTAAATAACATTACAAATTAGTTAATCACATTTTTTTAACTATTAAACTAACTACAATCACATTAAAAAAAAGAATCATTCAACTAATTATAATTATATTTTTAAAAATAAAATTAAAACAGTAAATAAAAAGATTAAATAACATTAAAAATTAATTAATCACATTTTTTTAACTATTAAACTAACTACAATCAAATTAAAAAAAAGAATCATTCAACTAATTATAATCACATTTTTCTTTTTGTGAGAGTTTATATTTATCTAACTTTAATGATATTAAAACATTATTTATCTAACTTTAATCATATTAAAAAATTAAATAAAAAGATTAAATAACATTAAAAATTAGTTAATCACATTTTTTTAACTACTAAACTAACTACAATCACATTAAAAAAAAAAAATCATTCAACTAATTATAATAACATTTTTCTTTTTGTGAGAGTTTATATTTATCCAACTTTAATCATATTAAAAATTAAAATAAAATTAAAATAATAAATAAAAAGATTCAAAAATAAAATCAAAAAATCATTGAACAATATTAAAACAAGAAACAAAAGAAAAAGTTAAAAGGAGAAATTGTAATTACATTTTTCTTTTTGTGAGGGTTTATAAAAAGATTAAATAACATTAAAAGGTAAGGAGAAAACAAAAATAACACTTCTTGTTTGCATCGTAGTCATTTGAAGTTGGAAGTGTAGAAGTGAGAACTAAAGAAGGAGAAAGCAAAAGGAAAATCACATAATATTAAAACAAAGAAACAAAAGAAAAAGTTAAGAAGGAAAAAATAAAAATAACACTTACTGTTTGCATACACAAAAGAAAAAGTTATGAAGGAGAAATTATAATCACATTTTTCTTTTTGTGAGGGTTTATAAAAAGATTAAATAACATTAAAAGGTAAGGAGAAAACAAAAATAACACTTGCTGTTTGCATACGTAGTCACTGAAGTTGAAAGTGTAGAAGTGAGAACTAAAGAAGGAGAAAGCAAAAAGGAAAATCACTGCTAATATTAAAACAGTAAACAAAAGAAAAAGTGAAGAAGGAAAAAACAAAAATAACACTTACTGTTTGCATACGTAATCACTGAAGTTGAAAGTATGAAAGTGAGAACTCAAGAAGGAGAAAGCAAAAAGAAAAATCACTGTTTACAAAAGGTATGTGAAAAGTTAAGAAAAATATGTGTATTGGAGAAGTTATAAAAGTTTGAAAGAATTTAATAAGTGTTTTTTTTTTTTTCAAAAAACAAAACAAAAAAATTAAGAGGGAAAAAAATTAAGAGCCATTTACACAATAGTTACATGGGTCTCTTGGGGATGCAAAAAAATTTATATCTATTTTTAACCCATAAATTTTTGTGGAGTTCCAATATAATAGGTTGCTTGGTGATTGATTCAAAGATTATAATTACACTATTGATAAATGGAGGAGATAGAGGGTGGGAAAATAAAACAATAAATGAAATGTGAGAGAGAGAGACCCCAAGAGACCCATGTAATCATGGTGTTAATGGCTCTTAATTTTTTTTCTCTCTTAATTTTTTTGTTTTGTTTTTTGAAAAAAAAAAACACTTATTAAATTCTTTCAATATAATTTTTTTCTCTCTTAATTTTTTTGTTTTGTTTTTTCTGAATGTAATCATGGTGTCAATGGCTCTTAATTTTTTTCTCTCTTAATTTTTTTGTTTTGTTTTTTGAAAAAAAAAAAACACTTATTAAATTCTTTCAATATAATTTTTTTAAAAAAACACTTATTAAATTCTTTCAATATAATTTTTTTCTCTCTTAATTTTTTTTTTTTTTCTGAATGTAATCATGGTGTCAATGGCTCTTAATTTTTTTCTCTCTTAATTTTTTTGTTTTGTTTTTTGAAAAAAAAAACACTTATTAAATTCTTTCAATATAATTTTTTTAAAAAAACACTTATTAAATTCTTTCAACATAATTTTTTTCTCTCTTAATTTTTTTGTTTTTTTTTTTTGAAAAAAAAAACACTTATTAAATTCTTTCAATATAATATTGGGATTGCTTGGTGGGGAAATAAAACAATAAATGAAATGAGAGAGAGAGAGAGAGAGGCTATTTTGCTTCCCCAAGAGACCCATGTAATCATAGTGTCAATGTAATTATTATAATCTTTGAACCAATCACCAAGTCAATTTTTTTAAAAATAAAAAATAAAAAATCAGGAAATTAGTATTGGCATATTGGGGCTTCCACAGGCCCTGGGGGTTAAAACACCCTTTTGCTTAATATATAGTATAGACTAGTCTATCACCCGTGCTATGCACGGGATAATTATAGATATTTATATTTGTTTTCATTTTTTTTAATGTATAAATTAAATACATGGGGTTTGACCGAGGAGTTTGAAAGAATTTAATAAGTGTTTATTTATTTATTTGGGGATGCAAAAGTAAGAAAATTAGGATTTCATTTATTGCGTTATTCATTTAATAAGTGTAATTATTATAAATTAAGTGTTTATTGTAATCAATAGCGTAATTATTACAATCTTTGAATTTATTGTAATCAATAGTGTAATTATTACAATCTTTGAACTAATCACCAATCACCAAATCAAATTTTTTAAAAAAAAATATTAAAAAATCAGAAAATTAGGATTGGCATGTTGGAGGTTCCACAAGCCTTGGGTTTTAAAAGACATTTTTCCTTAATATATAGACTAGCCTATCACCCCGTGCTATGCACAGGATAATTATAGATATTTATATTTGTTTTCGTTTTTTTTAATATATAAATTAAATACATGGGGTTTGACCGAGGAGTTTGAAAGAATTTAATAAGTGTTTATTTATTTATTTAAGAGGCATTTACACAATAATTACATGGGTCTCTTGGAGATGCAAAAAGTAAGGAAATTAGGATTTTATTTATTGCATTATTCATTTAATAAGTGTAATTATTATAAATTAAGTGTTTATTGTAATCAATAGTGTAATTATTACAATCTTTGAACCAATCACCAAGTCAATTTTTTTTTAAAAAAATATTAAAAAATCAGAAAATTAGGATTTTTTAATATATAAATTAAATACATGGGGTTTGACCGAGGAGTTTGAAAGAATTTAATAAGTGTTTATTTATTTATTTAAGAGGCATTTACACAATAATTACATAATATATAAATTAAATACATGGGGTTTGACCGAGGAGTTTGAAAGAATTTAATAAGTGTTTATTTATTTATTTAAGAGACATTTACACAATAATTATATGGGTCTATTGGGGATGCAAAAAGTAACGAAATTAAGATTTCATTTATTGCGTTATTCATTTAATAAGTGTAATTATTATAAATTAAATGTTTATTGTAATCAATAGTGTAATTATTACAATCTTTGAACCAATCACCAATCACCAAGTCAATTTTTTTTAAAAAAAAATTAAAAAATCAAGAAATTAGGATTGACGTGTTGAAACTTCCACAAGCCTTGGGTTTTAAAAGACCCTTTTATACAATAATTACATAATATATAAATTAAATACATGGGGTTTGACCTAGGAGTTTGAAAGAATTTAATAAGTGTTTATTTATTTATTTAAGAGGCATTTACACAATAATTACATGGGTCTCTTGGGGATGCAAAAAGTAAGGAAATTAAGATTTCATTTATTGCGTTATTCATTTAATAAGTGTAATTATTATAAATTAAGTGTTTATTGTAATTAATAGTGTAATTATTACAATATTTGAACCAATCACCAATCACCAAGTCAATTTTTTTTAAAAAAAATATTAAAAAATCAGGAAATTGGGATTGACATGTTGGAGCTTCCACAAGCCATTTAAGAGGCATTTACACAATAATTACATGGGTCTCTTGGGGATGCAAAAAGTAAGGAAATTAGGATTTCATTTATTGCGTTATTCATTTAATAAGTGTAATTATTATAAATTAAGTGTTTATTGTAATCAATAGTGTAATTATTACAATCTTTGAACCAATCACCAATCACCAAGTCAATTTTTTTTAAAAAAAAATATTAAAAAATTAGGAAATTAGGATTGATATGTTGGAGCTTCCACAAGCCTTGATTACAATAAACACTTAATTTATAATAATTACACTTATTAAATGAATAACGCAATAAATGAAATCCTAATTTTCTTACGTTTTGCATCCCAAGAGACCCATGTAATTATTGTGTAAATGCCTCTTAAATAAATAAATAAACACTTATTAAATTCTTTCAAACTCCTCGGTCAAACCCCATGTATTTAATTTATATATTATGTAATTATTGTGTAAATGCCTCTTAAATAAATAAATAAACACTTATTAAATTCTTTCAGACTCCTCGGTCAAACCTCATGTATTTAATATATAGATTTAATTTATATATTAAAAAAAATGAAAATAAATATAAATATCTATAATTATCCCGTGCATAGCACGGGTGATAATTTATTGTAATCAATAGTGTAATTATTACAATCTTTGAATCAATCACCAATCACCAAGTCAATTTTTTAAAAAAAAAATATTAAAAAATCAGGAAATTAGGATTGGCATGTTGGAGGTTCCACAAGTCTTGGGTTTTAAAAGACCATTTTCCTTAATATATAGATATAGATTATTTAGAGCTATTGAACAAATTACACTCACTTTTTTTCTTTTTGTGAGTTAACTTCAATCATATTAAAAAATCAAATTATAAACAAAAGAAGATAACTTTAATCATACAAATCACAATTTTTTTAATACTATCTAACTCAATGACATTTTTCTCATAATAAAAAAAATAACCATTAAAATAGTAAATAAAAAAGATTATTTAGAACTATTGAACAAACTACAATCATATTTTTCTTTTTGTGAGTGTTTATATTTATCTAACTTCAATCATATTAAAAAATAAAATTATAAACAAAAGGAGATAATTTCAATCATACAAATCACAATTTTTTTAATGCTATCTAATCATCATCAATAATTAATAAAATCAATTACAAATTAAGTCAATTGATAATTAAAAAACACAATAATTTATTTTTCAAAAAATATAGTGAGTTAAAAAGATCAATTACAATTTTTTTTGAGTCAAAATACAATCTAATCATCATCAATAATTGATACATTATGTGACCCTAATGAGTACAATTCATTTTGTTTTTCAAAAAACACAGTGAGTTAAAAATCAAATCACAAATTAAGTGAATTGATAGTTAAAAAAACACAATAATTTTTTTTTTTCAAAAAACACGGTAAGTTAAAAAAATCAATTACAATTTTTTTTCAAAATACAATCTAATCATTATCAATAATTTGTATTTTAAAAATCAAATCAAATCACAAATATTTTGATGCTATCTAACTATAATCATATTTTTTTCATAAATAATTGTAAAGAAAAACCATTAAACAGTAAATAAATGATTAAATCACATTAAAAAAAAAAGAGCCATTGAACAAATTACGATTACATCACATTTTTTTCATAATAAAAATAAATAAATAAATGAAAAAAAGTACCATTGACTAACTACAATCATATTTAAAAAAAAAATCATTGAACTAACTACAATCATATTTTTTTCTTTGTAAGTATTTATGTTTATCTAACTTCAATCATATTAAAAATAAAATTAAAATAGTAAATAAAACGATTAAATAACATTAAAAAAACCATTGAACTAATTACAACAATCATATTAAAAAAAAAGGGGGCAAATTACACAAATAGTCCCCATAGTTTGGGGCTTGTATCAGTTTGGTCCCTGACTTTTCAATTGTGACACATTTGACCATAAATTTTGAATCTTGTTCCAAATAAGGACAATTGAAGATATCATTAGATTTTTCAAGAGTAAAATTGTCAATTTGATAAAATATAAACTAATTTGACAAAAATAAATGTCAAACAAATATATTTGAATTTTTAAAAATTATTTCTATCTACGAAAAATAAAATTATGTAAAATTAATAAATGTTTTAGACATTTATTTATTTTTTTTATCAAATTAATTTTTATTATGTGTTTAGATGATAATCATGTAAA
Source organism: Camellia lanceoleosa (assembly GCA_025200525.1). Taxonomy (NCBI): domain Eukaryota; kingdom Viridiplantae; phylum Streptophyta; class Magnoliopsida; order Ericales; family Theaceae; genus Camellia; species Camellia lanceoleosa. The sequence goes on along the minus strand of JANUSC010000090.1, from coordinate 441,351 downwards.
TTTAATTTTAAAAAACTAATCATGTAATTTTTATTAATTTTACATAATTTTATCATTGGTGGATAAAAATAATTTTTTAAAAATAAAAAATATTTTTTGACATTTATTTTTGTCAAATTAGTTTATATTTTATCAAATTGACGATTTTACCCTTGAAAAATCTAATGATATTTTCAATTGTCCTTATTTGAAACAAGATTTAAAATTCAAGGTCAAATGTGTCACAATTGAAAAGTCAGGGACCAAAGTGACACAAGTCCCAAACTATAGGGACTATTAGTGTAATTAATCAAAAAAAAAAAAAAGAACCATTAAACAAACTAATTTTTAAGTTAATAAATTAATAAGCAACTTATTTTTATTATCTCCAAAAGAAGCCATGTCATAACCAAAATAACTTTTAATCAAACATTACCTTACACCCTAGTTAAGAAATTCCATTTTTTATACATCTTTACACATTTTAATATTAATATATTTTTTATACATTTTTTTACACATTTTGTAAAATTAACTTTTTATACATCTTTACACATTTTAATATTAATATATTTTTTATACATTTTTTTACACATTTTCTAAAATTAACAATTAATGCTGACCATGAAAACATCAATATCTAGATGAATTTATTAAATGCCTTTAAAAAATTGGACAAGTATAATTCAAAAATTATACTGTTTATTTTACTAAAATTATTATAACATGATTTAATTATAATTAGCAAATTAACCCCTTTTTTTTGATAAATTATAAATACATCTTTTCAAATTTGTTTAAACTACCAATTGCCCCTTGTCCTGTTAAAAATTACAAATAATCCTTTGTTAGATTTTTTTTATTTAACAAAATTAACTAAAAAAATAAAATTCATAACTGTTCTATTATTAATTAAAATAAATTTCTGACATAATTAAAAATATTAATTGATTTGTAATTTATTAATAAAAATTTATTTTTTATAAAATTAAAAATTTCAAGAGACTTGCAAACTGCATTTTTTATTTTTAAATATATATAAAAGACCTCATATTAAGAACTAGTGCATGCCCGTACCTGAAAGTACGGTCTAAATAATGTTGGTATCACATACTTTACAAAAATTAATTAAAATAAATCAATTCAAAACGATAACAATTTCACTGTTACAAAAATCAATTGTAATAAATTAATTCAAAATGACAACAATTTCATTGCAATATAAAACTTCACACATAACTCGAAATAGGAAATTACAGTTTGGCAAACTTCATAATTAAAGTTTAAATAGCAAATTTAATAATTAAAGTTTAAATAGCAAATTTATAATATAAAAATATTGTGTACAACATAAGTAAAGATATTCATGCCAAAATAACACATGTATAGTGAGTTAGAATTGGGCAACCTTCAATAAAAGAATGTGTCTGAATTAGTATTATAACCAAGTAACCTTTTCGCTTTATCAAATTTCAAACCTTCAAGAAATGGTATATAAACATTTTGGTACAAAAGAGTAATCATCCTAGTTTTAAAAAAAAATTAATCATCTAGTTTAGAATGAAAGAGTCAACAATCAACACACATAGAAAAACAACACAATCCCAACATTTGTAAGGTGGATTAGTTACCTGGATTAGTTACCTGCAACAAAATCACTCCAATGCTTGAATTCACTTTAAAAAATCAATTAAAAGAAGTCATAATAGGAAAAATCATATCAAAATACCTTTGAAAAACAGATAAACCAATAACTATGAATTAACAAAAATTGAACATATGAACAAGCACCTTTCAATTTAGTTCCCAAGTTTCTTGATTAGTGTATATCATGACTTGTGAGTTCACATATTGCTGCTTAATAAATATGAATTTGAATTGTATCGGAAAAAAAAAAAAGAATATGAATTGCTAAGTATAACTCTTCTTTCTTTTCTTTTTTTAATTCAGCACGAAGAATTTAACAATTTAGATAATACATGAAAACAAATAAAAATAAATAATTACATATAATTTGGAATCCCATTACAGACAGGCTATTGACAAAAAGCTTTGCCCAATTAATTATTATACAACAATTTACTCAAAATTCTCACTATCATTGTTTTTCTTCAATATACTCATCACAGCAAAAGAATGCGTAATGAGAAACCCAATAAAAAAAATCTAAATACAAAGATGTTACCTTCTGCAATATCATGGAAAATTGACACTTTTATACACTTGAAAATTTGAAGGAAAAACAAATTTAAAAGTCAAAGTCAAAATATATCACTCTAATCGAGTGCCAAGGATTCACACAAAACAAAACAATTAATGTTAGTGATGAGAAGGGATCAAACAATTTATGTGTAATAAAGTTTTATACTACAATTTATTAGGTAGTGCCTAATGAAACAATTAGAAGGCTTTTTTAAATTCAACAATTAGAAAGTTTAACCATAAAGTGAAAATTACCACCACCTCAATAAGATAAAAAAAACTGGAATGATTGAAGAGATCGTACTTGAGTGCTCAAAGTTGTGATTTAAAACATTCCTTACAAAACCATGCACGTTGTATAAAAAAAAAAAAAAAACTTGAATGTGGTTATTTATTTATTTATTTTTTTAACTTGGAGTGCCATAGGCACAAGTGGTTCTTTTACGATAAAATCATGAAACTGTTCTATTTATACCCAAAAGACAGTATAAGTTGATTTTACTATTACCCAATACTATCAATTTAACTGAATTGAATCAATGTGACAAAGACATGAGTTATTGCATATTGTTTTCTTATGCATTTTGTTAGTTTCTTTAGACCAAGAATCAAACCATCTAATTCAAGCAATCAATCAAAATCACACACATGATAATATAAAATTCTAAACTTGCCAATATCAATAATATAAAAGTTAAGCTAAAGATGCATTGTTTTGTATCAATATCAATAACCTGCCAATCAATAATACCAAAAACAAAAAGAGATTAGATTCCACAATAAACATAGTTAAATCATTACACTATGAAAAAAAATAGAATTTGAAAGTAGACTAACAAATAGAAGGCTTCTCTGTTAAACCATCTGATAATGATGAAATTCTAAACAACCAATTAGAGGATTCTATGTAAATAAGAAGACTTTTGTTAATGAGATTAATCAAAGATTGAACATGATGATACTTGTAGCTCGCCTTTTTCGCGTTCCCTTTCAGAAGTTCTAATATAAGCCCTACAGTTTGGACTCCCACAGTTCTGAATCTAATCTCACAAGTGCAATGTGAAATTGATAAATACTAAAGAGTCCATATCCAGCAAATCTTTTGGAAAATCGATTTTGAATCAAATTGTCAAAAATGGACTGCTTTGTCAAATACAAAGTCACCGCCTAAATATTTTGTTTTGGGGAAATTTAGGAAACCCATGACTCATGCCAAAGGCCACGTGTCCGTCATCACCAAGATTGTCTTGGCTCGGGAACTTAAGTACGAGAAGGGAAGGTCATGAATACATTTGAGGACCCCTGCTCACCCGATCAAAGATCGACCTCTATTAATCATGATATGAATCTTATCAGCATTATATGCTCTTGTTCTGGTTTATTAGGCTAGCATTACTATGTGATGCGCACACACAAGTATAGACTAACTTTGCAAGAATTGGAACATTTCAAGTCATGTTTGTTTTGAAAGTTATTTCGAAATATGTACCACTTGAAAAAGTGATTGCATATAAACATTTACTCAAATTATTCCAATTTAAGCAATAAGCCTTCATCCACAAGCATTCAAACAGTTATAACACTTAAGCATTTAGCTTCATGGCAAACATGCTAAACATGTCAAAAATGGCAATCACGCTCATGCAATTATGCTAAAATGAGTAAAGACTCACCTAGTACTCCAAGCCAAAATAAACAAAAGAGTTAGAAAAAATGCATAATTCCTAACTATGCAATATGACTAATGCGACACATGCGATATGCAACTAAATAGGCTCGGCTATTATTTATGGCATATGAATCAATTAAATAGCATGCTGTCTAAGCACGTATTCAAAGAAGTATTAAACTAACAATGCAGTTATAATGAAGCGTCGAGCCTCAGTGCATGCAATACAAATGGATGCAAACATGGAGAATGCTAATTGAAACGTGATGTCCCTAAACTAACCATCATAAACAGTTAAATAAAAGAGAGAAATACGTGGGATTGGAAGACATACATATTATTACATTACGCTCTCACGAAGGAGAGTTTGAATGAATAAACTAGCTAATTAAGCTAAGCTAATTAAGCTAACTATTACAAATCAAAACGAATAAACTAGCTAAGCTACTTAGCTAGTTATTACAACATTTTAATTAACTAACTAGTTAACTAACTAATCAAATAATTACAACGCAAGTACACTTAAAATAAGTAATTAAACTAAACAACTAACTACTATGCCTCGACAAACGAGGGATGTTCATGCGCATGCTCGGTTTCCACCCGAAAAGCCAATGTTTTGCTTCTGAATGCTTCTATTTGCACAGTTGAACACCAACACTATTGCCCACTTTCAAAACAACTTTGCTCCACCTTACCAACACACTGCCCAATTTTGCATTAGTGGCCGACCGGCCAGTGACTACTAGCCACCTGCCGGCCATAGAAAGTGACATGCCGGCTACTGCTGCCTAGTTCTCCTTGCTGCAACAGAGGACAAACAAATCATATACATGGTATTTTCAAGGGTTATCTGCACAACTCACCCATCTTTTTCATGAACAAATCCAAGGAGTAGCAAGTTCGGTTCACAAACCATCAATGGATGCAATTTCATTGCATGATGGTTTATGAAACCAAGTGTGCAAGTTTAATAAATGCAAAACAAGACACAAACCTCCTTCCTTTCATGAATGATCAAGGGAAGTGGTGACCTTGGAACCTTAAATCATTTCATCACTAATGAGTATGAAATGGTTCAAGTTTTCATGTGTTCAATTAACGTTCGATTGAACACAACCAAATTATTATCTTTACTCACTTTTAATTTCAAGTTTTAGTTACTCAATTTTAGTTACCTTTCCATCCTTTAATTCAATTAAGTTCAAAGGGTGAGTTTAGGTCCTCTAATGGAAAGAGGGCTCAAACCAAAAGTTGTTGTAGGCATGAAAGAGTTATCATACTATTGGTAATGAACCCCAAAGGGATTAAACCATTAAGCATGACATCTCAATCTTATGCTTTAAACAAACAAATTGTTTGAACCACTTTCAAAGCAAAATAAAAAGCCAAGAAAGGAGAGAGGTTGTAAAGATGATTAAATGCTGAAAATGAGTGAGAAAAGCATAAATAAATGCAATCAAGTCAAACTAGATAGTATCTAAGGCCTAGAACACCAAACTCATGAGGACTATTACACTATAAGTATGCAAAACAAAGCTTAAATGCAACTAACAACCCAAAACAGTGCTAAAACAGTCTAAAATAAGTCGTAAAACATGCTGGACTTGAGTTAAAAATAATTAGATTAATATGCTAAAATATGGCACCAACTAGGCTAGTAAGCAAGACACAAGAAAGGGAGGCTAACCCCACCAAATTTGGACTTCAAAACATGATTTTGACCACTAAAAAAACTTTAAAAATCAGTGTTTAAAAGCTTGGAAAAAGATAGTAAAAGGGTGGAAAACACAAGGGCAAAGACCTTCAAAACAAGGTACAAAGAAGGGTCATCAACCCTTCAACCTTTAATGGCCTTAAACGCAAGTTTCAGCCCAAAAAACACCGAGTTTTGAAAGCCTAAAGCAATGGGAAAACAGTAGGAAAAATAGTAGAGAAAGCAAGCAAATAGGTAAAGCCTTATACCTTTTGCAGAGAAGAAGCAATTCCAAGCAACAAAACCAAGTAAACACACCCTCTAGAGCTCAAACCAAGCTCAAAAGTACCTCAGCTCAAAGATGGTGAGATTTGGTTAAGGGTGTATAGGCAAAGGTTGAAGATTTGTAGGCAAAAGTGTAGAGATTTGGTAGATAGAGGAAAATTTTTGATTTCAAAATTTTCTAACCTTAAAACATGAGAGAGGGGGCTCTTAGATATAGAAAACATGAAATTCACTCAAGGAGATACAGCCCTACACGTGGGGATAGATGTATGCATCTGTGCAAACAGTTGGCACAACTAACATAAAATATTTACAAAATACACTGGTGGCCAGCAAGCCACATCAGTGGCCGACAGCCTCAAACCAGAAGTTACAGGCTTGAAGGACTAAGGCTTGGTCTAGGAATGAGGTAACAAGGGTGTAGGGTTTGAAAGGCTCAAAGCTGTGGCATTCTGTTGAAGACTTTGAGCACTTGACGAGCAAATAAACTCATCATCAGGTGTGCATGCAATGGTATCCAAGTCGTAAGGGCCATCAAAAATTAAGTGTCTACAGTTGCTCCTCTTTGATAGTACTCGGAGTCATGAAATGACGTGAGTGAATGTCAAAGCCTAGAGACGACCCATTTTGACAAGGCCATAAGACTTGGGCAAATAACCAAGATAGAAAGAAATGGCTACGCCCACAGGCTGCCTATGTATCCCTTTGCAAGGAATCAAACTAGCGTAGTTTTGGGGCAAGATGCAAATGATATGCACAATGCAACTTTGAAAGCTAGACTCTGTAGACACCCCATTTTTGACCGTCCTCAAGACTTGGACGTCATCGTTTGAACACTCGATGATTATCCATGTTCGTATTCGTCTTGAGTTCCCGGAGGTCTCAGCTACGCGCCTTGCCTCAGGATCTCTCAACTCGACTGTTTTGTGTCTGGTTTTGCACCAAACACTTGTGTTTTGCCTTGGAGGGGCAGAGAATGGCTTATGGGCGATCCCCACACTCCACTGGCCATGGCTTGAGGCCACCGGCTGTGTTTTGTTGCCATCAGCCAAATGTTTAGCCGGCTGGCACTATAGATGGTCGACCGGCCATCTTTTTTGGTCAAATTGCATTTTGGTCGGCCGACTATTGTGCATCTGCTTTGCAGATATTTGTATGCTAGCTGGCATACACTTTGCTTCCCTCCATACATGTGTATGGAGGGATCTCTCTCTTGTTAGCTTGCCTTGGAAGCTTTACAAGATTGAGTCTTCTATAAGAGGAGGCCTCTTCTCCCTCTTTTAGGTTAGACAAGATTTTCAAGAGAGCTCTGGTTTTAGGGTTTGAGTTGTGTATCTATCCTATATCTATACCTCCCTTTCTTTTGTGTTTAGTGTGTGTTTTGTCTTACTTTTGTGCACAAACACCCACCATCACACCTTTCTTTAGCTACTGAGGTACTAAGAGGTTGTTCTTGAAGTTTTGGAGCTGGTTTGGACCTAAGGAGGCTGCTGGTCCACCATTTGTGAAGAGGGTCTACAAGGGTAACATTCTTACCCCTTTATTCCCCATTTTTGCATAGCTTTTTTACCTATCTTGAAACTATTTTTAGACTTGGTGTATAACATATAAAAGTCTTGTTTTTCATTGCTCTAAATAGTTGTTTAAGAGTGTTTTGTGGTTTGGGGTTATTTGACCCCTCCTAAGCCTTGTTAGGCTCCATTTTTGTGCATTTTGGTGAGCTCCAGGACCATTGTGTTTGGGCGTCCTCACCACTGAAATCTTGAGGGATTTCAGTGGTGCGGACGGTGCCTTCAGGTCCTAAGAAGGAGAGGGCCACCCCCTCTCCTTATTGTCCTTGACAAGGGCCATTTTTGCCTCTTGAGGGAGCATCTAGTTTAGGCTCATGTTGATCATACCTTAACTGATTTTTGTGCTTATATTATCATAATATAGCATTGTTGTATGTTGGTTTAGACACACCTTGCATGCCTTGCATACATGTCTTGTAATGCCCTCATTTAGCCTTAACATGTCTTATGCTTTGAGCCCTTGTTCTAGCATGTTTTTGGCCAAGCTTTGTGAAGCTTCCATGCTTGTTTTGGTATGCTTGAAGTCTGTTTTGGGTTGCTTTGGTCGACCATGGCATGCTTTGTATAGCTACCTTACATTTTGGCTTGTTAGCCTTGAGTTTTGGACCATGTTACATGCTTGGCTTGTCTTTGTTTAGTTGGTTTGAAACCATTTCTAACATGATTTTCAGAGCTTATGTGCATGCCATTAGTCCGTGTTTGCATTTTCTTAAGTGTGCTTGAGAGTTGCTCTTTGTGCCTAAGTGATGGACCATGTTTATATGCATGCTTGTATGTGTATTTGGCCCCACTTCCTTAGCTTTTAGCCACTGTTTTGGGCTTAGTATAGAGCTGTCCAATTAGTGTAAGTCCCTCATTTGCATATTGTTGCATGCTCTCCTTGTATGTTGTTACATATTTGTGTGTTGTTGCATGATTGAATGAAGTCACATGCTTGCTTGCATGCTTGAACACCCACATTATGTCTTGCATACTTGTTGGTTGCATTACTTCATGCCTTACATGCCTTGCATGATCATTGTATGCCTTGTATGCTTCTTTGCATTTCCATGATTGCATGTTATCTCACGTGCCTAGGTTGCATCACATTGGTACGAATGTTTAACCTCTTGAATTGATTGTGATAGAAGTTGAGCCCCATTGTTTGTTTATGTGCATTTCACTCCACATTGAAAATGCACAACTTGGTTTCTTGGGCCATCACGCATTAAAATGCGCGATTGATGGTCCGAGAATCGAGAACCATGTCCCTGTGAGTCATGAACATGATAAGGGATGTGTTGGTGCATACATTTGCTTGAAATGCATTGCCATGCCAAGTTTTTCCCTCTGTCAGCCAAAACAGGTTACAGAGGAAGTTTGCAGCGTCGGCCATACCATCCATTGTTGGCTGATGGATCAGTTTGTGGTCGGTGATCATTTCCCTTGGCCGGTGGTGTTCCCCCTCAGCCGGTGGTGTCCTACAGCACTCAAAGAAGCAACCCTGGGACTTTGGCAGTCTTCAGAGGAGCAGAGCAGGGAAAATAGAGGTAGCTTGCATGGCAAAGGACTTCGAGTGACCGAGCGCATGCATTGGACCTTCTTTCCGAGGCTGCTTTTACTGTTTTAATTAGCTTAGTTAATTTGCTTAACTAGTTAATTGTCTGTAATATTTCAATTAGCTTGTAGGTTAATTAATTGTATTATTCTTTCGGCCCCTCCGAGCGAGGGCAAATTTGTAATAAGTGTGGGTGCGTGTGTGCATGTCTTCCAACCTCCACTTCTTTCTTCCTTTTACTTACCCGCTTTTGATGGTTAGTATTAGGGCATATTTACTTTAGCATACCTTATGCTATGCATGCATGCATCATTCATCAGTATTACATGCACCGGCCTTGGTGCATCATGCTAACTGCATAGTATTTCAAATCCAACTTGAATATATGCTATCTGTGCATTTCACATGTCATCCTAGGATTAGCCGAGCCTATTCTAGTGTCATTCTGTATGCGTTGCATTAGCTACTTAACATGGACTTGGATCATGCATGACTACTAACATGTTCTTTGTTTTGGCTCAGAGTACGATGTAAGTATTTATGCTTTAGCATCTCACATAAGTGTGAATGTTAACATGCTTACCATGCGGCTAGATGCTTATTTGATTAAACTGCCTGAATGCCTGTGGGTGAAGGTTGGATTGTTTGAGTTGGGACAACTCGTTGAAATTCGTGTTTTAGCTTACTTGCGAGTAGCAAATCTCAAAGCGTTTTCCAAACAAACGAATATGCAATGCTTTGTTCCAAATTAGGCGATCTAGTCTATACTTGTTTTGCTGTGCGCATCACATAGTAATTCTAGCTAATTAATTGGAATAAGAACGTATGTGTTTTCAAAAACAAGATATCATGGTTAGTAGAGGCCGATCTTCGGATCGGGCGAGAAGGGGTGCTCATAGCTGACCTTCTCCAATCGTACCCAAGTTCCCGAGCCGAGACAACTTTGGTGATGACGGACACGTGGCCTTAGGCAAACGAGTCAGGGTTTCCTAAATTCTCCTATTAAAAAAATATTTAGGTGGCGACTTTGTATTTGGCAAAGCAGTCCATGTTTGGCACTTCTTTACAAAAATCTATTTTCTCAAAAATGATTGCCAGATTTGGACTCCTTGGTTCAGATTAAGAACCGCAACAACAAAAGGGAGTCCGAACTGTAAAGTGAGGCCCAAGGGCGCGTCTACAGACTCACACGCTTCGCGAAGCCGATTATGTTGAAAACTCATGATCATGCGAGATGATGCTAATAGGCAATAACAAATGTGATAAGCAAGAATGAATACAATAAGCAGGATAACAATACGTGAATGAGCAGCTTCAAGCAAAAAGAAGATAAAACCGCAATCTAACTACGCCAAAATAAGAGACGAGGAAATAAAACATCTCTTAGGGTTGCATTTCACGCACCCTGAGAAACTGAGAAAACCTTTTGGGTTCATGTTTCGCACGTCCCAAGAAACTGAAGAATAAAAACCGCTCGGGATCACATTTCTTGCATCTCGAGAAACAGAAAGACTGCTCAGGCTTGCGCTTCGCGCATCTTGAGATTCAAGAGAACCCACTTGGGATCGCGTTTTGCGTGTCTTGAGATACAAGAGAACCCATTCGAGATCGCGTTTCATGTGTCCCGAGATACAACACGAAAACTGCTCGGGCTTGTGCTTTGCACGTCCCGAGATGAAACCCGCTTAGGGCTGCGCGTCATGCGTCCTGAGATAAAACTGCTCGGGGTTGTGCTTCGATCATCCCGAGATAAAACCTGCCGAGAGCCGCGTTTCACGTGTCTTGAGATACAACCGCTCAGGGTCGTGCTTTGTACGTCCTGAAATGAAACCTACCCAGAGCCACGTTTCACATGTCCTGAGATACAACAGATAGGTGTGCGATAGATTCACGAAGTGAACAAGTGCGATAGATGCACAAAGTGAACAAGAAGTGAACGAGTGCGATAGATGCATAAAGTGAATTAATCTGGAACTCCCTCGAATGAACCGAACATACAATGCCGTTTGCCTGTGTTGACAAAGGAAGAAAGTAAAGAACTTAACAAGTGTGATATAGTGACAATGCATGTTCTATGCAAGCTAAACAACCGAGATAGAGGGCATGTTCTATGCAAGATACAAAAGCACATTCTATGCATGATAAATAACATGTTCTATGCATGAAGCATGAATAATGTAAAATACACATGCAACGTTGTAGACCGCCCGAACTTGCTTCATGCGCCCCCCTTTTCGGAGAGGGTGCGGATTTGGGTTCGTAGCTACTACAGTTCGGACTCCTATCACGGTTCTGAATCTAATCTCACAAAGTGCAATGTAAGATTGATAAATCACCAAAGAGTCCAAATCCGGCAAATCGTTTTGGAAAATAGATTTTAATAAAAAAGTGCCAAACATAGACTGCTTTGCCAGATTTCAGAGTCGCTACCTAAATATTTTGTTTTGGGAAATTTAGGAAACCCCGACTCGTGCCAAAGGCCACGTGTCCGTCATCACCAAAGTTGCCTCGGCTCGGGAACTTGGGTACGAGAAGGGAAGGTCCTAAAATGTGCACCCCCGCTCGCCCGATCAAAGATCGGCCTCTACTAACATGATATGTTGTTTTATGAACACATGTGTTCTTGTTCAGATTATTAGCTAACTTACTATGTGATGCGCACAACACACAAGTATAGACTAGATCGCCTAAATTGGAACAAAATATCTCATGTTTGTTTTTGAAAATGGTTTGGAATTGCTACCCTCAAGTAGGCCAAAGGGCAGATTTGCCACCCTCAAGTGAGCTTAAAACAGGATGATTTGCCACAACCAAGTGGGCTTAAAACTCGCATTTGATGAATTGTTCCAATTCAAGTAATAAAGCTTTCATCCACAGGTATTCATGCAGTTAATCAATTAAGCACATAGCCTCATGGCAAGCATGCTAAACATGGCAATCACTTACACTCATGCAAGTATGCTAAAGCGTAAACACTTATAGTGTACTTCGAACTAAAACAGAAAACTAGTTAGAAATTGATGCATGATCTTAGCTATGTTATATGCCTAATGCAACACATGCAAAAATGCAACAAAATAGGCTCGGTTATCTATGATGGCATATGAATGCTACACTTGATACATGTATTCAAATAGGAATTGAAATATAATGCAGTTTGAATGATGCGCTGAGCTCAGTGCATGCAAGACAAATGAATGATGCACGCATGCAAAAATAAGGTATGCTAATCGAAATATGCCATAATCTAATCATCAAAAGCTGATAAGTAAAAGGGAGAAAGAAATGGGGGTTGGAAGACATGCACACACACACGCACCCTTATTACAACATTGTGCCCTCTGGTCGGAGGGTCCGAATGAAAGCTAGGCTAATTTAAGCTAAGCTAAACTAACTAATCTAATTAAACTAATTAGACTAATTATTACACAACCAAATTGAATAACTAGCTACAACTAATTATTACAACAATTAACTAATTAACAAATTAATTAATTAAATTACAAATTCAATGCTAACTAACAAGTAAAGCACTAAATTAAACTACTTCAGCTCTGGTTTGAAGATGTTGAAGATGTTGAACATGTATGCTCGCATTCGGTTTCTTGCCTCGAAAAGCTCTTTGGTTTGCTCTTTAGAGGCTCTGTTTGTAGGGTGTCTTCAAGAACTTGCTGCTGGATCTCACCAAAACAGTGCTGAGGAGTGCACCAGTGGCCTACCGGCCATGAATGGTGACTGTCGACCCTCCTGCTGGCTGAGGATGTGCAGTTCCGGCCACAGATGAAGAGGTGCCGACCATCAATAGGGCACTGCCGGCCACTGATGTACTGAAACTCCATTTTGCAACAGAGTTCAAAAGAGAGGAAATGGAGGGTCTTCCAAGAGTATGTACGTACTATGCCACTCCATATCACCTCAAAACATTAAGGGAAAGGCACCATTGGATCCAAAACCATCAATCAAGCATTTGGAATGCATGATAGCCAAAGATCCAATCTTGTACACATTCAATAAATGCAATGCAAACAAGACTCTAAATCTACTACCTCATCATAGATGATCAAAGGCAATGGAGACAAAAGGGATTGGCTCATTTTCATCACTTTGAGTATGAAATGGACCAATCCACCTTACGTTCAACATAATGTCTGGTTGAACACAATGTAATGCACACATGCAACATGCTTATCTTGACATGTTTTACTTGGTTGATTCTTGTTTACACATTTTAACATTACCGATCCATTCTTTAACCGGTTAAGTGTAATGTGAGTGGTCCTCTAATTGGAAAGATGGCCTCAGCCACAAGCACCTTGAGCATGAAAGAAGCCTCATGCCTTTGGTTAGTAGAAACCCTCAAGAGAAGGTTAAAACCATTAGGCATGAGAGCCCTAATTCCATGTTCAAGCCAACAAGGGGCTTATGACTACTTTCAAAACTAATGAAAGAGTGAAGCATGGAGTGCAATGGCATATATTTCAACACTAAAATGACATGCAAAATAACTTGGAATCATGCAAACAAACCATGTAATGTATGTTGAAAGGCTTAAGCATCAAAGCTAGTGAAGTGTAGTACACTAAAGGCATGCAAGACAATGCTCAAATGGTGAAACCAGCCCTAGACAGACCTCAATCATGCCAAAATAGAGGTTAAAACATGTTGAAAAGGGAGCCCAAAAGCTTAGACAAGCATGCATACGTATTGGCTCGTAAACAAGGCATAACACACAACCCTCAAAAGCTATGAATAAGTGAAGTATATGAGAGTGTGACTACACTATATGCACTGAAATTACATGCTAAATGGTGCCAAACCATGCAAACATCACATGCATAACATATCAAAGGCCTCAAAACTCAAAACTAGTCAAGGCCCTTTACACTACAACCATACTAAGCAATGCTCAAATGACCTTGACCATTCAAAAAAGACCTAAGGCAGGTCAAAACAGTAGCAAAAACATGCTAGACTTATAGCATAGATGGCAAGAAAGATGTGCTCATGTATTGGCTCACAAACAAGGCATAAAGGCACAACTCTTAAATACAATGAAAGAGTGGCATGCATGAGAGGATGACAGAGAAATATGTTCTGAAATCATGTGTGAAATGATGTCATGGCATGCAAACATCTCAAACAAAACATGCTAGAGGCATCAAAACACAAGGCTAGTCAAGCCCATTGCACTACAGCTATACAAAGCAAGCCTCATATGTTTAAAACCACTCTAAACAGAGTTCAAGCATGCTAAAATATGAGCAAAAACATGCTGGAGTATAGCCAAAATAAGCTAGAATAATAGGCCAAAATAGCAAGCATATCAAGCTAACAAGTAAGATTACACTACAAGTGTAAGAAGCATGCAAGAGGTGACCAAACCAGCTAAAAATAGAGTTATGGCAGGTCCAAAAAGTCACAAAAATATGCTTGAACTCAGCTTCAAGAAGGGAGAAATACATGCTCATTTGATAGGCCAACAACACATGCTAACAAGACAAGAGGATGAGGGAACCACCCCCTCCCATTTTGGGCCTCAAAACTACCTTTCCACCACTGTAATTCCTCTGGAATTCAGTGGTTTTAAGGCCAAAAGGAAGTTGTTTGAAAAGCTTGAAAGATAGCTCAAAAGGCCTTACAAGCCAATGAGCAAAAGGGAGGAAACACCCCCTAGCCAAACAAGGCTTAAACCACCATTTTTGTGCCTTAAAAACAGAGTTTCTAATAGTTCAAAACTAGCCCCAAAATAGTCCAAAACAATGGAAAAAGGATGGTGAAACAAGCATGCAAAATAAGCTAAAAGGGAGAAAGTTCTTACCCTTAAAGCACAACTGCAAAACAGGTCCAAATTCTGAGCTAAAACCACCTTAGGAGCTCCAAATGATCCTCAAAGAACCTCAGCCCAATGGTGGTTAAGCTTGATCAAGGGTCTCTTTGTAAAAGTGTAGAGGATTCTAAGCTTACGGCTTAAAACAAGAAGAGAGAGAGAGAGGCTTCTAGAGGGAGGGGATAGAATTTTTGCTCTTCAAAATTCTAGAGAGAGAGACTTTAGAGAGAGAGGCTCCCCAAACTTGCCAACCCTTGAATATGAGAGGAAATGGCTCCTATATAGCAATATACAAGAGCTTTGGCCAAAAATATTAGTCCAGAAATATCTGGAGCAGTATGGGACACAGCTGGAGGTAAAGATCTGGAAAAATCTGAGTTTTGTCATTGTTGGCCAGCAAGCATTCATTTGTGGCCGGCAAGCATCATCAGTGGCCGGCACTGCATCATCCATGGCTGACACCCTTCACCAGTGGTCGGCAGAGAAAATCTACTCTTCAGGTCCAACTTCAAACAGGCATAACTCCTTTATCTGGACTCCTTTGCAGGTCATTCTTGTGTGAAAATTGTAGCCCCGGAAGTAAGCTTTCCAATGGTGAAAGCCTCACATCAAAATTCTAACTGTGCTAAGAGATATCCCTCTTTTAGTGAAGCTGCTTAGTTTTGATCCTACCCGAATTGATGCCCAACTTCAACCAGCCATATCTCCTCCATCTGGACTCGGCTTTAGAAGATTCTTGAGTGTAAAATGAAGCCCCAGAAGTATTCTTTCCAACGGTGGTGGCCCCATAGCTAAAATCCATGTATACAAATGGATAGGCCTAATTTAGCGAGTGCTGCTCGACTCTCTCTTAACGGTTTATGCCCATTTTCTTCCCCAACTTTGGTTTCTTCCCTCTTCTCATCTTTTCTTCAACTTCAAACCCCTAAATAAGGTGTTTTGAAAGATTTTTCAGAGATTTCACCTCTCTTTCATTCATTTCCACTTTGTCCTTGCTCGGTTTACCGAAAAGCGCGACATTTAACAAAATGCGAGCATCGAAACATCGTAGAATCATTTTTCAAAAACTATTTTGAAAGGGAGGGTTTCAAGGTCTAAAATCTTTTGATCAAGATAGTTTTAGTCCAAAAGAGGTATGAAGTTGGGGATTTGACATCTCTCCTTGCCGAAGAAATCGAACCCTTGCACTGCACAACTTCCATCACCAAGTAAACCATTAGTAGCGCCCGAATCTTAAGGACGGTCAAAAATGGGGTGTCTATAAACGTATGTAATGCATATGCTACGTAACAAAAAAAAGTGAAAAGAGATGAAATTTTCCGATTCACCTCTCGGAGGGATTACAATATGTTTAAAAATGATACACCTCGTTCATGTTGACAAGTAATGAACATCGTGTGCTAAAACACAATTTCGAGCTTTCGTAGAAACAGTCTGGACCTAAAGTGAATCTCTTTTTTACTTCTTGGGAAACAAAGACACAAAACAACATCAAAACACAAAATAAGGCCACCGGCCATTGGCCGGCCACAGGGAGAGGTTGCTAGCCACCTGCCGGCTACTACACAACTTTGCCGGCCACCAATGAACCTTGCCGGCCCCCTGCTGGCCACCGATGGCAGTGCGGGGGTTTTTCGGTCTTTTTGGCTCGGGTCTTCAAGTATGGACCAAGGCCCTTCATTTCCTCACTACCACACATCTGAAATTTCTCTCATTCTCTCTCTAGGTGCTTTTCCTCTCTAGATCTGAACTTTTTACATGTTTTCCAACGCCCTACGCAAACTTTATTCGCTAAACCCTCTTGATCCTCTTCACTTTGAACCGATTGAAACTTGATTTCGACACTTTTTTCCTCATTTTCACCTTTCTAGGTTTGTTCCACTCGAGTTTCTCTCGAGTTTTGTGCACTTTTCCTGGCTTTGATTTTTTCTTCCATTTTCTCTCTCCTAGAGTTGACTTTTTCCAAGTTTACCCTCTTTTCTTCATTTTTCTTCACTTTTCACCCATTTTCCAGATGGCAGATGGTTTACCACACGACGGGGCCCCTCTAGAGGTTCCCCTCGTATTTCTACCTGTTCCCGAGGCTGCTGGAGGTATTGAGGCAGAGTTCGAGCCTGAGCCTGAGCCTAAGCCACTACCAATGAGAGTACGGCCATTTGATCTGGAGAGGTACCATCCTCGCACACATATCTTGCCAGCCGGTGGCATTAGGCACTTTAGCGACTTCATTCTCGGTGTGTCGGAGGATCTCCTGCTGAGGGAGCCAACTTCTCACCTTTCATTCGTCGCAGTTGAGGTATGAGCTCTGTTTTCATGCATTCTTGTCTGTCATTACTTGCATTTCTTGCATTGCATTTTCGGATTGTACTTTCATTACTACCTTATCTGATTATACTTGTTCTTTGTCACAAGAAGAGTCTCGTGCCTTTAGAGGGTATGAAGCCACAATTGTGCGAGATTGCTACGACGAGCTCCCTGCAGGAGTTTGCGACATTGTAGATGAGACTGGCTTCGGCCTATTTTGCTCCAGCCTAACGCGGGTTATCGCGAGCCATCCTCTTCTGGGTGTACTTATGAAGAGGTGGTGGGACATCACCAACTCCTTCCACTTTTCCATTACTGGGGAGATGACGATAACTCC
Source organism: Camellia lanceoleosa (assembly GCA_025200525.1). Lineage (NCBI taxonomy): Eukaryota > Viridiplantae > Streptophyta > Magnoliopsida > Ericales > Theaceae > Camellia > Camellia lanceoleosa. The sequence continues at coordinate 423,944 of JANUSC010000090.1, read as the reverse complement.
CTATAACTTCGCCATGATGACAAGCTTAGGAGTAGGGGGCGATCCGATCCCTTTCGATACAGATATGGGGGAGTAGGAGGTGGCCTAGATTGAGCTGCTGGGAGCGCATCCACCTATATAGTAGACAGGCATGGTCAGATATAGCTAGTTCGCAGAGTAGTTCAGAGAGAACGAGCCCGAGACCATAGAGGAGATGGAACAGTACGCTAAAGGCTTTCTAATGTTCGTCTTTGGTACCACCTTGTTTTCAAACAGGTGGAACATCGTTGGCTTATATCTATTGAGCACCCTGGTGACCTTTCCCCGGGTGTACTTCTATGATTGGGGCGGCGCTGGTCTCGCCACCTTGTATGGCTATATGAACTTGACCTCTCATCTGAGAGGAGACTTGATCGAAGGCTACTGGCGAGCCTGGGAGGTATGCATCTCAGTTTGCTCTTTGCACTTTGCATTTTCTACTTTACGTTTTTGCTTTACATTTGCTCAACACCTGTGCTTTCTGCTTTGTACTTTCTGCATCTGTTCATGCTATAAACTTTTTGTTTTGCACTTTCTGCATTTGTTCATACATTGTGCTTTCAGCTTTACACTTTCTATCTCTGTTCATGCATTGTACTCACATATTGCTACATTTTCTCCGCAACTGTGGGTGTATGCTTATTTTCCAGCTAAGACTCCAGAGCCCATAGAGAAGCTCCCATTGGCAGTCCCTTACTCACAAAGGTATGACGACTGGCACCAACGTAGGACCCGCGAGACCTTCACATTCTTCCGACACTATTTTGACACTGTGGCTGCTCATAAGGTAACTCGAAACACAGTCATTTTTGCTTTACAACTGTTCTAATCCACATTTAGCAACTGACAGCAACTAATAATCTATACAACCTCTATTTGCAGATTATGTGGCAGCTATGGGCTATGATGCCGGCTAGGATTCCGGACCAATATACTATGGCCTGGGCCACTTCTCACTTCCACATTTTATTTGAGGACCCAATCTACTGGGCCTGGTTCCTGAGTGAGTGATTCATGTGCCAAACTGTGGGCTTGTCTGACCTGATCGTCCCGATTGCTCCACTAGAGTCCATGAGATCAGAAGACAGCCTATCTATGGATACAGTTACGCAGTTTATGGTAGGCTTGGATGTTGATTATTTCCGAGAAGAGGGCGACTACACGACCTTTATCCAAACACATCTCATGCCACCCTTGACAGGTGTTCGTGAAAGTGAGGAGGCGAGAGCTCCTGCTACGAGAAAGGCACCTAGAGTGGCCAGGGCGACCAGGGACTATGCTAGAGGGGCTTCCCAGGCGAGGCAGAGGACTGGTTGGCCAGAGCTTCCCATTGTGCTGACATGTTGGCAGCATACTGGGGATGCTTACCAGGTCCCGATTGAGCTTGCAACGGCCGGACATGAGCTTGTCGGGGTTAGAGGCCCGACTAAGGTATGGACCACACTTTATGATTTGCACCCCACATTTCATTTTAGATATATTCACTACGAACACTGATCATCCAAATGCATTTGCAAGCATCCATTGAGTACACAAGGAGCGCTCTTGAGCTGATAGCCTCCTTGATGGGTATGATACAGAGAAGGAGACACTATTCGGTCTCTACGGTATCCCGATAATTTCTTCAGTTTGCAATTTATGCTATCAAATTTCCATTGATGCACTAGCATTTCAACTGTAAACTATTCCAAATTGCACTGATACACTGCATTGGCACACTGCATTCACACACTGTACTTATACACTATATCTGACTTCTGCATACACTTATTCTGCATTACACACTTGCATCTGATACATACACTACATACTGTGCTTGCATCTGATACACACATTGAAACTGATACGTGACAACTGTCCTTTCAGATCCCAGCTATACCGATTGCTCTAATGGCGAGAACACCAGCACCTGCAGTACCTTCTCTAGCAACAAGGAGGAGAGGCAAAGACAAGAGTACCCGAGCCCGGAGCAGTCCTCTCGAGCCCATCTTGAGGGACGACGATGCTGAGACCAGTGGCTCAGAGTAGGCAGCGAGTCAATACTCTGGGTCGTTTAAGAGTGGAGATGATGACGTAGGCTCGGGTTTCGAGAGCGGAGGCGACGATGCTGAGGAGGGTTCTGGAGCAGAGAGCGGAGACGATGAAGGCTCTAGTTCCAGCTCAGAGACAGATATAGACAGCGGAGTCGATGGAGATAGTGCCCAGAGTTTTCTCCTCCGAGGAAGAGGACAAAGAAAGCCTTTCAGGCCTAAGGCTATTGGTGCTAATTTTTTATTTTTTGCTTAGTTTCTTTTTGCTAGTAGCATTTAGCACATGTATAGCCTCAGATAGGTTTTATTTGCTTTAAAACTTGTACTCCTCTTTTGTAAAAAATCATGATCGGAATAAAAACCTTGCAGTTTTTATGAAAAGTGTGTTTTTATTTTTGCATCATGAGCACCATATTTGCATGAAAAGGGACATGGAATTGAAATGGCCAGGAGCACTTGATTGAAACAAAATTCTTAATCGGGTAATGAACCAACCAACAATCAAAATACAAAATGCAACATACAACTCGATAAACAAAACAACAACAACTCGATAAATAAAACAAGACATCTCAACAAACTTGCTAAAACCAAAAGGACTAAAAACAAGACTTTAAAACACAGAAAGAGCAGAACAAAACACATGCTTTCAAAGATTGTTCAAGACAGTGGATGGCAGAAAAGAAGAATCCGGCCACAAAAGGAGCTTGCCGGCCACCTGCCAGCCATTAATGTGAAGCACCTCCAGATTGTTGATAGCTGGCTTCCACTCACTGCCTTATCTTCTACAAAAACATTTAGCTTCGTGATTTCTCTTCAGAACTTTATTTCAGCCTCAAATTCTTCCACAAATGGAGCCATTTTTGGCTAAAAAGCTCTCGGATTAGATTATGAATTTAGACAGCTCGGAAAAGATAAATTTCTGAGGTTTTGACATAAATGCACTTTTTCTATTGAGTCAAACTCCACTTTGTTTTCCATTCCTTCATACCGTGGCTCGATGCTGGGACCTGATTATACATATCTTTAGTTTTGGGGGATAAGAAATATGCCCAACAATTGAAGAATTTCAGGCATTAATAGAATCTCGACGCGATGAGGAAATCATGCGTCAGCCCCGTTTTGGTCATGCCCAAGCTTTAGGACAGATGTGTGGGCTCACTCTGCACGAGGCTCGATCTCTGGTCCATAGCGGAGAGCTAGATATTCCCAGTTTGATTCATCAATTTTTTGACGTCGGTGACCGAGGCAATTTTCTCTAGCAGAACTTTCGGCAGCATGCCCTCTGTTTGTGCATGGTTGCTCATTTTCTCATTGCCCCTAGTTTTGGCGGCTCTAGCATTCACTTGATCGAAGTGGCCCAAGGCCTGAAAGAATGCAAGAGTTGCATTGGCTTGGTGCTAGCTGAGACCTTAATGGGCTTAGACGCCTTTCATTGATGGGAGACTACCAGATTTGCAGGGAGTCCACTACTTCTTCAGGTAATGTTTCCCATCCTTTCTCATATGTGTTTCTCATATCTCTCGGCACTCATACTCTATTTTTCTCTCAAAGCCCTTTTCTCACTTTTCTCTCAACACACATCTCTTTATTCTTTAATCTCTCTTTTCTTTCATCCCTTCCCAGGTGTGGCTTATGGATAAGTTGAAGGTAATGGACTCTTGCCCTGAGTACTCAGCTCGAGGTTATTTCTTCCACCACCAGCTAGTGGATTTCCCAAACGAGAGATGATGGTGCGACTGGATGTGTAACAGGTCTGCTGCTAACATAGCCTAGCGTTGCCCCTGGCTTAATCTGACCGAGATGAGTTACAGCATGGCTTGGCAGCCTGGCATTTAGTTGATTGGCCTCACACACTGTGTGTTCTACTTCCCTTTCCAGTTCAGGCGTCAGTTTGGGCATGATCAGACAAGCCCAGAGGAGGGGGTAAAGTACTCGATTTTATTCCTCATCTGAGGTTCATACTTGGCTAGGTACCTTACTGCTTGGAGGACGAGAAAGCCTTTGGCCCCTACCCTTAGTTTCAGTTGTGCCCTTTCTGGCGAGTGTTCGGCTTGGCTTGAGGATGAGGCACAAACCAGGCCCACTTTAGCTTCAAAAGCTTCCACAAGCACGAGCGGGGGATGCAAGAGCACCTGACTCATTTATGCCCCTAGTTTATTACTTTGATCTTTCCTTTCAAGTTTTTTCAATGTAGTAAAAGCCACTTTGATTTGTATCAGAGAGTTGGAGAACTTTGTATTGAAATTAATAAAATTAAAGTTACGAGCACTGGAAATTTTCCTTTTGGTCTAAAAATGGTCTAAATTGTAAAAGGTAAAATTTGAACAAAATCAATTTTTATTAAAACTTTCCAAAACCATTTTCGAAAAGGATCACAACTTGACACGCACGGAATCAATCCACAAGATGTACAACCTTGAATCAAAAGGTCGTAGCTGCCTATTGATTGAACACCAATGCTCAACATCGTAACCAGCTCTTCTCTCAGAGTAGAGATCACAACCGAACTCTTAGGTAATGAACAAATAAAGATGGCCTAATCAGACACATGGACATGACAGTTGATTTGGAGGTGTTTACGGCCGGACTTCAGGATGAAGTTGTCTATGTATCCCAAAGATGGGAATCAGACCTTACGTAGTTCGGTTCAGGTTCACTCGAGTATTAACTCTCTTCTTTTGCGCTCTAACTTTCGCCAAGGCCGCCCTTTAGGGTTTTCAACCTTGCAAGCTCAGTTTTTCTTTATTTCTAATTTTTTATGCTCTAACTTTTGTCTAGGTCGCCCCTTTGGGTTTTCGACCTAACGAGCCTCTTAGGGATAGTATTTCTTCAACTTGTCCATGTTGATCGGTTGGAAAAATTCTATGCCATCTAAGTTCATGAGAATAACAGCTCCACATGACTAGATAGTTTTGATGATGTAAGGACCAGTCCAATTGGGTCTGAACTTGCCCCTAGGGTCATGGATGGGAGCTCGGTTGTCTTTCAGCACTAAATCCCCTTCTTTGAGATTCTGGGACTTAACCTTCTTGTTAAAAGCCCTAGCAATCCTGTGTTAATAGCCCAGAACATGATACAATGCTTTCAGCCTTCTCTAACCAAACAACATCAGTTTTTCAAACCTGCTCTGTTGCCAATCCGCCTCTGCTATTTGACACTCAGCCATAACTCGCAGTGATGGGACTTCTATTTCTAGTGGCAGAACAGCTTCCATCCCATAGACAAGAGAATAAGGAGTTACCCCTGTAGATGTTTGGATTGAAGTTCTATAGCCCCCAAAGTGCAAATGGCAATTTATCTAGCCAGTCCCTATAGGTCCCAACCATCTTCTGCAAAATATGCTTGATGTACTTGTTGGCAGCCTCGATAGCTCCATTGATTTGCGGCCTATATGTAGACGACTTATGAAAAGTCACATTGTATTTCTCCAATAAGTCTATCACCTCTTTCTTGAAGTGGGAGCCATTATCTGAAATGATCTCGTTTAGGACTCCGTATTGGCAAATGATGTTTTTCTGATGAACTCAGCTACATACATTGCTTTCAACACTGCATAGGATTGAGCTTTTACCCACTTTGTGAAGTAATCAATTGCCACCAGAATGTATTCATGCCCATTCGACCCTTTTGGTGTGACTGTGCCGATGATGTCGATTCTCCAGATTGAGAAAGGCCATGGCAAAGTCATGTTGTATAGTTTTGACGGCGGGATATTCATGCGATTAGCATGGATTTGGCATTTGTGGCATCGTTGAGCAAAACCAATATAATCCTCCTCTATGGTGGACTAGTAGTAATCGTGCCTGAGAATCTTCCGGGTTAACATTACTCTATTCATGTGCGCACCGTACTCTCCCCTATGGATGGCTCCTATCAAGCGCTTTGACTCTTCTTCTTCGACACACTACTTGTGCATTCCCAGATGACTTCTCTTGTATAGTTTACCTCCGTAGATGATAAATTGGACGGCCATTCGCTGTATGCCCCTTTTCTCCTTGGCATTTGCCCCTGGTGGATAAATTTCCTTTTCCAAGAAGTTCTAAATATCGTAGTACCAAGGGTTTTTGTCTTGCGCTTCATCTATTGCGGCGATAGCTTCATAGGCTGGCGTGTATCTCTGCTCAATGATAATCGGACGCATCCGGACTCCAAGTGGGATGTCCATTATAGAAGATAGAGTTGATAAAGCATTAGCGAATCTGTTGTTCTCTCTCAGTAGATACGTGAAAGTCAGTTTTTCAAACCTAGGAATCAGAACGTCCAAGGTCTGGTGATAAACCTTCATCTTTTCTTCTTTGATTTTCCAGTCTCTATTTGCTTGAGAAACAACTAGGTTCAAGTCCCCAATAACGTCTAACTTTTTTGCTCCCTAGTTCTAGGGCGGCTTCTAAACCAGCAATACACGTTTCATATTCTACTTCGTTACTGGACACTTTAAACCAGAGTTTGAAGGCTAAAGCTATATGGGAATTGTCGGGTGCTATTAGCAACATACCTATTCCATAACCATATTGCTTGGATGCTACATCAAGGTACATTGTCCCAGTCTCCTCCTCGACTTACAGAATAGCTTCATCTGGGAACAGGTATTCTACTGCTTCATCTCCTTCTACTAGGTAATCTGCCAGGAACTCCGCTACAGCTCTCCCCTTGACCGACTTGCGGGTGACATACTTAAGATCGAATTCGGAGAGAAAAATCAACCAATGAGCTAGTCTACCAGTAAGTGCTGGTTTCTTAAAGAGATATTTGATGGGATCCAATCTCGAAACCAGAATTACTGAGTGAGCTAACAAGTAGTGCCTCAACTTCCTGGTAGCCCATACCAAGGCTAAGCAAGCTTTCTCCAACAGAGTGTAGCGAGTCTTATAACCCAGCATTTTCTTGCTTAAGTAGTAGATGCTTTCTCTACCCTATCCTCAGATTCCTGAGCAAGCATGCATCTCATTGTGGTGTCTGTGTCAGACAGATACAGAATCAAAGGCTTCCCCGGCTCTAGCGGCGACAGCACAAGCAGATTTTGAAGATGCTGCTTAATCTGCTCAAAAGTGAATTGACATCGATCATCCCATCGAAATTTCTTTCCTTTCTTCAGGAGACCAAAAAGTGGTTCACAAGTCAAGGTTAATTTGGAAATAAACCGTCTTATGAATTGCACTTTACCCAAAAAGCCTCGCACATCTTTTTCAGTCCTTGGTGGTGGCATTTCTAGGATGGCCTTGATTTTGGAAGGATCTACTTCGATGCCTCTTTGTGTGATAAAAAAGCCTAGCATTTTCCCTACTGTTACACCGAAAGTACACTTCTGCGGATTCAACCTCGGTTTGTATTCTCTGATTCGTTGAAAGAATTTCTTCTAGGTGGTGTAGTGGCCCTCTCTTTCTTTGGACTTAACAATCATGTCGTCCACGTACACCTCGACTTCTTTGTGGATCATATCGTGTAGAATGGTGGTTGTAACCCTTTGATAAGTGGCCCCAGCATTCTTCAGCCTAAACGGCATCATCCTATAGCAGTAGGTTCCCCATGGCGTAGTGAAGGCGGTTTTCTCTCTGTCTTCGGGCACCATCAGAATCTGGTTATACCCAAAAAATCCATCAATGAAGGAGAGCAATGCATGGCCTACGGTGAAGTCTACCAATTCATCAATTTGTGGCAGGGGAAAATCATCCTTTGGACTAGCCTTATTCAGATCGTTGAAGTCCACACAGACTCTAATTCTGCCATCCTTCGTTGGGACTGGAACAATATTGGCCAACCACATTGGATACTCAGACACAAGCAATAACCCTGCCTCAATCTGTTTGGTAACTTCTTCATTAATTTTCAAAGCCCAATTCGGACGTATTCTTTGTAACTTCTACTTGACGGGCCGGGCCTCGGGGTCAAGAGGGATCCGATGCTATACAATCTCAGGATCGATTGTGTATGTTCGTGAGGACCACGCGAAAACATCTTTGAAATCTTTTAATAAAGTGACTAAGCGCTCGCCTCCAAGACAACATGGACCCGATCCGACCAAACGGATTCTTCTCAAGACCACATTAAAAGCAATGATTTCATCAAGAAGGGTTTTGCAAACCTCTCATCCTCTCGATTAATCAAAATTTTCAAAACCAGAGGAATTCTTTTCTCATCGTTGTCATTAAAATTCTAAAAATCTTGATCAATGCAATAAACAAGCGGCGTAGAGAAATACTCAGAGTCAGCAGCATTCTCATTCATAAGATCCAGCTCATCTAGCTCTTCGGTTACAACCGACTTAAAAGCAAAAGAAAAAGAGGACCTGGACAAGACCTTGGTATCCGGGTTATCACCCTCAGGAATACCAGACTCGTACTTAGAAGAACCGGAATCTGATTCATACTCCACAGACTTTGTGGAATCAGATTCTGGCTCATCACTCGACTCAGAACTAGACAGGTAGCTCTCTTCTAGCTGCCAGACAAGAGATGGTGCTTTAGATGCATCCAAAATACTACTAGATGGGTTCATACCCGGTTGGTCCCCTATCATGGAGATGGTAAGGTTATCCCTTAAGCTCTCTGAGTTGACCGGAGGATCTATAAGGAGACATGCCAGTGCTGTCCCAACTCCAAACTCGCTGTTGTCTGAGTCATTTTTTATGCTCCTTTCAACTTCGGCAGTTGGCCCAGCCTTTTCCTCATCATTACTTTCTTGTAGCTGTAGATCAAAGAAGATTTCAAAGCCAGGAACACGCTGTTTCGTAGAATTCATCCAGGGCTTGGGAAAGCTGCAAAAGGGAAAATCTTCTCCCTCTTGAACAAAGTGACCATTTAGTGTTCCCTGGATTAGCCAGTGAACGAGTTCATAGCATTTTCCAGCCTGCTTGGCTCTAGCTCTGCTTGCCATCGCTTTTCTTTTCCTGACCCAATCCTCTTTGGTGGGCATAGAGTCAAGACCAAAGGCATATGGATTATGTGGCATATCGGCCAATGTTGTGATGCCTTTCCGGCCATTTCTTCCCAGTCCCATTCCTGGCATGTGTAGCAGCTTGTTCATGAAATAGATTGATTAGGCATTGATACACATGCCTTTATCCGCTGCTAAGATGTTTTGCACCACTCGGGCCTCGGCCAGAGTAAACCTTAAGAGAAAAACATCCTCTTCGCTGTGTATGATTTCCAACATCGGTGTAGTCACTTCTGGCAGAGGATGTATGGATGAATTTCCAAAGACGATTGCCACTCCCTTCCTATGACGGTATTTTAGCATTTGGTGAAGGGTAGAAGAGACTGCTTTCATAAGGTGCAGTCAATGCCTTCCTAGCAGTAAGTTGAAAGTAGCAGACACGTCTAGGATATAGAACTCAACATCCTGTTGAGCCGGACCCACCTGAACTCAGATTTGTACTGTGTCCATCACCTCCCTACTGGTATTATCATATGCCCGAATCACTTGGGTTGTGGGCACGAAGTTTGCTGGTTTTAGGCTGATGGCATAAGCCGTGCGAGACGGACAGACATTGATAGCTGACCTGGTGTCGACCAACACAACTAGCACCTGTTTTTCTCTACACTCAATAGATATGTATAGAGGTTTGTTATGTGCTGAGCTTTCTGGCGGCATTTCTTTCTTAAAAAAGGTTAGGGTTGGGCTGGCACCACCTGGGAAAACTAATCCTGCAAGCTGCTTAGGGGTGGTGTCAATGGACAGTTTGGCTTTTGTCACAACCCAAACCCGCCCCTATAGGTTTGGCACCGTAACCGACCAGTAATCTGAGGATTACCTACGGCCTCTAAACAGATTAACAAAATATTAGGGACTAGCGGAAGCAAATAATAATATACAACGTCCATTGAGCTGTGCAGACTTATATGAGACAGAAAAATTTTAAACTTTTTATTTACATATATACACATGACTTGAAGAACCAAGCAAGAAAACATAACTGAACTTAAACTTTACATCACATAACGACAACACTTAGCATATCCGGAACCTCCACGGGAGGCACATAGGTTGGCTGACAGAACAGATTCTAAACAGATGCCTCTAAGCCTGGTCACGCGCCTGATCACCTACATACATAAATAATAGAGTGAGATAAAGCCCAGTGAATAATAACAGAGTAAAGGGTTTAATGAATGATGTCCATCACAGAGTTAGAAATCAGAGTTTATATCAGAAACATAATCTTATCAGAAATAGAGTCTTATGCATTTTCAGTTTTCAAATCAGAAACAGATTCAGATACATACTCATATTCATATTCAGATTTTGCATAAGATCATACGTGGTACACCCATTAGCTAACAGATCAGATAGGTCTAGAGACCACAGACAGAGTTGGTACCAACGACCAGGAGGGTCCATATCTTGCGCGCAAGTAGCCATGGTATTATTTTCCATGTGCAAGGGCATACAGATAACCACAAGATTGTTTCCGCAGGGCCGACATGATAACCATGGTATTGTTTCCCGGCAAGGGCCAGATCTGATAACCACGGGCAAGGGCCAGATCCACGGTATTATTTCCCCCGGGTAAGGGCCAGATACTAAGGGTGCCACAATACCTTTCAGAAAATTGGACATTCATTCATAAATCATAAAGTAGCATTTCAGAAAACAGATCATCTCACATCAGTCTGAAAAATACTTAAAGTTAAACATAACTTTACAAAGTTATTACTCATAGAGGGTTGCAGAGGCAAATCAGACAGACTGGATATATCAGATAAATCAGGCAGACAATGGCGCGTGACCTACACAAACATATAACATATACACATTGAAATACAATATTACTCCCTTGATTAAATTAGTCCTTTCTAGTCTTTATAGTCCGAAGTTCTACTACGTTCATTCTTTCTCATTTAAATAAACCAGGTTCTTATTTCACATATTCTTTCATTACTAAGTCATTCTTTTCCAAATAGATTGATCCTTTACTTGGCTTCTTTAACAATTACCAGACGATCAATAATTCATTCTTTAACTAACTAATCTATGTTGATTAGTAGCTTATTGATCTTTATTGAGTCATAAATCATGTCTAGAATGTTTTGGAAAGAGATGAGGATAAAAATATGAACCAAATGCAACCTTCCAAAATGTGCTGAAAATGGGGTTTTCGCTCGAGCGCCACTTTGGTCGCTCGAGCGAGCTGTAAAATTTGAAAAACTACTGGGAGCTTGATTTTCACGCTCGAGCGAACAACGAAAATTCTGAAATTCTAGAATTGAAATTAAAGTTCAAATTTGGTATTTAAAGCTTCAAAACATACACTTTAGTATACCAACACAGAAAACCATTTATTCAAGTCATAAATTGCTAAATCACTTATTCAAAAATTATTTATTCAAAATCATACCCCAATTGCCAAATTTAGTTTGAAATCATTTTCTCCATAACAAGCCAAATCCCAACTCAAAATGATTAATTTCTAACTTAATCTCCATAAATTGAACAAGACTCCAAACTCTCATTTTCTTTTTAGTTACATAAAATTGATTTCAAGCTCTTTCTACTTTCCTTTCAAGCATGAAATTAAAGTCATAAATTTCTTAGGAAATTATTCACATGCATGAAATTGACATCAAAATTACTAGTTTTATACTTTTATAAATTTTCCAACTAGTTTCCATAATCTTAAACTTAACTTAATTTATAACCTCAATTTAATTCATAACCATAGATGTCCCAAAATATGTTTAATTTAAATAAAATTTCAAATTACAAGTATGGATTAAAATCTAATTATAAAATCAACACTTTGTCTAATATTAGGATTAATTCTAATTTTCCATAAACTTGATGTTTATAAAACATTTCATTTTTCTTTTCAAAATATGAGATTGAATTAATCCAAATCCCTCAAAATCCATGATGTATGCAATACAAATAGGTCCAATTTTATTAGTAATAACAACATCAACTTAATTATGAATTACACAAATCAATCTCTTAGAAAATCAACTTAACTCAATTTCTAACCAAATATATAATTCATAATTATGGGTGTTCTAAAATGTATTTAAATTGAATAAAACTTTTCAATTCAATTACATGCATGGATTAAACAAATTCCTAGTTTTCATTATAAAATCAAAACTTTAGGATTAGTTCTCAAATTTCCATAGACTTAATTTTAGTTCCAAAATCATCATTTTCTTATCAATTTCCTAACAAACATTGAACATATGCAATTTAAATAAAACTAACTTATTTAATATATTCCAAAATTTGTTTAAATTAAACAAAATTCTTAAATTACATTACTTGCATGCATGGGTTAATAATCAAAATCAAACCCCCCATTTCATGAACTCATGGCTTCCAAACATTTCTTCAAACTCAAATTAATTAACTTGCATGTACAACCCAACCTCAAATTATGATCATAGAGCTTCCAAAACATATTTAAATTGAATAAAATAAAAACCCTCAAATTAGATTTACATGCATAGATTAAGAACCCAAAATCAAACTAATTAATTTGATCTACAAGGAATTTGGGGACTAATTGACTTAAACACACTTTCCATGAAACTTTCTTGAAACTCATTTCACCCCAAAACCCCTTCAACATTCATCTTAAATCATCTCAAAACTCATCTTAAATTAATTTATATCTACATTATTTAAACAATAGTAGAAAAAGGATGAGATTTCTTACTCTAGGATAATTTTTCCACAATTTTTGACTTAAATCTTGACATTCCCCAAGGCTTTCTTCTTCCTTTTTTTTTCCTCCTTCTTCGGTCTCTTCCTCTCACCGTGCTCACCCTTCCATTCTCTTTTTCTAACTCTGCTTCAAAGAGATTCAAGGGCACCATGTTGACTTCATTTGTCATTTTTTTTATTTTATTTTTATTTTTTATTCACTAGTGGGGCACTTGTCCACCTAACATGACTCCATATTTCATTTGCTTAGCTCACTAGTCACATTTTAATTTAATTAAACATTATTTAGCCTTGATTAATCATAATTAGCACACAAGTTAATTAATCATAACTAATTACAATTCCTACATGATTTAATTAGTCTGATTGGCTTCCAATAGAGTTCAATTAATTATATTTGAATTTATCCATCTGAATCAGACTTTTAATCGAACTCCTAAAAGGTTCCAAATATTAAATTAAATTTATTGTCATTAATAATTTTGATTTCCCAAATCATTTAGGCCTTCAATTCCTGATCAGACCCAATTTCCATCAATAAATTAGAAATTCGAATTGGACGCATCGTAATTAAATTTAATTTATAATAACCAGAATTCCCAATCCTCATGACTTAATCAACCTCAATTAGGATCTAATTAATCGAATCTCAATTTCACTAAACTGAATTGAATATTTAATTAAACTCCCAAATGGGTCCGTAATTAAAATTTAATTGATTCGATTTCTTAACTTCACTTCCTTAAGCCATTTGGACCCTTAATTTCTAATTCCAAAATAATCCTTCAATAAAATCATATACGAGTCAGATTCCACAATTCTCATAAATCCTAAATAAATTATAATACTTGGCAATTAAATTTCAAATCCTCTTAATTAATCAAGTACTAATCATTATACGTGATGGGGTTATTACAGCCTTCCCTCCTTAGGAAGTTTGGTCCTCCAAACTTAAGATTCTTGTACAGAAAATCAGTCATATAACTTGATCTCACTTCAGTTCCTCCCCTAGGTAACTCCTTTTTCATTGGACTTCTTCACGTAAATTGAACTTATTCCCAATCACTTAATGGTTAATAACCCAAATTGGCAGTTCATTATTGTTTCTATTGACATCAATCATACACCTCATATACTTTAATTTATCAATCCATAGTTCATATACTTCCAATAATAGGAGATTTCTTGTAAGAAATGTTCATGATTCTCCTTAGCTTCAAACTGATCAAATTATTTTGCTATCGACATGATGGATTCTTCAAATTAAAATTAATATTCAGCGCATTATCAATAACAAACACAATTTCTCGATGCATCAGTCCTCTTAACAAGAATATAATCCCGACATCCTTGCTATGCAATCTGTAATTCACCCTATCCCCAAAGAACAGACATTAACTTTTATTGACTATGGTCACGGTTCTTAAGTTATGCACATAGTGTACTTTCTCCAAAGAAGGTTCCACATGTTAATCTATAACAGAAATTTCCGAATTATATGGAAATGCAATCATATATTAATGGTCCCACTTCCAAAAGACATCTTGGACGACAATTATGATGGTAATTTCAAAATAGAGAAGCACATTGGATTTTAATTAGAAGCATATTTAACAGAAATTCCTTAACTTTGATCAATAGTCGTGGTAGTTTAGGGCTACACTTTTCAATTTTCCTCAAATCATTACAATTAGCCAATCAAAATTCCTATGTTCCCAAAGGTTCCTTAAGAAATATGCGCTTGTTATTCTAACGATTTTTACTTCCTTATTTCCTATTACGCTTTCTTTCTTCCGTTCGACACTAGAATTGAATTTATTTGCAATAGGTTAGCTATCTAATATCGGATTCAAAATTTAGATTTAATTGTGCCCACAAGATTATAATATCCTTCGTTTCTAATCGCTATTCCAATAGGGAATTATTGTGTTTTCCTTTCTAGAAGTCTATACTTTGACTTTGCAGCTTAAGTTAATTATAAATGTTTCCTTCAACGTTAGAAAATTCAATAGCGATACGATTTTATAAATTGGGTCTTTCCTTTCTAACTCTCATAGGTTTCTGTCTCCTAAAGTGGAGTACAATTTTCTTTCTATTCAAACGAGGTCCCAAAACACATAGCTTTGTTAGACTAAACATAAATCCCAATTATTTTCGATATTCATCAATTGGTCAAGTCTTGCTCATATTCTTCTAATTTTGACAATGCCAAGTCAAGTCTTAGCGGTGTGTTAATCATTTCTAGCAATTTCAGGTTGAGTTCTAAATGGTCCAACAAATGGGTTCCATCTATATCAAACAACACGTAACATCGCTTGTAACAAAACATGGAATGAATTGAGTTCATCAATTGAAATCTTTCAGAGCCTCTAGGGCTGCTTACTAACATTCTCATAACACAAGGATGACATTCTTGACCAAACAGAGGAATAACCGCCCCTGAGTCGAAGCACACCCGTTCATGACCGTCGGTGGCGAATTCAAATCGGTTACACAACCCAATTCGCATAAGACCGCTTGGCAGAGATCTCTCATACTTAGTACTGCGAAAGTTTAGAGTCCTCCAGTACAAGGGACTTTCCAAGAATGTCATCAAAACAAAGTCAATATTTGATACAGAACTAATGGATCATCATTCCTGCTTGATCAAATACTTTTTCAAAACAAAGCAAAGCAAAGCTTCATCAAAATACTATAACATAGCTTTATAAAAAGAAATGTCACTCACACATAAACTGTTAACTTCAAGCAGTCTCACTTGTACTTAAGCACCATCCTTAACCGATTTAATCATTTCAGCTTTTTCTTAGATTGGGATAGTCTTTTATTTGATGCTCAACTTCTCACATTTCCAGCAATTCGATGACACAGTCCCCAATGAATCTTGTGACATATTGACATACTAGAATAACTTACTTCTCTTACAACCTTGCCTAGAATTACTCATCTTTCTTACCACAAAATTCTTAGTTCTCTTCTTTGATTCACTTTTCACTCCCCCACTTAAACTCCTTCTTTTGATCTTGCCATGTAGTGTGGGATTCACAGTTTTCACCACGATCTCTAGTACTTCTTCTACTTCACTTAATCACTCTGATAAAGACTCAATTTCCACTCCATTCACACTTTCACTATTTATTCCTAATGATGGAAGATGAGGGTTGAACACAAGAAAATGGTTGATAACACTTGGGTTAATTTAATTGACTTAAGTTATAACACAAAACACGTATCATATACAAGTAGAAATACACATATAGGCATATAAGGACACTGGTAGGGTATCCTATTCATTCCCCAGGAATTTACCAAGAATTTCCGATTTGAAGCTACGCTGGCCGAACGTGATTCCAATCGGACTTTCAAGGTCATTCGGCAAAGGCATGAGACTCTACGGTTTGACATTCCACAAAATAAGTTCCCACCAAATTGTACTATCTTACATGTCAAATGACTCTTCTCATCCTCAATTACCATAGCTCCGCATATTTCATTGATCAACAACTTCCTCAATTTCAAAATATTCTCATAGTTTAATTTAACATACAATCCATATAGCTTCCAAGACTTTCATCAAAGATCCTAATCTCTCATAACACCATGTTTTCAAAAATCAACATACTTGTACTCCCCAATGTTCTAGCTAAAAATTTTGATTTCCTTATCACATTTGAAATTTCTCAATATCTCAATAATTCTTAGCTTTTAGCCTCATTCCCAAACTACGTAAACACAGTCCAGTTCCCTTATAATCACCACAATCCCACAATAGCTCATACTACTTAGTTCCAATACTTAAGCATATTACACAAACATATATGCATATTCCTAAATGCACAACTTCTTACTTACTTACTAGATGCATGGAACTTAGATCCGTTCTAGACATTCTAGTGCTCAATGGACACGTGTGTGAGAAATTAACGCGTGCTCTGATACCACTCTGTCACGACCCAAACCCGCCCCTATAGGTTTGGCACCGTAACCGGCCAGTAATCCGAGGATTACCTACGGCCTCTAAACAGATTAACAAAATATTAGGGGCTAGCGGAAGCAAATAATAATATACAACGTCCATTGAGCTGTGCAGACTTATATGAGACAGAAAAATTTTAAACTTTTTATTTACATATATACACATGACTTGAAGAACCAAGCAAGAAAACATAACTGAACTTAAACTTTATATCACATAACGACAACACTTAGCATATCCGGAACCTCCACGGGAGGCACATAGGTTGGCTGACAGAACAGATTCTAGACAGATGCCTCTAAGCCTGGTCACGCGCCTGATCACCTACATACATAAATAATAGAGTGAGATAAAGCCCAGTGAATAATAACAGAGTAAAGGGTTTAATGAATGATGCCCATCACAGAGTTAGAAATCAGAGTTTATATCAGAAACATAATCTTATCAGAAATAGAGTCTTATGCATTTTCAGATTTCAAATCAGAAACAGATTCAGATACATAATCATATTCATATTCAGATTTTGCATAAGATCATACGTGGTACACCCATTAGCTAACAGATCAGATTGGTCTAGAGACCACAGACAGAGTTGGTACCAATGACCAGGAGGGTCCATATCTTGCGCGCAAGTAGCCATGGTATTATTTCCCACAGGCAAGGGCCAGATACAGATAACCACGGTATTGTTTCCCCCGGGGAAGGGCCAGATACGGATAACCACAGTATTGTTTCCCTCGGGCAAGGGCCAGATCCACGGTATTATTTCCCCCGGGTAAGGGCCAGATACTAAGGGTGCCACAATACCTTTCAGAAAATTGGACATTCATTCATAAATCATAAAGTAGCATTTCAGAAAACAGATCATCTCACATCAGTCCGAAAAATACTTAAAGTTAAACATAACTTTACAAAGTTATTACTCATAGAGGGTTGCAGAGGTAAATCAGACAGACTGGATATATCAGATAAATCAGGCAGACAATGGCGCGTGACCTACACAAACATATAACATATACACATTGAAATACAATATTACTCCCTTGATTAAACTAGTCCTTTCTAGTCTTTATAGTCCGATGTTCTACTACGTTCATTCTTTCTCATTTAAATAAACCAGGTTCTTATTTCACATATTCTTTCATTACTAAGTCATTCTTTTCCAAATAGATTGATCCTTTACTTGGCTTCTTTAACAATTACCAGACGATCAATAATTCATTCTTTAACTAACTAATCTATGTTGATTAGTAGCTTATTGATCTTTATTGAGTCATAAATCATGTCTAGAATGTTTTGGAAAGAGATGAGGATAAAAATATGAACCAAATGCAACCTTCCAAAATGTGCTGAAAATGGGGTCTTCGCTCGAGCGCCACTTTGGTCGCTCGAGCGAGCTTTAAAATTTGAAAAACTACTGGGAGCTTGATTTTCACGCTCGAGCGAGACTTCCCTCGCTCAAGCGAACAACGAAAATTCTGAAATTCTAAAATTGAAATTAAAGTTCAAATTTTGTATTTAAAGCTTCAAAACATGCACTTTAGTATACCAACACAGAAAACCATTTATTCAAGTCATAAATTGCTAAATCACTTATTCAAAAATCATTTATTCAAAATCATACCCCAATTGCCAAATTTAGTTTGAAATCATTTTCTCCATAACAAGCCAAATCCCAACTCAAAATGATTAATTTCTAACTTAATCTCCATAAATTGAACAAGACTCCAAACTCTCATTTTCTTTTTAGTTACATAAAATTGATTTCAAGCTCTTTCTACTTTCCTTTCAAGCATGAAATTAAAGTCATAAATTCCTTAGGAAATTATTCACATGCATGAAATTGACATCAAAATTACTAGTTTTATACTCTTATAAATTTTCCAACTAGTTTCCATAATCTTAAACTTAACTTAATTTATAACCTCAATTTAATTCATAACCATAGATGTCCCAAAATATGTTTAATTTAAATAAAATTTCAAATTACAAGTATGGATTAAAATCTAATTATAAAATCAACACTTTGTCTAATATTAGGATTAATTCTAATTTTCCATAAACTTGATGTTTATAAAACATTTCATTTTTCTTTTCAAAATATGAGATTGAATTAATCCAAATCCCTCAAAATCCATGATGTATGCAATACAAATAGGTCCAATTTTATTAGTAATAACAACATCAACTTAATTATGAATTACACAAATCAATCTCTTAGAAAATCAACTTAACTCAATTTCTAACCAAATATATAATTCATAATTATGTGTGTTCTAAAATGTATTTAAATTGAATAAAACTTTTCAATTCAATTACATGCATGGATTAAACAAATTCCTAGTTTTCATTATAAAATCAAAACTTTAGGATTAGTTCTCAAATTTCCATAGACTTAATTTTAGTTCCAAAATCATCATTTTCTTATCAATTTCCTAGCAAACATTGAACATATGCAATTTAAATAAAACTAACTAATTTAATATATTCCAAAATTTGTTTAAATTAAACAAAATTCTTAAATTACATTACTTGCATGCATGGGTTAATAATCAAAATCAAACCCCCCATTTCATGAACTCATGGCTTCCAAACATTTCTTCAAACTCAAATTAATTAACTTGCATGTACAACCCAACCTCAAATTATGATCATAGAGCTTCCAAAACATATTTAAATTGAATAAAATAAAAACCCTCAAATTAGATTTACATGCATAGATTAAGAACCCAAAATCAAACTAATTAATTTGATCTACAAGGAATTTGGGGACTAATTGACTTAAACACACTTTCCATGAAACTTTCTTGAAACTCATTTCACCCCAAAACCCCTTCAACATTCATCTTAAATCATCTCAAAACTCATCTTAAATTAATTTATATCTACATTATTTAAACAATAATAGAAAAAGGATGAGATTTCTTACTCTAGGATAATTTTTCCACAATTTTTGACTTAAATCTTGACATTCCCCAAGGCTTTCTTCTTCTCCCCTTTTTTTTTCCTCCTTCTTCCCGGTCTCTTCCTCTCAGCCGTGCTCACCCTTCCATTCTCTTTTTCTAACTCTGCTTCCAGCAGATTCAAGGGCACCATGTTGACTTCATTTGTCATTTTTTTTATTTTATTTTTATTTTTTATTCACTAGTGGGGCACTTGTCCACCTAACATGACTCCATATTTCATTTGCTTAGCTCACTAGTCACATTTTAATTTAATTAAACATTATTTAGCCTTGATTAATCATAATTAGCACACAAGTTAATTAATCATAACTAATTACAATTCCTACATGATTTAATTAGTCTGATTGGCTTCCAATAGAGTTCAATTAATTATATTTGAATTTATCCATCTGAATCAGACTTTTAATCGAACTCCTAAAAGGTTCCAAATATTAAATTAAATTTATTGTCATTAATAATTTTGATTTCCCAAATCATTTAGGCCTTCAATTCCTGATCAGACCCAATTTCCATCAATAAATTACATATTCGAATTGGACGCATCGTAATTAAATTTAATTTATAATAACCAGAATTCCCAATCCTCATGACTTAATCAACCTCAATTAGGATCTAATTAATCGAATCTCAATTTCACTAAACTGAATTGAATATTTAATTAAACTCCCAAATGGGTCCGTAATTAAAATTTAATTGATTCGATTTCTTAACTTCACTTCCTTAAGTCAGTTGGACCCTTAATTTCTAATTCCAAAATAATCCTTCAATAAAATCATATACGAGTCAGATTCCACAATTCTCATAAATCCTAAATAAATTATAATACTTGGCAATTAAATTTCAAATCCTCTTAATTAATCAAGTACTAATCATTATACGTGATGGGGTTATTACAGCTTTGTCCATTGTTGATAGTATAGCCTGTCGATCTACCCGGGAGGCCATAAGAAGACCCCAGATCAAAATATCGGCTTATATCTTTTTTAGTTGCTTCAACACTGCGTCTTCCTCTAACTGTTTCTCTTTCTGTTTGTCAACCTCTCTATCTTTCCTATAGGCCTCAGCTTGGTCTAAGTGCGGTGGCTTGAAATACTGTCCACTTCTTGTTATGTGGTCTATCTCTTTAGAGTACCAAGTGTTGTCTAAAAGGGACTCATCCCAATCTTCATCGATGTGAGCCAGATGTAGATCGTCATCTCCCCATCATATACCTCCAGCGATCGACAAACAATTGTCCGACTCCGTTCTGATCACTTTCACATCATAAGTATCCTCCGCAAGATGTTGGGCTATTCCAGCTTTCTGGTTGTTTTTAACTCTCTCTTGTTCAAATCGCTTTAACGTAGCTTCCTGTTTTGTGTCCATGGTACTCACAGTGCCCAATTCCTGAGGTGAATCATTCATGCTAGTGTTCGTTGGCAGTTTCCCCTTTTTATTGGCCATTCCGGCCACTGTAGCAAATCCTGTTTTCCTTTCCTTGGGTTTTGTTCCAGTTCCTTCCTCCTTGTCCGGTTCATCACTCAACCACCCAGAGTTGTCCGTCGACCCATTCAAATCGAACCAGTCAATCTGCACATCCCCTTGATCTTGTTCATTGAAGAATTGCAGGTTGTCTAAGTCCTCCTCAAGCTCCACCAAATCATTCAAACCTTGGCTTGGGCTATCCTCCCTAACCACATTGACCTCCGTTATAGTTGGTAATACCACTTCTGACTTGACTTGATTAATCGGTACAATATAGCACCACGGATCACATACTCTCTCTTAGTCAAATCCTTAGAGCACTTAGGCAGCAGACTCGTACTTTTCTCTAAGGCCAGCTTCTTTTCTTCTACCACTGTCACCATCACAGGTTCAGGTTGAAGTGTGGATGTGTCCATCATGCACAAATTTGTGCTTTCAAGAATGAACAATATCGGTCTAGGTAGGTGGGAAAAGGGTAATATATACGCTGGGGTCATAGGGGAATGCCAGCGTATGGATTAGGTTTAGATTGTGAGGTGGGGGAACTTGATTGTGGACCGGGAGAGGGTTGGTAGTTACATTTGGCTTTTGAGGTGGTGTGAATACCATGTTGTCGATGAGGTCTTGAAACTCACGACGCAGCCTGAAGCATTGGTTGATGTCGTGACCGTACTGCTGGTGAAATGCATAGTACTTGGCTGGGTTATGTTTTGGTGGAAGAGGATCGAGTAGCGGGTAGGGCTCTAACGGGTTGAGGTGTTCCTTTTTAATCAACACCCTCAAGGCTTGAGATGAAGGCATATAAAGTGGGGTGAATGTCCTCTGGGATGGGGCCGGGTTGTTTGAAGTTTGTGGAGTTGTGCTGGCAAAGGGATTGGCGGTCTTGGCTGTGATGGTGACAACACTCACATTTGACGGCCGCGCAATTGTGCTACCACTAGTGGTTGCATTGGAACTGCACACAAAAGGCCTTTTGGCCTGCTCTTTCCCATCAATGATTAACTCCAGTTTCATGGCATCTTTAATCTGAACTCCCATCTCATGGAACTCGATGAACGTGAACAAGGGTAAGACGATCATTTTCTACAACAACT
Source organism: Camellia lanceoleosa (assembly GCA_025200525.1). NCBI lineage: Eukaryota > Viridiplantae > Streptophyta > Magnoliopsida > Ericales > Theaceae > Camellia > Camellia lanceoleosa. The sequence continues at coordinate 401,746 of JANUSC010000090.1, read as the reverse complement.
TCCCGTGCAGATTGTGAACTACTATCATTATCTGATCTTTCTCTGAAGGTCGTGTAGTCATCACTGAAGCCTTGGCCCTCCACTTTGTTACGAATTCTGAAAAGCCCTCATTTGGCTCCTGGCGCGTTGCCTCGAGATCGCAAGTTGTCACTTCGATTTGTGTGTTGTACGAGTACTGTGTAATAAAGGCCTCAGCCATTTCCTCCCAACTCTACTTCATAGAATCCTTCAGCTTCACATACCAGATAGCTGTTATCCTCGACAGGGTCCAAACAAAGAGAGAGAGCTTCTGTAATCCGGTCAGGCCCATCGGTTGTAGGATATCTGAAAATAGCCGAAGATAAACCATAGGGTCTCCAGAACCATCGAATCTATCGATATGCGACATTTTGAACCGATTTGGCAATGTCACTGCAAAGTCATATACCTATCTTCTATGTCAAGAATAGAATCAACACCCTATGCTCTCTTGAAAAGCTTCTCCAACTTGTTGACCTTAAGCACAGTTGGGTCAACCTCAAACTTAAATGGAGCTTCGGTTTGATACACATGCGCTTTGGAGGCTTGTGGTGAGATCACCACCTAAGTTGCCCCGATTCTCACCGGGCATTAGCAAGATGGATCGTGCTCGGTCTGGGATACTTGTAGGAGGTGCATGAGATGCAGAAGCCGTTGTCGATTGTGGCTATTGTTGTTGCAGCCTATTTATGACCTCAGCCTAGCGTGTTGTGACCTCGGCTTGATGAGCAGCGTCTTGCTGTATGGTTTCAACTGTTTGCTGAAGGTGATGGATTAGGTCTTCCATGCTAACTGGGGGATATTGGGCCATCGAAATGGGTGAAATGATTTCGTACTGGACTAGATGTAAAAGATTGAGCTTGACTAGATGCAGGTGAAGTGAAGGGTGACTGCTGGACTTGTGAATTGTGCCTAACTCTTCTCCGTCTAGTAACTAGGGGGAGCGAAACAAACACAGGCTGTCCCCTAACATGATCTCCGGATTTGTAAAGCCTCCTGACATGGGTCCAGCGCGCTTGGGGGATATCTGAACTGTCCGAAGCTATGATGTTATACTACCTAGCAAAAAGAAAGCAGTAATGTAGACACCCCATTTTTGACCACCCTTAAGATTTGGGCGCTTTATTTTGAACACCCGATGATGAAAGTTACATTGTGTAATCTTTTGAATTCTTTGCTAAGAAATTTAGATTCAAGCTCTAATCCCAAACCTTGCACCCCATTTTGGCCAAACTATTTTAGACCTTAAAACCCTCTTTTCAAAATATTTTCCCAAATTCTTTGATGATGTTCGAGGCTCGCATTTCGTTTAAAACATTGCACTTTTCGATAAACCGAGTAGGGACAAAGTGGAAATGAATGGAAGAGAGGTGAACTCTTTAAAAAATCTTTTAAAAATTCTTATTTATAGGTTTGGATTTGAAGAAAATAGGAGGGGTTGGAAGAAAACTAGTTTAGGAAATGTGAGCATCAAACCATTAAGAAAGAACTGAGCAGCCTTCACAAACTAGGTCTATCTCTTTGCACACTTAGATTTTAGTTGTGAGGCCACCACCATTGGAAATTAGACTTCTGGGGCTTCACTTTGGACTCAAGAATCATCTAAAACCAAGTTCAGATGGCGGAGATGTGGCTATTAGAAGTTGGGCATCAATCTGGTTAAGATAGAAATGAGAAACCTTTACTAAAATAGGAATATCTCTTTACACACTTAGAATTTAGATGTGAGGTTACCACCATTGGAAAGTAGACTTCTGGGGCTTCAATTTAGACTCAAGAATCATCTAAAACCGAGTCTGGATGAGGGAGATATTCCCGTTTGAAGTCAGGCCTAAAGTGCAGTCATTGAGACCCGGCCGGGTCCATCGAGAACCGGCCGAGCCTCGATGAAAATTTCTCCAGAGTGTTTTTTTTTTTACCTTGTCTTGTTTATTGAGGCCCAACTGTGCATTATTGAGGCCCGGTTGTGTGTTTCAAGGACCGGCCGGGCCTCGATGGCGTCAAACAGATAGTTGGCGGGAATTGAACAAATATCTTTGTTTGAAGATATTTTTGATCTTTTTTGCTCAAATTCTATAAGTAGAACCTTTTCCTTCAGATTAGAAAAAACCTTCCAAGAGGCTTAGACATTGATGAGCTATTCTTGAACCTCCTTGAACCTTCAAGCCTCTTTTATTTTCCAAATCAACTTTTCGCCCTCCATACACCATTAAAGCTTGGATTTGAAGCTTTCTTGTAGAGAATTTACAACATATTTTCATAACCTAGAGGGTTAGGAAATATTTCCAAAAGCTTTGAAGTTTTTTGAAAGCTAAGAACATCCATTTTGCTTCCAAACTTCATATCACCTTTTAACTATACATACACAATACATACACCATTGGAGCTTGTTCTTGAAGCTTTTTGTTGAACTTTCAAAGCTAATTTCAAAAACTTGAGGGTATTGGAATCAAATTTATTAACTAAGAGCTTACCTCTCTTTCAAAGGTATAATTTTGCACTTTCTTCTTTCAACTTCTTCTACTCTTTTTCTCTATTTTTCTTGTCTTTATATATTGATTTTCAGAGTTTGTAAAGGCTGAAAAACATGATTTAAAAGTCTCAAAAGTTGAGGGGTTTAGCCACCTTTCCTTCATTTTGTTTACTAGCTTTATATCTCTTGCTTTTGTCTATTTTTTTGTGCTCTTTAAACACACTTTTAGCCACTATTTTTGGACTGTATGTGAACTATTTTGAGGCTGAAACATGTGATTTAAAATTACAAAAAGTTGAGGGGTTAGCCACCCCTCCTTAGGCTTTGTTCCATAGCTTTTTCTCTACTCTTTTTACTTACTTACTTTCTCTTGCTTTTAGCTACTGTTTTTCAGCTATTAGGGGCTATTTTAGGGCTGTTTTAATTTATTTAAATAGCTTATGCTTTGATTAGTTTGCTTGTTGTCTTATATGTTCATATACATAGCTCATTGCATGTTTGTTCTAGCTTTTCTTCAAGTAATTTCCTTGTTTAAGAGCCTCATTTTAATAATCAACTTACCATTTATTTTTTTCATTTGAGAGTTACTTCAAATGGTTGATGGTTATTCAGCACATGAACTAGAGTTTTGTGCTTAATGGCTTAATCTCTACGGAGATTCATTGTCAACGGTGTGATCTCTCTTTCATGTTGAGAATTACTTCCCATTTGACGCTTCTCTCCTTTTAGAGGACTTAATCACCATGGACAATTGGACTAAAGAATGGCAAGGCTTCATAAAATTGGCTTAAAACTCGGAACAACCCATATAAAGAAAATGACTTAAAATAACTTGAACTTGGCCCGACGTTATACCAAATTTATCGAGTTAAGAGCCGTCACATGCTAATTCATGGTACTTTGATAATTCTTGAAGCGTTACAACCTCCTTATTTAAGTTCACTCCATGACAAGAGGAAGAGGTGGTCTTATTCATTGCATTTCATTGAGTTTTGTCCAAAATTGTATCCAAGATCATCAAGCTATCAATTTGCTCATTGATAGCTTTGGAATCAATTTCAACCTTCTCTCGAGGCTTTCCCATGATAGAGGAGGAAGAAAGAGACAAACAGAGCTTAAGGACACCCTGTCTGCACTAGTTCACCTCAGAACACAAAAATAGAGTTTTGCACCAAATTGATGCACGGCCAGCCATCACTGATGCAAGACCGGCCCTCAATGTATGGCCAACAGTGTAGTTTTGCAGGGAAACAGAGGCAGTGGTTGAAGGTGAAACAGAGTTGGCTTGGGCAGATAGAGTAGCTCTTAGGCGCTGTGCATGCAACCTTCATCCATCTTCACTTACACATTTTGTCGAATGTAATTGATCATTTCGTGAGTGTTATAATTATCATAGTTGTAAATTAATCTTGTTGTAATTAATTACTTGTAACTAGTTAATTTTGTAAAGTGTTGTCACTAATTAGTTAGTTAATTAGTTATTCAATTCGTTTTGGAATTAGTTAGTGAACTAGAATAGTTAGTTAATTTATATTCATTTGTAATAATTGGTTAAGTAATTTAATTAGCTTAATTAGCTTAGCTTTAATTAGTTAGTTAATTAGTTAAATCTATTCGAACTCTCCTTTATGAGAGCGCAATGTAATAATGTGTATGTCTTCCAACCTTACGTCTTTCTCCCTTTTATTTAACTGCTTATGATGGTTAGTTTAGGGACATCATGTTTTGATTAGCATAACTTATGTTTGCATCCATTCGTATTGCATTAACCGAGACTCGGTTCATCATTCTAACTGCATTGTTGTTTCAATACTTCTTTGAATACGTGCTTAGACCGCATGCTATTTAATTGATTCATATGCTATGCTAGTAGCCGAGCCTATTAGTTGCATATTGCATGTGTTGCATTAATCATATGGCATAGTTAGGACTCATGCATTTTTTTTTTCTAACTCATGTTTATTTTTGGCTTGGAGTACTAGGTGAGCCTTTACTCGCTTTAGCATATTGTATGAATGTTGATATTGCCATGTCTAGCATACTTACCATGAGGCTAATTGCTTAATTGATAAAACTGCTTGTATGCCTGTGGATGAAGGCTAGTTGCTTGAATTGAAATAATTTGAGTAATGTTTATATGCGATCACTTTTTCAAGAGGTACATATTTGAAATAATTTTTCAAAACAAACATGAAATCAAATGTTCAAAATCTTGCAAGTTAGTCTATACTTGTTTGTGCGCATCACATAGTACTGCTAGCCTAATAAACCAGAACAAGAGCATATAATGTTGATAAAAATCATATCATGATTAGTAGAGGCCAATCTTTGATCGGCCGAGCGGGGGTTCTCAAATGCATTCATGACCTTCCCCTCTCGTACCTAAGTTTCCGAGCTGAGACAATCTTGGTGATGACGGACACGTGGCCTTTGGCACGAGTCATGGGTTTCCTAAATTTTTCAAAATAAAAATATTTAGGTGGTGACTCTGTATCTGGCAAAGTAGTCCAATTTTGGCATTTTTGATTAAAAATCAATTTTCCAAACGATTTGCCAAATTTGGACTTTTTAGTGTTTATCAATTTCACATTGCACTTGTGAGATTAGATTCAGAACCACAAGTGGAGTCCAAACTGTAGGGCTTATTCCGAGCTTCTGGAAAGGGGGTGCGAAAAAGTCGAGCTACAAGTAATCAGAAACCACACAGCATCTTAGCTTAGATGTTAACAACACACAGATGTAATCAAAGCAATAGGACTGCACTCAACACTGAATTCTGCCTCTAAAACTGATACCCAACTTGTAATCGATACAAGACGTTTCAGACAAGCCATCAGAAACCACATGCCAGTTAAGTGAGAACCAAAACACCCCTATGAGGAGGTAGGGTTATCCTGTCTTAGTTTCATCAGGAACTAGGGTTCACTATTCAAACAAAACGGTTTTCACACAATCCTGCATTCGGGTAAGCATCCTGTCCTAGTTTGGATCAGTCTCTTTGGCTTTCGATATGCAACTAGGCCAAATGATCAAAAGGGTACCACGACAAGACTACCTAATATACCTCTCACACCTAACACCGAAAAGTAAAAAGAGGATCAAACGGTACAGCGGTAGTCTAGATTCGAGGGTTGTGTTCCCATCATGGCAGAGCTCGTGACCGATCAGCCTTTTGGCAAGCTTTTCAGGCAAGCCTCCGGCAAACCGTCCAGGAATAGCAGATGGCAAACACAATGACTTAAACGCACCAATGCAAATGCAATGCAAAGAAACATATAAGTATAGATAAAATTTTATATCATGAATTTTGAGTCAAGTTCTCTAATTCTCTAGCAGAGTTGCCAGAAACTGTAGCTCAAATTTTTTGCGCCCCCTTTCGAAAGTTCGAATATAAGCCCTACAGTTCGGACTCCCGCGGTTCTGAATCTAATCTCACAAGTGCAATTTAAAATTGATAAACACCAAAGAGACCAAATCCGGCAAATCTTTTGGAAAATCAATTTTGAATCAAATTGCCAAAAATAGATTGCTTTGCCAGATACAAAGTCGCCACCTAAATATTTTGTTTTGGGGAGATTTAGGAAACCCATGACTCGTGCTAAAGGCCACGTGTCTGTCATCACCAAGATTGTCTCGGCTCGGGAACTTAGGTACGAGAGGGGAAGGTCATGAATACATTTGAGCACCCCCGCTCGCCCGATCAAAGATCGGCCTCTACTAATCATGATATCAATTTTATCAACATTATAAGTTCTTGTTCCGGTTTATTAGGCTAGCATTACTATGTGATGTGCACACACAAGTATAGACTAACTTTGTAAGAATTGGAACATTTCAAGTCATGTTTGTTTTGAAAATTATTTCGAAATATGTACCACTTGAAAAAGTGATCGCATATAAACAATTTCTCAAATTATTTCAATTCAAGCAATAAGCCTTCATCCACAGGCATTCAATCAATTATAGCACTTAAGTATTTAGTCTCGTGGCAAGCATGCTAAACATGGCAAAAATGGCAATCACACTCATGTAATTATGTTAAAGCCAATAAAGACTCACCTAGTACTCCAAGCCAAAATAAACAAAAAGAGGTACAAAAAATGAATGATTCCTAACTATGCAATATGACTAATGCAACACATGCGATATGCAACTAAATAGGCTCGGCTATTATTTATGGCATATGAATCAATTAAATAGCATGTTGTCCAAGCACGTATTCAAAGAAGTATTAAACTAACAATGCAGTTAGAATGAAGCGCCAAGCCTCGGTGCATGCAATACAAATGGATGCAAACATGGAGAATGCTAATTGAAACATGATGTCCCTAAACTAACTATCATAAGCGGTTAAATAAAAGGGAGAAAGACATGGGGTTGGAAGACATACACATTATTACATTGCACTCTCACGAAGGAGAGTCTGAATGAATAAACTAGCTAACTAGACTAGCTAACTAAGCTAAGCTAATTAAGCTAACTATTACAAACCAAAACGAATAAACTAGCTAAGCTACTTAACTAGTTATTACAACACTTGAATTAACTAACTAATCAAATAATTACAACGCAAGTACAATTAAAATAAGTAATTAAACTAAACAACTAACTACTATGCCTCGGCAAACGAGGGATGTTCATGAGCATGCTCAGTTTCCACCTGAAAAGCCAATGTTTTGCTTCTGAATGCTTCTGTTTGCATAGTTGAACACCAACACTGTTGCCCACTTCCAGAACAACTCTGCTCCACCTTACCAACACACTGCCCAATTTTAAATCAATGGCCAGCCAGCCAGTGACGAAGGTTGCCGACCACCTGCTAGCCATGGAAAGTGGCATGCTAGCCACTGCTGCCTAGTTCTCCTTGTTGGAATAGAGGACAAATCGAGCATATACATGGTATTTTCAAGGGTTGTCTGCACAACTCACCTCTTCTTTTCATGAACAAACCCAAGGAGTAGCAAGTTCAGTTCACAAACCATCAATGGATGCAATTTCATTGTATGATGGTTTATGAAACCAAGTGTGCAAGTTCAATAAATGCAAAACAAGACACAAACCTCCTCCATTTCATGAATGATCAAGGGAAGTGGTGACCTTGGAACCTTGAATCATTTCATCACTAATGAGTATGAAATGGTTCAAGTTTCCATGTGTTCAATTAATGTCCGATTGAATACAACAAAATTATTATCTTGCTCACTTTTTATTCCAAGTTTTAGTTACTCCATTTTAGTTACATTTCCATCCTTTAATTCAATTAAGTCCTCTAATGGAAAGAGGGCTCAAACCAAAAGTTGTTATAGGCATGAAAGAGTTATCATACCGTTGGTAATGAACCCCAAAAGGGATTAAACCATTAAGCATGACATCTCAATCTCATGCTTTAAACAAACAAATAGTTTGAACCACTTTCAAAGCAAAATAAAAGGCCAAGAAAGGAGGGAGGTTGCAGAGATAATTAAGTGTTGAAAATGAGTAAGAAAAGCATAAATAAATGCAATCAAGTCAAACTAGATGGTGTCTAAGGCCTAGAATACCAAACTCATGAGGACTATTACACTATAAGCATGCAAAACAAAGCTCAAATGCAACTAACAACCCAAAATAGTGCTAAAATAAGTTGTAAAACATGCTGGACTTGAGCTAAAAATAGCTAGATTAATATGCTAAAACATGGCACCAGCTAGGCTAGTAAGCAAGACACAAGGAGAGGAGGCTAACCCCTCCAAATTTGGACTTCAAAACATGATTTTGACCACTGAAAAAGCTTTGAAAATCAGTGTTTAAAAACTTGGAGAAAGATAGTAAAAGGGTGGGAAACACAAGGGCAAAGACCTACAAAACAAGGTATAAAGAAGGGTTATCAACCCCTCAACCTTTAATGGCCTTAAACCCAAGATTCACCAAAAAAAAAACACAGAGTTTTGATAGCTCAAAACAATGGAAAAATAGTAGAGAAAACAAGCAAATAAGTAAAGCCTTATACCTCTTGAAGATAAGATGCAATTCCAATCAACAAAACCAAGTAAACACACCCTCTAGAGCTCAAACCAAGCTCAAAAGTACATCAACTCAAAGATGGTGAGATTTGGTTAAGGGTGTCTAGGCAAAGGTTGAAGATTTGTAGGCAAAAGTGTAGAGATTTGGTAGAGAGAGAAGAAAATTTTTGATCTCAAAATTTTCTAACCTTAAAACATGAGAGAGGGGGCTCCTATATATAGAAAACATGAATTCCCTTAAGGAGATCCAGCTCTACACGTGGGGATAGATGCATGCATCTGTGCAAAGTGCTAGCATAGCTGGCATAAAATATTTGTAAAATACACTGGTGGCCGGCAAGCCACATCAGTGGCCGATTACCCAAAAGTGATGGCCGACAGCCTCAAAACGCCATCAGAAACTGCAGGCTTGAAGGACTAAGGCTTGGTCCAAGAATGAGGCAACAAGGGTATAGGGTTTGAAAGGTTCAAAGCTGTGGCATTCCGCTGAGGACTTTGTGCACTTGACGAGCAAATAAACTTATCATCGGGTGTGCATGCAATGGTGTCCAAGTCGTAAGGGCCATCAAAAATAGGGTGTCTACAATACTACAAATCCAAATAATTAAGTTATGAAATTCAAAACCAATTAACTGAAAAAAAAATTCAAATATCTATCATTAACACAAAGAAGCCATGAATTTGAATCTTAGTAAATAAAAACTCTGACTCAACTTCTATAAGTCTAAAACAAATTAACTCATGAATTTACCTTTTATATCAATAACTCATGCCACTTAAACAATATTAATAACTCAATAAACTAAAATTTTATAGATATTGAATTTACATTTGGTTTATTGAATTTACCTTATTGCTTACATTGGTAAAGTTTCTGTTAGGTTTTTATTCTTGGTAATCCCTGTTTGACAAAACTCCTTTCAGTTGTAATTGTATTCGATCTTTTTATTTTAGCGAGGCTTTGAGTTTTAGATGTGAATCCAACCCGAATTGTGCCTTGCAGAGATGTTTCAGAAGTTAATTCTTTCATGTTTGCTACTTCGCTAACTATGTTGGGGATCGAGCTACCCAGTTAGCTCGCGGGGGTCCAAGGGGCAGTGCCCCTTGGTGGGTCTAGGGCAGCGCCCAGGCGGGGTCAAAGGGCAGTGCCCTTGAAGTAAAAAGCAAAATTGCAATAGAAGTTGTTTTTCTGCTCGAACAACCATTCCTGCACTTGAGCAGAGATCGTGACCTTTCAGAAGTTTCACTCACCTACAAAAGTACTCAAAGTTATTTTTTTCCGCTCGGGCTGCCATTCCTACGCTTGAGTGTAGATCCGCTCGAGCGGCCATTCTTGCACTCGAGCGGAGATCGCAGATCTATTTTTTATGAATATGTGTTTCAGTCTGATTTTAGGGTATGACTTCCAGATCTTCTCCTTGGGTATTACAGCTTTCATCTGGAGCTTTTTTGCTTGTTTCCTTTGATATTCGTGAGAGATTAATCATGAATTGAGTGGATTATATTAAAGGGTTTGTTTAGTTTGTTTTATTCAAAAAGAGAGGGTTGTTCTTCGGTGGATTTCGGGAAATTTGGGCCTGAAGCTTTGGTGGATTCTAGAGTGGCTCATCGTTGTGGATTCGACATCGGCATTGTGGATTCAACGTTGTACAAGACAATTCTGAGGTGAATACAAGGCTAGAAGAGGCACATAGAGGTCGGTTTGATTCAGGTGTGGATTCGCTAGGTAATTAAGAGTACACTTGTATAATTCCTTTATGTCTCTTAGTGGATTGTTTTGTGGCTTTTGCTCGTGATTTTTTTTATCACAATTTGAGGCGCTCCAATTGTAATTTTTCCATGTTAAATCATTGTGTTAATTTGTCTTTGATTGTTTGATTGGGATTGTTATTTACTGGTTAAAATTGATACATAATCACAAATCAATATCTAGGGGATTTGTAGATTTTTCAATTGGTATCAGAGCAGGTTGCTCTATTTAAAAAAAAAAAAAAAAAACTATTAGAGCGAGATTTTGTTTGATTTGTGATAATGGATTCAATTCGTGAAGGAAATTCTATGGTTCGACCACCCCTAGTTGACGGATCCAATTATTCTTTTTAGAAAGCTCGGATAATATCGTTTTTAAAATCTATTGATGAAAAAATTTAGCAATCTATCATGTATGGGTGGACCGAACCGATGATTACCGTTGATGGAGTAACCTTCCCCAAACCAATTGATAAGTGGGACACAATTGATTATCAAAATAGTAGCTGGAATAGTAAAGCTATCAATTCTCTCTTTTGCGCCGTCATATTTGAAGAGTTTAGTTGTATTTGTAATTGTGAAGTCACAAAAGAGGCTTGGGATATCTTATAAACTATTTATGAGGGCACTCCTTCGGTTAAACGCTTAAAACTTCAAAGGCACACGTCTAATTTCGAAAATCTTTCAATGAAAAATAGTGAGATCTTTGATGAATTTTATGCGATGTTGAGTGACATTATAAATTCCAGCTTCAATTTAGGTGAAAAAAATATCATAATCCAAGATTGTGGGAAAAGTTTTGAGGTCCTTACTCGATCGCTTCTAACCAAAAGTTACGACTATTGAAGAGGCTCAAGATGTTGACAACCTCAAGCTAGATCATTTGGTTGCAAATCTCCAAACTTATGAGGCACATAGAAATTTCCAAAAGAAACAAAAAGGTGATATTGCTTTAAGTAGTGCTTATAGAGTTGGAAAGGAATTTAATGAGGATTGTGAGATTGATTCCAAGATTATAGATGCTTTCATAAAATAATTTAAAAAGTTTTTTCTGAAAAAGAATCCTGATCATTTGGAATCAACTCATAAATCCAAAGGCAAAGATAAACTTAAAATTAATTCTATAACCAAAAAGGAGAAAGGAAAGATACAAGGGAACTCTGAAAGAGTCCAATGCTATGAATGCCAAGGATTTGGTTACTTTGCTGTAGAATACCCTAATCGGTTGAGGAAGAAGAAAGCGTTCGCTATTACTTGGGATGATGAATCCGAGTATGATAAAGATGAAAGTGACAACGAAGCACAAGGTGAAGAGGGGCATGAACAATTCCTTACTTACATGGCGACTTCTGAAATTGAAGGACAAATAGAGTATCCAAAGAGGCCGGTTGAGAATGTCACTGATGATGAATCCTCGGGAAGTGATGATGAAGAGTTTTAGCAAGCTTATGAAAAGTTGTATAAGGAATCTCTTAACTTATTTAAATTGAATGACAAACTCACTATCAAACTCAAAGCCTATGAAAGTGAGAATGTCAAATTAAAGAAGGAAATTTCCGAAGCTAGGAATGATGCCATTAAGATTTCTAGATTTTTTAGTTTCGAATTCCATGGAAATTGAATACATTTGTACCAATTAAACAAAACCAAAATTTTAACTAAGATAGGGGGTGGGAGTGAATGGGAATCATTCCATTATGAATCTTCAGCCTAAACAAAATCCAAACACACGTGTGTTAAACTGGTGGTGTATGATGAGATTACAAATATACATTAAATATTGAGGGAAAAAAACAAAGGTTGCACATTGTTTTCCTATGCATTTTGTTAGTTTTTTTAGACCAAGAATCAAATTATCTAATTCAAGCAATCAATCAAAACCACACACATAATAATATAAAATTCTAAACCTGCCAATATGAACAATATAAAATTTAAGCTAAAGATGCACTGTTTTATGTTAATATCAATAACCTGCCAATAATACCAAGAACAAAAAGAGATTAGATTCCACAAAAAACATAGTTAAATCATTACACTATGAAAAAAAATAGAATTTGAAAGTAGACTAACAAATAGAAGGCTTCTCTGTTAAACAATGTATTGATTCTATTCACAGATAAATTTAGCACTGACAAAGTATCCTAATTTCTTAAATTTTGGGTTGAGATCTAAGTATCGAAAAATGGAATGCTATAATAAATTTTAGAGAGAGAAGTAGAATCTCATGAGGAATGAACAAATATAGTCATATTGAAGAGAGAGAGAGAGAGAGAGAGAGAGAGAGAGAGAGAGAGAGAGAGAGCGAGAGCTAACCTATTGAGCATTGAGAAACTAATGATTAAGGTCAAGAAAATCCTCTCCTCCGATCTATTGCCGTGATGTTGCCAATTTGGACCCACCGATCTAGCAAGGCTAGCACCCAACAAGCCCACCAATCTAGGGATAACATGTGCCTGAAGGCACTACGAACAAATTTTTTTTGATACCACACGTGCTACGAAATTCAATTTTAATGAATCAATTCAAACTGATAATATCACTCTAATTTAAAACTTCACATAGAAAGAGGAACAAAAGATATAAAGAAAACTAAAATAAATAACTAATAAATTTCAAATATTTTATTTCCTAATGAATTTATCATAGATGTAGGCTTTCCACATCATTCACATAGTTGGGGTGGTGCCTTCAAGAGTTCCCACCTCATTCTCTAACGTATTTTCAAAATTAGCCTTGTTTAAGGAATAGTTCAAATCAATCTAATAATACATCAAATATCAATAGGAATAGTTCAAATCCTTTCAACTTTTTCATAGTTTCAACTAACTACTTATAAATAAATGAAATAAAACTAACCCAAGTTAATTTGAAGACTAACCTTATTGTTAATACCAAAATGTCATGGATGATACAACAAAGCCAAGCTACTTTCACAACCAGCTGTGTTGGAATGTCAGAGGTCCTGAAAAGAGCAATGAATTCAGAAACGAACCATGAAAATAGTGCATCAAAATAACTGATCTTTCTTAATCAAGAAACATAAAATTCATAACCATGATCAATTTTTTTTTTTTTTTGGGAGGGGGGGAGGGGAACTAAAGTCAAGTATATAACAATCCATACTATAACATCCTCCTATAACAATACTATAACATCCTCCTCCTTCAACCCACTAATAAATTATTCTTTTTTAATGTAACTCTAACATCCTGCACAATAGACACTAAATTTACACAAAAATCCATATCAAGCATATATGACTTCCACCAAAATATACAAATTAAATTGTTGCAATTAAATTTAGTGAATTTTCAAGGGCACTTTACTGTCCACACTCAATATATCCATCCATAAAGGTCCAATCTTTTACATTGATAAGAGACTTTATAAAAATATTAGAAATCCATTGAAGTATATATTAGTAGGAAGCTTTACAAAAGTGGTTAACATCAAGGATATATTTTACAAAATGTATGCCATGTAATGTCTTCAAGTTGTTCTTTTACAAAAAGTAATTGGGCCTTCAAACTTGTTCTCCATTACATTTTGAAATGTCCATGTATCGACTTCTGTGTATTTTTTCTAGTGAGGAGTATGCACAACAATCTAATATTTGAAAAACAATAACATTAGCATATTGAAACAATACGAAAAATAGATATTGAAACAATATGGAGTAAAGATATCTTATTACAATTCCACCAAAGTAATGTAGTCTTATTTATCCTCTTCAATTCCATAGCTTTTTCAACCCAATCCTACAAAAGTTTGACCTGATCATAATTTAAACAAAATTTTAATTAAAATACACTTTAAATTTATTTCCTTCTTTCATCATTTGTATTGTTTTTTAAACTTTAGTTACTTCCCTCTTTTGATTGGAAAATTTTATTTATCATTGTAAAAGATCCTGTATAATTTTTTCTAGTTTATTGTTTTTTAAGGATGCATAATTTAGTTTGGAAATTAGTAATATTAAGGATTAAAAACACCATGCCCATCTTCACAAACTTTACAGTAAAAAAAATTACACGTAGATTATGCATGCTTTAAAATATCACATCCCCCCCCCCCCCCAATTGATTTTCTTTACACATGCTCCAAAACAAACTTGAAAATAACCATACCACTTGTGTATTTTTTATTCCCTTTCTTGAGTAGTTTTCCTTTCCTTTTCCTTTAAGCTTCTCATTTTCCTTTGCCCTTACCTTTGCCTTTGCCTTTCAAAAAATCAGCAAAAATTATTAAGGAAAAATATGATAAGCAAATAAATTTGATTAGAGGGCTTACTCTACGAACACAGAGGACATTGAAGTCCCATTCATTATGGATCATAACACTGACATTTCTGTTTTGAAGAAACTGAATCTTTGTATATATAGAAATGCATTTGAAAGATAAAAGAAAAATTATATTAAGGAATGTAGATTAAAAAAAAATGAGTATAGAGAGCTAATATTACTGTTTCCTCTATCATATCATCCTCCTGTAAAGAATAATACAAAAGTATTTGATTATGAGAAAAATTATAAATAATAAGTAAGAAATTAAGTCTCGATTAATAAACTATAAACTAAACATACATAACCAAAAATATGAAAGTTGTTCATGATTTGAATTAAAATGAACTCCAAGGTTGTTGAAAAGGTTGAAACACCATAGACCTGTAGTGAAGAAATAACTCATTTAATAGTGCTATAATTAGATTGGGTTTAAACAACAATAGACTGTAAAATGACTATTTGATTACTTAATTGTGCCATAAGTTAAGTACAATGGGCTATTTCTTTCTCACTATAATTCTAATTTTTAACAATCAAATAAAAACAAAAGGTCACAGAACATTACTTTTCATGTTAAAAAAGGAAACCCAATTCATACATATATCAAAATCACCCAAATCATTTATCAAAACAGTAATTAGGTGACTTCAATCTCATTTATGCTTCATTTGGTTCATTGGAATGAGATGAAATGAAATGGTTATTCCTTATACTTCAAGCTAATAAGTTAGTTTGGTCTACCACAAAATCAGGTGAGTTTCTAGGATTGCCACTATGGAATAAATTATTATACATATTATATGGATATGTACATAACCTGATTAGAGAATAATAAATATTGTAAATTTAAATAATAATAAAAAAGTCCTATTAAGAATAAATATTGTAAATTTAAACAAAAGTCCCATCAAAAATAAAAAACAGAGCTTCGTTGGCCAGGGAAAAAGAATAAAAGACATGAAAGAGAATGTGCTCAGACTTCACCATTCAAAAATCCATGCATAACAGAATCTTAGTGAAACATTACATGACTAAAGATATAAAGGAAGACATCAGGGAAAGATAACCTATTTGTGGGTAAATGTTAGCACCAATTTACATAACCTGTTTGTGGATAAATGTCGTAACACAATCCTAGTGTATAATTAACACCAATTCAAAAATCCATGCATAACACCTGTATGTGGGTAAATGTTAGTAACAATTTACAAAACTCATCCAAGTCATAATGGGTGTTAGGTTTTTGTTATTGGCAGTCCCATTTGACAAAGCTTCTTTGAGTGTAATTTTATTCGATCTTTTATTTAAGTGAGGTTATAAGTGTTTAGATGCGAATCCAATACGAATTGTGCCTATGCAGAAGAGTTTGTGATCTTAATCTTATCATGTTTGTCACTTCGCTGACTATGTCGGGGATCTTTGGTCCCAGAAGTTTTCACTGACTGTAAAAATGCAAAAATGCAGTCGAAGTTGTTTGTTCGCTCGAGTGAAGGAATGTGCGGTCGAGCGAAGAATCTTTGGTCCCAAAAGTTTTCACTAACTGTAAAAATACTAAGAAGATTCTTTTCTTGCTCGAGCGACACTTTGGTGGCTTGAGCGAAGATACGTGGAAAAATACGCTTTTTAGTCTCCTCGCTCGAGCGAGGATTCCTTTGCTCGAGGGACCATTGCAGCCTTGTTTTCTATAAATATGTGGTTTTATCAGATTTTAGGGTTACGGCTTCCAAATCTTCTTTTTGGGTATTAGGGTTTTCATCTGGAGTTTCTTTGCTTGTTTCTTTTGATATCTGTGAGAGTTTAATAGTGAATTGAGTGGATTATATCAAAGGGTTTGTTTATTTTGTTTTATTCAAAAAGAGAGAATTGTTCTTCAGTAGATTCCGAGGAATTTGGGCCTGAAGCTTTGGTGGATTTTTGAGTGGCTCGTCGTCGTGGATTCAACATCGACGTTGTGGATTCAACGTTGGGCTAGGCAATTCTGAGGTGAAGACGAGGTTGGAAGAGGCACATAGGGGTCAACTTGATTCGGTTATGGATTTGCTAGGTAATTGAGAGTACACTTGTGTAATTCGTTTGTGTTTTCTTAGTGGATTGTTTTGTAGCTTTTGCCCGTGGTTTTTTTTTAATCATAATTGGAGGCGTTCCAATTGTGGTTTTTCCACGTAAAATCGTTGTGTTGATTTTTCTTTGATTGTTTTATTGGGATTGCTATTTACTGGTTAAAATTGATACATAATCACAAATCAATATCTCCGGAATTTTAGATATCTCAATGGGTATAATTAACCACTAATCAAGGAAAGATCCATGTAAGAATGATATTGATAGTCAAATTAAACAAAATAGTATAGCAATTTATGTGTTACTAAGATAATAAATATGAAAACAATATTTCTAATTAGCCCCCCATAATAAGGACACATCAATGCTAATTGTAGGTATTTCTACATAGGCCTATTAAATGCTCAGATATGGAAAAATTTGATCATTTAAAATCTTTATTGGCTAGGGAAAAAGAATAAAAGACATGAAAGAGAATGTGCTCAAACTTCACCATTCAACAATCCATGCATAACACAATCCTAGTGAAAGATATAAAGGAACACATCACACTAAGGAAAGATACATGCCTTATTTGTGGGTAAATGTTAGCACCAATTTACAAAACTCATCCATGTCATAATGGATATAATTAACCACTAATCAGGGAAAGATCCATCCAAAATGCTCAGAAATCTTTGGGTTCTTAAAATCTGATTATCAAGGAAGTACTCTGCTTTGATTAATCAAAAATTTCTGAAACTTCAAATACGCTGAACTTCTCTTACCATACAAACCAACCCAATTCAAAAACCCACTTTACATATAAAACCTCTATGGTTCTCTCTCTCTCTCTCTCTCTCTCTCTCTCTCTCTCTCTCTCTCTCTCCAATTCTCCACCATATTCGTATATTTGTATATATAGATGAATGTATGTACCTACGTGAATATGTATGAGGGTGATGTATCTATCTAGATAGTTAAAATTTTCAATGCTATCTATCCCATCTTATTTGAGTCTTTAAAGATGTAGAAATCAATAGCAATAACAACTCAAGTCAAACACTTCACCAGAAACATATCTAGAATTTCAAACATTTCCTTAATTCTCTAGCAGACAAAACCCATCTAGAATTTTACACATTTCAAGCACATCTCGTACTTTAACATTTCAAACACATCCAGTACTTTAACCCATATGAAAAATAATTCAAATTTTGAACAATTTAAACTAAACAATCAACCAAAATTTCATGAAATTTTAGCAATTTTTTAATTAAAAAAAAAACTAAATTCTAAAACCCATTTAAAAAAGAACATATTGAAACCCATCACCAAACTCAAGCAAGAACCAAAAATAGTCCAAAATCTCTAAAACCCAATAAAAATCTTGAAAAAAATCAACCAAAACCCATGAATAGTATTGTAACCCAAATCCAAGAGGAGAGAAACCCACAAAAATATCATGGTGTAGCTTGCTTTTCATGCTCCTTTCAGATTTAACTAACCCTACAGTTTGAACTCCAGTGGTTCTGAATCTAATTTCACAAGTGCAATGTGAAACAGTGAAGATACAAAAAGAGTCCAAATTCGGCAATTCTTTTTGAAAAATCGATGTTTGAATCAAATGCTAAAAATGGACTGCTTTGCCAGATTACAGAGTTGCCACTTAAATATTTTGGAAAATTTAGGAAACCCGTGACTCATGCCAAAGGCCACTTATCTGTCATCACCAAAGTGTCTCAGCTCAGGAACTTAGGTACGAAAGGGGAAGGTCATGAATTGAGCACCTCACTCGTCCAATCAAAGATCGGCCTCTACTAATCATGATGCGATTTTCATTTACATTTTATGCTCTTGTTCCAGTTATTAGGCTAATATTACTATGTGTTGCATGCAAGTATAGACTAAATTGCAAAAGTTAGAACATTTTGACTTTATGTTTGTTTGAAAATTGTTTTTGATATTCATCACTTGAAAAAGGTAAGTTTGCATGTACATTAATCAACTTATTCCAACTTAAGTAAAAAGGCCTTCATCCATAGGCATTCAAACAGGTATATCACTTAATCACTTAGGCTCATGGAATTATGCTTAGCATGGCAACAATCACACTTATGCGGTATGCTAAAACAATAAGTGCTCACCTAGTACTCCAAGGCAAGCCAAATAATTTGAAAATATGCATGCTCCTAAACGATACAATGTAACTAATGCAATACACACATTTATGCAGTTTTTATAGGCTCGATTATGAGCATGGTATATGATCCAATTCAAGGCATGCGATAAATCACATTTTCAAGAAATGAGATTGAAATTGACATTGTTAGGATGATGAGCCGAACCCAAATGTACATGAAACGAGTGTATGTGAACATGGGAATGCTAAGTAAATATGATACTCTATGCTACCATCAAAAGCGGGTAAATAAAAGGGAGAAAGAAATGGGGGTTGGAAGATATACACCATTATTACATATTTGCCCTCATGCAAGAGGGTACGAATAAATGTCCAAATGTTCGGATTAACTAATTATTACAAATTCGAATGAAGGAATTATGTAACTAACTAGCTAATGTAATCAACTACTAACTAGATATCTAAAATAAGTTATTGCAACAAGGATATTACAACAATAAGAATTATTTACAATAATTACAACAATACTAATGAGAATAGTAATCTAAACAACCATGAGACACAATGATCGCATGCATAGTGCCCAGAAGCTACTCTGTCTGCCCAGACTGCTCTGCCTCACCTTCAGTTACTACCCTCTGTTTCTGCTAACAGTCCCTGTTTTACCAAACATTGGGAGCCGGCTGGCTCCAAATGAGTTCCGACGGGACCCAAAAAGTGCTGGTCGGCACCAAATTTTATGCCAAAAAAATGTTTTATGCTCTGAGGTGAGAATAGTGCAGATAGAGCCTTTCTAGGCCCTATTTGTCCCTTCTACCCCTCTCTGTCATGTAAAACTCAAGAGAAGAACAATTTCGCATTCGAAACCATCAATTAGCACAAGTTGATGGCTTGATGATCCCAAGCACATTTGGACAAAATTGATAAATGTGACAAAAAATCGCCATTTCCTCTTATCATGACAACTCAAAGAGGGAAGCAAACACACTCTAAGTCTTATCAACATATCATGTACTGATGTGTGACAATCCTCGTAATGATGGACCCGACATAACGTTCGGCCAAATCCAACCAACTCTAAACATTTTCTTTATGTCGGTTTAGTTCATTTTAAGCTGATTTTATTAGTCCTTGCCATTCCTTAATCAATTTGTCCAAATGATGTTTAAGTCCACTAAACGCGAAGGTACATCAAACGAGAAGTGATTCTTGGCATGAAAAACAACCTATGCCTTGATGATGAACCTTCGTAGAGGTTAAGCCATTGAGCATAGGTCTCTTTTCCATGCCTTGAATAACCATCAATCTGTTGAAGTAACTCTCAAACAAAAGAAAAAAAGAAAAGAGAGAGGTGGTAGAAATGATCACATGAACTTGATTATTTAGAATGAGACTCTTGACATGAAAATTAACCAAAAGAAAAGCTATCAAAGCATGGGTAACATAACACAACGAGCTAGATATGAAGACTTACAACACAACAAGCTAGATATTCAAAGCATACAACAATTAAATAAATTACAACAGCCCTAAAAAAGCCCCTAATATGCTAAAACAGTGGCTAAATATCGTGTTAAAGGGTATGAAAAAGGGTAGAAAAGAACAAGGCAATACAAGGCTAGTGAACAAAAGCAAGGAGAACTGACTAACCTCTCCATTTTTGAGACCTCAATCCATGTTTTTTTAGCCTTTGCAAACTCTGAAAATCAATTTAAAAGGCAAAGAGAGTAGAACAAGGGTGTGAGCTATGAAGTAAAGAGCAAGAAAGGGTGTTACCCTTTTTACCCTTTGGTAGCCTTTCAAACCCAAGTTCCAACACTTAAAAATAGGATCAAAACAACACAAAAACACTAGAAAAAGATAGAAATGAAAGCAAAGGGGAAGGTGGTAAGCTTATACTTCTTGAAAGAGGTAAGCTCTTGTTTGTAAACCAAACTTGGTCCAAGCATACTCTCAAGCTTGAATTATGATTCACAAAGCTCAACCAAGGTTCCAAGGTATGGCTCCAAGGTTGTCTATGGTGTAGGCATATAGTATAAGGAGGATCAAATATCTCAACGATAGTTTACACAAGAAGAAGGAGCTCAGGGGTTATTTAGCTTCTTTGAATTTTTTCCAAACTCTAACATTGACATACATGTTCGTATTTATAGAATTTGAGCAACATAGGTCATAAATATCTTCAAAAATGGACAGCTAGCTCATTCCCGCCCATAATAGTGTTTCTCACTATCGAGAGCCAGCCGGCTCCCAATGTGGTACGGCCGGTTCCCAATATGTTCCCCTGTTCCACTGTTTTAAACTCAATATAGGGTGACACAATGTTCAAAAATGAATTTCTGGGCTAAACACAATATAAATATGGAAGGTTTAGGATTGGTTTTGGAGCGCAAGCTTACGTTTCTTCATTGAGACTTCGAATCACACTCAACACAACTTCATCATCGAATGCCCAGGACAAAGCGTCCAAGTCTTACGGGCAGTTAAAAATGGGGTGTCTATAGTTGTCCCTCTTTGATGGAGCTCAAAGTCATGGAATGACATGAGTGAATGTCATAGCCCAGAGACGACCCATTTGACGAGGCCATAAGACTTGGGCAAGAAAACAAATCAAAATACAAATGCCAAAGGTTGTACCCGAAGGTTGCCTACGTATCCTGTTTTGCGAGGAATCAAACTTGTGTAGTTCAAGGGCAAGGTACACAATGATATGCAGAAAATAACTTATGATCATGCAGTGACACAACGCAATAAAACACGAATGTAAATAACAAGCAATGAAGCAATGCTATAACCAAAAGTAGGTACGCAATGTCTGAACGAAAGCAAAACAACTCAAGTCGTGTTTCTCACGAAAAGAGGTGAATAAACAAACACAAAGATAAAGAGAGTGAAAACCAAACCATGTCCCGTGTGGGAAAGATGCCAGCCTAACTACATCTCATGCAGGAACAGTGGACGGCGATGTAAACACCGGGCGCACTGAAGGTTTTAACTAAGGAACTTGAGATCCTAATGCGTCTTACGCAAAAGAAGGAAATGTGGTGTGAACAGGTAGGCGCACATGCTGTTTTTAACCATGGAAAACAACAATCCCAACACGTCTCAAGCGAAAGGAGGGAAGGTGGTGTGAATAAACAGGTGCACCTACTATTTTTAACCAAGGAAAATAATAATCCCAACGCGTCTCATGTGAAAGGAGAGAAGATAGTGTAAACAAACAGGCACACCTGTTGTTTTTAATAGAGGAAAACGACAATCCCAATGCGTCTCACACGAAAGAAGGGAAGGTGATGTGAACAAACAAGCGCACCTACTCTTTTTAACCAATTTGAACAATTCGAACATGTCTCACATGAAAGGAGGAAGACAATCCTAACGTGTTGCATGCATGAGGAGAAGAGGTTGGTGTGAACAAACAGGCACTGTTTTTTTAACCAAGGAAAACAATCCTAACATGTCTCACGTGAGAAGAGGAGGAGAATAATCCTAACGCGTCGCACGTGAAAGGAGGGGAGATTGGTGTGAACACTGGGCACACCCAATGCTTTAACTGAGAAAAACAATCCTAACGCGTCGCACGCGAAAGGATGGGAGATTGGTGTGAACACCAGGCATATTCGATGTTTTTAACTGAGAAAAACAATTCTAACGCGTCTCACATGAGAGAAAGAGAACAATCCTAACGTGTCGTATGAGAAAGGGGGAGAGATTGGTGTGAACACCGGGCACACCCAATGTTTTTAACTGAGAAAAACAATCCTAACGCGTCTCACGTTAGAGGAGGATGGGTCAATTCGACGAAGCAGCAAACAACTTTGGAATAGAGCAAGATTATCTCATCCCTAGGAAGGCCTCAAAAAACGAAGCCATGAACTCCACGGAGAAAACAGTTCAAAGCATAAACACGAATTCACAATTCAAAAAGAAACGCACAAATCCAAAATCGGGCTCGGATTAGTAAATTTAAGAGCAAATTTGCCAATTGTGAAAATAGACTTGGCTTGAATAATGGAACACATTATAAATTCTCAAAACAACGAGATGATGGACCAAAGCATGAATTGATGAAGCGAGTAGCAAAATAATTATGATTTCGGAATAACTTTAAACAAAACAAATTACGAGCTCAAACTAATTAATAAAATACCCAACAAATAAAATTTGACTTAAACAAATTACATATTTAAACACCTGTGAATTAATCAAAATGAAATCGAGCAAAATACAAAAACTTTTCACCTTCTTTTTCATTTTCCTTTTCTTTTCTCTCGGTTTTGTTACATTTTCTTTCTTTTCATATATATATTCTCTGGATTTCCCTCCCTCTCCAATTTTTCTTCTATTTTCTCTTTCTTTACACACCTTTTTTTACTCACTTTCTTTTCTACTCTTTTTTCTTCTTTTTTTTTCTTTGTTTTTTTTCCTCTTTTCTTTTTCTTTTTCCTGTTTTTGTTTTTTTTGTTTTTACAAACCAAATTGCCCAACACTGAAACATAGTGAGAAAAACAAAAACCGTAACTGGGTTTGCATTTGGAGCCAAGACTTAGCAAAATCAATGGGACTCAAATAGTGCCACGGCTCATGATGGCATAGGGGCAGATTCGGCAAGTGCCGTGCCCATGGTCAATTTAAATCAAGCCCAACCCTCCTTCCACACAACCCTACGTCCGAAAAACCTCCCTCTCTCTTTCTAAGCCTCATCTCTCTAGATTTTTCCCATTTCTGCAAAACCCACAAACCCTTGCGAATTTTCTTTGAAAACCCTCTCATTCCTCTACGTTTCAAACCGAACAAAAATTGATTTCATTGAGTTTTGGGATTTCCCTTTGGTTTTTCTTGCTTTCCCACATCTTTACCCACACTTTCCCCTCTTCCTCTTATTTTTTCACTTTCTCTTTATTTTCTCTCTCCTAGGGTTTAGGATTTTGGACTTTTGTACTTAAATTCACCCACCCACTCACTTTTCTTCATTTTTCCTTACTTTCCTCACTTTCGTTTCATGGCTAGCGATGAAATTCCCATCCCCGACCCCATTATTGGTATTGGAGCCGTCCTGGGTGACGCCATAGAGGCTGAGGATGTCCTCCTTTCCATCTCTGAGTCGGAGTTGCTTTCCCTTGTTGAGAGACCATTTGATGTGGCCACCTACCAGCCACGTACACATGCTCTGCCCCTGAGTGGTATTCTGCAATTTGAAGGCCTTATTCTGGGGATTGACGAGGACATCGTACTATGAGAGCCCACCGAGCACTTGTCTGCCGATGCCTCCACAGTAAGCACTATTCTTTTCTTGTTTTGAGCATATTTGAATTCCTTTCAAGGTATTGCAGACACTGACAACAGTTCCATACTACATATGATGGCTAGGAGGATTAGAGGCTATGGATCTATTTATGGACCCAGGCATTGGTACGAGAGGCTCCCTACGGAGGTTCGTGTATTAGTCAACGCGGTTGGCTTCAGGCCTTTCTGCTTAGGACTGGTGCAGATGAGGGCTGACCCATTGCTACACGGGGCCCTAGTGGAGCGATGGTGGGACACCACAAACTCATTTCACTTCTTATCAATCGGGGAGCTAACTCTAACTCCGTACAACTTTGCAATGCTCACCAGCCCATGGGTCAGAGTTGGTGGCTTGATCTCCTTCGATCTTGATATGGCACAGTGGAGGGCCGCACAGCTTCACCTCCTTGGAACGACCCCCGACACTGCCGATCCTTGAATGGTGAGGTATAGTTGGTTCTTGGAGTACTTCTCTGATCTTCAACCAGTTACTCCGGAAGAGGTTGCCCGGTATGCTCGCAAATTTCTTCTGTATCTCTTCGGTACTACCCTGTTTGCGAACAGGGAAAATACCATGGGGCTATATCTCTTAGGAGCACTGGTGTATTTGTATCGGGTGTGGAAGTATGACTGGGATGGTGCTGGCCTAGCCACCTTGTACTGCTATATGAGCTCTACATCCCGTCGCAAGGAGGACTTATTTGGCGGCTACTGGAGAGTCTGGGAGGTACATTTCATGCTTCCCTTTCTCGCTTTGCTTTACATTTCTTGTTTATATCTGCTTATTTGCTTTGTCCATAACTACTTTGTTCATAACTGCCTATCTACTTTTTTTATAGCTGTGCATTTACATATATTTCACCTCCCTTGCTCTGTCCCAGTACAGCCACTTGAGTTGTCAGTACCCCACTCCCAGTACTATAACTCCCGATTCGAGCGGCATCGCCGCCTAGACCGAGACTTCCCTTACTTTCGCCATTTCTTTGACACCATCACTGTGGATCAGGTAACAAAATACTAGTCTTTACATTTTACCATTTCCATGCTATTGTCCCACGCTACATTGTTGTTCTCATACTGTTGTCCCATACTGCACTGTTTCCATACTGCTTAAACTTGCTTTGCATATTCTGTTCATAAGTTGACTGGCACCCCTGGGCGAGCATCCCTCAGGCTTCGAGGGTTCTTTATGTTGTCACATGGGAGGCCTCTACTATATGGATCCTTTTCGAGGGCCCTTTCGACAGGGCATACTACTTGCAGGAGCGATTCATCCACTAGACCTGGGGCCAGGCTGATTCTGATGTTCCACATCCTCCTCCTCCCAGTATGAGGATTGTCGATGATCTTCACGGCGGGCCTCTGATAAATCATTTGATATAGGGAGAGGATGATGACAAATACCACGAGGCTGGTGACTTCATTACATTCTTGTAGACTCGGGTGATGGCGCTTCTTACCAGGGGTGTAGCTCACGTACTTTCTGAGGCTGTCGTTGCTTCTGTTGGAGGTGCCCCTACTTCTGCAGACCGCGTACATCTCGAGGTTGCTGCTCCCATTCCTGGGCTTCCTACAACTCCCACCAAGGTCGTATACATGCCACCAGACGGGGTGATTGAGCAGATCCCCCTCGAGCATATCGAGGAAAGGGATCACAGACTGGTGATTACTCCTGACATCGAGCAGGTACATATTTCTTTATACTTCTATCCATTGTACCTTAATTCTTGTTGTCTTCTGTTATTTTTGTTCACTATTCTTTGTCATTTCTGTCCACTGTTCTCAAATTCTCTTCCTTTTGCAGGTATCCAGGGCGTATGCTGATGACCTCCTCCAGACGATTGACTGGCTACTTCTCATGGTGCAAAGGAGACAGACTACTTTGGCTTCTCATGGGATTGAGGTATACTCTGTCCATAGTTCACTGTTGTCGCCATACTATCTATACTCCTGTTAGTCCTTAATGATGTCTGTACTCTTTTTAGCTTGAGCCGACACCAGCAGCATCCGTAGGACCTACGCTAGCTGGGAGGAGAGGGAGACAGGGCCTAGTGAGAGGCCGAGGAGGAGCTGATCGAGAGAGAGGCCAAGCGAGCCAGCGCTTACCTTCTAAGGAGTCTTTTGACAGATCTACGATCTCCGATGACGAGAGAGAGGAGGTTAACTTGCAATCCAGTAGCCCCAGTGATGATAATGATGTACCTCCTCTGTAGCCGAAGAGGAAGAGGGCTAGGATGGAGTGATGATTTTGCTTTTTTTTTTTTTTTGCTTTGTTGTTAGGAACTAGCTTCAGATAGACCCTTGTAGTTTGTTTTTGAAGACTTTTCTTTTCTTTCTTTTTTTTTTTTTTTTTTGTGCCGTATTTGCTTTTGTAAAAAAATGATCGGGGGTGGACCCTCTAGTTATAAAAAGAATATTTTGGATGACTTCTTTTGTATTGCATAGCATGTGATGAAGGAATGGCATTTGCATGATAATCTTGTACAAGACTGTTAACAACTGTGATTGCGCTCTTGCATTGATTCTTGAATCAGATAACTTACAACCGGTCAAAATACAAAGTACAACTCGATGACAGAAAAACAAAATGAAAGCAACCTACAAATACTAAACAACACTTGATGTAAACAAAACAATACTCAAAACACAGCTCCAATACACTAAGGCAAGAACCTGCCTTTTGTGTAACTGCTCTGATCTGGGAAATCTTTGAGAGCCAGCTGGCTCCCAATAGGTATGGCCGGCTCCCAATGAAAGACGGTTGGCTCTAAAAGTGATGTCGGTCAGTGCATTGTAGCTGTCATACACTGCTCCTTCTCAAGGTCGATAAAAAGTGATCCTAGGCTATTTTTCTAGCAGAACAACAAAAATTTGATATTTTGATCTCAAGATGGAGATTCTTCCGAACAATAGGCTCTGAGATTGGATCACTACTTTAGGCGGCTCGAAAAAGGTGAATTTTCGTGGTTTTGGCCTAAATGCTCTTTTTCCTTTGAGTCGCACCCCACTTTGCTTTCCGTTCCCCCATGCTGCAGTCCGGTTCTGGAGCCCAATTGCATACGTGTTTCGCTTCGGATCACAAGAAATGTGTCCAACGCTTGAAGAATTTTAAGCTTTGATAGAATCCCGACATGACAAAAAAATCATGCCGTAGCCCCGTTTTGGCCATGCGTAGGCTTTGGGGCGGATGTGTGGGCTCACTTTGCATGAGGCTCGGTCCTTGGCACATGACGAGGAGTTGGACATCCCAGGTCTGGTTCATCAGTTTTCCGCTATTAGAGCAGGAGCGACCTTCTCTGGCGAGGTTTTTGGCAACATGCCCTTTGTTTATGTATGCTTGCACAATTCCTTCTTGCCCCTAGTGCCGGCGTAGCCAGCATCTGGTTGATTGAAGTGGCCTAGTGTCTGAAAGAGGGCAAAATCTGTATGGAATTGGCATTGGCCGAAACTTTGATGGGCCTTAATGCTTTCTGTCGGCGAGAAATTACTCGGTTTGTAGGGAGTTCGCTGCTTCTTCAAGTTTTTATTTCCCACCCTTCTTATTTATGATTTCTCGCACCACTCAACACTCATTCTTTATTTTCCTTTCTAGCCCTTTCCTTACTTTTCTCTTAACATACATTTCTCTATTATTTAATCTCTCATTTTTTATCCCTCCCTAGGTATGGTTGATGGATAAGCTGAAAGTGGTGGACCCTTGCCCTAAGTACTCAGGCCGAGCTTACTTCTTTCGCCAACGGCTAGTGGATTTCCCTTCGAAGGGGTTATAGTGTGACTGGATGTGTAGCAGATCTACAGCTGACATCACTTGGCGCTGCCCCTAGCTTAATTTCACTGAGATGAGTTATAGTATATCCTGTCAGCTAGGCATACAGTTGATTGGCCTCATGCACTGTATGTTCTATTTCCCCTTCTGGTTCAGATGCCAATTTAGGCATGATCAGACTTGTCCAAATGAAGAGGTGGAATACCCGGCTTCATTTCCCATTCGTGGTTCACATTTGCCTCAGTACCTCACTACTTGGAGGACGAGGGAGCTTTTGGCCCCTGTCCCTGGCTTCAGTTACGACCTTTCTAGGGAGTGTTTGGCTTAGCTTGAGGCCGAAGAACAAGTTGGGCCATCTTTAGTTGCAAAAACTTCCACGAGTGCAAGTAGAAGACATAGAGCTACCTGACTTAGCTATGCCCCTAGTTTTACTACTTTGATATTTCTTTTCAAGTTTTATGATGTAAAACCAACTTTGATTTAAATCAGAGAGTTGGAGAATGTACTTGTGCTAAAATCAATAAAATTAAAGCTGCGAGTACTAAATTTTTTTCTTTTGGTCCCAAAAATGGTCCAAGTTGTAAAAGGGTAACTGTAGCCCGGCTTTTTCTCGTTCCCCTTTCGAAAGTTCGAATATAAGCCCTACAGTTCGGACTCCCACGGTTCTGAATCTAATCTCATAAGTGCAATGTGAAATTGATAAACACCAAAGAGTCCAAATCCGACAAATCTTTTGGAAAATCGATTTTGAATCAAATTGCCAAAAATGGACTGCTTTGCCAGATATAGAGTCGCCACCTAAATATTTTATTTTGGAAAAATTTGGGAAACCCATGACTCGTGCCAAAGGCCATGTGTCCATTATCACCAAGATTGTCTCAGCTCAAGAACTTAGGTACGAGAGGGGAAGGTCATGAATGCATTTGAGCACCCCCGCTTGCCCAATCAAAGATCAGCCTCTACTAATCATGATATGAATCTTATTAAATTATATACTCTTGTTTCGATTATTAGGCTAGCATTACTATGTGATGCGCACACACACAAGTATAGACTAACTTGCAAGAATTGAAATATCTCGAGTCATGTTTGTTTTGAAAATTATTTCGAAATATGTACCATTTGAAAAAGTAATCGCATATGAACATTGCTCAAATTATTCCAATTCAAGCAATAAGCCTTCATCCACAGGCATTCAAACAATTTAATACTTAAGCATTTAGCCTCATGGCAAGCATGCTAGACATGGCAACAATCACACTCATGCAATTATGCTAAAGCGAGTAAAGGCTCACATAATACTCCAAGCCAAAAAGATATGAGTTAGAAAAATGCATGATTCCTAACTTATGCAATATGACTAATGCAACACATGTAATATGAAATTTAAATAGGCTCGGCTACTAGACATGGCATATGAATCAATTTGATATCATGCGGTCTAAGCACGTATTCAAAGAAGTATAAGAAATAATAATGCAGTTAGAACGATGAACCGAGTCACGTATTCAAAGAAGTATAAGAAATAATAATGCAGTTAGAACAATGAACCGAGTCTCGATGCATGCAATACAAATGGATGCAAACATGAAGTATGCTAATCAAAACATGATGTCCCTAATCTAACCATCATAAGCTAGTAAATAAAAGGGAGAAATACATAGGGTTGGAAGACATGCACATTACAACATTGCACTCTTACGAAGGAGAGTCCGAATAAATAAACTAATTAGCTAACTAATTAAAGCTAAGCTAAGCTAATTATTACAAACCGAAATGAATAAACTAGCTAAGCTACTTAACTGATTATTACAACAAATTAATTAACTAACTAGTTAACTAACTAATTAAATAATTACAACGCAAGTGCAATTAAAATAAGTAATTAAACTAAACAACTAACTACTACACCTCGGGAAACAAGGGACGTTCATGCGCATGCTCGGTTTCCACCCGAAAAGTCACTATTTTACTTCTAGAGAGCCTCTGTTGCGCAATGGAACACACACACTGTTGCCCACTTCCAGAATAACTCTACACTGCCAAAGGAACACACTGCTGAATTTTGCATCATTGGCCGGCTGACCAGTGATGAGTGTTGCCGGCCACCACTGATGACCAACTGGCCATCAAAGATTGTCTATCGACCACCTACCGGCCATGGAAAGTGGCTTGCTGGCCACTGCAGCCCAGTTTTGCTTGCTGTAATAGAGGACAGATAGAGCATATACATGGTATTTCAAGGGTTTGTTTGCACAACTCACCCCTCCTTTTCATAAACAAATTAAAGGAGTAGTGAGTTAGGTTTACAAACCATCAATGGATGCAATTTCATTGCATAATGGCTCATGAAACCAAGTGTACAAGTTTAATAAATACAAAATAAGACACAAACCACCTCCCTTTCATGAATGATCAAGGGAAGTGATGACCATGGTGTAGCTCAGCTTTTTCGAGCCCTCTTTTGGAAGGTTTGAAAAAAAGCCCTACAGTTCGGACTCCCGTGGTTCTGAATCTAATCTCACAAGTACAATGTGAAACTGATAAACACCAAAGAGTCCAAATCTGGCAAATCATTTTGGAAGATTGATTTTGAATCAAAAAGTACCAAAATTGGACTGCTTTGCCAGATACAGAGTCGCTACCTAAATATTTTATTTTGGAAAAATTTAAGAAACCCGTGACTCGTGCCAAAGGCCATGTGTCCATCATCACCAACGTTGCCTCGGCTTGGGAACTTGGGTACGAGAGGGGCAGGTCATGAATTGAGCACCCCCGCTCACCCAATCAAAGATCGGCCTCTACTAATCATGATATGATATTTTATAAACATCATGTGCTCTTGTTCTAGTTATTAGACTAGCTTTACTATGTGATCTGCACAAGCAAGTATAGACTAGTTTGCAAGACTTGGAACAATTCAACTCATGTTTGTTTGTGAAAATGATTTGAATTTGCCACCTCGAGTGGGCTTAAAGTTTGCGGATTCGCCACCAAACATAGTGGGCTTAAAACTGATTTGCCACTCAACAAAGTGGGCTTAAAATGCACATTCGTTAAATCGTTCCAATTCAAACAACAAGCCTTCATCCATAGGCATTCAAGTAGTTTAGCATTTAAGCACATAGCCTCATGGCAAGCATGTTAATCATGGCAACATTCACACTTATGTAAGTATGCTAAAGCGTAAAAACTCACCTAGTACTCCAAGCTAAGAAAACATGAGTTAGTGAAATATGCATGATTCCTAATTATGTTAAGTGCCTAATGCAACACATACAAAAAATACAATTAATAGGCTCAGCTACTAATATGGCATATGGATCGATTTGATAACATACGATTAAACACATATTCAAATAAGTATTTAAATGGCAATGTAGTTTTAATGATGCGCCTGTAGACGAGCCCTGGGGCTTCTATCTACAGTTCGGACTCGATTTCGTGTCGGTTCTAAATCTGAACCAAAGAGTCCAAATCCGGCAAATCATTTTGAAGAAAAACAGATTTTTGAAAAGTAGTGCCAAACATGGACTGCTTTGCCAGATTACAGAGTCGCCACCTAAATATTTTAAAATGGGAAATTTAGGAAACCCTGACTCGGTGCCGAAGGCCACATGTCCGTCATCACCAAAGTGGTCTTGGCTCGGGAGCTTGGGTACGATCGGGGAAGGTCAGCTATGAGCACCTCCTTTCGCCCGGTCCGAAGACCGGCCTCTACTAACCGTGATATCCGTTTTTGAAAACATTACATGTTCTTATTCCGGTTGTTAACCTAAAATTACTACGTGATGCGCACAACACAAAAGTATAGACTAGATCGCCTAACTTGGAAATAAACATTGCATATCCGTTTTATCTCGAAAAACGTGTTAGATTTTGCTACTCGCAAGTAGGCTAAAATACGGATTTCAATGAGTTGTTCCAACTCAGGCAATCCAACCTTCACCCACAGGCATTCAAACAGTTTATAACACATAAGCATTTAGCCGCATGGCAATCATACTGTCATGGTAACATTGACACGCATGTGGTATGCTAAAGCATAAAAAACTTACATCGTACTCCGCGCCAAAACAATAAACTAGTTAGCAAACATGCATGACCTAGTTCATGTTAAGTGGCTAATGCAACACAGGCATAGATGCAATCTAGAGTAGGCTCGGCTAACCCTAAACATGGCATGTGAAATGCACTTTATTCGATGCACGTATTCAAGTTAGATTTGAAAGTACGATGCAGTTTGCATGATGTGCCGAGCCCGATGCATGTAAACAAATGCATGAATGCACGCATGCATTGCATAAGGTATGCTGATTTTAGACGTGCCCTAATCTACCATCGAAAGCGGGTAAATAAAAGGGAGAAAGAAATGGGGATTGGAAGACATGCACCCACTCACACACACTTATTACAATTATGCCCTCACTCGGAGGGACCAAAAGAATATACAGAACTGAATAACTAATTAACTACGCAAGCTAATTAATTATTACAAATCAACTAAATTAATTAAATAAAATAATTAATCTAATTAAACAGTAAATCGCCTCGGGATGAGGGCCAAATGTAGCACGCGCTCGGGACTGGCTCGGAATCGCACTGTCATGCATGATTTGCCTCGGTTTCCTCTGCTGTCCTCCTCAGAAAATTACCAAGACTTCAGGAGTGCCTCTCAGAGCACTGGGGAGTGCCACCGGCTGGGGTAGAACACCACCGGCTGAAGAATGTGGCCACCGGCACTAAATTCATCCATCGGCCAGAAGATCGCGGTCGGCACTAAATAAAGGTCGGCGTAAAATGCTCGCAGAACTGCAACTCACGCAGTGAGGACACAACTTGCATGGCAATGTAATTCAAAGCATGTATGCAACATACACGCCCCTTATCATGTTATTGACTCAAGGGGGGCATGTGCCTTGATTCCCGGACCACCAATCGCGCATTTCCATGCGTGATGGCCCGGAGAACCAAGCATGCAACTTCGATTTCAAATGCAATGTGTAGACACCCCATTTTTGACCGTCCTCAAGACTTGGACGTCACCGTTTGAACACTCGGTGATTATCCATGTTTGTGTTTGTTTGGAGTTCTCGGAGTTCTCGGCTACGCGCCCTGTCTCAGGACCTCCGAACTTGACCGTTTGTGTTTGGTTTTGCACCAAACGCTTGTGTTTTGCCTTTGAGGGGCAGGGAATGCCTTCTGAGGTATCCCCACATACCACCGGCTGTGGCTAGAGGCCACCGGCTGGCTGGTGTTGCCACCGGCACTATATTGTGCCGGTCGGCACTATTTTGTGCCGGTCGGCACTCTTTTTAGCAAAATGACCATTTTGCCCGTAGGACTCACTTTACATTTGCCGAGATATTTTTAGACAGCTGTTTGCCTCTTGTTTCCCCTCCATACACGTATATGGAGGGATGAGCCCTTGGATGACTTAGTTTGTAAGTCTTGGTTGCCTATAAGGAGAAACTCTCTTCTCTTGGCTCAAGGGTTAGAAAAAATCAGAGAGTTAGACATTTTAGGAGAGGGTTGAGCTCTGGTTTTAGGTTAGAAACTCTATATCTATCCTATCTCTCTCTTTCTCTCTTATTTTGTACACTAGGTGTTTGTGACTTACTATTGCTCACCAACACCTAGTGTTTCACCTTCCTCTTGGAACTGAGGTGCTAAGGGCTTGTTCTTGGTGTTCTTGGCTGGTTTGAAGCTTGAGGAAGCAATAATACCACCATTGTTAAAGAGGATCATCAAGGGTAAGAAACTAACTTTATTTACCCCATTCTTGCATCCCATTTTTATCTAGTTTAAAACAGTTTTTGTGCTTAGTCTATAACACATAAAAGTTCTATTTTTAGGCCCTCTTTATTGTTCATTAAGAGTGTTTTGTGGTTTGAGCAAGTTTGACCACTCTTAGGCTTTGAAAAGGCCACTTTTCGTGCTATTTTGTGAGAGATCCGAGATTTTGGTGATAGGATCTCTTCACCACTGAAATCTTGAGGGATTTCAGTGGTGAAGAGCATGCCTTGAAGTCTCAAAAAGGGGAGGGCCACCCCCTCTCCTTGATGTCCTTGAAAAGGGCATGTTTTGGTCTCTTAAGTGAGTCTATGCTTGAGTGTGTGTTGAGCATGTTTGGCTTGTTTTCCATGTTTATATTACCATGATATAACATGTCTTCAAGTTGGTTTTGGCCTCATATGCATGCTTAGTATAGTTGCCTTACAATGCCTCTTATTGCCTTAACATGTCTAGGAAGTGTGCCTCTATTTCTAGCATGTTTTAGACTTGTGTTTGCAAAGCTTGTATGCTTATTTTGCCATGGTTTAGCTCTGTCCATGGTCGTTTGGGTCAATCTCGACATGCTTTGTATAGCCCCTTTGTGTTGTAGCTTGTATGCTTCAAGTAGGTGCATGTGTAGGATGCATTGCCTCCATGTTTTCAAGGGTTTGGAACCCTCTTACATGCTATTTCAGACCTTATAATGTGCTTGTATCCTTGCCCTAGTGGTCTCGTTAATGCTTTAGGAGCATGTGTTGTATGCCCCTTTGTTTTGACTTCAATGCATGCCTTTTATTTAATGACTCTTAGATGCCATCTAAGGAGCCATTTGGCTTTGTTTTGACATGCTAGAAACCTATTTTAGGTTGATTAGTGCATGCCATGCATGTGTGTGCAGAGTGTGGTTTAATGCCCTATTAGCTTGCCTTAAGCCTAGGCTATGCGCATGCTTTGCTTGATTTGATTTGTTGCATGATTTGGCATCATGTGTGAAATGATTTGAGAGCCTAAGTTGCATGCTAATAGTCCATGTTTGAGTCATCTCAAGTGTGCTTGAACGTAGCTTGTTTATGTCTTGGGTTTGGTACCTTGACATGTGCATGTGTGTGTGTGTGTGTTTAGTCCCCAATTGTAGACATTTTGGCCACTGATTTTAGTCCTTTTTGAGCTGCCTAATTCATGTCTAAAGTCTATCATTTCATTGGTCTTCATGCTTGCCTCTTATACTTGTTTGTATGCTTGTATAAACACATGGCATTGTACATCTTGCATCCTAGATGACATGCTTAGGTTTGTACCACATTGACATGCATGCCAAGCCTCTTGAAGTGAGTTTGATAGAGGTTTGGCACCCTTTTGTGACTTTGTGTTTTGCATACATTCAAAAGTGAAGTTGCATTCTTGGTCCTTAGGACCATCATGCATGGAAATGCGCGATTGGTGGTCCGGGAATCGAGGCACATGCCCCCTTGAGCTAATAACATGATAAGAGGGGTGTGTAGTGCATAAATACCTTGAATTACACTGCCATGCATTTTGTTGTCCTTCTTTCTTTGTGGGTCTGCAGGTTCTGCAGAATTTTGTGCCGACCAAACCTTTGTTTAGTCGAGGCAGCCAATTGGCAGCCGATAGCTTCATTTAGTGCCGGTGGCCATATCCTTTAGCCGGTGGTTCTCTGTCCTAGCCGGTGGTACTCCCCAATGCCCTGAGAGGCACTCCTGGGATTTTGGTAATTTTCTGAGAAGGATAGCAGGGAAAACAGAGGCACGCTTGCATGACAGTGCGGTTCCGAGCCGGTTTCGAGCACGCGCTGCATTTGGCCCTCATCCCGAGGCGTTTTATTGCTTTAATTAGATTAATTAATTTGTTTAATTAATTTAGTCAATTTGTAATATTTAATTAGCTTGCGTAGTTAATTAATCTGTATTATTATTTCGGTCCCTCCAAGCGAGGGCGCAATTGTAATAAGTGTGCGTGAGTGGGTGTTTGTCTTCCAATCCCCATTTCTTTCTCCCTTTTATTTACCTGCTTATGATGGTAGATTAGGGCATATTTAATTTAGCATACCTCATGCAATGCATGCGTGCATCCATGCATTTGTTGACATGCATCAGGCTCGGTACATCATACAAACTGCATCGTACTTTCAATTCCAAAATTGAATACGTGATAGTTGTTGCATCTCATGTGCCATGTTTAGGGTTAGCCGAGCCTACTCTAGATTGCATCTGTCACACCCCAAACCCGCCCCTAAAAGTTTGGGCATGACCCATTCGCAAACAGACACAAAACCTGTTATACATATCATATGGGGCCTGAACGGAAGCATTCAATAATATATAATAGCGTAAAAATAACATCCATTGAGCTATCACTACTATGCTGTGACCGTGAGATGTAACATAATGCAGATAATTATACAGTGATGTGTATCTGAAGATAGTTATGCACATATACATCTTCCTCATAGACATTGGGGTACAGACTAAATACAACTTTAAAACTTAACAAAACTCCAAAAGTTGAACGGTTAACACCTAACAGTTTAGACACTCAAGGCTTGGCAACTGGTAACGGAAGCCACAGGTTAAGATTGACCTCGGGTTGAGTGCCTCTGTAAAGCAGACATAAAATAAAGTGAGTCAAGCTTCGGTGAATAATAGTACGTAAATCATGTAATGTTCCACTCAAACAATAAAGTATATAATTGCGTATATATGTTTATTTACACTCAGAAATACCATGAGTCCAGCTTCTTAACAACGCAGCTTTAGTATGTACAGAGGATTTAAAATGTTCATATTTCCAAATAATGTAATAGCCATCACCCCAATGATTCTGAGAATAGCCTTTTCGCCCAAATATAACAGAACGGCTTATCACCAGAGATAATGTAACGCATAAAGCGTGATGTAACGCATAAAGCGTAATGTAACACATAAAGTGTGAGGGTACGTAACTAGTAGAAGATAATAAGTTTTGGAAACCAATGGACATATCATGCTAAATCTTAAACGGAACGGATCAATAGACAAGATGTATAACTGAATAAATAAACAGAGCGTAACCATCCCAAAGTCATATGAATATCGCTGCACCATAAAATGATAATAAACAGGCGTAACAATCCCAATTAATACACATACAACATCATTATCGATGTAAAGTCAACGCAAAGAATTAAACATACATCCGACGTAGTAGTACTCACATTTCACTTGTTTATCGCGACAATGTAATGTGCATTTTATCTATCGAAATAGTTGTCTCATAATTAACAAAGATGATACCAATTGCTTACAGATGCCAGGGGATTAATATACCATATAAATAGTACAGAATAGTTCCATAAACATACCGTTGTATGTAGCTTCCTCAACATTCATCTTGATTTCGATTAACTTAATGTTAATGAAATCACTTACACGTAACAGGCGCTAATACCATAATCATTATCGAAAATAAAATGTACATGTAGCGCATTATTACTCACAAAGTGATTAGACGCTTGATCCGCCTGTAATTGACCCTACACAATTCATAATACACATAAAAATCGGGTCACATATCATTATTCCGTTTTTTAACTAGTTTATTTCTCTTTATCCCATTTACACATCATTTGGCAATTCAACATGAATCAAATTAAATCTTTGAATCTCATTTCAACATTCCACACCCAATGTTCATGTCATCCATAGTCTTAATACATTATTTCCTTAATTTTTCCCTTCCATTATAGCATAAATTCTAATGTTTATAACAAAGTTCATTCGCTAATATTTTTACATAATTTCGAAATATCTCAGAAATCCAATTAAATTTATCCATATACAATTCAACATCTCAATTTCCTTATTCTACCTTCAATTTGGGCCAATTCATTAGTTATCACCATTAATCAACTTAGGGTTTCAAGACAAAAATCCAAACTCCTCAAACCATTACTTCTTCTTCCAATTTTCTCCATCTAAAGTTCATAATCCATCACCTTAATCTAGAAATTGCATCTCTAACATAATAAACCCAAAACCCCCAAATCACAAATTGGACATAATATATACAAAACTATAGATTTGTAGTTATATACACAACATACCATAAATCTACACCCAAAATACCATAAATCCATCAATCAATACAAATAAGATCTCCTACCTCAAGATTGAAAGCAAGGAAGCTAGGTCAAGAGTATCACTTGAAATTCCAAAATCAAATCGGTTGGAAATGTTCATCTTCTTGTCTTCTTCACTTCTTGGTGGAAGATCTTGATCAAAACAAAGAGAAATGGTGAGGATTTGGGATCAAAACCCTAGGGTTTTCGGTCCTATGGGGAAAAGAGAGAAGAGGGGAAAAGAATATGTGAAAAATGATCCAAAAATCTGGTTTAAAAGCTGCTGTCCTAATCTACGCCGAGCGAGAAATTCGCTCGAGCGGACTGTTTCAAGATCCCAAACTTTGAACAGGCATAAATCTCTCATTCGGACTCCGTTTTAGGTCATTCTTGTGCTCAAATTGAAGCCCCAAAAATAAACTTTCCAATGGTTCTAACCTCACATTCAAATTCAAAGTGTGGAAAAAGAAAAGGGCAAACGAGTGACGGTTGGTCGTAAACGAATTATTCAAACTAAAGTTTTTGGTCCAATCTTACTTTACCATCATCTTATCATCTCAATTAATATCCCAAAATAAGGTAAGGACATTTCAAATACACTAAGAAGAACATAAAAAAATGAGTCCACATGCTTCGGAATCAAACTTACCCAGCGACCGCCGAAGCGCCTAACCTTGCGCCGAGCGCAGACCAACAAAGTCGTCCGCCGAAGCGAAACTCCCGCCGAGCGGAGAACCACAACTCCTAATCTCAAAGCCATCAAAAATTGCCGAAACCCCAAAAGTCCGCTCGAAGCGCTACCTCCGCTCGAGCGGAGGAAAGGATTTCTGGGTCGTTACAGCATCTATGCCTGTGTTGCATTAGCCACTTAACATGAACTAGGTCACGCATGTTTGCTAACTAGTTTACTGTTTTGGCGCGGAGTACGATGTAAGTATTTTACGCTTTAGCATATCGCACGCGTGTGAATGTTTACCATGACAGTATGCTTACCATGCGGCTAAGTGCTTACATGATAAACTGTTTGAATGCCTGTGGGTGGAGGTTGGATTGCTTGAGTTGGAACAACTCGTTGAAATCCGGATTTTAGCCTACTTAAGTAGCAAAGAAAACAACACGCCGAGACAAAACGGATATGCAATGTTTATTTCCAAGTTAGGCAATCTAGTCTATACTTTTGTGTTGTGCGCATCACATAGTAATTCTAGGTTAATAATCGGAATAAGAACGCATAAAGTTTTCAAAAACGGATATCGCGGTTAGTAGAGGCCGGTCTTCGGACCGGGCGAAAGGGGGTGCTCATAGCTGACCTTCCCCGATCGTACCCAAGCTCCCGAGCCAAGACACTTTGGTGATGACGGACACGTGGCCTTGACCGAGTCGTGGTTTCTAAATTTCCCATTTTAAAAAAAAATATTTAGGTGGCGACTCAGACCGCAAAGCAGTCCATGTTTGGCACTACTTTTTCAAAAATCTGTTTTCTCAAACGATTTGCCGGATTTTGGACTCTTTGGTTCAAGATTCAGAACCGTGACACAAATTGAGTCCGAACTGTAGAGCGAAGCCCACGGGGGACGTCTACACAATGCAACCAAATAAACACACAAAAGTGCCCAACCTCGATCACATTTCACTTCAAGAGGCCAAACATGCATGCTCATGTGATGCAACCCTAAGCATGTTATCTAGCATGCAACATGGATTATGCAAGCAAGCTAAACACGTTAAGTATGCAACCTAAGCAAAGAGGCATACAAGCCAAGCAATGGAGTGGACTAAAACATGAATTAGGCTACTCCTAATCGGCCTAAAATCAGTGGCCAAAGTGCCTAGAAATGGAGACTAAACACACACACACACATGCAAGTGTTATGATCCAAACCCAAGGCATAAACATGGCAACTCCCAAGCACACTTGAAGATACCAAACAAGGACAATGAGCATGCATTGTAAAGCTCTGAAAATCATGTTAAACATGGTGCCAAACCAACTAACAAAGCAAGCCAAGCAAAGCATACAAATGGTCCAAACATTAAGGCAAGCCAATGAGGCTTTGAACCACACCTAGCACAACCACTCATGGCAATGCTTAAGCAACTGAATCAGAGTTTTAACACGTAAAACTAAGCCCAAAAGACCACCTAGATGACATCTAAATGACTCAAATGCAAAGGCATGCAAAATGGTCAAAACAAGGAGCATTCAAGACATGCTTTTGAGGCATTAAAGAGGCGACTCAGGTGAGCATACAAGCACACCGAAAGGTCTGAAATGACATGCTAGGTGGTTCCAAACCACCAAAACAATGCAAGCAAGACATGCTACATATTCATGCTCTTAAGGCTAACAAGCCAAATGCAAAGAGGCTATATTAAACATGCTATGGTTGAGTCAAACAACATGAGACAGACCTTGAACATGGAAATATAAGCATAAAAGCTTCACAAATGTAGGCCTAAAACATGCTAGAAACTAAGGCACACAACCTAGGCATGTTAAGGCATCAAAGGGCATTACAAGGCAACTATGCTAAGCATGCATAAGAAACCAAAACCAACTTAAAATCATGTTATAACATGACAATATAAGCATGAAAAATAAGTCAAACATGCTCAACACACACTCAAGCATGAAGCTCCATAAGGAAGCAAAACTTGCCTTTTCAAGGACATCAAGAAGAGGGGGTGGCCCTCTCCCTTTGGGGACTTTATGGCACCATCTCCACCACTGAAATCCCTCAAGATTTCAGTGGTGGAGAGGCCCAAGCACCAAAGTCTCGGAGCTCTCACAAAATGGCCTAAAATGGGACCTTTTCAAGGCCTAAAGGGGGTCAAACTTGCTCAAACCACAAAACACTCTTAATAAGCAATAAAGAGGGTTAAAAAATAGAACTTTTATGTGTTATAGACCAAGCACAAAAACTATTTTAAACTAGGCAAAAATGGAATGCAAAAATGGGGTAAATAAAGCAAGTTTCTTACCCTTGAAGCTTTTCTTCACAAATGTTGAAGTTGTTGGCTCCTTGAGCTCCAAACCAGTCAAGAACACTAAGAACAAGCCCTTGGACCCTCAACAACCAAAGGAAGGTGAAACACTAGGTGCTTGTGTGCAATAGTATGAACTAAAGCACCTAGTGTACAAAATAAGCAAGGAAAAGAGAGATAGGATAGATATAGGATTTCTAACCTAAAACCAGAGCTTCTTCTCTATCTAAAATGTCTAACCCTCTAATTTTTCTAACCCTTGAGCCAAGAGAAGAGAGCTTCTCCTTATAGGCAACAAAGCTTACAAGCTAAGTCACCAAAGGGGCTCATCCCTCCATACACGTGTATGGAGGGGAAACTAAAGGCATACAGCTGTCTGAAAATATCTCAGAAAGCAGCTGTAAAGTGGTCGGCAGGGCAAAATGGTAATTTTGCCAAAATGAGTGCCGACCGGCACAAAATAGTGCCGGTGGCAACACTAGCCAGCCGGTGGCCTCTAGCCACAGCCGGTGGTATGTGGGGATGCCTCAGAAGGCATTCCCTGCCCTTCAAAGGCAAAGCACAAGTGTTTGGTATAAAACCAGACACAAAATAGTCAAGTTCGGAGGTCCTGAGGCAAGGCGCGCGAGCCGAGAACTCCGGGAACTCCAAACAAACACAAACATGGATAATCACCGAGTGTTCAAGCGGTGACGTCCAAGTCTTGAGGACGGTCAAAAATGGGGTGTCTACAGCGCCGAGCCTCGGTGCATGCAATACGAATGAATGGATGCAAGCATAAAACATAAAGTATGCTAATTGAAATATGACCCTAATCTAACCATCGAAAGAGATTAAATAATAGGGAGAAAGACGTGGGGTTGGAAAACATACACACATGCACGCACACTTATTACAACATTACGCCCTTGCGAAGGAGGGTTCAAATGAATAAAAGCTAACTAGCTAGCTATGCTAATTAAGCTAACTAATACAAAAATGTGAAACTAATTAACTAGGTATACTAGCTAAAAAATTATTTACAACAGTTAATTAGCTACAACTAATTAATTACAACACATATTTAAGCTAGATATTTAAACGTTAAATAAGCTTGGAATGCAAGGGAGGCTCATGCACGTGCTCAATTTCCACCCGAAAAGCCTGCTGCAAGCCTCTATTTGCACATTTGAACACTGACAATGCTGCCTACTTCCAGAATACCTCTGCTCCACCTTACCAACACACTGTGCAAATTTCACATGATGGCTGACAAGGGGCCGGTCAGCTACCACTGGTGGCCGGTTGGCTATTGGTGGTGGTTGTCAGCCACTGATAAGCTGGACTTCCTTGCTGCATCAGAGCGTAAACAGAGCAAAATAGTGTATTTCTCAAGGGTTGTTTGTACACTTTGCCTCTCTTTTTCATAGGAAAATTAAATGAGGGACAAAATTTGGTTCATAAACCATCAACTAAGCAAATTCATTGCAGGATGGCTTGTGAAACCAATTGTGCAAGTTTAATAAATGCAAAAATAAGACTCATATGATCATCACCCTATCATGCATGATCAAGGGCAATGGAGACCTAGGAAAATGGCACATTTCATCACTTTTGAGTGTGAAATGTCCCATTTTCCTTGTGTTCAAATTAACGTTCGATTTGAATACATGCAATGCAACACAAAAGAATGCTTATCTTGTCTCTTTTAGTTACCAATTTTGTTTACACATTTTAGTTACCAAACCATTCATTAATTAATTTGTCCATTGGTAAGTGTCTTCTAAGATGAAAGAAGTGTCAACCAATGAATAGTTTAAGGCATGAGAGAAGCTTCATGCCGTTGGTAATGAACCCTCAAAGGAGGATTAAACCATTAAGCATGAGCCTCAATCTCAAGCTTAAACAACCCTAAGGTTGAAACAACCCTCAAAGCAAATGAAAAATGAAGAAATGAGGGAGATCGCAGAGATTATGGGTATGTTTGGTTTGTTTTTGAGAGAGTAGTTTTCAAAAATTGTTTTGGTGAGAGAGTTTAGAAATTTTTTGGGTTTGTTTGGTTGTGTATTTTGAAAGTTTGGGATGGTTTGATATTTTGTTGTAATTGAGTGGATGTGTGTGAGAAAAAATGATTGAGAATGAGAGAGGAGAGAGAAAAAGTGATTGATTGATATGTAAGAGAGAGAGTAATTTTGAAACATTTTTGAGAAAAAGTTGGAACCAAACAAACTTTTTGAATTTTTTTTTTGCAAAACCACTCTTGAAAGTGGAACCAAACATACCCTATAAGTGCTGAAATTAGGTGAGAAAAAGAACTAAAACATGCAATCAACTCAAACCAATGGTGATTAAAGCCTTAAAACACCAAGCTAGTGAAAGGACTTACATTACAACTATGCAACATATGACTCAAAAGCACCAAACAGCCAAAACAGTGGCAAAACAGCTCAAAATAGAGTTCAAAACATGCTAGACTTGAGCCACAAAAAGCTAAAACATTAAGCTAATATATGGGGCTAACTAGGCATGCAAACAAGACACAAGGAGGGGAGGCTAACCCATCCAATTTCAGACTTCAAAATGAGTTTTTTACCACTAAAAAACCTCTGAAATTCAATGGTTAAAAGGCCCAAAAAAGTTGGTTTGAAAGTGGTGAACAAAGGTACAAAAGCTTCACAAACTAAGAAGTAAGAAGGGTGAACCACCCCTTAAT
This sequence comes from Camellia lanceoleosa, assembly GCA_025200525.1. NCBI lineage: Eukaryota > Viridiplantae > Streptophyta > Magnoliopsida > Ericales > Theaceae > Camellia > Camellia lanceoleosa. The sequence continues at coordinate 358,417 of JANUSC010000090.1, read as the reverse complement.
TGAAAATGGCCTCAAACCACCACCTTTAGGCCACAAAAATAGAGTTTTGACAGTTCAAAACCAGCCCCAAAATAGTTGAAAAAGGTGCCAAAGCAAGTGTACAAAACAAGTATAAAAAGAGAGTGTTATACCTCTTGAAAGGAAGACATAATTTGGCCAACAATCCAAGCCAAAACCTCCTCCTAGAGCTCAAAACAAGTCCTAAGCTACCTCAGCCCAAAGACTAGCAACTCTTGTTAAGGATTGATAGACAAAAGTGGAGTGTATCCAAGCAACTATGCACAAAATTGCTAAAGAGAGATAGAGAAATGAAGAGAGAGGGAGAATTTTGTTCCAAAATTGCTAATCCTAAAAAATGGGGGAGTAACCCCCCTATATATAGAAAAACAAGCCTTGAGCTTAGGAATATCCTACCATACACGTGTAGGGAGATGCAACTCAATGTGCTAACAGCTGGCACAACAAATATCACAAAAAAAGATATCGGTGGCCGCTGCCACCATCGTAGCAAACCAGCCACACTAATGGCCGACAACCATGAGCCATGGCTAACAGCCTATGGTGGTGGCCGATAGGTCACCAAAAGTTTCAGGCTTGAAAAAACAGGGTTTTCGTCCAAAACAAAGCACAAAATGGACAAGCTTGAAAGGCTCAAAGGCAGGGCATTCCACCGAGGACTTCAGGCACTCAAAGCGAACAAATGCAATCGTAATCATCGAGTGCACAAGTGAAGACGTCTAAGTCTTAAGGTCGGTCAAAAATGGGGTGTCTACACTTGGAGACTTGAATCATTTCATCACTAGTGAGTAGGAAATGGTTCAAGCTTCCATGTGTTCAATTAACGTCTGATTGAACACAACCAAATTATTATCTTGCTCACTTTTAATTTCAAGTTTTAGTTACTCCATTTTAGTTACCTTTCCATCCTTTAATTCAATTAAGTTCAATGGTGAGTTTAAGTCCTCTAATGGAAAGATGACTCAAACCAAGAGTTGTTTTAGGCATGAAAGAGACATTATACCATTGGTAATGAACCCCCTAAGGGATTAAACCATTAAGCATGACACCTCAATCTCATGCTGTCAACAAACAAGTAGTTTGAACCACTTTCAAAGCAGAACAAAAAGGAAAAAAAGGAGGGAGGTTGCAGAGATTATTAGTACTGAAAATGAGTGAGAAAAGTATAAATAAATGTTATCAACTCAAAAGAGAATGTGTCTAAGGCCTAGAACACCAAACTCGTGAGGACTATTATACCACAAACATGCAAAATAAAGCTCAAATGCAATTAACAGCCCAAGACAGTGCTAAAACAGTCTACAACAACTCCTAAAATATGCTGGAATTGAGCTAAAAATAGCTAGATTAATATGCTAACACATGGCACAAACTAGGCTAGTAAGCAAGACAAGAGGAGGGGAGGCTAACCCCTTCAAATTTGAACTTCAAAAATGATTTTGGCACTGAAAAAACTCTGAAAATTAGTGTTTAAAGGCTTGGAAAAAGATAGTAAAAGGGTGGGAAACACAAGGGCAAAGGCCTCCAAAATAAGGTACAAAGAAGGGCTATCAACCCTCAACCTTTAGTGGCCCTTAGACCCAAGCTTCAGCTAAAAAATACAGAGTTTTGACGACCCAAAAACAATGGAAAAATAGTAGGAATAATAGCAAAGAAAGCAAGCAAATAGGCAAAGCTTTATACCTTTTGAAGAAAATAGCAATTTCAAGCAACAAAACCAAGTAGAGACACCCTCTAGAGCTCAAACGAAGCTAAAAAACACCTTAGCTCAAAGATGAGAAGATTTGGTTAAGGGTGTATAGGCAAAGGTTAAGGAATTGTAAGCAAAAGTGTAGAAATTTGCTAGAGAGAGAGAATTGTAGAGAGAGAGAAAAATTTTTGATCTCAAAATTTTCTAACCTTAAAACATGAGAGGGAGGGCTCCTATATATAGAAAACATGAATTCTCTACAAGGATATCCAACCCTACATGTGAGTGAAGATGCATGCATCTGTGCAAACAACTGGCATAAAATATCTGCAAAAGAAACTGGTGGCCGGCAAGCCACATCAGTGGCCGGCAGCCCAAAAGTGATGGTCGGCAACCCAATAAGGTGGCCAGCAGGCCACCAAAAGCTGCAAGCTTGAAGGACCAAGGCCTGGTCCAAGAATGAGGCAAAAGGGTGTAGGGTCTGAAAGGCTCAAAGCTGTGGCATTTCGTTGAGGATTTCGAGCACTTGGCGAGCATATAAACTCATCATTGGGTGTGCAGTCAATGGTGTCCAAGTCATAAGGGCCGTAAAAAATGGGGTGTCTACAGTAACATTTTTGAGAAAAATCAACTCTTATTAAAACTTTTCAAAACTGTTTTTCGGAAATGGTCACTACCTGACACGCACGGAATCAACCCTCAAGATATACAGCCCCGAATCAACAGATCGCAACTGCCCATAAATGCATCCGCCATACCAACTCTTTTACCAACATAAAGATCACACAACCACTCTAATTGATAATGGAGAAAGATGACCTGATCAAAATATGCATGAATAGGACATTTGAGTTGGAGATGGTTACAGTTGAATTTCAGGATGAAGTTGCCTACGTATCCCAAAGATGAGAATCAGGCCTTACGTAGTTCGGTTCAGGTTCACTCGAGTATTAACTCTCTCCTTTTGTGTTCTAACTTTTTCCAAAGTTGCTCTTTCGGGTTTTCAACCTTGCGAGCTTAGTTCTTTGTTTCTAATATTTCATGCTCTAACTTTTATTTAGGTCGCCCTTTTAGGTTTTCGGCCTAGCAAGCCTCTCAGGGGTAATATTTCTTCAACTTGTCTATGTTGATTGGCCATGAAAACTCCAGGCCATCCAGGTCCATGAGAATAATCGGCCTTCCTGACCAGATAGACTTGATGATATAAGGACCAGTTCAATTGGGTTTGAACTTGCCCCCAAGGTCATGGATGGGAGCCCGGTTGTCTTTCAGTACCATGTCCCTTTCTTTGAGATTCCTGGACTTAACTTTCTTGTTAAAAGCCCTAGCAATTCGGCATTGGTAGCCCTGGACATGATACAATGCCCTTAGTCTTCTCTCATCAAACAACATTAACTTCTCAAACCTACTCCGTTGCCAATCCACCTCCGTTATCTAACACTCGGCCATAACTTGTAGTGATGACACTTCGATTTCAATTGGCAAAACAGCCTCCATCCCATAAACAAGCGAATAGGGGGTTGCCCCATAGATGTTCGGATTGAGGTTCTGTAGTCCCAGAGTGCGAATGGTAGTTTATCCGACCAGTCCCTATACGTTTCCACCATCTTCTGCAGGATGTTCTTCATATTCTTGTTTGCGGCCTCAACAACTCCATTAGTTTGTGGTCTATACGTAGAAGACTTATGAAAAGCCATGTTGTATTTCTCAAGCAAATCCACTACCTCTTTCTTGAAGTGTGAGCCGTTATCTGACATGATCTCGTTTGGCACCCCATACTGGCAGATGATGTTATTTCTGATGAATTTGGCTACATGCGACTCTTTCAACACCGCATAGGACTGTGCTTCCACCCACTTTGTGAAGTAGTCGATTGCCACCAGAATGAACTCGTGCCCATTGGACCCCTTTGGTGAGACAACACTGACAACATCGATTCCCCAAACTGAGAAAGGCCATGGTGAGGTCATGTCGTAAAGCTTAGACGGCAGTATGTTCATAAGATTGGCATGGATTTGAGATTTATGGCATTGTCGTACAAAAGCAATGCAATCCTCGTCCATGGTCGACCAGTAATAACCTTGTCTGATGATCTTCCGGGCTAGCATCACACCGTTCGTGTGTGCCCTACATTCTCCTCCATAGATAGCCTCCATGAGACATTTTGATTCCTTGTCCTCTATACACAACTTGTGTATTCCTAGATGACCTCTTTTATATAGCTTATCCCTACAGATGATAAATTGACGGCCAAACGCCGTATTCCCCGTTTATCCTTGGCATTTGCCCCTGGTGGATACATCTCATTTTCCAGAAAATTCCAAATGTTGTAATACCATAGTTTTTTATCTTGCACTTTATCTATTGCATCGATAGTCTCATAAGCCGGCGTGTATTTCTGTTCGATAATAATTGGACGCATCTTCACTCCCAATAGGATGTCTACAATTGAAGATAGAGTTGCCAAAGCATCAGCGAACCGGTTGTTCTCTCTTAGGAGGTGCGTGAACATCAGTTTTTCAAACCTCGAAATTAGCATATCCACGGTCTGATGGTAAACCTTCATCGTCTTTTCTTTCACTTTTCAGTCTTCGTTTGCTTGAGAAACAACCAAGTTTGAGTCCCCAATGACATCCAACCTTATTGCCCCTAGTTTTAGGGCAGCTTCTAATCCAGCAATACACGCTTCATATTCTGCTTCATTATTGGACACTTTAAACCGGAGTTTGAAGGCTAAGGGTATATGGGAATCATCGGGTGCTATTAGCAACACACCTATCCTATACCCGTGCTGATTGAACGCTCTATCAAAGTACTTCATCCAAGTTTCCTCTTCCACTTGTGAAATGTTTTCATCTGGGAACAAATATTCCACCGCCTTATCCGCTTCCACTGGGTGGTCGGCCAGGAATTCCACTACAGCTCTTCCTTTAACTGACTTGCGTGTAACATATTTGAGATCAAATTCAGAGAGAAGAAGTAGCCAACGAGCTAGCCTACCTGTAAGCACTAGTTCCTCAAAGAGATATTTGATGGGGTCTAATCTCGAAACCAAGATTACAGAATAAGCTAACAAGTAGTGCCTCAACTTCCTAGTAGCCCATACCAAAGCCGAGCAAGCTTTCTCCAACGGAGTATAGCGGGTCTCGTAGTCTAACATTTTCTTACTCAAGTAATAGATAGCCTTCTCCACCTTATCTTTAGATTCTTGAGCGAGCATGCACCCCATGGTTGAGTTCGTTACTAATAAATACAGAATCAAAGGCTTTCCAGGCTCTGGTGGCAATAACACAGGTGAATTCTGGAGGTATTGCTTGACCTGTTCAAAGGCATACTGACAGTGATCGTCCCATTGGAAATTCTTTACTTTCTTCTGGTGACCAAATAGTGGTTCACAAGTTAAGGTTAATTTGGAAATAAACCGTCTTATGAATTGCAATTTACCCAGAAAGCCGCGCACTTCCTTTTAAGTCCTTGGTGGTGGCATTTCTAAGATGGCCTTGATTTTGGAAGGATCTACTTTAATTCTCCTCTACGTGATCAGAAAGCCCAGCATTTTTACTGCCGTTACGCCGAAGGTACATTTTTGCGGGTTTAACCTCAATCTATATTCCCTGATATGTTGAAAGAATTTTTCCAGTGCAGTGTAGTAGCCTTCTCGCACTTTGGATTGGACATCATGTCATCCACATACACCTTAACCTTTTTGTGGATCATATCATGAAAAATGGTGGTCGCAGCCCTCTGATAGGTAGCCCCAGCATTCTTCAACCGAAATGGCATGACTCAGTAGCAGTACGTACCCCATGGCGTGGTGAAAGCAGTCTTTTCCTGGTCTTCCGGTGCCATCAAAATCTGGTTGTACCTAGAAAATCCATCCATAAAGGAAAGCAAGGCATGGCCAGCAGCGAAGTCCACTAACTCATCTATGTATGGCAGTGGAAATTCATTCTTTGGGCTCGCCTTGTTCAGGTCCCTAAAGTCAACACAAACTTTGATTCTGCCGTCCTTCTTCGAAACTAGAACAATATTGGCCAACCACATCGGATACTCAGATACAGATAAGAACCCTGCCTCAATCTATTTGGTGACCTCCTCCTTGATCTTTAACGCCCAATCCGGACGGACTTTGTGTAGCTTCTGCTTAACTGGTCGAGCCTCAAGGTCAAAAGGGATCTGATGTTGTACAATCTCAGGATCAATTCCAGGTATGTCTTCGTAGGACCACGCGAAAACAACTTTGAAATTTTTTAATAAAGCGATTAAATGCTCGTGCTCCTACGAAGACAACGTGGACCCGATCTGGACCAAGCGGGGATCCTCCTCAGTACCCACATTAATAGCGATGATTTCATCAGAACAAGGCTTAACACGCCTTTCCTCCTCTTGGTCAACCAAAATTTTTCAAAGCCCAAGGAATTTCTTCTTCGTTTAAGTCAAAATTTTGAAAATTAAGATCAGTATAACAAACCAAAGGCACAGAAAAATAGGCAAAGTCTACTACATTCCCATTCAAGCAGTCTGAATCCTCGATTACAGTTGACTTAAAAGAAAAACTAAAAGACGACTGGGACAAGACCTTGGTATCCAGGTTACCACTCCCTGAAATACCAAACTCAGACGAACTAGAATCTGACTCCGACTCCACAGATTCAGTGGAATCAGATTAGGACTTACTATCCGATTCAGAACTGCTAATGACGCCTTTCTCAAACTTCCAGACCAGTGGTGCAACCTCAGACACCTCCGCGATAAGATTGAAGGAATCCGCTGTTGGTTTATCCCCAATCATTAAGATAGTAAAACTATCCCCTAAGTTGGCGGGCTCAGTGTCTGCAGTAGAACTCACTAGTAAGTCAGCCAGTGCTTTTCCTAACAACACTTCCTCTTCAATATCCAGGCTTGCTGTCCCACCTTGATCTTTGTAAGGACTCAGGTTTCTCTGCTTATTTTCTTCTTCTGGTAACTGGTGTTTGAAGAACATCTCGAACCCCCCTTTGTCTTTGTTTCCCAGTCATACCACAGCTCTGAAATCCACAGAAGAGGAAATCTTCCCCTTGGCGGACAAAGTGTCCATTCAGGGTTCCCTGTATTGGCTTATAGACTAACTCATACTGCTTCCCAGTCCTTTTGGCATTGATTCTCCCTCTCAACTCATCCATCTTCCTTTGCCAATCTGCAGCAGTAGGTTTATATCCCAGCTAGAAAGTGTGAAGGTTGTGACTCATCTCCTTGGCAACATACCTCCCTACCAACACTTTTGCCTAGTCCTGATCCAGGCATATGCCCCTGCTTGTTCATCATGTAAATAGACTGGGCACTTACGTAATTCCCATCGTGTTCTGCCATGATAGTTTGGACCAACCAAGCTTTTGCTGGTGAGAAGCCGAAGAAGAATATGTCATCTTTCCCATGTATGATTTCCAACATTGGTGTGGTAGTTCCCTAGGGAGGATGGATCGTAGAATTACCGTACACAGTAGCAATCCCGCCTTTGAAGGGGTACTTTACCAATTGGTGGACCGTTGACGACACCGCTTTCATCTAATGCAGCCAAGGGCTTCTCGGGAGTAAGTTAAAGGTTACCGATACATCCATTACATGAAATTCTACCTCATGTTCGGATGGGTCAATCAACACTTGGCTTTTGAATGTCCCCATAACATCCTGGTTGGTATTGTCATAAGCTCGGATGGCTTGGGTTGTGGGTGTAAAATCAGTCAGCCTCAAACCTATAGCATAGGTGGTCCTCGCCAAGTATATGTTAATCGCTAAACCAGTATCTACCAGCACCATTAGAATCCACTTTTTTGGACTTTCGAGGGTTACATATAGGGATCTGTTATGGTTTGCACCCTTAGGTGGTAACTCTTTATCCATAAAAGATATCACCGGTGTAACGTCTCCTGATGAAACCAATGACACCAATTGGTCAGCTGTGGTGTTGATAGGCAGTTTTGTTCAGTTCATTGCTTCTAGTAGTGCTTGCCTATGCTCCTAAGAAGCCATGATTAGCCCCTAGATTGATATGTCCACCTGAATTTTCTTGAGCTGTTTCAAGACTAGGTTTTCTTCAACATCCTTCTCATTTAACTTCTCGACCTCTTTGTTGGAGGACTCCAGCTAATCTAAGGAAGCGAGTTTGAAATACTGACCACTCCAGGTCATGTGGTTAATCTCGTCAGTATACCAGGTGTCATCAGGGGTCTCAGCTTTCCACCCTTCGTCAGTGTATGCATAACTTAGGTTGCTGTCTTCCCACCACTCTCTTGCAGCCATGGCTAGGCTATTACGGGTTCTATCTAGAGCATGTTCACATCACGCCCCCATCATCATACCATTCCTCCTCCACCATAGTCTTGGTTTCTGAATCCCAGAACTTCTTGAGCTTTCTTGGCATTCTCTTCCTATCACTGGGTTCCTATTTGGTTTTTTTTTTTTTTGTGCTCTGAATATCATCTATTATCGGTTCAACCTCTGCTTTTCCTTTTTTTTCTCCCTGCTCTAGGGTTATTTTCCTTTGGATTTCTGCTATTCTTTCCTATTGGAACGGCTCCAACACCTATTCTTTCTCGGTTAGAGGTGCAGCCTCAGCCTTGCTGCTAGCACTAACTTTCTTTTCTTTTCCGGTCTCTCCTATCTGTTCCTCTATATCTAACTCCTCTTCACTTAACCATCCATTGTTGGTTTCGGGTTGGCTAGGATCCCACTATCCAGTTGTACACTGCTTATATCCTCTTCTTCAAAGAAGTAGAGGTTGTCTAGATCCTTTTCCAGCTCAACCAGGTCCTCTTCCAGGTCAGCCAAATCATTAAGGTCTTGTTCAAGCCACTCATGCTGATGTTGCCCTAATTCATCCTTCCCGATAGCATTGATGCTGAGGAAGTCCGGCAGTATGACTACTGGCTTTGGTTGATCGACATCCACAACATATAAGCTGGGGTCATATTCCTCTGCAAGTGAGGCCCCTTTCTCTATGACACGGGTATCAGGTGAATCCTTCTCTTGTACACTCTCTTTCTTCTCTGCCTCTGCCACCAAGGGCTCGTGTTGGGTTTGCGGTGTTAAGTCCATTATGCACATGTCCGTGCCTTCTAGAATAATCACCTCTGACTTGGGTAGGTGAGATGAGATAATATATGCACTGGGATTATAGGTGGGTGGTAATGTATGGATTTGGTTAATGTTTCCAGGTAGGAGGACTTGGTGATGTGTAGGAAGCGAGTTGGTAGTTACGTTTGGTTTGGAGGGTGGGGCAATGACTTTGTTGTCAATGAGATCCTGGATCTCATGACGTAGGCGGTAACACAGATCTGTGGAATGACCATGTTGTTGGTGAAAGCTGGAATACTGAGTAGGGTCATGTTTGGGTGGTAATAGGTCAGGAAGTGGTCGAGGATTGAGAGGCTTGAGATGCCCCTTTTCCATTAACAATTTGAGGGCGCGGACTGGGCTCTTATGGAGAGGAGTAAAAACTCTTTGGTTTCGGGGTGGGCCGGTGTTTTGTGAAGGTTGCGAGGTTGAAGCAGCAAAGGGGTCAGCCATTTTGGCCGTTGTAGCAACTGTACTGACATCTGTTGGTTGTGGAATAGTGCTACTACTAGCATTGGTACTCCGGAAGAATGACCTTTTTGTAGGTTCGCTTGTTCTGTGAATAATGCCCTTCTTGAAGGCACTCTCAATTTGGACCCCCAACTCGTGTAGGGAAGCAGAAGTGGATAACAGTGCCACTATCATTCTCTGTAGCATATTTGGTTCAAGATTCTGGACCACCAGTTAAACTTATTCTCTTTCAGAAGGTCTATTTGTCATCTGGGCTGCCTTGGCTCTCCACCGGGCAACAAAATCAATGAATGATTCTTTGGAATTCTAGGTAGTTGCCTCTAGCACACTAATGGTTACCTCTATCTGAGTGTTATAAGAGTACTGGTTAACAAATGCCTCAGATAGCTCTCCTCAATTCCACTTTGTAGAGTCCTCCAATTTAGCGTACCAGATAGCCGTTATATCAGATAGAGTTCTCCCAAACTATGACAGTTTTTGAGCCTGAGACAGGTTCATTGGCCTTAGCACATCTAAAAACAAGCGGACGTGCACAATTGGATCCCCATTTCCATCGAATCTGTCAATGTGGGCATTTTAAGGGGTTGTTCGAAATGTTCTAAATAAGTGCACTTTTTGACTTTTTATGAAATATGGGTTGAGTTTGAAATGATGTGGTAAAGAGGTGATGTGACTTAAATAAGATGATGTGACTTAAATAGGATAGTGACTTTTTGGCATTTTGGCTATTTTAGGGAATGCCAAACAAGGTCTAAATTTCTTTGATAATCTGACTGAAGCCTCAGTGTACCCGCCTTTAATATTTGGAATGGAATTGAAGCCCTGGGACATTTTCAGCGCTTTCTCCAACCTAGCAATCTTGATCAAAGCCGGATCAATTTCATTGATATCAAAGGGAAGGATTCCCGTAGGGGGTTGAGCTAGAGGCCTATAAACTGGGGCCGGGGGAAACATTTCCTGAGGATCTGGAATTTGGGGATTTTTCACTAGTGGAGATGGATCTGGGTTCTGCTGAGCAGTTAGGATTGGATGTACAGTTGACGCAGATGCCCCCAATGTGTGTCGTAGATCAACGATAATCTCATCCTGTGCAGCCATTCTTTGGTTCACGGTATCCATAGTCTTCTGGAAAGTTGCCATCATGACTGCAAATTCTTCTGCGTTATGTGCCATTACTAGTCTAGGTGAGTTGGATGTTGGCAAATTGCTTGAGTGAAAATAGGTAGGTATTTGCTGAGTGCTTTGTATTGGTGCTGCTGACTATCTATTTCGTCTTCGTCTAACAACTAGCAGAAGTGAGACTAACACTGCTTGACCACCAACAAGGTTTTGAGCTTTGCAAAGCCTGCCAAAGCGAGTACACACAGCTTGGGGAATATTGGGTTTTTTCTGAATCTATGATAGTAAACAACCTAGTAAAAGATAGAAAAGAAAAACCATCAATCAAAATGGGTGGCACTTCGGCCCAATCACAAAAGATAAAAACACAACTGAAGAACCACAATCCATACTAAACTCTGCTTTCAAACTAATACTGATATGAACCATCCTATACAGTTTCACTGAAAAAGCACATACCAAGTAAAAGAACCAAAACACCCTTATGAGGCGGGTAGGGTTATCCTATCCTAGATTTTTGACATGATCTAGGCTGCACTACATCAAACAAAGAGTTTTCACCACATCCTACACACGGGTAAGCATCCTGTCGTAATTTGGAATAGTCACTATGGCTTACTATAGAAAGCTAGGCCAAAAGGTCGAAAGGGTACCTCGGCAAGATTACCTAATAAACCTTGCACACCTAACACCGAGAAGTAAAATGAGGGTCAAGCGGTACAGTGGTAATCCAGATCCAAGGGTTGTGTTTCCAACATGACAGAGCCTATGACCAACCAACCTTTTGGCAAGCTTTTGGCCAAGCCTCTGGCAAATCGTCTAAGAATAGCAGATGGAAAATACAGTGACTTATAGTAACAAGGAAAATGCAATGCAAAGAATATATAAGTGTAGATAAAAATTTCACATCATGAATTTCAAGTCAAGTTCTCTAGTTTTCCCAATAGAGTTGCCAGAAACTGTAGCTTGCTTTTCATGCTCCTTTCGGATATGACTAGCTTTACAGTTCAGATTCCCATAGTTCTGAATCTGATTTCATAAGTGCAATATGAAACAGTAAAAACACAAAAAAGAGTCCAAATCAGGCAATTCTTTTTGGAAAATCAATGTTTGAATCAAATGCCAAAAATGGACTGTTTTGCCAGATTACAGAGTTGCCACCTAAATATTTTGAAAAATTTAGGAAACCTATGACTCGTGCCAAAGGCTACTTATCCATCATCACCAAAGTGTCTCAGCTCGGGAACTTAGGTACGAGAGGGAAAGGTCATGAATTAAGCACCCCACTCGCCCAATAAAAAATCGGCCTCTACTAATCATGATGTGATTTTCATTTACATTATATGCTCTTGTTCCGGTTATTAGGCTAACATTACTATGTGTTACACGCAAGTATAGACTAAATTGCAAAAGTTAGAACATTTTGACTTTGTGTTTCTTTGAATTTTTTTTTTTGTTTTGATACTCGTCACTTGAAAAGGTGAGTTCGCATGTACATTAATCAACTTATTCCAACTTAAGTAAAAAGGCCTTCATCCACTGGCATTCAAACAGGTATATCACTTAAGCACTTAGCCTCATGGAATTATGTTTGGCATGGCAACAATCACACTTATGAGGTATGCTAACACAATAAGTACTCACTTAGTACTCCAAGGCAAGCCAAATAGAGCAAAATAATTAGAAAATATGCATGCTTCTAAACGATATAATGTGACTAATGCAACGCACACATTTATGCAGTTTTTATAGGCTCGACTATGAGCATGGTATATGATCCAATTCAATGCATGCGATAAATCCCGTTTTCAAGCAATGAGATTAAAATTGACATTGTTGGTATGATGAGCCGAACCCAAATGTACATGAAACGAGTGTATGCGAACATGGGAATGCTAAGTAAATATGATGCTCTATGCTACCATCATAAGTGGGTAAATAAAATGGAGAAAAAAATGGGGGTTGGAAAACATACACCATTATTATATATTTGCCAAATGTCCGGATTAACTAATTATTGCAAATTCAAATGAAGGCATTATGTAACTAACTAGCTAAGGTAATCAACTACTAACGAGATATCTAAAATACCAACTAGCTATCCAAGTTATTACAACAAGGCATTATATCAGTAATAATTGCAACAAGGATATTATAATAATTTATAACAATTACAACAATACTAATGAGAATAGTAATCTAAACAACTATGAGACACAATGATTGCATGCATAGTGCCTAGAAGCTGCTTTATCTGCCCAAACTACTTTGCCTCACCTTCAGCCACTGCTCTCTGTTTCTACCAACAGTCCCTGTTTTACCAAACATTGGGATCTGGCTGGCTCCAAATGAGTTCCGGTTGGACCCAAAAAGTGCCGGCCGACACGAAATTTTATGCTAAAAAAATCTTTTGTGCTCTAAGGTGAGAACAGTGTAGACAAAGCCTTTTTAGGCCCTATTTGTCCCTTCTACCCCTCTCTATCATGTGAAAGTCAAGAGAAGAACAATTTCGCATTCGAAACCATCAATTAGCACAAGTTGATGGCTTGATGATCTCGAGCACGTTTGGACAAAATTGATAAATGTGACGAAAAACCGCCATTTCCTCTTATCATGACGACTCAAAGAGAGAAGTAGACACACTCTAAGTCTTATCAACATATCATGTATTGATATGTAACAATCCCCAAAATGATGGACTCGACATAACATCTGGTCGAATCCAACCAACTCTAAACATTTTCTTTATGTCGGTTTAGTTCATTTTAAGCCGATTTTATTAGTCCTTGCCATTCCTTAATCAATTTGTCCAAATGATGTTTAAGTCCACTAAACAAGAAGGCACATCAAACGAGAAGTGATTCTTGGCATAAAAGAGAGCCTATGCCTTGACGATGAACCTCTGTAGAGGTTAAGTCATTGAGCATAGGTCTCTTTCCCATGCCTTGAATAACCATCAATCGGTTGAAGTAACTCTCAAACAAAAGAATAGAAGAAAAGAGGGAGGTGGCAGAAATGATCACATGAACTTGATTATTTAGAATGAGACTCTTGACATAAAAATTAACCAAAGAAAAGCTATCAAAGCGTGGGTAACATAACACAACGAGCTAGATATGAAGACTTACAACACAACAAGCTAGATATTCAAAGCATACAACAATTAAATAAATTACAATAGCCCTAAAAAAGCCCCTAATATGCTAAAACAATGGCTAAATATCGTGTTAAAGGGTATGAAAAAAGGTAGAAAAGAACAAGGCAATACGAGGCTAATGAACAAAAGCAAGGAGAACTGACTAACCTCTCTATTTTTGAGACCTCAATCCATGTTTTTTTAGCCTTTTTCAAACTCTGAAAATCAGTTTAAAAGGCAAAGAGAGTAGAACAAGTGTGTGAGCTATAAAGTAGAGAGCAAAAAAGGGTGTTAACCCTTTCTGCCCTTTGGTAGCCTTTCAAACCCAAGTTCCAACACTTAAAATAGGATCAAAACAACACAAAAACACTAAAAAGAGATAGATAAAGACAGAAATGAAAGCAAAGGGGAAGGTGGTAAGCATATACCTCTTGAAAGAGGTAAGATCTTGTTTGTAAACCAAACTTGGTCCAAGCACACTCTCAAGCTTGAATTATGATTCACAAAGCTCAACCAAGGTTCCAAGGTATGGCTCCAAGGTTATCTATGCTGTAGGGATATAGTATAAGGACGATCAAATATCTCAAAGGTAGCTTGCACAAGAAGAAGGAGCTCTCAAGGGTTATTTAGCTTCTTTGAATTTTTTTCCAACCTCTAACACTGAGATATATGTTCGTATTTATAGAATTTGAGTAACATAGGTCATAAATATCTTCAAAAATTGACAGCTTGCTCATTCCCGGCCAAAATAGTGTTTCTTGCTATCAAGAGCCGGTCGGCTCCCAATGTGGTACGGCTGGCTCCTAATATGTTCCCTTGTTCCATTGTTTTAAACTCAATATAGGATGACACAATGTTCAAAAATGAATTTCTAGGGTAAACATAGTATAAATATGGAAGGTTTAGGATTGGTTTTGGAGCATGAGGTTACGTTCCTTCATTGAGACTTCAAATCACACTCAACACAACTTCATTATCGAGTGCCCAAGACAATGTGTCCAAGTCTTGCGGGCAATCAAACATGGGGTGTTTACACATGGATTGCAAATTTGTAAGTTGTAGTTTACCTTTGAATGGTTGCGATTTCGTCGGAAGAGGAGAGAGGCAAAACAGGAGGGTGAGAGCAAAGAGTCGGTGGTCGAGAGAAGAGAGGACAGCAAGAGGCAAGGAGAGGTGGTCAGTAGTCCGTGAGTAGCGGTGTCTTCATGAGAGGAGAGGGAGAGAGAGAGAAGAGTGTATGAAAAATGGAGGATTTCTCTGAAATGAGAAAGAGAGAGTATTTGGGCAGAGATAAAAGAAGAAAGAGAAAGAGCAGATGAAAGGGCTTAATCTGCACCATCCAAAGGGAATAACACATATTGATCTCAACCATTGAAATGCTCTTGTACAATATTTTCAAACTTTGCCTTGTTTTCAAACTCAACCATTGGATTAAATCAATCTAATGGTGCATATTTTGACAAATAGACAAAAGTCCCATAAAAAATAAAAAATAGGGCTTCCTTGTTATATGGATTCCTTGTGGTCTGAAAAAGAGACAGCCTACTCTACACTGCCCAACCCAAAAATCATAAAGCCAAACATCAAGAATAGCATAAACATCCATATTCGAGGTTGATATTTACATCATCAGCAAGATAAAAGCCATGTTTGCATCGTGCTTAGATCACAAATGTTGCAATTTATAAGAACTGATTACAACTTATTTAAATTTAAAAATATGTACCAAACTATTTGGTACAATTTTTTACTTATAACTCTTATTAAATAAAAATAATTTACATAAATTTTAAAAAATAAATTTTCTACAAACTGAATAAAGAGTTCCTTTAACTTTTGATTTCTCATTAGCTTTTCAAAGGTCCTACCACTATACTCTTATAAATCTCATTTACCATGATTGTCATCACATCACTACAAGAAAATCGAGATTTAGCAGCGTTTTTAAAACGCCGCAATAGGCCATAAAAACACTGCAAAAAGATAAGATAACGTTTACAATATTTTTTGCTGATACGGCCGCCGTCATGTCTTTGTGGCGTTTAAAAAATGCCACTAAAGAGTTTAGACGATGTTTTTTAAAGCGCCACTAATTCTTAACATCTATTAGAGGAGTTAACTATGACGTATTCTTGATGATATTTTGCGACATTTGTGTGAAAAACGCCACCTTTTCTCTCAGTTTTTTTTTATAAAAAAATTCATAATTAATGATGTTTTTGACTTTTGTTCAAAGCAAATCTATTATCCATCACCATTTTCAAAATATATACTATAATGTGAGTCAATATTCATTTTTCAATTTTCCATAACCAAAAAAAAAAAAAAAAAAAACACTTAAAACACAATATGTTAACTCAATACAAAAAAAATAAAAACAAAAATAGCTAATATTTTCTCATTTTAATAAAAAGAAATAATATGGAGTGTGTTCTCCAAACTCTTTGAAAATAACTTCCTTCAAGTCATTTATCCTCTTTAGCAAAATGATGATATGTACCTAAATCATCTAATTTCATCCTTCGCCATTCCCAAGATAATCAAAGTTTTTTTCACTGTAATCAAAGGGAACTCTATCTCCCAAGAGCTTGAGAATTACTAGCACTTAATATAGTTCTAAAGGAAAAAAAAGATAAACTTAATCTGATTAGAAAGAAGTTAGAAGGGGGGAAAAAGGACTAAATAGTTGGATTCTTACAGATCCAAAGATAAAAAATCTAAAGAGGCCATGTCACAAATAGATCTAGGTAATCCATTTTTGAGCCCCACATAAATGGATGACCCAGATCTATTCAACACTTCCAAGAGCTAAGTACAAACAAAACAAGTCCAAAATCCTAAAATCCCTCTCTGAGACCTTGCCACAAACAACTCGATTACCAGAAACCCAGTATTCATGAGATCTATTTGTGGAAGCTGAAAGCTGAAACCACCACAAAAAAAAAAAAAAAAAAAAAAAAAAAAAAAAAAAAAAAAAAAAAACAAAAGATTAGCAAAATTTCCCAATCTCTCAATACAAAATAGGCGATTTAGAATAGTCTAATTTACACTCGTTTGAGCTTTTCTTGGAACAGAAAAGCCTATCATTTCATCGGCTGGTTTCCAACCAGGTACTGGTGAGAGCAATTTTGTAGTTGCAAAGGAAAGCTCTTCTGGTGTTGATGGTGGTGGTTCGGCAATGAAGACGACATTGATGCTGTTGGATTAGGCAGCAACATCCTCACTGCACCACCACCGCTGGCAGTGGCAGCGACCCTATTATCATTGTCATTCTCCTCCTAATCATTCATGCTCTCCTCTGAACTGTCATCACCACCATTTTCTCTATTACTCCTGTGAATTAACATATCTCATCTCCTTATCTTGCTCTGACTCAACCGATCTCGGCCCCGGTTCCTGTCTCGATCTCGTTGATCTCGATCCTTCTTCACTCAATTGGTCTATCTTCCTCTGCAAAATTATAAGAATCAAAATCAAGAAAAACAAAAAATCGTCAAGAAATTTCAACCAAATTAATTCAAGAATCGACGGATTTAGAATTAGATCTAAACAAGTAATCAGAATCGAACTTGGTAAATCTCTCAAGGAGAATGAGGAGAGACATAGAAAACCCTCGATCTAGGACGGTGAGAGAAATGAAGAGAGAAAAAAAAATGACAGAAAAAGAAATGGAGACTGAGGGAGACAGAACACCGTTATAAAGTGGAATGTGTGGTTATAAGAGAGGATAACGCGTGTCTTTTAATTCCACTTTATGTCTTCCACTACGTTTTTCAAAAAACCGTTATCTAACAAACATGGTTATAGGCAACTTTTGTTGTAGTGCATCCTCAAAAGAACTTAAACCATTCATCAACAATCTGGCAAGTAATTTTCGCACTATAAAGACTAGTAGAACTTTGTGGAAGAATAACGTGTCTAAGGAAGTGAAAATGTGCACATAATAAAAAACGGTAAAGCTGTCCAACCAGGGTCTGGTCGGAAACTCCTCCAATGGTAAAGTTAGGGACTAGAAGAAAGGAAGAAAGGAAAATGCAAAGAGTGTGTATATGTTGAGTGTGTGGATTTCAGATGCCTTGAGGGTGAATAATGCTCACCTTTTATAGGAGAAGGTTGTTTGTCCTCCAAGGCCTTTTTTTTCGGCTCTCTATCACATTTGTCTTATTTGTGGTCGTTTCCCATTGGAGGAGGACGGCCACTCTACCTGACACTCAGGTGCAAGTCTGTCTAGTTTGTTTCATTAGTGATCGTCTCTTATTGAAGAAGGATGACCACTCCACCTGACATTTAGGTGCAAATTTTTCGTGTGTGCGCCTTGTTCCTCTATGCTTCCATGTCTCCACGTTCTATTTGGACAGAGGGAGAGAAGTAGATTTGTTTGTCTCTTGTGAACTCAAGAAAGGCCTTTAATGTGTTGGCCTTCTCCAAGTTGGTCCACTTCAGAATGGTTGTCTAACCTGGAGGTACAACTTGTTACTTGGTCGCTTCAGAGCAAGCCTTGCACGTTAGGGTGAGCTTCATAGTGTCCACTTTGAGTGATTGTCCTGCTTCGGAGCAGGTATTGGCCATAGTGTCGAGCTCCAACCTAGCCCAACTTCGGAGGGGGCCTAGCATTGGGTCAAGTATCAATACTTAGTTAATTTTTACCCACTTCAAACAACACAATCAAAACTCCTAATAAACCAAACAAAATATCAAGAATAAAGAAAACTAGAGGAAACAATTAGAACCAACTAAGGATGGCCATTTTAGTCTGATCCGTGGGGGCCTATCCATAACTGCTCGAATAGGGCAGATTTTACCTAACCAACACTTATGTGGGGCGGGGGTGGGTATTGCCTCCATCAATCCAAACTCGACCCGATATAATTAATAATATATATACATAAATAAGGGTAAATTACACTGACACCACCTGGGATTTGGTCTAATTACATCTCACTCCCCAACATTCTAAAAATTACATTCATATCCCTGTGGTTAATAGTCTTATTTCACAACCCCCTGCTTATATAAAAGGAAACAACTCCTAATATAAAAATAGATGAAATTACATTGAAGAAAAAAAAAAGTAAAGCAAAGGAAAAAAAAAAAAAAAAAGCCAGAGGAAGTAAAGCAAAACAAGAAAAAAGATAGTGCATGAGTTCAATATCTTCATTCCGTCTAAATAATTACAATGATAGGGGGGTTAATGTAATTTTCCAAACGTCATGGGGTGAAATGTATTAAACCCGAACCTCAAGAGGTGTAAGTGTAATTTACCCAATAAATAACATATATATATATATATATAATTAGATATAAGAAATGAATACTCAAAGTCTATAGTTCTATTTAAATATAAATAAATAATGATCCTAAAAGTCTCACTGTTTATATATATGGAAACAAGAGAAATTATTTAGTGTGTTAAGGATTTAAATGGTTCTCAATTTTTTTGGCTATTTGAAATGTGGTCGGTTATGCACGGGGGTGGGGATAGGGCTGAAAAATTCTACCTATAACAGGGGTGAGATTTGAAAGTAGAGGTAGGGGTAGGGGCAGGACAAGTGAGTGGGAGGGGGATGACAAACCCATCCCAAACCCGCCCCGTGGCCATCCTTAGAATAGACACAACTACCACATTAGAAGCAAAAAATATATATATTAGATAATTGTTCTACATCATTGGTGTGACAAAAAAAAAAAACACAGCTTAACAATGAAATTTGCTAGGTGTAAACCCATCTATATAACAACAGATCCACGACCAAAAAAATCACTACACACTAGCAACTGCTACCTATTTCACTTGAAAATTCTAAAAATTCCGGAGATATTGATTTGTGATTACATATCAATTTTAAGTAGTAAATAACAATCCCAATCAAACAATCAAGACAAATGGACACAATGATTTTAACGTGGAAAAACCACAATTGGAGCACCTCCAATTGTGATAAAAAAAAAAAAAAACTACGAGCAAAAGCCACAAAACAATCCACTAAAAAGATATAAAGGAATTACACAAGTGTACTCTCAATTACCTATCGAATCCACACCCGAATCGAACTGACCCCTATGTGCCTCTTCCAGCCCCGTCTTCACCTTGGAACTGTCTTGCCCAACATTGAATCCACAACGCCAATGTTGAATCACGACGATGAGCCATTTCGGAATCCACCAAAGTTTCAGGCCCGAATCTCCTAGAATTCACCGAAGACCAACTCTCTCTTTTGTATTGAATAAATAAAATAAACAAAACCCTTTGATATAATCCACTCAATGCATGATTTAAACTCTCACAGATATCAAAGGAAACAAGCAAAGAAGCTCTAGATGAAAACCCTAATACGCAAGAAGAAGACTGGAAGCCGTAAACCTAAAATCGAATTGAAACACATATTTATAGAAAACAAGGCCACAATGGTTGCTCGAGTAAAGGATCTCTCGCTCAAGCGAGGAGACTAAAATGCGTGTTTTTCCAAGTGTCTTCGCTTAAGCCACCAAAGTGTCGCTCGAGCGAGAAAAGCATCTTCTTAGTATTTTTATGGTCAGTGCAAACTTTTGGGACCAAAGATTCTTCGCTATAGCACACATTCCTTCGCTCGATGCCCAACATAGTCAGCAAAGTGACAAACATGAAAGAATTAACTTCTGAGACATCTCTGCAAGGCACGATTCGGGTTGGATTCGCATCTAAAAACTCATAGCCTCACTGAAATAAAAGATCAAATAAAATTATAACTGAAAGGTTTTTTGTCAAATGGGATTGCCAAGAACAAAAACCTAACATCTCTAAAAACAACTAACACTATAAGTCCATATATATAAAAAACACTACCACCACCATTCCACTACCATCACTACGACACACTGTGCAGTTAAGCATGCTCACCTCGACTCCGCCTTGCCAAGTGGATGTCCTTAGGCATGGTAGTCACACGCTTGGCATGGATGGCACAGAGGTTGGTGTCTTCAAACATACCCACAAGATATGCCTTAGCAGAGTCCTACAATGCTAGCACACCACGGCTCTGGAAATGCAGATCGATCTGCAACCAAAATCACCACACAAACATATTACATGTCAAACATACAAACAACTAACCACAAACAACTAGGATAAATATGACAATGTTTAACAATTGAGACCGTTCAATTACCTTGAAGTCCTAAACAATCTCAAGGACAAGCCTCGGGAATGAAAACTTCCCGATCAGCAGCATTGTCATGACCCAAACCCGCCCCTATAGATTAAGGTCATAATCGGCCAGTAATCATGAGATTACCTACAGCCTCAAACCTGATTACACATGTCTCAATAGAAATAAACAGGCCAAAACAGAAGCAGACTTAAAAATTTTATCCAATGAGCTATGCTTATATGGCATAGCAAAATCATTTCAAAAGCATTCCATAATAACTCACACATATAATAGATTTAACATCTTGTATATCTAGGAACTCTCAGATATGTAGCCATCTAGCAAAAGGGGTAAACAAAAGAACAAAAACAAAGTCTCGTGCGTGAGACGTTCGAGCTGACTTCACAAAAACTTGGATTTCTCTCACATCCTTCACTGAGGTTCACTGAGGTTGGGTTTGGACATCTCTTTGCTCACGTAAATACATATAAATAAGAGTGAGCGAAAGCACAGTGAATAATACCAAAGTAAAGAGGTTATATGAATGAAATTCTCTAATAGGTAGTATCCTTGTCAAACATATCAAATGGCCTTAGGCCCATTCATATTCTTATTAAATATGTCAAATGGCCTGAGGACCAAACATATCAAACGGCCTCTAACCCATCATATCAAATGACCTCGAGCCCAATTCATTCATATCAAACGACCTCAGGCCCAATTCATTCTTGTCAAACGGCCTCGGGCCCAATTCATTCATGTCAAATGGCCTCGAACCCAATTCATTCATGTCAAACAGCCTTGACCCCAATCTTCATATCAAACGGCCTCTGGCCCAATCATATCAAATGGCCTCTGGCCCATTTTTTTTAATATTCATGTTTATGCGCATTTCATATTCGTGATCATAATCATGTTCATAGTCAGACGGCCTTAGGCCCATTAATGTCCTTATCAAATATATCAAACGGCCTCAGGTCTAAATAAAATATATCAGACGGCCTCTGACCCAATTCATGTTATTCACAGACCTTTGACAAAAATTTGGCATATAGAATACTCATTCATAATTCAAACCAACAAATCCATGGAACTTATACGAAAGTAGCAGTTAGAAAGTAACATACTTGAAAATATCTTTACTAAGATATTACTCACAGTGTTCCATCGATGTATTTACCCTCGTACTTGACCCTACACATTTCATAACACATTGGATCACAAACAATTCAATCCGTTCTTAACTTATTATTTCTCTTAGGCCTCTTTCTTATCCCTTTTGTTTATTTACAATGTTCAATGCATGCCTAAGAGTTCTTAGAAATGAAAGAGAACGGAAAACGAAATGTAAAACAACTTTTAAAAAATTTTGAAACAAGAGCCTTCGCTCAAGCGTAGCTTTGGTCGCTCGAGCGGCCTGTAAAACTTGTAAAAGTATTGGTTGCGTGCATTTTACACTTGAGCGAGACTTCTGACGCTCGAGCGAGGAGCCTTGCGAAACAGGGTTCACTCGAGCGCAAGATTTGTCGCTCGAGCTACTGCGCAAATCTCTGCAAAACTTCTGGAAGCTTTATTTTTAAGCTCAAGCGAGGCTTTCTTGGCTGGTGTGAACAGGTTGAATTTTGGAATTTCCAAAATTCTATTTGAAGTTCAAATCACAATTCCAAAGGTCCAATTCATGTATAAAACACTCAAATATGCAAGTACACTCCCAAAAAACATATATTTGAAGATAACTCGCAACCATAGTTCAAAATTCCATGGGTTTAACAAGTTTCAAACCATAAACTTTATATATGCACAATTCATGTTTTGTATCTGGTATAGACAAGCTCCTACGCTTGAAATTAAGCTTCAATACATGAAAATTCTTGCATGCATGTGCCAAACAACCCTCAATACAACATGATCAACATGTTTCACATTCAAATATGCAAATTATGGCTAATTCTTACATGCTTGTACATATTAACTTCAAATTCATTATAATCAACTCAATTCTTGTTCTTAATTACATATCTTGCTTGAATTCACTTAATTATGAACTTAAACTCATGAGTTTGAGTTCAATTACTCACCTAGGAGCTCCAATCTTCCAAGTTCTAGCTAGTTCTTGAGTTAACCTTCTCAAATTTCAAGCTTCTTGCTTAATTCTCCAATTTTTGCCTTCAGTCTCTCTCTAGAGTGTAATCTCAGCCAAGTTGTAAGAAATGAGCCCAAAGGAATAAACTTAAGTGTATATAGATCACTTATATTCGCTTACCTCATCAATTTTGATTAGGGCTAATTAATTGAGCTTAAATTAATCAATTTAATCTAATTAACTTGGTCCGAATCAAATTTTAATTAAATTTCATAGTAGGCTCTAAAAATTATGCTAATCACAATGGTACAATCAATTTCAATTTCTGTAGCCTCTATGGTCTTCGCTTTTCAAATTATAGCAGTAAATAGGACAGATTTTCCTATGGCGAACATATATAGTTTCAAAAATATAATTAATCACATAATTATCACCAAAAATCAGATAAGCACTTAATCATAATCATAATCAAGGGTAATTAACATAACACAAAATAGGGTTATCACATTCTTCCCCCCTCTAGGAAGTTTGGTCCTCCAAACTTATTTTACCTTCGTCCGAAAACAAATGTGGATAGCGTAGCCATATCTCATCTTCCTTTTCCCATGTAGCACCCTTCCCATAGTGTTCTTTCCATTCTACTTTCACAATTGGGATGGACTTGTTCCTCAATTGTTTCACTTGCCGGTCAATGATTCGTTCTGGCCATTCTTCGTATTCCATATTCTCGTCAAGTGCTATCCGGTGGTAATCAATCACATGGAATGGATCTCAGAGATAACCCCTCAATATCGATACATGAAATACATTATGCATTTGTTCGAATCCCAGTGGCAAAGCAACTCTATAAGCAACTGGGTCAAGCCTTTCTAGAATTTGAAACGGCCCAATGTAACGGGGTGACAATTTACCCTTCTTACCAAATCTCAATTGGCCCTTCATTAGAATCACACGAATAAATACATGATCACCAACCTCATACTCAAGAGGTCTTCTTCAAACATTCGTATAATTCTTTTGCCGACTCTGTGCTGTCTTGAGCCTTTGTTGGATGATTTTAATTTTCTCAGAAGTGTCTTGCACAATTTCGGGTCCAAGTAGAGCCCTATCGCCAACTTCTATCCAACAAATTAGCGATCTACACTTTCTATCATACAAAGCTTCGTATGGTGCCATATCGATGCTGGAATGGAAACTATTATTGTGTGCAAATTCAGCTAGTGCCAAATAATCTTCCTAGCTCCCTTGAAAATCTAAAGCACACATTCTGAGCATGTCTTCCAAAGTCTATATGGTCCGTTCTGATTGCCCGTCTGTTTGTGGATGGAACGCGGTGACAAATTTCAGTTCTATTCCCATTGCTTTTTGTAGGCTTTGCCACAATCTAAGTCCAAATTTTAGATCTCTATCCGATACAATAGATACCGAAACTCCGTGTGAACGAACAATCTCATTAACATATATAGTGGCTAATCTATAAGCATCAAATGTAGTTCTAACAGACAAAAAATGTACAGCTTTGGTCAATCTATCAACTATAACCCAAATAGAATCCATACCTCAAGGAGTTCAAGGTAGGCCAACAACAAAGTCCATAGTCACATGCTCTCACTTCCATTCTAGAATAGGGAGAAGTTGAAGTAGACCGCTTGATTTCTGATGTTCAGTTTTAACTTGCTGACATTGAAGGCACTTAGACATATACTCTGCGATCTCCTTCTTCATTTTGGGCCACCAATAGCTTTGCTTTAGGTCCTTGTACATTTTGTTATTACCTAGATGCATAGAAAACATCGACTTGTGAGCTTCATCTAAGATTCTCTTCTTCAGTTCAGGAATGCTTGGGACACATAGTCGGTTTTGGAATCTCAACACTTCATTATCAATGTTGAATTCTGTTTCGGATTTGCTTCAAACTCATCAATTATTTTCTTGAGGAACTCATCCTCTTTTTGCCTTTGCTTGATTTCATTAACTATTACTGGCTCAGCTAAAATGGTGGCTATCAACCCAACTTGTTCATGTAACACAACTTTAATCTCGATTTTCTCAAAATCTTGCAAGATTTCCTTCTGTTCAGTAAGTAAGTAAGCAAGCTAAACTCCCCATCAATTTTCTGGTCAAGGCATCAGCAACTGTATTAGCTTTCCTAGGGTGATATTGAATCTGAAGATCATAGTCTTTTATTAGTTCAAGCCATCTTCTCTGCTGCATATTCAACTCTTTCTGAGTAAAGAAGTACTTCAAACTTTTGTGATCCGTGTAGACTTCGCATTTTTCCCCATACAAGTAATGCCACCAAATTTTCAAAGCAAATACAACTGCAGCCAGTTCCAGGTCATGTGTTGGATAGTTCTTCTCATGTGGTCTTAATTGTCGGGAGGCATAAGCAATTACCTATCCTTTCTGCATTAATACACAACCTAGGCCTTTATAAGTTGCATCACTATAAATCACGAAGTTTTCCATACCTGTGGGCAATGTTAACACTAGTTATCACGACCCAAACCCGCCCCTATAGGTTTAGTGTCGTAACCGGCCAGTAATCCTTGGATTATCGAAGGCCTCTTAACAGTATAACATATAATTAAGGGCTGCAGAAACTATATATAAACATACGTAGTCCATTGAGCTGTGCTGACATATATGAGACAAAATCTTCTAGACAAACTTATATATATATATATATATACATGTGACGTCATAAATACAATAGTCTGACGTCACCCATTTACACAGATAAAGTCAAAAGGGAACTTAGCCCAAGTACAGATAAACATAACAAAACGAAATAAAGCCTTGACATGGACCTCTCAAAGGAACCTCCTCGGGAGGTGCGATGGTTGGCTGACAAAAGAGAATCTTAGGCCGTCAACTCTAGGCCTGGTCACGTGCCTGATCACCTACATACATAATATAAATAGTGAGCGGGAACCCAATGAATAATAACAGAGTAAAGGGTTTAAATAAACAATGTCCTTAACAAATTCAGAAATCAGAATTCAAATAAAAAATAGATGTATATCCATATTCTTATTCAAACTTCATACGAAAATCAGAATTTATGCTTAATCATACATGGTACATCCATTAGCGTTATCTTGCTTGTTAGTTCCATAAGGAACCTCCGGTATCGAAAACTTGTAATATACTTGAGCCACGGTATTGTTAGTTATAAGGGCCATGAGACCACAGTATTATTACCCCCGAGCAAGGGCCTTGCTTAAAAAGGCACAGTATTATTACCCCCAGGCAAGGGCCTTGTACTTGTAGACCACGATATTATTACCCCTGGGCAAAGGCCTTGTGCTAAGTATGTCATGAATACATTTCAGCAATTTGGACAATCATTCATTCATACAAAACGTCGCATTTCAGAAAACTGATCATTTCATAGCATTAGAGAATAGTTAAATTTAAACATAACTTTATAGAGTTATTACTCACAGATGGCTCCACTTGCAGTACAAACAAATCAGATAACTTGTGGCGTGTGACCTACACACACATAACAGAAACACATAATGAAACACACACTCGATTGATACTTAACCTCTTTCGTTTCATTCTTAGTGTGTTTCTAAGTCTTAGCCTCTTATTGACTTGTAAACATGGCCTAGGAATGCTTAGGATGCAATGTGAATGCCAAAATGCACTTTGGAACTCTTAACCAAACTTGCTGAAAATAGAGCTCATGCTCGAGCGCAACTTCCCTCGCTCAAGCGGATATGCAAACATGTGAGGGGCCGCTCGAGCGCAGTTTACCCCACTCGAGCAGTCTGTAAACTTTGAAAAAGTACTGGTTGTATGAAATCTTCGCTTGATGGCCGCTCGACCATCGTTCAAGCGTAAGACTGAGGTCCTCGCTTGAGCAAAATCCTTGCCGCTCGAGCGGTCTGCAAAAACATGAAACTTCTGAGAGCTTGTATTTCACGCTCGAGCGGACTTCTGGTCACTTGAGCGGGTATGCAAAAACAAAGGTGGCCGCTCGAGCACAGGATCTGTCGCTCGAGCAGAAAGGGCGAATTCTGGGATTTCCAGATTCACCTCCAAACTGCAAAACTCAAATTCAAAGTCTCAAAATGCAACTTTTGGCCCCCAAAACTTGAGAAAACACTAGTAAACTGATAAAACAAGGTGAATTCAAAATCATGTCACAAAATTAAGTCCAAAAGCTTTGTCAATTATTCAAAACTCAAACTTGAAATTGTGAAAACAAATCATTACATATCATGCATGTAAATGTGCAAGTTCAAAACTTTCAAAACATGATCAAATGAGGTGTCTAACTCAAAAACATATTGAATTCTTTGATTAAGGCCAAAATGAGGACATGCAAGAGGAAATTCTTTGAAAACAAGTTCAAATTGTGATGAAATGGGCATGCACGTATGATATGGTTCAATTCTCTTCAATTCTAACCCAATTCTTGTATCAACCTACTTAATTCTTTAGAGTTCATGTCCTACACATTACAATTATACAATCTAAGGGTTGAATTCTTACCTAGGCTTGTCGATGATGCTCTAGATGATCAATGGATGGAGGTTCCAAGCCAAATTCTCAAGTTCTCTAGCAATCCTCTCAATTTGAGCTCAAACTTCTCTTCTCTCTCTCTCTCTCACACACACGTTTTGGTGTTCAAGCAAGAGGAAATGGGGGTGCAAAAGTGTATAAGAGGTATTGAGGTGGCCTCATATAGGCTTGATCAAGAAATTCATTAATTTGGGCTTAGTTGAACATTAATCATTCTAATTTAATCATTCTGAACCAAATTTTAATTAAACCTACCTTAATGTTCTAAAAATTCCAACTAACACAAAAACTAAGTCAATTTCATAATCGGGTACCGATAAGACCTTCAATTTATAGAATAGAACAAATTCAAAGACATATTTCTACACAAAACAGATAGAAACTCATATAACACATAACACACGTAATGAATGCAAATTTCACTTTAATTACTTATTAAGCATTCTTAATCATGGATTGCATGTTAATCAGAGGTCAGAGTTGTTACACTAGTGCAGTAGTCAATCTTGTTTTCAGTTCTTGGAAGGCAGATTCTCTTTCATCATTCCATTCAAATGGTTATCCTTTGCGTGTCAGTTGGGTAAGAGGTACAATTATTTTTGAAAAATTCTTCAAAAACCTTCTGTAGTACCCAGCTAAGCCCATGAAACTATGGACTTCTGTTACATTTGTTGGTGTAGGCCAATTTACAATTGCCTCTATCTTCCGTGGGTCTACCGAAATCCCATCTCTGTTGATGACATGCCCTAAGAAAACAACTTCATCCAACCAAAACTCACATTTCTTTAATTTAGCAAATAATTTCTTTTCTTTGAGTGTTTGCAAGACAGTTCTCAGGTGTTGTTCATGTTCAAGTCTACTCTTTGAATATATCAGAATATCATCAATAAAAACCACAACAAATTCATCAAGGTAAGGCTTAAAAATTTGATTCATAAGATCCATAAATGTTGCAGGGGCATTAGTCACTCCAAATGGCATAACAAGAAATTCATAGTGGCCATACCTTGTCCGAAATGCAGTTTTCTCAACATTTTCTGCTTTTACCTTCAACTGGTAGTACCCGGATCTCAAATCAATTTTAGAAAATACTTGTGAGCCCTACAACTGATCAAACAAGTCGTCAATATGGGGTAAAGGGTATTTATTCTTTATCGTTACCTTGTTCAATTCATGGTAGTTAATACACAGGCGCAAGGTTTCATCTTTCTTTTTCACAAATAACACCGATGCACCCCATGGTGAAGTACTTGGTCAGATAAAGCCTTTGTCAAGTAAGTCTTGCAATTGTTCTTTCAGTTCTTTCAGTTCAGCAGTAAACATTCTATTGGGGGTTTTTGACATAGGCTGAGTACCTGGTACAATATCAATAATAAACTCTATTTCCCTGTCAACCAATTCTCTTGGTAATTCATCTAGAAATACATCTAGAAATTCTCTAACAATGGGGATACTGTTCAATTCAATATTCATTGATTGTTTAGATAATATGCTACACAAGTAACCCTAGCACTCTTTCCTGATCAATTTACATGCTTTCATTGCAAATATCAAATAAGGTGGAAGCACTACCCCATTACCCACAAACACAATTTCTTTCTGCTCTGGTGGTCTAAATACAACTCATTTTGTCATACAATCGATGATGGCACAGTATTTAGATAACCAGTCCATACCCAGAAGTACATTAAAGTGTATAAAGTCTAAGGGTAACAGATCTATATACAAAGTAGCATTCCCAATACGCATATCACAAAATCGACACACAGATGTACACAACACAGATTCCCCGGATGGAGCAGATACACATAACAAATATGGCAATGATTCTAGAGGTCTACTCAATCTAGATACAAATGCATAAGTTACAAAGGTGTGCGTTGATCTGGAGTCAATTAACACAAATGCATCCTGATTACATATAGAGATAATAATTGAGACGATGGCTTCTGCGTTTCGTGTATCGCCCGGAACAAGCGCAAATACTCTCCTTTGCCTTACGATGTCTCTGGTAGTAGTAGGCCCCGTAGTGTTTCCCTAGTTTTGGGATTGATGCCGTTGAGCTAGCAGCTAACTTCCCATTGTTTTGATTATAATCCCTGGCCATATGCCCTATTTTACCACACTTAAAGCAGGCCCCTGAAACACAATAGCAAACCCCACAATGTCTTTTACCACATTGGTTGCACATTAGAGACGTATCTCTAGAAGAATTTGAAGTGCTTGAGGACCCCGTATTCTGTTTCTTTGAAAGTCTTTTCTTTGAAAAGAAGCCCTGCCTCTTACTTTTCCAATCAGTGATGATTTACTCTGCCTGGCTATGTTAGCTTATGATATTATGGCCCGATCTAGCACATCAATATAGGTTTCTAACTTGAGTACATTCACCTTTTCCAAGATATCATCTCGAAGACCACCCTCAAACTTTCTCATTTTCTTATAGTCAATGTCAACCATGTGCAGCGCAAATCTAGCTATTTCAGTAAACTTGGCCTCCTACTCAGCCACTGTCATGTTGCCTTGCTTAAGTTCCATGAACTTCGACACTTCCCTGTCACGAACACATTGTGAAAAGTATTTGTTGTAGAAAATTTCCAAGAGCCATGCCCATCCAATATCTTTATTGCTTTCATGCATCAACATCCACCACCTTCTCGTTTCATCTTCTAGTGTAAAGGTGGCTAGCAATACTTTCTGTGTTTTTAGGCAAGGAAACACTTCAAACGACTTCTCTATGCCAAGGACCCATGCTTCAAACTTCAATGGATCCAATCCCCCATGAAACTGTGGCGGTTTCATTCTCTTGAACTCTTTGGTGAGAGCTATTGTTCAATCATCATTCTGTAGATCTTGTACAGGCGGTACCGGAGGTGGAGGCGAAGGGTGTGGTTGTTGCCACTGTTGCTGCTACTGTTGTTGTTGCCTCAATTTTTCTGCCATGTCTTGTATTAATCTTTCCATCCTATTCATTCTAGCAATAAAGGACTTCTCTAATTCATCAACTTTTGTTCTCACCATTATCTAATCAAGCTTACATTATTCTTTATACCAAAAATGGACACAAGAATGCAAATACAAAGAGCATATATATTCAAGTAAATCACAATGTATATAGCACACAGTCATTTGTTTCAAAACATCTTAGCATATTCTCAATGTCTTCAAGTTCATACTTATCATATGAATGCATCCTAGATCTTTTCTAGATGCTTATTGCTCATTTGGACAAGTGTGTAAGTTATTAACTCATGCTCTGATACCACTCTGTCATAACCCAAACCCGCCCCTATAGATTAAGGTCATAACTGGCCAGTAATCATGAGATTACTTATGACCTCAAACCTGATTAAACATGTCTCAATAGAAATAAAGGGGCCAAAATGAAAGCAGACTTAAAAATTTTGTCCAATGAGCTGTGCTTATATGGCATAGCAAAATCATTTCAAAAGCATTCCATAATAACTCACACATATAACAGATTTAATATCTTGTACATCCAGGAACTCTCAGATATGTAGCCAGCCAAACAAAAGTTTATATACATAGGTGATCCAACGTATTCACCAAGGTAGCAAAAAAGGTAAACAAAAGAACAAAAACAAAGTCTCATCCGTGAGACGTTCGAGCTAACTTCATAAAAACTTGGATTTCTCTCACATCCTTTATTGAGGTTCACAGAGGCTAGGTTTAGACATCTCTTTGCTCACTTACATACATATAAATAAGAGTGAGCAAAAGCACAGTAAATAATACCAAAGTAAAGAGGTTATATGAATGAAATTCTCTAATAGGTAGTATCCTTGTCAAACACATCAAACAGCCTTAGGCCCATTCATATTCTTATCAAATGTGTCAAACGGCCTCAGGCCCAAATATATCAAACGGCCTGTGGCCTATCATATCAAACAACCTCGGGCCCAATTTATTCATGTCAAATGGCCTCGGGCCCAATCTTCGTATCAAACGGCCTCTGGTCCATTTTTTTTTTTAATATTCATGTTTATGCGCATTTCATATTCGTGATCATAATCATGTTCATAGTCAAACGGCCTTAGGCCCATTAATGTCCTTATCAAATATATCAAATGGCCTCAGGCCCAAGTACGACAAATAGTCTCAGGTCCAAATAAAATATATCAGATAGCCTCGGGCCTAATTCATGTTCTTCACAGACCTTTGACAAAAATTTGGCATATAGAATACTCATTCATAATTCAAACCAACAAATCCAAGGAACTTATATAGAAGTAGCAGTTGGAAAGTAACATACTTGAAAATATCTTTACTAAGATATTACTCATAGTGTTCCGTCGATGGATTTGCCCTCGTACTTAACCCTACACATTTCATAACACATTGGGTCACAAACAATTCAATTCGCTCTTAACTTATTATTTCTCTTAGGCCTCTTTCTTATCCCTTTTGTTCATTTACAATGTTCAATGCATGCCTAAGAGTGCTTAGAAATGAAATAAAACGGAAAACGGAACGTAAAATAACTTTTCAAAAATTTTGAAACAGGACCCTGTAGACGTCCCCGAACGCCCCGGGAGGGTTAAGTCCCATTCCGTTCGTATTGGGGTCACTACAGTTCGGACTCGATTTGTGTCGGATCTAAATCTGAACCAAAGAGTCCAAATCCGGCAAATCGTTTTGAAGAAAAATAGATTTTGAAAAGTAGTGCCAAACATGGACTGCTTTGCCAGATTACAGAGTCGCCACCTAAATATTTAAAATGGGAAATTTAGGAAACCCCGACTAAGGTCAAGGCCACATGTCCGCCATCACCAAAGTGGTCTTGGCTCAGAGCTTGGGTACGACGGGAAGGTCATTTATGAGCATTCTTTCGCCTGTCCAAGACCGGCCTCTACTAACCGTGATATCCGTTTTTGAAAACATTACATGCTCTTATTCCAATTATTAGCCTAGAATTACTATGTTATGCGCGCAGCAAACAAGTATAGACTAGATCGCCTAATTTGGAAACAAACATTGCATATCCGTTCGTTTTGGAAATGCTTTGGAATTTGCTACTCGCAAGTAGGCTAAAACACGGATTTCAATGAGTTTTCCAACTCAAGCAATCCAACCTTCACCCACAGGCATTCAAACAGTTTATCTCACATAAGCATTTAGCCACATGATAGGCCTACTGTCATGTTAACATTCACACGCATGCGATATGCTAAAGCGTAAATACTTACATCAGACTCGTACAAAACAAAAACTAGTTAGCAAACATGCTTGTCCTAGTTCATGTTAAGTGGCTAATGCAACATATGCAAGGATGTAATCTAGAGTAGGCTCGGCTAACCCTAAAGATGGCATGTGAAATGCAATCGTTTGATGCACGTGTTCAATTTGGAATTGAAAATACAATGCAGTTTGTATGATGTACCGAGCCCGATGCATGTAAACAAATGCATGGATGCACGCATGCATAGCATAAGGTATGCTAAAATAAATGTGCCCTAATACTAACCATTAAAAGCAGGTAAGTAAAAGGGAAGAAAGAAATGGGGGTTGGAAGACATGCACACACCCACGCACACTTATTACAATTACGCCCTCGCTCGGAGGGACCAAAAGAATAATACAAATAATTAACTACGCAAGCTAATTAAATATTACAAATTAATTAAATTGACAAAATAATTAATCTAAGAAAAATAGTAAACCGCCTCGGGGCGAGGGCCCAATGCAAAGACGTGTTCGTTCCGCTGAATTGCAATCGCCATGCCTAGCTTGCTCGCTTTTCCTCGCTTTGCACCTCAGAGACCGCCAAAGCCTCGTAACTACTTCCTTGATGCCGGGATCACCACCGCTAAACAGAACATCCACCGTCGCTATTCGTGGGCTATCGCACAAAATATACCCATCGGCTATCAATATCACGGCCGGCACTAAACACCGCCGCCAAGATCGAATGCTCAGTAACTCGCAACTCACAAAGAAGAGAGGGCAAATATCGCATGGCAATACAATTCAAAGCATATATGCACTAAACACACCCTTATCATACTAATGACTCAAAGGAAGATGTGCCTCGATTCTCGACCACCAATCACGATTTCCATGCATGATGGCCCAAAGAACCAAGTATGCAACTTTAATTTCAAATGCATGCAAACCAATCAAACAAAGTGAGACCCAATTCCCATCACCAAGTCAAGGAACAAGGCATGCATGCCTATGTGTGCAATCCTAAGCATGTCAACTAGGATGCAACATGAGCATATAGACAAACAATGCAAGCATACAAGTGAACATGCAATAGCATACAAGCAAGTAAATAATGGTCTTACCCATGACCTAGGCAACTCCAAGTAGGCCTAAAATCAGTAGCCAAATGCTAAGACATGAGGGCCAAACACATATACACACATGCACATGTTAAAGCACCAACACTTAAGCATAATAAAGCAACTCTTAAACACATTTAAGAGGCACAAATATGGGCCATTAGCATGCAATTTAGGCTCTGAAATCATGCTATAAAATGATGCCAAATCATGTTTAAACAAGACAAGCAAAACATGCGCACATAGGTTCAACACTTCAAAACAAGCCAATAAGGCATTGAACTACCCTTATGCAAAACAAATATGGCATGCGTTGAACAACCCAAAACAGATTTTTAGCATGTAAAACTAAGCCCAAAGGACCACTTAGATGGCATCTAAATGGCTCAACTAGGAAGGCATGCACAAATGCTAAGACATGAGGCATAAGGCACAAGCTTCCGAAGCATCAAAGAGGCATGCAAGGAAATCAAACAAGCATGCTAAATGGACTAAAATGACATGCTAAATGGTTCCAAACCATTGAAAACAAAACAAGCAAGGCATGCTACATACTTGTGCTCTTAAGGCCAACAAGCCAAATACAAAGAGGCTACAAGATACATGCTAAGATTGACCAAAACAACTTAGGACAGACCTAAAGCATGGCAAAATAAGCATATACGCTTCATGGATCTAGGCCTAAAACATGCTCAAACTAGGGCTAAACCCCTAGGCATGTTAAGGGACCAAAGAGGCATTACAAAGCAACCATGCAAAACATGCAAGGAGTACTAAAACCAACACTTAGCAATGTCATATTAGGGCATAATAAACATAAAATGCAACCAAGACATGCTCTTCAAACATTCAAAACTATGCTCCCTTAAGAGGCCAAATCTTTCCCTTTTCAAGGACAACAAGGAGAGGGGGTGCACCCCTCCTTCTTGGGACTTTAAGGCATCATCTACACCACTGAAATCCCTCAAGATTTCAGTGGTGAAGAGACCCAAACACCAAAATCCCAGAGCTCAACAAAATAGCACAAAAATGAGGCCTTTCAAGGCCTAAGAGGGGCCAAACTTCCCCAAAGCACAAAGCACCCTTAATAAACTATCAAGAGGACTAAAAAAAAGAACTTTTATGTGTTGATCACCAAGCACAAAAACAGTCCTAAACTAGGTAAAAACAAGGTGCAAGAAAGGGGTAAAAATGACTAGTTTCTTACCCTTGAAGCTTTTCTTCAACAATGGTGACCTTGATGTCCCCTTAAGCCTCAAACCAGTCAAGAACACCAAGAATAGGCTCTTAGAACTTCAGCTCCAAGAGGAAGGTGGAACACTAGGTGCTTGTGTGCAATAGTATGAACTAAAACACCTAGTGTACAAAATGAGCAAGGAAAAGAGAGATAGGATAGATATAGGATTTCTAACCTAAAACCAGAGCTTCTTCTCAGATTTTCTCCTAAAATGTCTAACTCCTCTAACCTTTGAGCCAAGAGGAGGAAGCCTTCTTATAGAGGACAAAGCTTACAAGCTAAGTCAATTAGCTCATCCCTCCATACACGTATGGAGGGGAAACAAGTGCTACAAAGTCTCAAAAATATCTCCAAAAACAAATGTAAAGTGATCGGCAGGCAAAATGGTCATTTTGCCAAAAGGTGTGCCGACCGGGCACAATATAGTGCCGATGGCAACAATCACCACCGGTGGCTTCTAGCCATCGCCGGCAGGTGTGGGATGCCTCGAAGGCATTCTCGCCTCAAAGGCAAAGCACAAGTGTTTGGTGCAAAACCAGACACAAAACGGTCAAGTTCGGAGGTCCTGAGGCAGGGCGCATAGCCGAGGACTCCGGGAACTCCAAACAAACACAAACATGGATAATCACCGAGTGTTCAAACGGTGACGTCCAAGTCTTGAGGACGGTCAAAAATGGGGTGTCTACAGACCCTTTTCTTGAACACAGCTTTGGTCACTCGAGCAGCCTATAAAACTCTGTAAAAGTACTAGTTGTGTGCATTTTATGCTCAAGCGAGACTTCTCACGCTCGAGCGAGGAGCCTTGCAAAATAAGGTTCGCTCGAGCGCAAGATTTGTCACTCGAGCTACTATGCAAATCAGAAACTTCGGGAGCTTTATTTTATGCTCGAATGAGGCTTTTCGCCGAGCGTAACAGTCAAATTCTGGAATTTCCAAAATTCTGTTTGAAGTTCAAATCACAATTCCAAAGGTCCAATTCATGTATAAAACACTCAAATATGCAAGTACACTCCCAAAAACATATATTTGAAGATAACTCGTAACTATAGTTCAAAATTCCTTGGGGTTAACAAGTTTCAAACCATAAACTTTATATATGCACAATTTACGTTTTGTATCTTACATAGACAAGCTCCCAGGCTTGAAATTAAGCTTCAATACATGATCAACACATGAAAATTCTTACATGCATGTGCCAAACAACCCTCAATACAACATGATCAACATGTTTCACATTCAACTATACAAAATTATGGCTAATTCTAACATGTATGTACATATTAACTTCAAATTCATTATAATCAACTCAATTCTTGTTCTTAATTAAATATCTTACTTGAATTCACTTAATTATGAACTTAAACTCATGAGTTTGAGTTCATTTACTCACTTAGGAGCTCCAATCTTCCAAGTTCTACCTAGTTCTTGAGTTAACCTTCTCAAATTTCAAGCTTCTTGCTTAATTCTCCAATTTTTGCCTTCACTCTCTCTCTCTAGAACTGTCTCTCTTTCTCTCTCTCTAGAGTGTATTTCAGCCAAGTTGTAAGAAATGAGCTCAAAGGAATAAACTTAAGTGTATATAGATCATTTATATATGCTTGCCTCATCAATTTTGATTAGGGCTAATTAACTGAGCTTAAATTAATCAATTTAATCTAATTAACTTGGTCTGAATCAAATTTTAATTAAATTTCAACGTAGGCTCTAAAAATTATGCTAATAACAATGGTACAGTCAATTTCAATTTATGTAGCCTCTACGGTCTTCACTTTTCAAATTATAGCAATAAATAGGATAGATTTTCCTACGGTGAACAGATATAGTTTCAAAAACATAATTAGTCACATAATTATCACCAAAAATCACATAAGCACTTAATCACAATCATAATCAAGGGTAATTAACATAACACAGAATACGGTTATCACAAGCATCCTACAGTGTTGGCACAGCATGGCTCTGGAAACGCAAATCGATCTGCAGCCAAAATCACCACATAACCATATTGCATGTCAAACACACAAACAACCAACTGTAAAAAATTAAGAAAAATACAACAATGTTTAACAATTGAGATCCTTCAATTACCTTGAAGTCCTAAACAATCTCATGGACAAGCCTCTGGAATAGAAGGTGCTTGATCAGCAGCTCGGTACTCTTTTGGTACTTGCGAATTTCACTGCACATCAATTTGACAACAATATACTTCACTCATTAATAAAAGTTATATCAAATAGTTTGAAAATTTTATGTCACATTCTTTATACAAGTAAAAACTCACCAAAGAACAACAGTTCTAGGGTGGTATCTGTGAAGCTTCTTAACACCTCCAGTGGTTGGGGGCAGACTTACGAGCAACTATAACACCCACCTACTTTATCATTATAAACACAATTCAAAGCAATTGAGAGAGAGAGAGAGAGAGAGAGAGAGAGAGAGAGAGAGAGAGAGAGAGACCTTAGTAGCAAGTTGCTTTCTAGGAGCCTTTTTTTAAAGTTAAAAAAAATACGAAAAACAAAAAATTCAAAAATTATATTTAGAAACTCAAACTCAAAACTCAAAATTTGTTTCATCTCTAAGTGCGCCTATCTACTGTAGGTAGGCATGTGTATATATTTTTTGAATTCATAAGAAACAGGAAATTTGATAGAAACAAAAGTTCGAATATAAAACATAAAAAAAATAGAAGATTAATTCTTCTCATAGTTAACTCCAGCCGTATCAATTATGAGTAGCTCTAACATCGGAGGGGTCTTCTAAGGACCACCCCTAAGTTCGCTAACTTGTTTGCAAATTTATTTTGTTCCATTTTCTAAGAGTGTGTCCATTGGTACATTTGCATTTCTTCAACATGAACTTTGCATCCTCTATCAATGCTTTGTACGAAGAATTGTGGCTTACTCTATTCTAGATTAGCTTATGGCCATTTTAGAGTTTGATTCCATCTCCATTTTTATGGTGCCTTTTGGAATAGAATGATGAAACCTTTGTAGATTTTGCCCAAATTTCTACTTCCAAGCATAATATCCCCATATTCAGCTTCTGGTTTCATCCCTTAGAGGTTCTTCATTGCCAGTTTGCCCTGGGTTATAGATTGTTACATGGTCAAACCAGTTGTCAATAGATTGTCCATATTCATCCAACAATAGTTTAATTTTTTTAAAATTATTTTTTACATCTTCACTAACCTATCAATGTTAAATATTATATTAATGTGTTATACAATTTTAAGGGATCTTAATCTAGCTTATAGTTTGATAAAAATTATGTTAGCCTCCCCTATTTCACTTGATAGGGTAAAAGCATCTTCAATTGTTCATAAGATATTTCATCAAATTTGATCTGATACGATGCACTTCAACCCTTTTATCAAATCTGGCCGGTCGATTAGCTGGATATCCGTCTAAAATAAATTTTCATCAAATTCATTCCAAAACCAGTTGTCCTAGCAGACATCCAACCCAACAATCACTTACAAATTTGATAAAAAGAGAAATGCTTCCTTCATTTGATGAAAAAAGTACCACTTACTTCATTTGATACCAAACCGATGAAATGGTGGGGGCATCATTTTCATCAATTTTTTATCAAATTTAAATTTGATAAAAGATCCGAGGAAGGATTAGAGATGATCTAACAGAGCTAATATAAAACTTACATTTAATTTAACTCATGACTCTCAATAGTTTTAAAGAAGTCCTTTCAAATAAAGGATAAATTATAAATATCACTTTAATTCTTATTATTTCAGCTTTCGTTTGGGAAGAGCTAAATTTTTTGACTTTTTGACTTATTTAGCCTAGCTAAATTGGCTCCATTTGGATAGAATTTCTGACCTTTTTTTTCTTCCCGATTTAGATGTGATGATTATGAGGGGGAAAAAAACCTATATATATTAAACAAAAGGGAGTTTCTAATGAGGAAGCCTCTAAGGGGGAATTTTTTTTCAGCTCCCTAATAATACTAATTTAGAGGATAAAGGACACCCAAAAAAATAGTGATGCATTAGGTCCCTGGACAACTTGGCGTGCGTTTTTAATTATTTTTGTGGACCAAAATACCCTTGTCGAAATCAACACAGAAACGAAACTCATTTCAACATCTGAGTTCCATTCCAACCATCCAACATCTTCACGAACAGCAAAATAGCAGAATTAGGGTTTCAACATCATCTTCACCATCAACATTAGAGCTTCGTTCTCTTCTGCAAAAATCATTCCCATTCCTTCCTCAGAAATTTCTCTGACCTTCGTTAGAGCTTTGTTTTCACTGCTCATCGTCATCTCAATCCATCTTCGTCACGTCGCATCTTCATCTCAGGCCATATCAGCTCGTCATTCAAGTTTCATCCTAACTCTGGTAAGTTTTTCTGCAATACAACTAGATTTTCTCTGGAAACAAAGTTAATAGCATTTTATATTAACCTTCCATAAATTAGGGTTTCAATTTCGTAATAAAAAGCTACTTGAATTTGGAAACAGTTATTTTTGTGTGTTTTGAACTTATTCTTGAACATGTTTGTGTGATTTTATCTATAAATTTCTTTGGCATTTGAATTTCTCTGATTTTTTCTTGATGTATGTTTCTTCTTTCAATTTTCTCTGGCATCTTTATTTTGAAAAAAGCAATTTTCTATGTTTTTATCTTATTCTTGAACATGTTTTTGTAATTTTGTCTATAAATTTCCCTGCTCTATAAATTTCTCTATAATATGTATTTTTAATTGGAATGTCTATCTTTCTCTGAAATGTCTATTACTCTCTTGCCTCTGTCTAAGTTTCTCTGGCGTTTATAATTTTCTCTGACCACAACACACCACTTTCCTCCCTTGTTTGTCTCTATCATGGTTAATTTTCTCTGGTTGTGTATGTAAATTTCTCTGGCATTTTAATATTATGAATTGAAATTTTCTCTGGAATGGAAATTTCCTCAAGAATGTGTATTTTTCTCTGGTATGTTTATTTTGTTCAATTCTTGGTTTCAATTTGGTATAATTTTCAGTGGCATGTTTACATTACTTTGTTTATTTTATATTGCTAATTGTGGAATGGAAATTTTCTTTGGCTTGCCATGTTTACTTTTCTTTGCCATTCATTTTCTCTAGTATGTTTACTTCTATATGTAATTTTAACAATAATTGAAAATTTCTCTCCCATGTTTATGATGCTTTGTTGATTTTCTCTGACATTTCATTTTTAATGTCCAATTTTCTCTGGCATGTCCAATTTTCTATTACCTGCAATTTTCTCCCTTATCTGTAATTTTCTCTAACATGTCCAATTTTCTCTGGCATGTTCAATTTTCTCTGGGTTTTAATGTTGACATCTTTATGTTTTAATCATTGTCTAGAAATGGCAAAGCATAAAAGCAGCGAAACACCGGAAATAGCAAGCAAAAAACAGAAACTCTCTCAATCTTCTTATGGGCTAAGATCAAAAACCAGCAGCAAAACACTGGAAACACCAACCAAGACAGAACAACTCTCTCAATCTTCTTATGATCTAAGATCAAAAACCAGTAGCAAAACACCACAAACTCCTCAACAAAACACACAAGTCCAAGGTGATGAAGCAACTAGCATCCAGATGAGTACCCCAACTTCAAAAGACTCAAGCTCAAGGAGAAAAAACCTGTTAAACTCCACAGAAAGAGAGCTCACTATACCATTCAATTCCGATCCAACCTCTCATCTGTTGTCTCCTTTTTTCAAACACTTAAATTCAATTCAAAACAACTTGTAGAGCTTCAAAAGACCCCATTCTGGTATTTGATCCAAGCTCTAACTAGTGGAAGGATGGACCCAAAGAAAACTAAGAAATCCGATGATGATGTAGTTGCCATAATCAAATGTTACAATGAAAAAACAAAATCATTCACAGTTGGTAAGAAGAACCTGACCTTCACAACAAATGACATGACCTTGATTTTTGGTTTGGAAGGAGGTAAAGAAGCCAGTCATTAAGATACTCTAAAAAGCCAAAATCGGCATTCCTAAGAAGAAGATTCCAAAAGGACACAAGGCTCACTGGTCATGTTCTTAAAAACGCCTTGGTCAAAGCAATGAAAGGCAAGCAACCAACAGACTTCAAAGATGTAGAAATTATTGTTACATTGTACTTGTGTCTCACCCTATTTTTTGCAACAAGTGGGAATTAAATAGGGTGGGTTTTTATACAGTATGTGGAATCTCTTGAATCAATGAAACAGTATGGTTGGCCAGAAGCAATCACATCAACATCGATTGATTCTATCATGGCATTGCACAAAACTCCAGAAAAAGTTACGGGGTGTGTCATTGCATTGCTGGTAAGTATAATATCCATTCAAATTTGCAGTTATCATACTTACAAATTTGTGCATTTAGAAAATTTTATTTACTTTAATTTTCATCACAGTATTGGCTATGTGAACATGCAACTATCATTGACTCGAAACACAGTAACACAACTGACTTCCCAAGATGTACGAAGTGGAACCTGCAAACCTTGACGAAAGAGCTGCAGAAGACACCAGTCCACTCTCTTGCACCTCAACAGGTTAGATTCTCATTGCTCCCGAAATCTCAGTGAAATTCCAAAATTTCTCTGACCACTACTTTGTTTCCCTCCTTGTGCATTGATTGATTAAGATCAATTTTCTCTAAACTATCAATTTATGTTTTCTTCTTTGGTACCAACTGGTTTATTTCTGCATTGTCATCAATTTTCTCTCCAATCCAAATTTCTCTAACCACAATTGTAACACATTAACTTATATGCCCTGATTCATTTTCTCTAATATATGAATTATGTTGGTTGTTTCATAATTTTCTCTAGCCCATAAAATTGTTTCTCCTTGTGTGTAATTTTCTCTGGCCCATAACTTATTTGCCTTGCATCTTTGATAAACACTGTTTATTTCTGCCCTTCTAATGAATTTTCTCTGGAATCCAAATTTCTCTAACACAATTATAGTCAAACATTAACTTATATGCCTTGATTGATTTTCTCTGATATCTAAATTATGTTGCTCGTTTCATAATTTTCTCTGCCTCATAAAATTAACTCATTGTCTGTAATTTTCTCTAGCCCATACAATTTTCTCTGAAGCTTGTTTCCCATTAGTATTATTTAGATGAATTTTATTTTCCTTATTTGAATTTTTTCTCTCAGTGAATTTTGTAACATTTCTCTAATAAAAGAGCCTCCTGTTACAGATAGATAACAAGCAGCTAGTCAAAAACCCATCAGAGGAGTTATGTCTTGGTAAAAAGACAAAGAAAGAATCAAAAAAAGCAATTGTCAAATTCAAGGAGACATTACAAGATTCATTTGAAGGTCAAGCAATT
Organism: Camellia lanceoleosa; assembly: GCA_025200525.1. Lineage (NCBI taxonomy): Eukaryota > Viridiplantae > Streptophyta > Magnoliopsida > Ericales > Theaceae > Camellia > Camellia lanceoleosa. The sequence continues at coordinate 316,279 of JANUSC010000090.1, read as the reverse complement.
GTCGAATTCAATGAAGAAGCAAAAGGCAACATAGAAGAATACGAAGCCAGCAATGGACAAGAAGCTCAAGCAAACAGTGGAGAAGAAGAAGCCAAAGAAGAAAGTGAAAGCAGTGGAGAAAAAGAAGCCAAAGAAGAAAGTGAAGAAATAGAGGCAGAAGACAAAGAACAGAATGAACAGAAAGAAGAAGACAGTGAAGAAGAAGATAAACAGCAAGAAGAAAACGAGGAAAGTGATGAAGAAGAACGTAATGAGCCGGTGGACCAACAACGTGATAGCATTTCTGGCTCAACAATGCATCAGCCTCAAGAATTTGAGGAATCAAAGGATGCCCAAATTGCTAATCTACGTCAAAGACTGAAGGCACTTTCTCAATCTAAACAAGAAGAAGACAGAAATTGGATGGAATTACTTGCTAAAAATGATATTTCAATAAGAACCCTGACATCACTTCACTCAGAACTTCAAGAAAAAGAAAGCACAATCCAAATGAAACTAAGGATGTTGGAGGTTGAAAAAGAAGACAATATGAAAACAATTCAACAGTTGAGGAATTCAAATTCAGAGCTTGAAACAGAAAATGCTAAATTGCATGAACAAGTTTAAGAACTGTCAGTCCAACTAGCAACACAACCATACAGAACACCAACATAACTTCAACCACAAGGTTAGTGAAAATCTTGAGTCACAAAAAGTTATGTCCTTGTGTCAGCATAACTCAGAGAAATTTCTATTTATTATAATTTTTTGTCATTGGTAATTTTCTCTGGAAGTTACATTTCTCTGAACACATTAGTTTCTGCCGCTTATTTATATTGATCTCTACTGCTCATTTCATTTTTTCTGTCTATTTTCTTATTCCATTTTTGGGGCTTGTTTGATTTTCACTATGTCTTGTTGGAATCCAAGTTGAACAACAACCAATAACCCAACAAGAAGAAATGGACACAAAGAACAACCGAAACAAAAGACGAAAGTCTATGGTAACTGGAAAATATTGAATCACATAAATTTACATATTGAAATATCATCTGTTACTTCAGAGAAATTTCACTTTTACTAATATTTTCACTGTCTACAGTCAAAAAAGATCCGATGTCAATGATCAAAAATTTAAAGGCAAAAGAAAGGAAGGAAAAGCAGCACGATCCAGAATTTCAATATCCCAAAGTTGCGAAAGTGACTAGAGCTTCAAAACAAGCTGCAAAGCAAGCTGAGCAAAGCACGAAGGACAAAGAAGTGCTTGATGCTAATGCGTACATCTTGCCTCAACCTATAAACATCAGAAAATCTTGGGTTTTTCCACAAACTCTTCCGATTTCAAGATTGATAAAAGATCACATAAAAGATATGTTGCAGCACATATCAAATGTGTCTAGACTTGAGTAAGTACAACAAACAAAATAGAAGATAACAAACAACAAATTACAAACTTATATTGCATTAACAACAATTAAGTCCCTTCTTTGTCATCATGTAGGGCTTTAATTTGGACAAGTGAGTTGAACCTCATTACCTTCGAAGACATTGGAAACCTAATAAAGCAAAAAGAAATTGCCAACAATGTAAGTCTTTCCCTTTCATCAAAATTTCTCTGCAATGTTCCATCAGCCTTTATAAACCAATATTACAATTACAAATCATATTTTTCAGGTCGTTGATGGCTATGGAGAGATACTTTTGGCTAACCAAATGAGAGAAAGACAACAACCAACCTTATTTTTTTTTACATCCATGAGGTTAGTGTGTTACTACTATTTTATTTGATTCTCTATGGAATTTACTTACTACTTTCTCTTCTTAAGATACTTCTTGGATTTTCTCTGAACAAAACCATTTTTGGATTTTCTCTGAACACAGAATTTCATCAAGATGACAAAAAATCAATCGTTTTGAGTGTCCTTATTTGACAAGCATATTGAAACAGCATGGAGGAACTACAGGTTCCTCCATTTTCCAATAAATACTGGAGGTAATGAGAAGTCCACAGCTGGAACTCACTGGACCTTGCTTGTCCTCGACAAACAAGACAATTTATAGAGGTTCTACAACTCACTGAGGCCAAGGAGGGATGAGGCAGAAGACAAATATGTCAAAGATGCAAAACAATTGGTAATGAGTGCAAATTTCTCTAATCCATCATAATCTTTATGTGATGATAATTTTCATACAATCCCATTGATTTGTCTGTAAATTTCTCTGTTATTTAAAAATTATTTTTTTGCAGCAGAATATGTGGAGAATTTTTTTGAAAGCTTGCCTTGAAAGAGACGCTCAATCACAATCCTCTTTCAAATTGATAAACTCACAAAACACAAGTTACGACTCTGAGTATTTCAACAATGCTCCACAACAAGAAAGTGATTCGTAAGTTTCATACATCTATAAATAAGATACTCTGATTTGCATGTTTCTTAAAACTAACCATATCTATAATTTGTATGCAGTCTGGATTGTGGCCTCTTTGTCTGCTATATAATGAAACAATATAGCAAGCATGAACCTATCAGCTCCAAATTGTCCACACAAGAGATCAGGTTGATGAGGGCAGAACTCATAGAGAGATTTGTGACCGAAGTTGGCCGATCATGGACTGAACCAATTGAAATACCTCCAGAAGAACCAAACATGTAATAGTGAAACTAGTGAAAGGAAGACAATGTACATAGCCAGACAGAGAAAATTGTCTCACATATATGTATATTTTCATATAGTATTAACCATTCAGTTTTTTGTTGACACATTGAAGAAATAATGATGCTTGACCTATCCATATACATCCTTTCTTGACTAATGTAAATTTCATTTTTTTTTTTATTTCGACTAATGTAAATTTCATACCTATCGATGGTTAAATATATATATACATATATATTTTGTTGTGATTGTCAACATAATCCACACAGAGAAAATTGTCTGCAGAAATTTCTCTGGTATGATATTACCAGAAATTCACAAAGAAATTTGACTTGTATCGTCCCAAGGGGATGCCTATATGATCATGTAATCTGTAATGCTTTGTGTTGGTACAAAACAATCATCAAACTCAACAAAACACAAAGCGCATAGTAATGTTATCTGCTACTGGAAAATTTCACTGGATGAATTTGAAATTTCAAAACACAATGCCCAGATAATTTTCTCTGATAGTGGAAAATTTTTCCGGATGAAATTGATGGATTCGAATGGTGACACAAAATGAAATCTCTGAGTTGTGAATTTCTCTGGGTTGGTGAGGAAAATTTCTCTGACTTTGAGAAAAATTTCTGAGTTGAAGTCATTCAAGATAAATTCTTCCCCGGTCCAAAGAAATTCTCAACTCAGAGAAATTTCAAAAGAGCCTAACTTTGTTTCTTAGTTGTACTCACAGCAATAATTTTGTGTATGCTCTGTCTGGTGTACACATTTCTTGAAATGACTGATATGAAGTTACCAGAAATTCACTGAGAAATTTAACTCGTATCATTCCAAAGAAGGTGCCTATATGATCATGCAATCTATAATGCACTGTGTTAGTACAAAACAATTATCAAATTCAAAAAACACAATCCACACAGTACTTTTATCTGCCATTGTCAAATTTATGTGGATGAATTTGAAGCTTCAAAACACATTACACAGAATTTTCTCTGCCATAGAAAATTTCTCTGGATGAATTTGACAGGTATTACAAACCCACTGCCCATAGTATATATCAACAAACACAATGCACACTTTAACTGATATTGCAAAATTTCTCTTAATGAATTTGATTGATATTATTATATACATTGTCTAAAAAATACATTTTACAAAACAAAATACACAAACTAATCATCAAATGTATTATTCAATCAATAAAATGTATTATCCTCAACTATTTAACAAAGGTTCCTTACATGTCCTCTTATTATGGTGACCAATACTCTCACACCGACTATACTTAATCACCCTTTTAAACTCTCCAGTAGAAGCAATTATGTTCTTCTTCAGCCTCCCAGCTGGTCTCTTGCTTAATGGAGGTAAAATCATAGCATCTTCAATGCTACGCAGAGGTTTTTCAACAGTTGGAACTGGGCCAATCGAAAATGAGTACGCTTGACGATACATATCAGCATGAAAAAATGGTTCAACAAATGAATTCAAATTCCTTCCACTTAAAATTGGAGCGCATCGATGCACACATGGATACCCATTTATTTCCCATTTTCGACACGAACAAGTTCTCAACCCAAGATCAACCATAACCGAAGGAAAACAATGCACTTCAAAGACATTATCAGATGATAAACTCACATTCCATGTCCTCCCATTCAAAAAATACTTCTTCAATACACTATCCATACGATGACACAGAACTTTATTCCATTTACTAGAGAGCAGCCTCCTATCAGACCTCATATTCATAATTTACAACCGTATCATGTCCACCAAATTTGTTATTGGCAAGTGCCGAGCTTCTCGTATCCATGAATTGAATGACTCAGCAACATTTGAATACATCTCACCATAACGTTTCCTCACAAAATATGCATCACTCCAATTTTCATATGGTAAACTTCTCAAGAAAACAATCACAATGTCTCCTCCCTCACTTTTTAATTCATTTAACTTGAAATGAAATGATGCCTTTGTTGGGGCATATGCACATTCTGAAAACTTGGACACAATCGTCTCCCTAACCAAATTTGTGTTTCCACATAACAACTTATCCCTCAAATTTCTCTTTTGATGTTCAAGACAAAATCTATGAAAGCAGTTAGGGAAAAACCTAGCAATTCCCTTCACAATACCACAATGTCGATCTGATATGAAACTTATCACCCTTTCTGATCCCAATACTCCACATAAATGTTCAAGAAACCAACACCAATTGTCTTTATTCTCAGCATCAACAACAACAAAAGCTACAGGAAAAAAACCTACAAAACAAATAGGAACAAGCATATCAGATATAAACATGCAGAGAAAATTAGAACAATAAACAACCAGAGAAATTTGACACTGCCAACATCCAGAGAAAATTCACTTGGTGCCCAACTCCAGAGAAAATTCACACATTGGCAACATCTAGAGAAAATTGACTTAGTGACCAATTACAAAGAAAATTCACACAATCATAATATCCAGAGAAAATTCACTTAGTGACCACCTACAGATACAATTCACACAATGACAACATCCACAGAAAATTCACACACTGACCAAAATCTAGTGAAAATCCACACAGTGGCCAAAACCAGAGAAAATTCAAAGTGTCAGAAAAAAATCACATTCACTCAATTCCTACATGTATAGAAAATTCACATAGTTAGATAAAATTATATATATATATATATAATTACTTTCATTCCCATCTTTCCCCGTTGCAGCAAGCATAACTCCTTTGTATCGTCCTTTCAAAAATGTTCCATCAAGAAAAAGCAATGATCGACAATATTTGAAACCAGCAATGCATGCATGAAAAACCACAAACACTCTTTTGAAACGCTTGTTATCTTCAAAATCTAAATCAAAACGACTATCTGGATTGTTCTTCAATGCCTCATCAAAATACCACCGTAATTGATCAAATGACAAACAAAAATCCCCATATGTACTACATTTTTCTTTTTCAACACCCAACCAACCATAGTTATAACTGATTGAGACCCCATACTTGTCTTTCATTTCTTTCACAACATCCACTAGACGAGTTAAAGGTTTTGCACTTACCTCTTCAAGTATCAGCCCAGAAACTAAGCTAGAAGTCATCCTCGAATGTTTACTCGTACGAACCGCCACACCACACGTATGTTCATTGTTCAAAGTCCTTATGTAGAAGAACCCATTTGTTTTTTCAACAGAAGCATGTACACGCCACATACATCCCCTTGATTCCTTATATGCACATTCTGTCGTAACCCTCAACTTGTCATTTTTAACATATGTAAACTGAAAACCAACCTCAATAGCATACTTGCATAAAAAAGTACGGAACTCAACCAGCCGACAATAACACCTTTTCTTGGTGAGAACAAAACTTGGAGAGTGAATTCCTTTCAATATCCACCAGCCTATCACACTCACCATCCTCAACATCTACTCAATTAGACCCCACTTCATCCTCTTCATCAGAAGTACTACATCTAGTAACTGAAACATCAACTATATCAACACCGCGTGCACAAACAACCCTCAACATATTCAGAAAATCAATATTATTTCGAACCATACAATTTGGATGGTCCAAAATAGAATATGAAATACACATAGTCTCAGGTTTCAAATTCTCCCATGTTTTACACAAAATGCCAACCAATTCCTCAAAATTCAATTCGCATGAAACGTTAATGACAATAGTATCATTCCCATATTTGCACAGCAACAACACTGCACTGTCCATTGAAACTGAAACAAAAAACAAGAAAAATAATTTGTTTAACATAGAAACACTTCACAAGAACAACATAAAAGTCCAGAGAAATTTCTAAAAATTATAATTTTCTCTGAACTTAAAATAAAAGTCTAAAGATATTTACAAACTGATATTCACCTTCAAGATGATAAAAAACAAAATCACAGAAACTTAATGAATCACAGAGAAATTTACTGCTAATTATTAAACACAATCATAGAAAAAAATACATAGAATATCTGTTATGAAATTATAGGTTTCTCCTTGATTTTCACTTCACTACAAGCTAACAATTTTCTATGCGTCATTATGCAATATTGCACTCATAGAAAAATCCAAAGAAATTTACAAACTTATATACACCTTCAAGATAACAAAAAACACTGCATTGTCCATCTAAACTGAAAGAAAAAACACAAAAAATAACTTTTGCTTAGAGAAACAAAAACTTCTATTCATCTTTTACAAACATATAATTTTCTCTGAACTACAAACTGAAAGTGAGTAACAAACTTATAATTTTCTCTGAACTACAAATACAAGTCTAGAGAAATTTATGAACTTACATTCACTTTCTCATATTCTATCTGCATTAGAAACTTCTAATAATATGTCCATATGCACTTATAATTTTCTCTGGACTACACAAACAAAAGTGCAGAAAATGAAATTTCTCTGGTTTGAAAAAACATAGAACAAAACTTATCATTGATCAGCATGTTGATAAAAACAAAGCACGAAAAATGAACTCTAAACATCAAAATCACCCACATTGTCAACACTATTTGAAATTGATCAAAAAACAAAGAATGAAAAATTAATTCCAAAAATAAAAATCAACTCTATCAAACTGGCCTCTCTCTAAACAAAAATTCAAAACAAAAATCAAAATCCATGTGGAATCTAAATCGAAAACAAACCTGATTCAACTCCACTCAAAAACCTACGCGATCAACACACTGTCAACACTCTTTGAAATTGATTAAAAAATAAAGAATCAAAAATTAATTCAAAAAATAAAAATCAACTCTATCAAACTGGCCTCTCTCTAAACAAAAATTCAAAACAAAAATCAAAATGCATGTGGTATCTCCATTGAAAACAAACCTGATTCAACTCCATTGAAAATCTACGCGATTAATACACTGTAACACCACTGAAATCTCTGACGAAATCTCCAACGAAATCTACACAATCGTAGCAATCTTTCTCGTCAACTCGACTGAAATCTTCGACGAAATCTCTACCATGAAATCTCCGACGAAAACTCCGACGAAATCTCCACTGCAAATTCGGTTTCCAAAATCTATCAGTTAAGTCAATAATATAATATTCAAACAAATTTTTGTTATAAAGGAAGGGGAATTTAGGCACTTTATAACCTAAAATAAATTTGAGGGACCTTAGCCATCAAAATATATTATTTTGGACCTCTCCTCCTATCAAAAGTAGTGGAGGGATCTTAGGCCAATTTTTCCTTTTTAGATTCTTCTTGAATAGAAGGACCTCAAAAATAGTTAAAAAATTAATATGGATTTATTTATTTTAATAAGAAGTAACTTTTAAACAATTGCCAAATAAGGTACATATTTCCTATTTTTGTTATAAAAAATATTTTAAAATATATTTTCTAATTTAAAATTAAACAAATAAGTGGGCCAAGTAACTCACTACAACAAAAACACACTTTAGTGCCATTATACTAGTGGCATGTTTTTAGAAATTATTCCAAAAACAATATTTGGTGACACATTTTAGAAAAACGTCATAGAGCCACAAACATAAAAGGCTTTAGTAACATTTCAATAAAGAAGTGCCACATTACTACAACAAAAATATAATTTAGCGGTGTCATTCTAGTATCATTTTTAAAAAAATTGCCACAAAAATATTAATTAGTGACATGTTATAATTTACTGGCTGTAATATAGTGTCATTCTTTAAAAAAGTGCCATCAAAATACCATCTAGTGACGTTTTAAAAAAATGTAACTACACCATGAATTACTTAGCATTTTATTAAAGATTGCTATGAGAATAGTCTAACACTTTTTCAAAAGTAAACCTTTTTTCCCAAATCATTTCATCTCCATCCAAAACCCTCAATTTCACCCACTCTTTTGTAATAACCTATAAATTTTTCTTCTTCATCGCTCGAGCTATGGATTGTTCCCTCAATCGGTCTTGGGGGTCATATCTAGTACTTTTGCAGGTTTGAACTTCTAGGAGTTCGCTACGCTCGAGCGAAGGTTTCATTACTCGAGCGGTCTTGCTTCTTTGACGCTCGAGCGCAAGTTTCATCGCTCAAGCTGTCCATTCGGGATCAGCACTTCAAAAGTCTCTTTTTGGATCAAATCTAGATCATTTATCTCTCTCTCTCTCTCTCTCTCTCTTCTCTCTCTCTCCTCCATGTCCGAAAATCCTAAGCCTTAAAGCTTGGATTTCATCTCCTTCCACTCAAAATCTTGTAAAACCCCATACTTTTGAGGTATTAATATTTTAGTAAGAAGTACCGGTGATTTATTATAACAGTTTGAGGTGTGATATTTAGGTGATAACTCAACATCCTTCCTTATATTTCTGCATTTATCATTATCTCATTATTATTAATATGTTGTTTCCATTCCTAATTTTTCTTTCTTACCATTTAAAAAAAAAAAAAAAGGTGATGGACAACCCATGGCTGCCAACCACCCCTTCTTTCCCCTTTAATTATTTTATCTATTTATTTATTTTATTTTATTCCCCAGACACACTCATGTGCCCATTTCACTTTTCCCTTCTTTTCATTTCACTTCACTTCTCTTTCTCTTTTATTTTATGTTAATCCTTCTTTCTTCTTCCACTCTCTTATAAACTAAGCTCCCTTCAACCATTTCTATCACTCTTCTTCTTTCATTATTGTTCTACTTCATCCGTATATCTCTCCCTCTCCATGTGTAGGATAAAAATTTTAAGTTTAATTTGGGAGTGTTTAGACTAAGAGTTATTCATTTTATAAAAGAGGAGAATTTTAGATTTTATCAAACAATACATACCCTATACCTTAAAATTTTAATAAGAGTTATTTTTGGAGATCCATGGAGCAATCTCAGATTTGGTGATGGAAGAGATTATTTGAGGTAATTCGGGTGGTATATAATATGATTCTTTTAAATCTCTTTGTAAAGAGTTCTATTTTAATCATTCTCAACTTGTAATCCTCTTGATTATTGTGATTATTGTAATTATTGATAAATTCTATGAAATTATTTATTGTTGATTATTTTGGTCATTTGTTAAAATTTTGTAAAGATATTTTGTGTTAAAAATGGTGATTTGTCTAGTTGAATAACATGAAAATGCTCTGTACATGCATCGAGTGAATCTTGTTAATCAGTTTACACCAATATGCCCGAATAAGCGTGGTGCTTGAGTGAGGTGAGTGAATGAGTGAATTTGTTCACTAGTCATATACTGAGTAGGACTGAGTATTTGGTCATGAATAAATTATCATATGTTAAGTGGATTTGTTTGGGTAATTCGGTAAATTCCTTTGGTAATATTGAATTGTTGTGCAATGTTGTAAATTGTTGGATCCATGTCAATTTATTCTCTATCCAAGCTTTGTTATTCGTGTCGTATTGTACACTTCCCAAATTAATTTATTTTCAGGTGTGAAGCAGATTTTAATGGAGATCGGAATTGAAATTATAAAGGATTATTTGAGATATAGATATTGGGCCCCACCACCATTATTAATTTTGAAGACAATTGTATACATTATATTTTGGAGACATTTGTGTAATTATTTTTGGGAGGCAAATTTTGTATATTTTTTAGGTTGATTTAATGTATTAACGGCCCAAAACGTGGGGCGTTACAAATCTCACCCTAGTTCCATAGACCAAAATGTAGAGGGTCATGAGAACTTCAATTTAATCTGAGCGGATCGAGTTTTCATCACCGGTGGATTTTCAGCTTTTCTCCTTTTCGCTTCAAGAGGTAGGAATTCTTGAGCTTCTTTTCAATACATCGCTACACATAGATTTGTGGTACTTTTTATTGCATTAAAAGTATAGTCATTATATTTGATTTTATATAAAAGTTTGAGGGTTGATTTGGGGTTTCAATTTGGGTGTTATGGATTTATATTTGCGTTTTATAATGGAATGTAGGAACATGTTTCGAGTGTGGGGTTCGAAGGGTTAGTGTTTGATTTATGGATTTTAGAATGTTAAAGAGAATATTTAGTGTTCAGTTGGAAATGGGATTATGTTGGGTTGCTCACGAGTTGGGGTTTTGGTTAATGATATTGGACGTTGGAAAGTGTCGTGTATATTGGGGATTTGGAATAGTGAGAATTGGTTTTCAAAACAAAGTGTGGTTGACTATCTTTTTTACTAAAGAAAATGAGAATTTGGATAAGTCAGGAGTTTACGTTGTGGTCTTTATGCTTTTGATTATGTAATTGGCGTCTTAGAGTTCTGTCCTTGTCCATCGTTGAAGGATTGTATTGATTGTTGCTTGATAGATGCTATGGGTACTATTGTAGTGTGGGATTTGTGATGCAGGGCGATGTGTTATGGGTTATTGGCAATTAATTGTAATTGTCTATTTGTTGTGGTTTATTAGTAGACAATATGAATAGACAATTCGATTTTTGTGTCATTGGGTAAATGATTTGGGTGAACGGTAACCATTAGCTAATTATTCTTGAGATGATTAATACCTTGTATTGTATTTTGAAAATGTTTTGGAAATAAATGAAAACATGTTGTTGAATGGTGGTGCGCGGAATACATTTTGCAAGAATGGGTTGATGCATTTAACTGTTAGTGGTCGTTATTGTGTTGATTGGATTAAGTGTATGTATTACACTCGTATGTCTATTTGTGTATCTAGCATGTTGTGTTATTGGATTTGGGGTCCGTTTCCCACCGGGTGAGGCTGGTAAAGTGTGGCACCTTGATAGAGGTTCCTCTCCCTTCTGGTTTATGCTCGGTAAAGTGTGGAAGGAGGTTTGTTTCTCTCCGGGTGAGGCCAGTAAAGCATGGCACCTTGACAGAGGTTCGTCTCCCTTCTAGTTTGCGCCTGGTAAAGTGTGAACTTGGGGTCGTTTCTCTCTGGGTGAGGCTAATAAAGCGTTATGTGTTGTTAGGTTGTACCATTTGCAATCCATGCTCTATGCCAGTGGAACAGGATTTGAAGTACATATTACTTCCAATTATTAATGTCTGGATGTATATGTTCTCAGTTTTATTTTGTGGGTGTTCGTTTCCATTGGGCCTATGGCCAGAGAAGGTAGTAGATGTATTGATGTGTAGATGTGTATAGCGTATTGGCATGTGGGTCGGGTTATGGCTTATAGGTGTGAACATGTTTTCAAAACTAATGTTTGGATGGAATTCTTTTTTGTCAACGTAGAAGGTTTAAGAGAAAGGTAAGTGGTTTCAAAATGTTTTGAAATGAAATGGAAGTTAAAAGGAAAGAGATGATTCTATTCTGTGTTATGTTAAGAAAACATTTTGGGAAATAAGAAAACGTATTTATATGAATTTATTTTGGATATCAACTATCACATTACTTATACGGTATGTAGTGGTGCATGAATGATCATATCTAACTATATGTTGTGATTGTTTAGGATATTTGGAATTTCTATTGGTCACGACCCAAACCTACCCCTATGGGTTTAGCATCGTAACCGGCCAGTCATCCTTGAATTACCAAAGGCCTCTTGGCATAATAACATATAGCAGGGGCTGCGGAAGCAAATAATCAAGACATACATAGTCCATAGAGTTGTGCGGACATACATGAAACAGATAACTTAAAACTTCATAACAGTGTTACAAACTTTACATATCATTTCCCAACTTATAATATCAGACATTCTGACCAACACAACATAGTATAAACATAGCCTATCATGTTTACAAAAATAGCCATGAAACTTGACTTCAATCAGAACCTCCTTGGGAGGCACAATGGTTGACTGACAAAACTAAAACTTAGGCCGTCAATTCTGGGCTGCCTGTTCACCTACATACATAATATAAACAGTAACCGACAACCTAGTGAATAATAACAAAGTAAAGATTTTAATGAATGATGTCCATAACTTGTCTCACAACATTTCAAAATCATAATCTGATAATGAAATAGAATCATAGTCTTATCCTTGTTCAATCATGTGTGGTACATCCATTAGCTTAAACATGTCTCTTTGGTTAAGCATATCAAGTTCCATAAAGGAACCTCCGGTACTGGATGACATATCTCATACATGGGCCACGATATTATTTCCCCCGGGCGAGGGCATTTTTCACACGGGTATTTTTTTCGAGGGCACGACCTCGGTATTATCTCCCCCGGGCAAGGGCCTGGGCCACGGTATTCTTTCCCCCAAGCGAGGGCCTCATGACCATAAGCCACAATATTATGTCCCCTGGGCGAGGTCCTCTGCTAAGGATACCACAATTTCGTTTCAAAGAAAATTAGACAATCATTCATTCACACAACACATAGCATTTTAGAAACTTGTCGTCTCATATCATCATAAAATAATCATAGTTAAACATAACTTTACAGATTTATTACTCATAAATGATAGATAGCTCTAATTAGATGGTAAGGTGGCACTTCACTTGTCCTGAGGTGCGTGACCTACATGAACACACATACGGATACAAACTTGAAACACACGTTCGAATTGTACATAACTTATTTCGTTTGTTCTTAGTGTGTTTCTAGTTTTTAATCCTCATTATGGAGTCTTAACATGGCCTAAGAATGTCTAGGATGGAATGAGGATGCAAAAATGTGTTGGAAAATATTTTTCAAAACTTGCTGAAAATAGGGTCCACGCTCGAGCGTGGCTTTTCCCGCTCAAGCGGACATGCAGACAATGAAGCTCCGCTCGAGCGTGACTTTCATGGCTCGAGCGGACTGCAAACTTTTGAAAAAGTACTGGTTGCATGTTTTTCAAGCTCGACCCACGCTCGCTCAAGTGCGGATTCCCTCGCTCGAGCGGCATGCAAAACACATGAACTTCTGGGCATATGCAATTCACGCTCGCACGTGACTCTCGACACTCGAGTGGAAGTGCATGTACTCAAAGTGTATGCTTGAGCGTGAAGTCCTCCGCTCGAGCGTGGATCAAAAATCTAGAATTTCCATATTGATCCTCAAGCACAAAACTCAACCTTTAAAGCTTCAAACTCGATTTTTTTCTGGGCCAAAACTTGAGAAAATACATGAAGACCCTAAAGCAACATGAATTAAAGATATTTCAAGAAACCATGGCCCAAAGGCATGCCAATTGTACAAAATTCAACTTGAAACTCAAAAATAACCCATGAACATAACATGCATGCAATTCTTTGAATCAAAGCTCCTCAAAACATGATCAAATGTTACAAAACAACATGAAACTCAATGATTTCCCAAAATTGAGGTGAATTCAAGACATGCATGAGGGAATTCTTGAAAATCAACTCCAAAATGCTATGAAACATGCATGCATGCATGATATGATCTATGTTCTCTCATTCTTTTTGTCCATCCTAATTTACTCAACTTAATCCTCAAGAATTCATGTCTTAACAACACAATTACATAATCTAGGTGTTGAGTTCATACCTCAACCTCTCAATGAAGCTCTAATTGGTGAATTATCTAAGGTCCCACTCCAATCTCCTTGAATTCCCTAGCAAATCTCCTTTCCTCTTGCTTTTGATTTCAATCCTCCTTCTTTCTCTCTCTCTCTCACGTTTTTCTTTTGTAGAATAGGCTCAAAGGTGTAAGTAAGTGGATGAGAAGAGGTGAGTGGACTCATAAAAGAAATGGTGTTTAATTGGCTAAAGTCATAGGCAATTAAGCGGGATTAATTTAATCTTATTTAATCGTTCAGAAATGAATTTTCAATTGAACCTACTATAAAATTTTAAAAATTTTAATTAACACATAAATCAAATCAATTTCTGTATCGAATGTCGATATGGCCTTCAATTCGCAAATCGAAACTAAAACATAAACAGATCTCTCTACGCTAAACAGATAGAGACACATTAATAATGCAATACACATGTCATTAACTCATGATTTCTTCTTAATCACTTGTTAGGCACACTTAAGCATGAATTAACGTTAATTAAGGGTCGGGGTTTTTACACTATTAGGCTTTGTGCTCATCCCACTTGTTCACAATTTTTTAGGTAAATGGCTAAGAGATTGTTCGGGACTTGAAGTCTTTTGTTATGTTTGGCCACGGGCCCTTTTATTTGTTGGCCAAGTGCTACATCTTGTATAAGGGTAAATCCCTTCTATTTATTGTTTTTTATTGTAAGCCTAAGGGCATTGTACTAGATTTCACTTATATATATCATCATCACATCATGAGAGAATGTTATTATTTATTTATTGTTGTGTTGGTACGAGGTTAATATTATTGAAATGGTAAGAATATAACGGATTTGGTAATGAATTCAGGTAATCAAAATGGGTGTTACACTTCTCTCAATTTTCATTTTACTCAGTCCCCTTCTACCTTCGCAGACTCCATTACCAGATCCAAACAAAATGTTGATTTAACTATATCTCTCAATCACATTCCAACTTGACTTGCTCCACTGTAGATTCGAACAAAATTTTTAATTCTTCATTGTTGGAAAGCTAGAGTTTAAGTCTTGGGGCCACCACTTTGTGCATTATTCCAAAGGTTAGGTGTGTACTCAATCTTTCTCCTCCCAAACACACATTAATATGTACTAATTGGGCATTTTTTTTTTATTTATTTTTTTTTTGGGAAAGCAAGAGTCTGTTGTCATTGAGACTACTACCTTGACCCTCTGAATTGGAAACATTAAGTGTTTTCCTGATAATAGGCTTTATGTCAATTTTGATCATGGAGTAAAGGTATTGTTCATCTAAAAACCCTAAAATTATAAACCCTAATGGATGGAAATTACTTAGTCACATGAATTTCATATTTTATTTTTGTTCAATCAGAGTGATGAGGACCTCTCATTGCTAAGAGTTATATTCTATCTTATTTTAGATTTCTTTTGTTTGTTCCTTAGTTTCGATTGGCTAATTGAGAAGCGGGTTCTTTGCCAATTATTTGGTGCCTTAAAATTTTTCTTTTCTCTTGCCATGATTACTTGCTTTTATTGGGTTTTTTTTTGCCCCAATTTGTAGTGCTACAATTTTTTTTGTTTCTTGATGTAGTGGTATGTATTCAAGCTTCTTTTTACTGATTAAACAAAAAAATAAAAATAAAAATATCTTTTGTTTTCCTAAGGAATCAAACGTGTTTAAGTTAAATGTAGGAAGTTTCAGGCTTAATTCGATTTTTTTACTGACAATCTTTGTGATTGTGGGAGCCCCTTTTTCATTCATTCAACTTCTTCTATTGCCTTCTCTTTTCTTTTTTTTCCTTTAATTTTTATAATTGGCTGCTAAATGTAATAGTTTGGGTATTTTTAAATTGACCTTTACATGCTTGATAAATTGCCTAAAAGGAATGCAAACATATGAAACATGTATGTGTAAAAATGTCGCACCTAGGAGTAGTAAGATTTTTAATATTCCTACTATTTCCATGAACAAGTTCACCTTTCATTACTTCTCGATCATGTTGTCTTTAATAGTTTAGTCAAGTTAATTCTCATGAAAAGCATGCTCACCGTCCTTCATTTGCAATACAATTTTGCCCATTGCAATCCTTTTGCCACCAAACATGGCAAGTTTTTTCTGAGTTGATGACACCTGTTGTGATTAAGATTTAGTTTCATCTGATCTCTTGAAAAACTTTGACTTGGTAATACCAGTTTCTTTTTCCTTTATTTGAATCAATTAACTAATTGTGGTCCACTACATGAAGTCAATAACATTTCAATTATTTTACATATGCTGATTTTCCAAGATGTGTATAATGTGCATAATGTATTTAAGGGGATTTTGGTGCACCAAAACAACGTGTTCTTCATTTATTACTAGAATATGTGTAGTTGATGGTATTAAAGCAGTGAAAGGGATCCTAGTAGTGGTATTAGGTATGGTTTTGATTGTTGATTGGACCTTTGGTTGTTAATTTTTTGAGCTATTGTTTGATTTGGTCTAAAGACTTATGATTGTTGCTTTCATATAATTTGTTATAGTGTGGTGGACTAATTGAGTGATTAAATCATGGTAAATTGATTCCCAAAATATTTTTGTTTCATTTCACTAAAGTGTATGTGTGTGTGTATCCAAAATATATAAAAGTAGACGAGTAGCATGAAATAATTATGCGTGCCTATCTACTAGGGAAATACATATCACTTTCAGTTATGATCGTCTTCACTCTGGCACTTTGTACTAGTTTTTTTTTAAAATATTATTTATTAATTGTAAATACCTATTTTACTTAAGTACTTAAATCTTGATTTACAGGTTGGAGATATAGTTGTTCTAAAAAGTGTCATTAGGCCAACAAAAACAGTTGCAATCGAAGTACTTAAAAGCATATATCCATCTAAAGAAATAGAAGGGGAAGAACTAGAACCTGACTATTGGGAGATACATGTTCAAATGCTAGTCAAACCTAATGAGAGCTTGATCCGAACATATAGACCAATCAAAACAATTGGACAAGATATTGGAGCTCATGTAGCTTGGCTTGCTCCATTTGTGGTACATTTCTTATGTAAATACTAATTTCATTAACAAATATATATTAACTTAATATAATTTCTAATGCTTTTATATGCTTATCTTTTGGATGTAAATTTCGCAAGTTTTATGGATGCGAGTCGAGAATACTTATACAAGTGAGGTTGAGAATTTGCGGATTGAGTTTGTTTTGGTAATTTGCCTCTGTGAAAGATGGATATAACTACGATTTTTGAGAAATTATGATTAGTTTTGTCCATAGTTGGAATAATTATTTTTTTTCTTTGACTTTGATAGTGTGGTAGAATGTTTTATAATTTTGATTATGAGTTTTATTGCAATATAAATAAATTTATATCTTTAGACCAAAAAGTAATTATGTTTTGAATTTTCTTTGTTTTTGATGTGATGGTCCCATGGTGATAATATTTGTTGATTATTATGAAAATATTACAAGATGAATGGATATCAAATTGTCAATTTAGGATGTAGCAATTAATATTTAATTTTTTTTTATAAATTAAGGGACAATTTATACAGGCATTTAAGCATGCTTAGTTGTGGCTTTTAAAACTATCGCTAAAAAGAACATATAAGTGGCATTTCATAATAGTGCTTGTAACTTTGCAAAGTGTCACTAGTATAACGTTCCTGGTTTAGACCCGACTCATTGATGTTTTGAATCAGGATTTCATTTGTCTTATTTAGATATTCATACCGTGTTTCTCCTTATTTCTCATTGAGTTTGGTTATTGGAGTATCTTGGTTGTGTTTGGAACAGGATGATTGCTAGTTGGTCCAAGCTGTTGTTGTCCAAAATTTAGCCTCTTCGCTCGAGCTAAGCTTCTTGAGCTCGAGCGAGCTTTGTGAGCTCCTAGTACTTTTACAGGCCTGCAGAGATACTTGAGAGGTATTGTTCTTCGCTCGAGCGAGACTTCTTGCGCTCGTGCAACGGTCTTCTGTCTATAAAACTTCTGGGAGATTGTATTCTATGCTCGAGCGAAGATTCTTGCGCTTGCACTCGAGCGAAACAACTTGTTATGTCTAGTCACTCGAGCGACAAGTCTTGCACTCAAGCGAACTGTGCGTGTATCAGTTTGTAAACAGGCCATTTTACATCACTTTTTCATCTCACTATCTCTCCAAAACATTTCAAAACTCTAAGTTAAGACACACTTTCTCTCTACAAATACATAAAGATCTACCTATTTCTCCACCTACTCCGTTCATTAAAAAGGTAGAGCTCACCTAGAGCTTCGTTTTCATCCTAATAGAGTTGGGTTTCGGCTTCATTCAGGTTTCATCCAAGTTTATCTCGTTTTCTAGCTCTGAGGTAGGGATTCTCTACACTCTTTTATGATTTTTAACTTAGCTATTTGTTTTTATAAAACAATCTTGTGATTTTGGAGGATTTTGAAGAAACCTAGGGTTTTGGTTTAATATCAAAAGAGGACTTTTCAAATAGATGTATTGAAAATGGTCGTGGGGTTGGAAATGAGGTTAAGTTGTAATCAAACTATTGATTTTGATACTTGGAATGGCGTTTGGAAGAAAAATGGGTTTTACCCTAAATGGCTCAAATATTTGTTTTGTATAAATAATTGGAATTGATGTTGAAAATGTGAAATTGGATGGATATTGATATAGATGGTGGAGTTTTATATGTATTATCACTCACCTTGAAATCTAGAAAGTTTATCTGTATGGGAGATTTTATATATGTTTAGAAATATCTGTTTTGGGCTATCGGTGGAGGATAGCTATGATTGTTGTAGAAATTTCATAAGGATTAGGTGAATTGAAACAAATTTATCATCCATGTGCATTGAACATTGTTGCTCATTTAATACATTGCAAATGTATATGAATTTGAGAAAATTAGGTGAACGTTGGAAAGAGGTGTATATCACCAAATTAAGTTGGCATGTGTGTCCAAGGTGAAAGTCCCGAAATATGTGCGTATACATGGATGCCGATTCCCGCAGATGAAATACCCGTAAAATGGCAATAGTAGCGCTTGTATAGGCTATGTTTACATGGGTGTCATGTGACGGCTTCCTGCAAACGAAATATCCGTGAAAGGTTGTACCAGTTTGAGAATTTCCCCTTATTTTCTGCTGTAAAGGACATAGTTTGAGAATTGTGATGTAAGCTGAGCATGGCATAGTTTTTGAGAAAGAAATGTGAAATGTTTTAGTCATAAGCATTGCATATGCATTTCACCCTTATATCTTTATTAAGATTCATATATTGCGTTTAATTATTTCTACTGGACTTTAGCTCACCTTATATGGGAAAAACCATTTTTAGGTGCTCGTGATATGCTCCACCAAGGACTTAGCTTGGGAGGACTGTGGGGCTGAAGGCTCGGTATTGTATTTTGTATTCAATTTCTGTACAAGCCTAGGGCTTTATATGTATTGAGCTTAAGAGTCACTTTCGATGTACCCAAGCAGTGACTTGGAAAGATGTGAGCCTTTAGGGCATACGATTATTTGTTTAGCTTTCGTTTCTTTTCTCAATCTTGTAACACATGCTCTAGATTCAGAATGTACTGTTTATGAATGTATATCGCATATGTCACCTTTTGTATATCAAACTCTGATTACTGAAAGCTTATCAATTCATAGATGTTGCCACTTATCGGTTGTTATGAGATGGGTATATATTGTATTTATTTTGGGGCGTTACAACTAGAATAAGCTCCTATGGCACTTATATCCATTTATGGCACAAATGAATTGTGATGTACTGACACTTTGAACAGTTACTAAAAGTTGGGTTTAGTAACATTTATAAGAGTTATTAAAAATATCAATTGTAGCATAACATGCGCCATTAAAAATATCAATTGTAACATAACACGCGCCATTAAAAAAACATATAGTGGTATTTTATAGATTGTAAATCTTGTTTAATGGCGCTCGGTAGCGTCACGAATAGTGTCTTCCATGATATCAAAGTGTCATTGAAAATCTTTAGCCTTGATGGTGTAATGGCACTTGCAAGTGTCACTAAGGTACCACTAGTATTTACTGTGGCATGGGTATAAAGGATACGTGTTCAAAATGCCACAAGACTAAAAAATGCCATTAGAGGAGTAGTTTTGTGACACTTTCAAGTGTCACTGAACTAAGAAAATGTTATAGTGACTCATGAATTGGAAAAAAAAATCAAAACAAATCTCTAAAGACTAGGCTTGAGCCAAGCATTATTGATATAAAAATTGATTCAAACTCAGTTTTTAGGCTAATTTTAGTGTTTAATCTAATACTGGAAACCCGCAAACTAGCTCATATCCGTCACAATTTGAGAAACTATGATATAATTTAGACATAAAGTTTAAATTTATTATTAAATGTTTATATTGATGAACCAATGAATTTTTTTTAGATTAGGTGTAAGGCTATGGCCAGAATATGGCCCATAAGTTTGGGCAACTCAATTTAGATAGTTTTTTTAATATATAAATAAGCCAAACTATTCATTTAATACTTTTAAACATAAATACATAATTTTTTTTACTCAAATTTACTTTTTCTTAATAAACATGCATAAATTATAAGTCACTTTTGTATTAATTATAAGTCACTTTTATAATATGTAATTCCCATCTGTAGACACCCCATTTTTGACCGACCTTAAGACTCAGACGTCACCGGTTGAGCGCTCGGTGATATTGCATATCGTGCTTGTTTAGAAGTCCCAGAGTCGTGGCCGCGCGCCCTACCTCCAGACTTCCGAACCCTCTTCTCTACCTTGTCTCGGTTTGCGAACCAGACTCGGTTTTCTCTGTTTTCTTTCCTGAGGAAAGGCAGTGGTCCTGTAGACTATCTCCCGGTGGCCGTGAGCTACGTTTCGTGGCTGAGGCCGTGTGCCTCGGCTCGGGATCGCCAACCACCTCGAAGTTCTCCTTTTTGGCATGTGCTCGCTTTTAGTGTTCCGAGGGACACTGGGCCCCGATGCCCACTTCGCGGAACACCACTCCGGTGCCGGACCCATTTCGGGACCCCAAACCGCGGTTTGGTCCCGAAGCCATTTTGCATCGCCTTTCTCCGGTTTTTATGAGACCTGCTTTTAATATTTCGAGGAACCCCGAGGCCCTCGATGCCACTTCGGGTCAGATGCCACTTTCGGTGCTCATAGCGGGTTTGGGACCCCAAATTGAGCTTTTGGTCCCGAGCATTCATTTCGCATCCGCTTTTCTCGATTTTTGGCAGAACCTCTGCTTTTGTCATTCCGAGGGACACTGGGTTGCAGACACCCACTTTGCCGAACACCACTTCCCGCACCCATTTTCGATCCCGATTTGCTCGGTTTGGCCCCAACGTTCATTTCTCATTAGTTTTTGTTCAAACTTGGTACCTCTGCTTTCAACATCGGGAAGATCATCGGGGTGGGAGGCCAGCAATTATCCCAGATAACGTTGGGCCTCCCGAGCCCGCTTTTGCTCACTTCCCGCCAATGTTGAACACCTTGGGGTATTTTCTTCCAACCAAAGTTACATATCTGTGATCGTGACATCCTGGGAGGACCTTTGGTATACCGGTCGGCGAAATTATGGAGTTCATTTTGGGCCTCTCCTTTAAGCTCTATGTTGTGGCTCCTGCCTGTTGCCAAATTCCAACCTTGGAACCTTGTTCCACACATCTGGAGGACCCTTTGGTATGGTGGTCGGCCGAAATGGTGCACTTCAGCTTTTGAGCCTCTCTTTCAAGTTCTATGTTGTGACTTCGGTTCTGTTGCGATTCCGACCTGGGCCTTATTCTACACACTTGGGAGGACACTTGTATGGTGGTCGGCCGTAAATTTTGAACTTGGTTTTTGGGGTGGTCGGCTTAGGCTTGGTGGCTGGCCGACTGGTGGGTGGCCGTCGGCCACCTCCCACAGATCTACAGTCGCCAGCTTCCTCGCTTCACTGTCCAAATTGTCCGGTATTTTCCAACATATCCCGGAGCATCCGGGGGATATTTCAGGAGGGAAAGATTGGGTGCTTTCCCTCCCCTTTTACACCCCATTTCTTGCCTATTTGAAGGGCCCTCCCTCTCCTTCTTCAAGGTTGGAAAAACTTGTCTCAAGATCACCCCTCCAAAATCCTCCATTTCCAAAGCTTTAAACTCCAAAAAAGCTTCAAGTGTCAAGGCCATTCCTTCATCAACACCTAGCCTCACCATCCCTACCATCATTTCAGCAGCAAGGGGGTGAATTTCAGAGGTTGAGAAGCTACAAATCAAAGCCAAGAAGCAAAGAAAGACAAGTCTTCAAGGGTGAGTATTCAAAACCAACTTTTAGGGCTTTTTCTTGGTTCAATTTTATACTCTAATTGGTTGAGAATTGGGGCTCCGACCCCTACTTCTTTTGTGTTTGTTTTGAGTCCCTCTACAACTTTGTAGAAGGGCTCAACTTCATTTGATGCTTCTATGATATACTTGTTTCAATACCTAGCTTTTATGCCAATATCTTGCATGCTAGTTTAGGCCTATTTCCTTTTGTTTTTGGGGGTCCGACCCCTACTGGTTTTGTGCTTATTTTGAGCCCCTCTACAACATTGTAGAGAGGCTCAACCCAATTTGGTGCTTGTATATACCATCTCCTTCAATATTCATCAAGTGTGCCACTTTTTGCATGTAATTTTGATCTATCTCTATTTGTTTTTGGGGCTTCGACCCCTACTGACTTTGGTCTTATTTTGACCCTCTTTACATATTCCATGAAGAAATTTTTGTCATTTGGTGTGCGCATTGCATGTCTCATGATATAGCCTATTTGGAAGCCTACTTTGCATGGGTTTTATAGCATGTTTGTATTCTGATTTTGAGGATGTCATCTTCTGTAATTGTGCTTATTTTTATCTCATCTTCAATATTGTAGAAGAAAGTTTGTCCATTTGGGGTTTTCATATATCACTTGTCTCAATACTCCTCTTTTGGCCACTAACTTTGCATGCTATGATTGATCTATCTATGCTTGCATTTTGGCCATGTTTGTTACTGAAAAATACCATATTTGGGACTGCCTTGCTGCTGTTCTTGCTTCCATGATCATATTTCGCACGTATAGCATGGCTATAGGCCATTTCGGGGCTTAATTTCACATATTCGGGATGAATGCATGCTTCGGGTGTCATTTCGAATTGTCTCGGGGCTGTTTCCCCCTTTATTTAGGTGCTGAAATTCCATTGCCATGCTTGCATATCATTTCCCATGCCATTTGTATCATTTTTGCATTGCCTCGGTTTGCGTGTCCGTGTGTACGCACTTCGAGGCACCTCGTTTTTATCCGACGGCCTCCTATGTGAGTGAGCTGAGGCTCTCCCGTGTTGGTGTAAGCCCATCGTTGCATTCCGTATGCCTTTTTATCCCATTTCATCATCGCCTCGGTTTGCGCGCCTGTGGGCACGCACTTCGAGGCACTTCGGTTTTATCCGATTTTCATCTTTCATCATCGCCTCGGTTTGCGCGCCTGTGGGCACGCACTTCGAGGCACTTCGGTTTTATCCGATTATCATCTTTCATCATCGCCTCGGTTTGCGCGCCTGTGTAACAACGCCCGCGGGGGACCTCGCCACAGCTCGGACTCGATTTTTGTTGCGGTTCTCAATCTCGAACCAAAGAGTCCAAATCCGGCAAATCGTTTTGAAGGAAAACAGATTTTTGAAAAGAAGTGCCAAACATGGATCGCTTTGCGGATAATGTAGTCGCCACCTAAATATTTTAAATGGGAAATTTAGGAAACCCCGACTCGGTGCCAAAAGGCCACGTGTCCGTCATCACCAAAGTTGGCTCGGGAACTTGGGTACGATTAGGGAAGGTCACATCGTGAGCACTTCTCGCCGGCCAAAGACCGCCTCTACTAACCATGATATCCGATTTTGAAAACATTGTATGCTCTTATTGGGTTATTAGCCTAGGATTACTATGTGATGCTCAAGAAACAAGTATAGATCGGGTTCGAATTGGAACAAAACATTTTATGTTTGGTTGTGAAAGGTGGTTTGCTACCCGCAGGTAGGCTTAAAAGACAGATTTTGCCACAATCTAGTGGGGCTAACAAACAATCGATGCACTGCTCCAATTCAAATAACCCAACCTCCACCCACAGCATTCAAGGCAGCTTATATCACATAAGCATTTAGCCTCATGGTAAGCATGCTATCATGGCAACACTCACACGATGCAAGGATGCTAAAGCATAAAACTCACCGAGTACTCCAAGCCAAAACAGAAAATGATTAGAAATCATGCATGATCCTAAGTATACAGAATTGCCTAATGCAACACATGCAAGAATGCAAACTATAGCAGGCTCGGCTATTCTAAATATGGCATATGAAATGCTACAACTAACACGTATTCAATTTGGAATTGAAAATACAATGTTTGTATGATGCGCCGAGTCTGCAAGCAAAACAGATGAATGATGCAAACATGTCATACTATATGCTAATTGAAGTATGCCCTATATCTAACCATCCAAAGCGGTAAATAAAAGGAGAAAGAAATGGGGTTGGAAGACATACATCACACTCACCCACCCTTATTACATTTATGCCCTCGCCAGAGGGTCCAATAAAAGAATAATACACCCCAAATATTACAGTCAAAATATTACAAATTTCTAATCAATTAAACAAATTAACTATGAAAGTCAGAAGCCGCATGCATGCCGTGGATCGCTTCGTCAAGGATGATGTATGTTGTAGTCGTCATGCAGAATTCACCGATGCCCAATTAGCCTCATTGCTAATTTACCTTGAAACGCGTGCCATGCTCCGGAAAGTTGCCAACTCTGAATTTTGCTGCAACAGAGAGCAGGAAAAGGGCACAGCAGTGTATTTCACAAATGTATGCATGTCTCGATCCTCGCGCCACCAATCACGCATACCGATGCATGATGGCCGAGGAATCAGTGATTGCACAACTCAATATGGGATGAATGCGATGAATGTTACAAGAAAACCTAACTCCATCATGGGTAATCCGAGTGTTTGCGGTGACTTGGGGATTGAGACCCGCTCACACTCGTAGTACGAACGCGTTCGTTCGCCGTGCGCTAACTCCTATCCCGAACACGATGCAATATGCATGAGATGCATGAAATGCAACTAAGATACAACCTAGTATGCACAATGCCGATGCAAATGAGATGCTCAAAATGCGTGCCCACCGCACGTAAACCGAGGCGATGACATAAAGGCATGAAATGCAACGATGGACTTACACCAATATGAGGGCCTGACCACACTCACACGGATGCCGTAATGATAAACGGCAGCCTCGAAATGCGCACTACGGCACGCAAACCGAGGCAATGCGTAATGATACAAATGGCATACAAATGCAACGATGGGCTTACACCAACATGGGAGAGCCTCACCACTCACATAGGCCGCTTGATAACGGCGAGCGAAATGCGCAGCTGCACGCATAAACCGAGGCAATGCAAAATGATACAAATGGCATACTGAAATGCAACGATGGGCTTACACCAACATGGGAGAGCCTCACTCACTCACATAGGAGGCCGCGGATAAAAACGAGTAAAAAAATGCGCACTCACGGCACGCAAAACCGAGGCAATGCAAAAATGATACAAATGGCATACTAAATGCAACGATGGGCTTACACCAACATGGGAGAGCCTCACTCACTCACATAGGAGGCCGCTTCGGATAAACGGCGTTTCGAAATGCACTACCAGCACGCAAACCGAGGCAATGCATTAAGGCACACAAAATAACGTGGGTAATGATATGCAAGCATGGTAATGAAATTTCAGCAGCTACATGAGGGAAAACAGCCCGAAAACACAAAGC
Organism: Camellia lanceoleosa; assembly: GCA_025200525.1. NCBI lineage: Eukaryota > Viridiplantae > Streptophyta > Magnoliopsida > Ericales > Theaceae > Camellia > Camellia lanceoleosa. The sequence goes on along the minus strand of JANUSC010000090.1, from coordinate 290,454 downwards.
ACTCCAAAGCGAAAAATGATCCCGAAATGCGATAATGTGCACCCGAAATGGCTTATGGCCACACTAAACATGCACAATTGATACATGGCAGCAAAAACAGTAGCAAGGCAGTCCCAAGAATGGCTCATTTCAGTAGCAAATATGGCCAAAATGTAGACATAGTCATGGCAACAAAATCATACAAGATTAGTGGCCAAAAGAGCATTACAAAGGAAGATGGCATATACAAACACCAAATGAACAAACTCTCTTCTACAACATGAAAGAGGGCCCAAAAATAAGCATATATGCAGTAAATGGCAGCCTCTAATTCATAAGACAAACATGCTAGAAATGGAAGGCAAAATGGAGCCAAAAGAGAGTATAACATGAGACATGTAATCTATACACCAAATGACCAAACCTTCTTCATGAAACATGTAAAGGGGGTCAAAATAAGACTAAAACCATTATGGGTCGAAGTCCTAAAAACAAACACAAATAGGTCGAAAATTGCATACAAAAAGTGGCACACTTGATGAAATGGAAGGAAGTGATAGATACAAAGGCCAAATGAAGTTGAGCCTATCTACAATGTTGTAGAGGGACTCATTTTAAGCACAAAATCAGTAGGGGTCGGACCCCCAAAAACCAACACAAATAGGTCAATTTTAGCATGCAAAAATGTTACCAACTTGAGGAATATTGAAGGAACTAGTGTATACAAACACCAAATGAGGTTGGGCCCTTCTACAAAGTTGTAGAGGGGCTCATTTTAAGCACAAAATCAGTAGGGGTCGGGGCCCCAATTCTCAACCAATTAAAGTATAGAAAAGGATCAAGAAAATGCCCTAAAAGTTGGTTTTGAGGACTTACCCTTGAAGACTTGTCTTTCTTTGATTCTTGGCTCGATTTGAAGCTTCAACCTCTGAAATTCACCTTCTTGCTGCTGAAGTGATGGTAGGGATGGTGAAGCTAGGTGTTGATGAAGGAATGGCCTTGACACTTGAAGCTTCTTTGGAGTTTAAAGCTATTGAAATGTAGGAAATTGGTTAAGTGTTCTTGAAACCAAAATTTCTTACCTTGAAGAAGGAGGGGGAGAGGCCCTCAAATAGGCAAGAAGATGGGGTGTAAAAGGGGAGGGAAAGCATCCAATCTTTCCTCTGAAATGTCCCAAGTGAGGAGACACTTTGAAAGCTGACAATTGAACAGCCGAAACAAGTCTGCCTGGCCAGGAGGTTTTTGTTCAAGGTGGCCACCACCATGGCCGGCCAGCCACCTCCTATGGCCGGCCAGCCACCTCAAAAAATCAACTTCAAAAATTCTGGCCGACCACCATTCAGAAGTGTCCTCCCATGTGTGTAGAATAAGGCCCCAGGGTCGGAATTTGGCAACACTGAACCAGGAGTCACAACATAGAGCTTGAAGGAGAGGCCCAAAAATGAAACTCACAGTTTCTGGCCGACCAGCATACCAAAGTGTCCTCCTAGATGTGTGCAACAAGGTTCCAAGGCCGGAAATTGGCAACACTGAAGCAGGAGTCACAACATAGAGCTTGAAGGAGAGGCCCAAAAATGAAACTCACAGTTTCTGGCCGACCAGTAGTTGGTAGGGTCCTCCTGTGTCCCTCATCACAGATATGCAACTTTGGTTGGAAGAAAATACCCCAAGGTGTTCAACATTGGCCCAAGTGAGCAAAACGGCTCCGGAGGAGAAACCGTTATCTGGGATAATTGCTGGCCTCCCACCCCCAAAGTGATCTCCCGATGTTGAAACAGAGGTACCGCCAAGTTTGAACAAAAACTAATGAGAAATGAACGTCGGGCCAAAACCGAGCAAATCGGGATCCCGAAAATGGGTGCTTGGGAAGTGGCATTCAAAGAAGTGGGTATCTGCGACCCCGGTCTCCGAATGACAAAAGAGGTTCTCGCCAAAACCGGAGAAGATGGATGCGAAATGAATGCTCGGGACCAAAACCGCTCAATTTGGGGTCTTAAACCGGCCACGAGCACGAAGTGGCATGCGGCCACGGCGGGCATCGGGGCCCAGTGGTTCCTCGGAATGTTAAACAGAGGTCTCCGCCAAAACCGGAGAAGGCCGATGCAAAATGACCGGGACCAAAACCGCTTCGGGGGTCTCGAAATGGGTCGCCGCACCTATGGTGTTCGCCGCGGGGCATCAGGGGCCCAGTGTTCCTCGTAACACTAAACAGAGGTCTCCGCCAAAAACCGGAGAAGTCGGAGATGGTTGGGCGTCCCGAAGCCGAGGCATATGACCCACTTAACGGCTCAAAACCGAACCGCCCCGAATGGCAAAATGGCCTACGACCACGAAAAAGTAGCTGACGCCACGGAGATAGTCTACAAGACCACTCCCTTCCCTCGGGAAAGAAAACAGAGAAAACCAAGCCTGGTTCGCAAACCGAGACAAGGTAGAGAAAAGGGTTCGGGAGTCCGGAGGCAGGGCGCACGGCCGCGACTCTGAAACTTCCGAACAAGCGCGATATGCAACATCACCAAGCGCTCAATCGGTGACGTCTGAGTCTTAAGGTCGGTCAAAAATGGGGTGTCTACGCTGTTCTCTTGATGTAACCCTAAGTCATAACAATGACGGGAGTGAGTGTCAAAGCCCAGAGACGACCCATTTTTGACAAGGCCGAAAACTTAGACAATCATACAAGACGAAGAGATGTGTGTTCACAGCGGGGGCAAATGCAACCGACAATGTAAGAAGCCGAGGGTAACTCAATGATCATGCAAATGCGTAAGTCAGAATGAAACACATATTTACAATAGATGCAACAGCTTTTAAGCAAGAATGCAAAGCAACAACTACATTTCATGTAGTTAAGAATGCGGAGAATCATTTAATTCTCGTCGCGTCTCACACGGAGAAGATACGATACCTGCGCGATTCGTCTGGTCGCACCAGCCTCAAATGAACCCTACATACAATATCGCGGCCTCATGTTGGGGATCTCTCGCTTCTTCTTGATTGAACCGCAGTACTACCTTCCTCCCTGACTATGGTTGCAGCTTCCCCTATTCTCCACCAGGGTGACAGACTAGGTTGATTCAGTATCCAGAATTTAGGCGCATATACATGCTATCTCAATCTATGGGGCTGCCATACAGATTTCAAGCCGAGGATATACCCTCGGTATTTAAACCAGACTTTAGTCTCGAAATCCGAACCTTTGTGTTCTAGGCATGAGCCATTCGAACTCTAGTTTCCACCGCCTCGCTTGGTCTCCTAGGAACTCACCGCAAACACGTGTGGCTATACTAGACCATCGGAAGTCGTTTCGCACGACAAACACCAAAGGAATTGCACCTTTAGAGGATTTAAGGTCTCTAGACCGGAGTGCACAAGACAATACGATGAAATGTAAGTAAAATGCAAGTACGAAAAAAAACAACAATGAATGATGATTGCACAAAATAGTGCGATGGAGGTGAAATGCACAGACAAGACTTGGCACATGTTTTACTTCTGAATTTTGTCTGCTTTGGCACGCATCAAACACAACACTCTACTTTATCTGGGCACACACTTTTTTGGCACAAAGTTCATTTCTGACACCAGCTCATTTATGGGCACACTCCTTTCGAGCACACAGCCTTCTTGGGCACAGCTCTTCCTTCAGCACACACTCCTTCTTCTGCACACTCCTCATTCTGCACACACTCATTTCCGCACACACTGCTTTTTCTGGCACACACTCATTTTGCACATGCACACTGCTTTTTCTGCACACCACACACCATTTCTCGCTGCACAATTTTGTTTTTTCAAGACACCCTTCTTCTGCACACAAATTTTTTCAGCACACTCCTTTTTTTTTGGGGACACAGCTCATTTACTGCACACACTTCGTTTTGCACACAACTCATTTCTGGGCACACACTGCTTTGGCACACAGCTTTTTTCGCACATACTCATTCCCTGCACATTTGCTGCACACTGCTTCATTTTTCCCAAGACTCCTTCTTTGGGCACACACTCATTTACACACACTGCTTCCGCACACTTGCTACAAGATTTTTTTTTCGCACACTCATTTCGCACACTGCTTTTTGCACACACTCATTTTCTGCACACACTGCTTTTCACACACTGCGTTTTAAGCACACAATTCTTTCCGCACACACCGGGGCACATATTTGTTTTTCCCAAGACAAATTTCTTTTGGGCACACAATTCATTTCAGCACACACTGCTTCCCGCACACTGCTTTTTCAACAAGACTTTTTTCTGGCACAACTCATTTAAGCACACACTGCTTTTCGGGCACATAGCTCCTTTTCACACACAGCTCATTTCTGCACATACGCTTTTTCAGCACACACTCATTTTTGAACACACAGCTCCTTTCCGCACACAGCTTTGCACATAGCTTGTTTTTTCTGCACACATCATTTGCACCCTCGTTTCTGCACACACGCTTTTTCAGCACACAGCTTTTTTTTAAGACTGACTTTTTTTGCACACTTGCTTCCGCACAGCTTCTTTTAGCACACAGCTTTCCGCACACACTGCTTTTTTTCAAGACAGCTCCTTCTGCACATACTCCTTTTCAGCACCTTTTTTTCTTTGGGCACACACTCATTTACGGGCACACTGTTTTGGGCACACAACTCATTTCGGGCACACACTGCTTTTTTTGTGAACACGCGTTCATAACACAACTCGCTCGATCCAACACATGGCTCATAACACAAGATTCTTTTAATTTTGAACACACACTCATTCTCAACAGTGTGATGCATTTACGTAATCCTGCGTGGTTGAAACAAACTCAGATGCCCGACATTTTTCCTTTTTCTTTTGCTTTTGCTTTGAAAATTAAACTCACAAATCAGATAGGCCCCGGTTCTACTATTCACACTTATCGGGGTGGACCACGAGGATTTCTCGAAAGAACAAATTGCTTTTGCACAAATGTGGAGAACGGCACGAAGACTTTCGGAACACAAAATGATTTTGTTTTTGAAATTGAGAGATGAGTTTTTCGACTGTATTGAGCCTACCACGAACACAAAGAAACGACTCAACAAGGAAATAAAAGGCACACAACCTAGACACATCGAGTAACACTCGAAACGACTCAAAACAAGAAACGAGATAAAACAAAAAGACACGACACTCAGACGTGCACAGGGAGCCTGTTTCACCGGGTAGTGTTTCCCACCCTTTCTCATTTGTGATTCTCACATCACTCGGCCCTCAAGCTCTGTTTTTCTGAAAAAAAGCCCTTTCCTCACTTTTCCTCTCATCGCACATCTCTCTATTCTTCAATCTCTCATTTTTTTAATCCCTCCCCTAGGTGGTTGATGGATAAACAGGAAGATGCGGGCTCATGCCCCTAGTATTCTGCTAGATTCTCTTTCTTGTTCACAACAGTGAGTTTCTCCCACAGAGGGATCGTTACATAATTGGGTGTCTGATCCGGATCACGACATCGATCGATGATGCCCTGCTGGGGAGTTTGGACATGGTTAGATCTGCCCAGATGAGGGAATGGGAATATGTTGATCCATTCCAGTTTGTGCTTCGCACTTGGCTTGATACTTCGTTGGTCGGAGGATGAGAGAGCTTTCTGCCCTCTTGCTGTGCCCTTCAGTTGTGCCTTTGCTGGGAGGTAGAGTGCCCTTCTTGGCAAGTATGTTGATAACGGGGAAAAAGACAGAGAACCTGACTCAAATGTGCCCCTAGTTCGTCATTTTGACCATTTTTTTTTTATTTTGGTTTTCTCCTAAAAAAATTTGACCAAAATGAGAGTTAGATTAACATGCTTGTTCGATTTTTGATTTGAAATCATGCAAGTCAGGCTATGAGCACTGAAAATTTTCCTTTTTTGGGTCCAAGAAATGGCCTAGTTTTTGGAAAAGATGGAACAATTTTCGAGAAAATTAGCCAACCTCAGTAAAAATCCTCAAAAACTATTTTTGCAAATGGACACTTGCTCAACGAGCATGAAACCTACTCCTGAGATGCACAACCTCGGATCCAAAGGAAAACTGCCCCGTGCTTGAAGAGAAGCGCATGGCAACGGAAAGTTGCCTTGTTTGAACTAAGATCTGCGGCATATTGAATGGCAACGGAAAGTTGCCCCTTGTTTGGATAGCACCGCAGCGCATTGTAGTCAGTCCTCAGAGCGATGATTGCAATCGAACTCTCGGATACAGAGAAGGCAAGGATGGTTAAAACCATTACATGGACACACTTGATTTTGAAGTGTTTATGGCTGGACTTCATAATGAAGTTGCCTACGTATCCCAAACATGGGAATCAAGCCTCACGTAGTTCGGGGTTAAGGTACACTCGGGTATTTAACCTCTCCTTTTTATGCTCTAACTTTTGCCAAGGCGCCTGTTGCAGGTTTTCGACCTTGCGAGCTTTGTTCTTCTTTCTTTTTCTTTTTTTTTCTATTCTTTTCATTCCTTTTTCTTCTTGTTTTTTGCATTTTTCTTTTCTTTTCTTTTGAATCTTTCTTTTTTTTTTTGTTCTTTTCTTCGCTCTAACTTTTGCCTGGGTCGCCCTTTCAGGTTTTCGGCCCAACGAGCCTCTCAAAGGGTAAAAGTGTAACAAGTCCATGCCAAATGGTTTTGAGATTGAAGCCCTCTCAGATCCGTGAGAGTGGTCATTGTATTGATTTGCGTATGATCCACCTTTGGCTCTCCGAGCGCATCGGATATTTTTTGTTTTGCCCCTAGTTCGAGGGGTGCTTCTGTTCTAGCTTTGCAAGCTTCTTCTGATGAGGTCTGACCTTCTTGATCTGACTTTGGTGCCTCTTGTTCGAGGGCTGCTTCAAATCTGGCCACACAGGCCTTACATTGTGGTCGACCATTGAACATTCTGAATGCAAGTCCAAGGTTTGAAAGCAAAGGGGGGGTCGAGTCTCGAGGCTGAGAGCGATCCTAAGCTGCACAATCTCAAGAGCGATTCCACACATGTCTTTGCAGGACCGCGCAAAATATTTTTTGAAAGTTTTTTAAGAAAGCGACAAATCGTCATGAAGACAGTAGGACCAATCTGGATCAAAGCTAGGGTCCTTCTCAGTACTCACGCTAACAAGCATGATTTCATTCATTAAGGGCTTAGCACGCCTCTCTTTCTCTCAATTGATCAAAGTTTTGCAAATCCCGAGGAATTCCTTCCTCTTCGTTTTCACCGCAGTGTTCGAAAGGTTTTGGAAAACTTAGGTCATTACAATGACTTCAAGGAACAGAAAAGACAGAGTCCTTAGTCAAATACTATCGTCTCATTCAGAACTTCCGGCAAAACTAGCACAACGCGTATAAATGCGAGAGTGTGAAAGTCATTCTTGTTTCATTCAAATCTGTTGGCACAATTGGCTCCTGGCGTAAAATGACTCAAACCAAACAAAAAGACAAACACAAAACAAAATGGGGACGCCGAGGTAACACCTCCGGAATCACCCGACTTATACAATGAGATCGCTACAACAAGGCAGACCCTTAAGCAAAAGACTGACTCAAAACAAAGAGAAAGACTCAAAACAAAACTGACAAAACTGACTCAACACCCAAGCCAGAAATCACAAAATTAGCATACGCAGATGCTCAACATAGTGCGTGCCAAACGCCATATCTGAAATACACCAAGCGCCGCCCGCAGGTGGACCAACCCATGATCACATACTTGCAGTATCCTCGGAGTCCAACAGCTCAGCGGTGGCAGACTTTGCTGAGGTGGGTGGGAGGATAACCTCATTGTCGATCAAATCTTGCACTTCATGACGAAGGCGAAAACAACTGTCGGTGCTGTGACCGGTCTGTTGGTGGTATGCGCAATACAGGGTAGCATCGTGTGTGAGAGGGAGATTCTTTGGCAGCGGTCGAGGCTCGAGGGGTGTAAGATGCCCCTCGTTAGCCAGAATTTGAAATGCCCTAGACAGAGGCATATAGAGGGCATGAAAGACTCTGCGCCCTTGAGGAGGATACTTCGAAGTCTGAGGCTTCTTGCTAGACGCACTAGCGAAAGGGTCGGCAGGCATTGTCTTGGCTTTCTGATCTTTTCCGGATGCAGAGTTGGGGATGGAAGGAACTGTTCTGGCATGACGGGGCCTATCCCGGTTTTCTGTCTGGCTTGAACTGCCCTCGGCTGGAGTGGAGAAAGCATCATCCACAATTTTGGCCATGACCGCAAATACTTGCTGTTTGTTCATCCCCCCGGCTTTCAAAGCCTCGGCTGCCCGCAGCAGTTGCTTGATGGGATCGGTTCCGCGCGTTTTATTCTTACTTTTAGCCTCAGCTGGATCATGGGTTTGGGTCATTGTGTTGACATGTCATTGCCATAGCTTAAGATGACCTCGGGTTGGTGAGCTCGATCTGGTCGCCCCTAATAGCGGGGCTCGCGGTGCAAAATTCGGCAGATGATGCAATTGGCGATGAAACCGACATTCCGTAAGCGGATCGCCACGGACCTCAAGGTCGCCAATCATTTCCATTAATTCAGATGTGGTGGGCTCACGAGCTTGAAACAACTGGGGCGCCCAGATCGGGTGAGCGGCAGGCGACCTAGGTGGATGTGGCACCTCAACATTGGTCTCATCCTGCAAGATGATTCCTTGGTCTATTGCGGTTGTCATAACTACAATTTTTCCGAATTTTAGGCCATCACGAGTCTACTAACCGAATCGAGGTGATGTGGATGGTGACTAACGGATCGATGGATCGATCGGTGACTAACGGATCGATGGACCGGATGGTGATCGACGGATCGATGAACGGTGAGTTTTTTCCCGTCTTGCCTCAAAGAAAGGAGAACACGGTTGCTCTGATCGAAGTCTCCGAATCGAAGAGAAAACATGCAAGATCTCAAATTTCAATCCCACCAATCTGCATATGAACATAATCAATAATCGTGTTCGACCACTGATCACTGTTCCCAAAATTATTGCCCCCAACCCTCAATCTGGTACCCGCAGATATAACTGATTCCCAAAATCGAATCGGTGCCCGTAGGCTCGATGCTCAAACTCATAAACCGATACATGCATTCCTGAGAGGCACACTCTAACAAGCACATAACAGATAAGTGAGAGCCAAAACACCCCTATGTTGGGGTAGGGTTTCGCCCTATTTTGTCGAACTAGGGTTTCACTACGACGCAATGTTTCAAACAACCTATAAACAGTAAGCAACCCGTCCTAGTTTGGAATGGTCACTATGGGTCCGAATATGCACTAGGTCGAATGGTCAAAGGGTGCCCAGTAAAACCGGAGTTTGTGTTCCCATGTCGTCAGAGCTCAGAGTCGATCAAATTTTACGGACATGACTTGACAAGACAAGCCTCCGGCAAATCGTTCGGGAATGGCATATGGCAAACACGGTGTCCTAGGCGCACCGATGCAAATGCAATGCAAAGAAACACACAAGTGTAGTCAAAAACAGATATCACGAGTTCGAGTTAAGTTCTCTAAATTCCCCAGCAGAGTCGCCAGAAACTGTAACAACGCCCGCGGGGGACCTCGCCACAGCTCGGACTCGATTTTTGTTGCGGTTCTCAATCTCGAACCAAAGAGTCCAAATCCGGCAAATCGTTTTGAAGGAAAACAGATTTTTTGAAAAGAAGTGCCAAACATGGACTGCTTTGCAAGGTCTTCTAGTCGCCACCTAAATATTTTAAAATGGGAAATTTAGGAAACCCTGACTCGGTGCCAAAAGGCCACGTGTCCGTCATCACCAAAGTTGGCTCGGGAACTTGGGTACGATTAGGGAAGGTCACATCGTGAGCACCCCCTCTCGCCCGGTCAAAGACCGGCCTCTACTAACCATGATATCTGATTTTGAAAACATTGTATGCTCTTATTCCGGTTATTAGCCTAGGATTACTATGTGATGCTCGCAGCAAACAAGTATAGACTGGGCCGTCTGAATTGGAACAAAACATTTCATGTTTGTTTGTGAAAGGTGGTTTGCTACCCGCAGGTAGGCTTAAAATACAGATTTTGCCACAATCTAGTGGGCTTAACAAACAATCGATGAATTGCTCCAATTCAAATAACCCAACCTCCACCCACAGGCATTCAAGGCAGTTATATCACATAAGCATTTAGCCTCATGGTAAGCATGCTATCATGGCAACACTCACACGCATGCAAGGATGCTAAAGCATAAAACTCACCGAGTACTCCAAGCCAAAACAGAAAATGATTAGAAATCATGCATGATCCTAGGTATACAGAAATGCCTAATGCAACACATGCAAGAATGCAAACTATAGCAGGCTCGGCTATTCTAAATATGGCATATGAAATGCTACAACTAACACGTATTCAATTTGGAATTGAAAATACAATGCAGTTTGTATGATGCTTGAGCAGTGCGTGCAAAACAGATGAATGATGCAAACATGTCATACTATATGCTAATTGAAGTATGCCCTATATCTAACCATCCAAAGCGGGTAAATAAAAGGAGAAAGAAATGGGGTTGGAAGACATACATCACACTCACCCACCCTTATTACATTTATGCCCTCGCAGAGGGTCCGAATAAAAGAATAATCTGATCCCAAATATTACAGGTCAAAATATTACAAATTTCTAATCAATTAAACAAATTAACTATGAAAGTCAAAAGCTGCATGCAAGCCGTGGACCGCCGCTTCGAAGGATGATGTATGTTGTAGGTCATGCGAAATTCACCGATGCCCAATTAGCCTCTGCTTGCAATTTACCTTGAAACGCGTGCCATGCTCGGAAAGTTGCCAACTCGAATTTTGCCGCAACAGAGAGCAGGAAAGGGCACAGCAGTGTATTTCACAAATGTATGCATGTCTCGATCCTCGCGCCACCAATCACGCATACCGATGCATGATGGCCGAGGAATCGAATTGCACAACTCAATATGGGATGAATGCAGATGAATGCTACAGCAAAACCTAACTCCATCATGGGTAATCCGGAGTGTCGGTGACTTGGGGATTGAGACCCGTTCCGTCACTCAGAGTACGAAACGTGCCTCGTTTCCCGTGCCCGGGCTAACTCCTATCCCGAACACGATGCAATATGCATGAGATGCATGAAATGCAACTAAGATACAACCTAGTATGCACAATGCTGATGCAAATGAGATGCCTCAAAATGCGTGCCCACTGGCACGTAAACCGAGGCGATGACATAAAGGCATGAAATGCAACGATGGACTTACACCAATATGAGAGGGCCCCAGCCACACTCACACGGGATGCCAGAATGATAAAAACGAAGTGCCTCGAAATGCGTACCCGCGGGCACGCAAACCGAGGCAATGCAGAAATGATACAAATGGCATACGAAATGCAACGATGGGCTTACACCAACATGGGAGAGCCTCAGCTCACTCACATAGGAGGCCGTCGGATAAAAACGAAGTGCCTCGAAATGCGTACCCGCGGGCACGCAAACCGAGGCAATGCAAAAATGATACAAATGGCATACGAAATGCAACGATGGGCTTACACCAACATGGGAGAGCCTCACCACTCACATAGGAGGCCGCTTGATAAAACGAAGTGCCAAATGCGTGCCAGGCACGCAAAACCGAGGCAATGCAAAAATGATACAAATGGCATACGAAATGCAACGATGGGCTTACACCAACATGGGAGAGCCTCACCACTCACATAGGAGGCCGCTTGATAAAAGCGAAGTGCCTCGAAATGCGTCGCAGCACGCAAAACCGAGGCAATGCATTAAGGCACAAAATAACGTGGGTAATGATATGCAAGCATGGTAATGAAATTTCAGCAGCTACATGAGGGGAAAACAGCCGAAAACACAACCGAAGCGCACCAAAGCGAAAAATGATCCCGAAATGCGATAATGTGCACCAAATGGCTTATGGCCACACTAAACATGCACAATTGATACATGGCAGCAAAACAGTAGCAAGGCAGTCCCAAGAATGGCTCATTTCAGTAGCAAATATGGCCAAAATGTAGACATAGTCATGGCAACAAAATCATACAAGATTAGTGGCCAAAAGAGCATTACAAAGGAAGATGGCATATACAAACACCAAATGAACAAACTCTCTTCTACAACATGAAAGAGGGCCCAAAAATAAGCATATATGCAGTAAATGGCAGCCTCTAATTCATAAGACAAACATGCTAGAAATGGAAGGCAAAATGGAGCCAAAAGAGAGTATAACATGAGACATGTAATCTATACACCAAATGACCAAACCTTCTTCATGAAACATGTAAAGGGGGTCAAAATAAGACTAAAACCATTATGGGTCGAAGTCCTAAAAACAAACACAAATAGGTCGAAAATTGCATACAAAAAGTGGCACACTTGATGAAATGGAAGGAAGTGATAGATACAAAGGCCAAATGAAGTTGAGCCTATCTACAATGTTGTAGAGGGACTCATTTTAAGCACAAAATCAGTAGGGGTCGGACCCCCAAAAACCAACACAAATAGGTCAATTTTAGCATGCAAAAATGTTACCAACTTGAGGAATATTGAAGGAACTAGTGTATACAAACACCAAATGAGGTTGGGCCCTTCTACAAAGTTGTAGAGGGGCTCATTTTAAGCACAAAATCAGTAGGGGTCGGGGCCCCAATTCTCAACCAATTAAAGTATAGAAAAGGATCAAGAAAATGCCCTAAAAGTTGGTTTTGAGGACTTACCCTTGAAGACTTGTCTTTCTTTGATTCTTGGCTCTGATTTGTAGCTTCTCAACCTCTGAAATTCACCTTCTTGCTGCTGAAGTGATGGTAGGGATGGTGAAGCTAGGTGTTGATGAAGGAATGGCCTTGACACTTGAAGCTTCTTTGGAGTTTAAAGCTATGAAAATGAGGGAATTTGGTTAAGTGTTCTTGAGACCAAAATTTCTAACCTTGAAGAAGGAGGGGGAGAGGCCCTCAAATAGGCAAGAAGATGGGGTGTAAAAGGGGAGGGAAAGCATCCAATCTTTCCCACCACAAATGTCCCCCGGGTGAGGGAGACACTTTGAAGCAATTTGGACAGTGGAACAGCCGGAAGCACAAGTCTGGCGGCCAGTGGTTTTGTTCAAGGTGGCCGGCTGCCACCCACCATGGCCGAGCCCACCTCCTATGGCCGGCCGGCCACCTCAAAAAATCAACTTCAAAAATTCTGGCCGACCACCATACAGAAGTGTCGTCCCATGTGTGTAGAATAAGGCCCTGGGTGGAATTTGGCAACACCGAACCAGAGTCACAACATAGAGCTTGAAGGAGAGGCCCAAAATGAAACTCACAGCTTCGGCCGACTGAAGATACCAAAGTGTCCTCCTAGATGTGTGCAACAAGGTTCCAAGGGAAATTGGCAACATCAAGCAGAGTCACAACATAGAGCTTGAAGGAGAGGCCCAAAATGAAACTCACGGCGGCCGACCAAGAGTTGGTAGGGTCCTCCCAGTCCCTCATCACGATATGCAACTTTGGTTGGAAAATACCCCAAGGTGTTCAACATTGGCGGAAGTGAGCAAAACGGGCTCCGGAGGAGCTAAACCGGTTATCTGGGATAATTGCTGGCCTCCCACCCCAAAGGATCTCCCGATGTTGAAACAGAGGTACCGCCAAGTTTGAACAAAACTAATGAGAAATGAACGTCGGGGCCAAACCGAGCAAATCGGGATCCCGAAAATGGGTCATGCCGGAAGTGGCATTCAGCGAAGTGGGTATTCTGCGACCCGGTGTCCTCTGGAATGACAAAACAGAGGTTCCCGCCAAAACCGGAGAAGATGGATGCGAAATGAATGCTCGACCAAAACCGCTCAATTTGGGGTCTCTAAACCGGCCACGAAGCACCGAAGTGGCATGCGGCCACGGCGGGCATCGGGGCCCTGTGGTTCCTCGGAATGTTAAACAGAGGTCTCCGCCAAAACCGAGAAGGCCGATGCAAAATGACTCGGGACCAAAACCGCCGGTTTGGGGTCCGAAATGGGTCGCCGCACCTAAGTGGTGTTCGTCTGGCGAAGGGCATCAGGGCCCCAGTGTTCCTCGTAACACTAAACAGAGGTCTCCGCCAAAACCGGAGAAGTCGGAGATGGTTGGGCGGTCCGCCGAGGCACACTGACCCTACTTAACCCCAAAATCGAACCGCCCTGAAATGGGCAAAATGGCCTCACGGCCACGTAGTTCATAGCCACGGGAGATAGTCTACAAGACCACTCCCTTCCCTCGGGAAAGAAAACAGAGAAAACCAAGCCTGGTTCGCAAACCGAGACAAGGTAGAGAAAAGGGTTCGGGAGTCCGGAGGCAGGGCGCACGGCCGCGACTCTGAAACTTCCGAACAAGCGCGATATGCAACATCACCAAGCGCTCAATCGGTGACGTCTGAGTCTTAAGGTCGGTCAAAAATGGGGTGTCTACAGCCTGTGGGCACGCACTTCGAGGCACTTCGGTTTTATCCGATTTTCATCTTTCATCATCGCCTCGGTTTGCGCGCCTGTGGGCACGCACTTCGAGGCACTTCGGTTTTATCCGATTTTCATCTTTCATCATCGCCTCGGTTTGCGCGCCTGTGGGCACGCACTTCGAGGCACTTCGGTTTTATCCGATTTTCATCTTTCATCATCGCCTCGATTTGCGCGCCTGTGGGCACGCACTTCGAGGCACTTCGGTTTTATCCGATTTGTATCTTCATCATCGCCGGGTTTGCGCCAGGCACGCACTTCGAGGCACTTCGATTTATCCGATTTTCATCTTTCATCATCGCCGCTTTGCGCGCCTGCGGCACGCACTTCGAGGCACTTCTGCTTTATCCGATTATCTTTCATCATCGCTTTTGCGCTACCGGCACGCACTTCGAGGCACTTCGGTTTTATCCGATTTTCATCTTTCATCATCGCCTCGGTTTGCGCGCCTGTGGGCACGCACTTCGAGGCATCTCATTTTCATGGCATTGTGCATGCTATATCATATATTAGTTGCATTTCATGCATATCATGCATATCGCACGGGAAACGAGGTACATTCCGTACTCCGATTCCTCTGCATTCATCCTATATTGAGTTGTGCAATTCGGTTCCTCGGCCATTATGCATCGATATGCGTGATTGGTGGCACGAGGATCGAGGCATGCATATATTTGTGAAATACACCAGGCTCTTTTCCCGCTCTCGTAAAAGAAAATCCAGAGTTAGCAACTTTTTCAGAGTCCGGCGCGCATTTCGAGAAATACTGCAAACAGAGGCTAATCAGGGCATCCCAGTGGATTTCCGCCCGAGGCAGCCCAACAGGCAATCTCTATCAGAAGCAAGGCAGTCCCTGGCCTGCGCGCCAGTTTACAGCTTTCTTAGTTTAATTTGTCAATTAATTAGAATTTGTATATTTATTTCCGGACTGTATATTCTTTTATTCGGACTGTATATTTATTCGGACCCTCTGCGCGAGGGCAAACATGTAATAAGTGTGGGTGAGTGTGATGTATGTCTTCCAATCCCCATTTCTTTCTCCCTTTTATTTATCCGCTTACGATGGTTAGATATAGGGCATATTTCAATTAGCATACAGTATGACAGCATGTTTGCATTCATTCATATGTTTTGCACGCAAGACTCGGCAAGATCATACAAACCGCATTCAGATTTCAATTCCAAGTTGAGTACTTGATAGCTGTTGCATTTCACATGTCATGTTTAGAATAGCCGAGCCTGCTATAGTTTGCATTTTTGCGTGTGTTGCATTAGGCATTTCAGCATATTTAGGATTCATGCATGATTTCTAATAAAATTCCTGTTTTGGCTTGGAGTACTAGGTGAGTTTTATGCTTTAGCATCCTTGCATGCGTGTGAGTGACTGCCATGAAAGCATGCTTACCATGAGGCTATGTGCTTATCTGATATAACTGCCTTGAATGCCTGTGGGTGGAGGTTGAGTTATTTGAATTGGAGCAATTCATCGACTGCTTGTTTTAAGCCCACTAGATAGTGGCAAAATCATGTTTTCTAAGCCCACCTGAAGGTGGCAAATCCGCATTTTAAGCCTACCTGCGGGTAGCAAACCATTTTCAAACAAACAAACATGAAATGTTTTGTTCCAATTCAGACGGCCCAGTCTATACTTGTTTGCTGCGAGCATCACATAGCAACCTAGGCTAATAATCGGAATAAGAGCACACAATGTTTTCAAAATCAGATATCATGGTTAGTAGAGGCCGGTCTTTGACCGGGCGAGCGGGGGTGCTCACGATGTGACCTTCCCCAATCGTACCCAAGTTCCCGAGCCAACTTTGGTGATGACGGACACGTGGCCTTCTGGCACCGAGTCAGGGTTTCCTAAATTTCCCATTTTAAAATATTTAGGTGGCGACTCTGTTATCTGGCAAAGCAGTCCATGTTTGGCACTTCTTTCAAAAAATCTGTTTTCTCAAAACGATTTGCCGGATTTGGACTCTTTGGTTCAAGATTTAGAACCACAACAAAAATCGAGTCCGAGCTGTAGCGAGGTCCCTCGCGGGCGTTGTTACACCATCTATTTTAGTTTTCTATTTAGCTATCTTTGTATCTCTTTATTTTTGTATCTCCACTGCTCTTTGTAATGGTATCAAAGCCATGTTGTTAGTTGCTTATTGATCAGTTATCTTCGATTAATTGTCTCATTTCTAATTTCTGTAAATTTATTCAGTCTTCTCTATTCTTTCACTTATCTAACATTTTCCACTTTGCTAGTAGCCACCCAATATTCATCACACATCCAGTGTAAGTCCTCAAGTGTAAGCAGGTGAAGGATATAGGAAGTTTTGGTTAGGGTATGAGCGAACACATGGTACGTGAAAACATGATAAGTCAACGAAGAGTTTAGTGTTGGAACAATCTTCTGTGTAAATAAAATAAATTGAAACAATTCAAACAAAATAAAATAAAACTTACAGTATTTATTTTGTAGAACCGAATAAATAATTCAAAGACCAAGTCGAGTGTGTGACACTCTGTCCTTAAGACAGATTCGCCCCGCTACGGTGCTTACGATTGAGTGGCGTTTATCTCCCAAGATACAATGATCTTAATCAATTTGTAGTAGTACTCCAAAACAAATTGTTCGGTGAACCAAACCTGTGTTCTAACTCTCTGATTATTTAATCTAAAACTAATATATGAAGAATAAATGCACTAGAGCAAAATCTGGACAGCAAAGGCATAAAAAACAAACTGATTTTCGGATACTTAACCACTGCTGGAAAGTTGGTACATATAGGCAAAACTACTGTCCGAATAGGTAACCATAATTTGAATGAACAGATGTGAATTCAAATGAACAGGTGCAAACTGTTTCAACCAGATTCTGCCCGTTGTACATGGAACAGTTTTTTTCTTCCAAACAATTTGAAAAACTAGCCGTTGGTAGACTAAGTTCTAAACTGTTGGAATATATTTTATTATTAAACTATTTGAATAATTTAATCAAAAAATACTAAAGGTGAAAAAGTTTTATAAACCTGTTTGGAAAATATATATATTAAACTATTTGAATAGTTTAATTAATAAAGGAAGAAGTACAAATTTTAGGAAATCACTAAAGAACCCAAAATTTGAATTTAGATTTAAATTAAAATCCCACAATAATTTTTATTGAAAAAATTCAAATGAATTTTATCTAAAAAAAATTAATGTTAGACCCGAAAACGATGTCAACTTCACATTCACTCAAAAATGGTTTTGACGTTCCGTCTTCACTGTGTGACTTGCTACGCAGCAAGGAACACTTTACTTCTTCAGACCCATCCCCAAACACTTCACCTCTTCAGACCCACCCCAAAAGACGTTTGGGCTAAAAAATATGCCTATATTAAACCATTTTTCCAACATTTAGATCATCTCGAATTAAAATTATAGATTTTAGAATTATAAGTCATTTATTCATAAGTAACTCTTTAGTCAGCTCTAGAACTTCATTTGCTTCTATACTTGATCCAGTGAATGAAGAAGAACATGAATTCCAAGATTTAAAAATAAATTTAGGATGGAATATACCAAAAGTACCAATTAAAGAAATTTATAAAACACGTTTTCTGCTATCCTCTTTTAAAATTAATCTACAAGTCAAAACTGTTGAACAAGTTTATGCTTTAACTAAAATACATGAAACATGTCATTTATTAACCAAAGAATCTATGAGAAATCAAAAATCTGAAGGTCACAACTTTAGTCATATAGGATTAATACAAGTTGTTGTCAAACCATTAACCATTCAAGACATAAATTCATCTATTCTTTTACGCTTAAGAGATGTTAGGTTTAGAAATTACCAAACTAGTATGTTAGGTATTATATAATCTGGTCTCCATAAAGGACCAATCCATTTTAATTGCTTTCCTGATTTTGCTTTAAGTCTTTCAAACCCTCACATAGTTAAAGCTTTAACATTAAATATTTAAACTTCTAGTGAATTTACAAATATGCTTGTTGGTTCCCAATCTACTGCTTTAATTTATCGAATTTATTATAAATGTTTGAAAACTAATCTTGATGTTCATGTTATAGTCAAAAGTCCAAAAGATAAAACCTTACTTATTCAAAAAAGTACTTCTGAAGCTAATGTTGACGTCCCAAGACCCATAGTCTGCAGTAAAATAACTCCCAGAAAACTAGTTAACTGTAAATGAAAAATATTCTCACAAAATTCAACATGATATTAATGATTTAAATTATATTCAACAATATAGTGATGGTTCATTCAAAATAAGTTTTAATCATCTACGTTTACAACATGACACTCCTCAATCTTCAAGAAATAGTCAATCTTCTCAACTCAATGACGAAGATGAAATTTTTAGTATCTTTATTTACTAAAAAAGACAGACATCTTTTAGAATCACACAGTAAATTAAAAGGAATAGATATATCTTCAACATCTCAGATTAGTATGTTGGAAAAATGGTTTAATATAGGCATTTTTTTTAGCCAAAATTTTGAGTGGGTCCGAAGAAGTGAAGTGTTCCTTGCCGCATGGCAAGTCACACAGTGAAGACGGAACGTCAAAACCATTTATGAGTGAATGGGAAGTTGACGTCATTTTCGGGTCTAACATTAATTTTTTAGATAAAATTCATTTGAATTTTTTCAATAAAAATTATTGTGAGAATTTAATTTAATTATAAAATTCAAATTTTGGGTTCCTAAGTGGTTTCCTAAAATTTATAATTGTGAGAATTTAATTTAATTCTAAATTCAAATTTTAGGTTCCTAAAAAGTTTCCTAAAGTTTGTACCTCTTTATTTATTTATTTATTTATTTATTTAACTATTTCATTAGTTTAATATATTTATATATTTGAAATAGTTTAAATAAATAAAGTGGCAACAGGTTTGTTTTGGTCCACCAACGGTTCACTTTTCATTGGTTGAATATTGTGTTCTTGCACCAACGGTCAGATTTGTTTGAATCAACAGTTGCATTTGTTTATTCATTTTTTGGGACCTGTTCGGAGCAGAGATTTTTTCCTATATATACAGCCATAAATCCAGCATTCGAGATTCCCGATTATTGAGTCTTGGTAATCCAATTTTCTGGCCGGAAAAAATCTGTCTGAAATTTTTCTCTTTGCTATCCAGATTTCTTTTAGTGTATTATTCTTCATTTATAATTTTAGGAATAAATATTCAGAGAGTTAGAACACAGGTTTGGTTCGCCGAACAAATTGTTTGGAGTGCTACTACAATTTGTGAAGATCATTGTATCCTGGGAGATAAACGCCACTCAACCGTAAGTACCGTAGCGGGGCGAATCTGTCTTAAGGACAGAGTGTCACACACTCGACTTGGTCTTAATTTTAATTCGGTTCGATAAATAAATCCGGTATGTTATTTATTTATTTTGTTTGAATTTGTTTCAAGTTATTTTATTTACACAGAAGATTGTTCCAACAATCTTAAGACAGATTCGAATTATTTTGTTTACAGAATTTTTTGTTTGTTTCCCTTTTTCATTCTTCGTAAATAATTTCGGAAGAAAATTATTTTCTGTGGATTTACAAAATAATATTCTGGTTGGAAAAACAAATAGTGATTATATGCTATTTGACAGATAGTAGTAATATACTGTCTCTTTTCTTTGACAACGACTAGTAGTACGATACTGGTGTCATTAACAATTCTAAATATATTTTTGTGAAATTTTTTCAGAAATTAATTTTGGATTTTAGAATTTATTTACTGAGTTTTCATTACTTAAAATTCTGTTTCAATATTTTAATTATTGGAGTGTTACAAGAAATTTAAATTTCTGTGTGAAATTAATTTGGTTAAATAAAATTTTATTTTATTTCCAAATTAATTGAAAAATAAAAGTTATATTTTTATTTCTTTTATTTTACAGAATTTAATTTCTTGTGTGGAATTAATTTGGTTAAATAAAATTTTATTTTATTTCCAAATTAATTGAAAATTAAAAGTTATAGTTTTTATTTCTTTTATTTTACAGAATTTAATTTTCTGTGTGGAATTATTTTGGCTAAATAAAATTTTATTTTATTTCCAAATTAATTGAAAAATAAAAGTTATAGTTTTTATTTCTTTTATTTTACAGAATTTAATTTTCTGTGTGGAATTAATTTGTTTAAATAAAATTTTATTTTATTTTTAAATTAATTGGAAAATAAAAGTTACATTCTTGTTTCTTTTATTTTTACAGAATTTAATTCTGTGAATTTGGTTTAATTTTCTGTGTAGTATAAATTCTAATTATAATTTTATTTTATATATTAGAATTGATGGATACTGAAACTAATGCCCAAACAAGTACTACTGTGGTGGCTGCGATTGCACCAACCCCCTCTGCTGTGATAACAGTATCAATAAATCATGGAGAGAAGCCAGAGAAGTTCTCAGGAACTGACTTTAAAAGATGGCAACAGAAAATGTTGTTTTATCTTACAACTCTGAACCTGGCTTGTTTCCTCCGTGAAGATGCTCTTATCCTGAAAGAGGATGAAACCGACAGACAAGTGGTTGCTGCGGTTGATGTTTGGAAACATGCCGATTTCCTTTGCCGGAACTACATCTTGAACGGACTTGACAACACATTATTCAACGTCTACAGTCCAATCAAGACAGCAAAGGAACTTTGGGAATCGTTGGAGAAAAAGTACAAAACAGAAGATGCCGGCTTAAAGAAATTTGTGGTTGGTAGATTCCTGGATTTTGTAATGGTTGATTCAAAAACTGTGATCAACCAAGCTCAAGATTTCCAACTCATTCTGCATGATATTCACGCAGAAGGCATGTCTCTCAGTGAATCCTTCCAAATTGCAGCCTTAATTGAAAAATTACCAAAAGGCTGGAAGGAATTCAAGAACTATCTCAAACACAAGCGCAAAGAAATTTCTATGGACGAATTAATTGTGCGTTTGAGAATTGAGAAGGACAACCGCAATTCTGAAAAGCGGGCTGGTAAGCATCCTATGGAGTCTAAGGCAAATGTGGTGGAACATACTTCAAAAACCAAGAAACGAAAGTCTTTTGGAGAAAGTTCATCATAAGGCTCTAAAGGAGGGGATAATAAGAAGTACAAGTTTAATGGCAAATGTTACATCTGTGACAAAGAGGGGCATCGGGCCAAAGATTGCCGTAGCAAAGGCAAAAGCAAAAGAAGAACAAGCAAGAAGCCTGCTCAAGCCCATATGACCGAAGTGGACAAAATTTTCAATGGTGTAGATGACATCAATCTTTCTGCTGTTGTTTCTGAGGCAAATCTTGTCGGAAATCCTAAAGAATGGTGGGTGGACACTGGTGCTACTCGCCATATTTGTGCCGACAAAAAGATGTTAACATCTTATTCTTCAGTGGACAATGGTGAACAACTTTTTATGAGCAACTCCTCAACTTCTAAAGTTGAAGAACAAGGAAAGATTGTACTCAAGATGACATCAAGAAAGGAACTCACTCTCAACAATGTGCTGCATGTACTGGACATTCGCAAGAATCTTGTTTCCGAATCTTTGTTGAGTAAGAATGGGTTTAGGCTAGTATTTGAGAGTGATAAATTTGCACTTACTAAGAATGGGATGTATGTAGGAAAAGGTTACATGTCTGATGGCCTTTTCAAGTTAAATGTAATGTCCGTTGTACCCTCAGTTATTAATAATACTACATCTTCTTCTTACTTGCTTGAGTCTTCAAATTTATGGCATGGTAGAATAGGACATGTTAATTATGGATATTTGCGTAGATTAATTAATATGGAATGTTTACCTAAATTTGACATTGATTCAAATCATAAAAGTGAAATTTGTGTTGAGGTAAAATTATCTAAAACTCATTTTCATTCAATTGAAAGAAGTACGGAACCACTTGAATTAATTCATAGTGACATTTGTGATTTTAAATCAATTCAAACCAGAGGTGGGAAAAAGTATGTTATCACTTTTATAGATGACTATATTAGATATAGTTATGTTTATTTAATTCGAACCAAGGATGAAGCATTGGAAACTTTCATTCAATATAAGAATGAAGTTGAAAATCAACTTGGTAAGAAAATCAAGAAACTTAGAATTGATAGAGGTGGTGAATATGAATCACCTTTTGGTGAATTTTGTAAAGAACATGGAATAATTCATCAAACCACTGCTCCTTACTCACCTCAGCAAAATGAAATTGCTGAAAGGAAAAATAAGACTTTAAAAGAAATGATGAATGCCATGTTAATCAGTTCTGGATTACCTCAGAACTTGTGGGGAGAAGCAATACTCTCTGCTAATTATATACTTAATAAAGTACTCCGAAAGAAAATGAATCAAACACCTTACGAATTGTGGCATGGAAAAGTACCATCCTATAAATACTTAAAAGTGTGGGGGTGTTTGGCTAAAGTGGCTATTCCTAGTCCTAAAAGGACTAAGATAGGTCCTAAGACCATTGATTGCATTTTCATTGGTTATGCCAAGAATAGTAGTGCATATCGGTTTTTGATTTATAAATCAGAACATTCCGAAATGCATGTAAATACTATTATTGAGTCTCGGAATGCATCATTTTTTGAACATGTATTTCCAAATAAGACTGGACAGGAAACTAGTAATAATAAAAGATCTCATGATGTTATTACTAGTCAAGATCAAGAACGTGATCAAGAACAAGAGCAAGAGTTAGATCAAAATGAGGAAGAGGCACCTAGGCGTAGTAAGCGTGCTAGAACCTCAAAATCTTTTGGTCCAGATTTCCTAACATTTTTGTTAGAAAATGAGCCTTTAACTTTTAAAAAGACTATGTCCAGTCCTGAAGCTCCTTTATGGAAAGAAACCATCAATAGTGAAATTGAATCCATCTTGCAAAATCACACTTGGGAATTGGTGGATTTGCCACCAGGTTGTAAACCTCTTGGGTACAAGTGGATTTTCAAAAGAAAATTGAAAGTAGATGGATCAATTGACAAATACAAGGCAAGACTTGTGGTCAAAGGATTTAGACAAAAAGAAGGTCTTGATTACTTTAACACATACTCACCGGTTACTAGAATAACATCCATTAGAATGCTAATTGCCATTGCAACTCTATACAATCTAAAAATTCATTAAATGGATGTGAAAACCGCTTTCTTAAATGGTGAGTTAAATGAAGAAATTTACATGGAACAACCAGAAGGTTTTTCTGTTCCAGGGAAAGAAAAGAAAAGAAAGTGTATAAATTGGTTAAATCATTATATGGTTTAAAACAAGCGCCAAAGCAATGGCATGAGAAATTTGACAAGGCAATGATGTCAAATGGATTTAAAATTAATGAGTGTGACAAATGTGTTTATATTAAAAACACAGACAAAGGTTATGTTATTGTATGTCTTTATGTAGATGATATGCTCATCATTGGTAGTAATAATGACATGATTAAAACTACCAAGAAAATGTTGAATAAATATTTTGACATGAAGGACATGGGCATTGCTGATGTAATTCTTGGTATGAAAATTACCAAAACATCAGAAGGATATGCTTTGTCACAATCTCATTACATTGAGAAAATACTTGACAAATTCAACAAAAATGATGATCATCTTGCTATAACTCCTGTAGATGTTAATTTGTATCTTTCTAAGAATGTACAGGAAAGTATTTCTCAATTAGAGTATGCCCAAATTATTGGAAGCTTAATGTACTTGATGAATTGCACTCGCCTAGATATAGCTTATGTAGTAAGTAAATTAAGTAGATATACGAGTAATCCGCGAGTAGAACACTGGAAAGCAATTATAAGGGTTCTTAGATATCTCCGATTTACTCGTAACATTGGGCTTAACTATACTAGATATCCAGCAGTACTTGAAGGATACTGTGATGCAAATTGGATATCGGATACTAAAGACTCGAAGTCCACCAGTGAGTATGTCTTTACTCTTGGTAGTGCGACTGTATCTTGGAAATCTTCCAAACAGACTTGTATTGCTAGGTCTACTATGGAATCTGAATTCATAGCTTTAGACAAAGCTGGGGAAGAGGCAGAATGGCTTCGCCACTTCCTTGAAGATATTCCAATATGGCCAAAACCGGTGCCTGCTATATGCATACATTGCGATAGTCAATCAGCTATAGGTAGAGCACAAAGTCATATGTATAACGGTAAGTCACGACACATTCGTCGTCGACATAACACCGTGAGACAACTACTCTCTAATGGAATTATTTCCATAGAATATGTTAAGTCTAAAGACAACATAGCGGATCCACTAACCAAAGGGTTAGCAAGAGAGTTAGTTGAGAATTCATCGAGGAGAATGGGACTAAAGCCTATGAAAAAGAGTTACCACAACGGCAACCCAACCTAGTTGACTGGAGATCCCAAGATCTAGGTTCAAAGGGACAACCGAGTTGTGAATAACTCAGAAGGATCACTGGGGAGTCTATCTTTTACCCATTTCTTTGATGAAATAGTGATGTCTGCAGCGGTTTAGGTTAAGTAATACTTTTAATGATTCTTATATATAGGTAAACCTAGTGGAGTATGGCAGGATACTTTTCATAAGAATCACCTATATGAGTGTGAACTGGGCCGGTTCTATAATATTTGTGAAGGGTTACAAGTCTTTAGAGCACTCATGAAAGACCAGGCTGTTCAGGGCCAAAATGAACACAATAGTGAGAACTAAACTGTGTCTGGAGATATACTGTGTGGGTTCTATTGTCTTGGTTTACACAAACGACTGAATAGTTCAAGACATCATGTTCACTGTTTAGCTAGTAAATCCGATAGTGTCTCACAAGGGAAGGTTCAAAGCCAAAAGCTACCTATCCTTTGCAGAATATTTCCAATTTCTGTACTCTCTGTAATAGATCATGTTGTTGCATTTTCTCTCCGTCAAATTCCATTCATATGGGGGATTGTTGGAAAAATGGTTTAATATAGGCATTTTTTTGAGCCAAAATTTTGAGTGGGTCCGAAGAGGTGAAGTGTTCCTTGCCACGTGGCAAGTCACACGGTGAAGACGAAACGTCGAAACCATTTATGAGTGAATGGGAAGTTCACGTCGTTTTCGGGTCTAACATTAATTTTTTAGATAAAATTCATTTGAATTTTTTCAATAAAAATTATTGTGGGAATTTTATTTAATTCTAAAATTCAAATTTTGGGTTCCTAAGTGGTTTCCTAAAATTTATTATAGCGATCTCGGGTTTACCCCTTGTTGTATAGTGATCCGGACGTGTGTCCGTGGATGTTGGTAGTGGATTGTTGTCCTGTTTACGACCTTTCATATATTGTATTTGAGTTATAGGATGTGTTGGCGTGTTTGTTTCAGTTGGTTGTGTTGAGCCAAGGGTTCTTTGCCTGCAATTTTGTCCTTCGCCGAGCGAGAGTTGGTCGCTCGAGCGCGCGTTGAGTTTTGTGTCTGGTGGGTCGAGCAGGCGGCCGCTTCGAGCGAAGCGGCTCAATCTGGCTGGGCTGAACACCATGATTTCGCTCGAGCGGTGATTCTTCGCCGAGCGATCTGGTTCAGTCTTCGCCGAGCGAGCGGTTTCGCCGAAGCGTGCGTCTAGTTGCAGACCTGAAGGGTCGAGCTCCTGGCTCGAGCGAGCTTTTCTTCGCTCGAGCGAGTTTCTAGGATGTTGGCTCGAGCGAGACCTTCTTGGCTCGAGCTACGGTTTCCTGTGTCTGGTCGCTCGAGCGACCAAGTCTTCGCTCGAGCGAGCCTGTTTATATCAGTTCGCAAATGATCTAAACTTCACTTTTTGAAGCTTTTACTTTTTAAAACCCTAAATCGAGAGCCTCTCTCTAGACTTGCCTTCTCTCTAGAAATCATCTCCTAGAGGTGAATCTTCCCTAAGTGCTTTGTTAAAAGGGTAGAGGGTGACTTGGGCTTCGATATAATCTGAAAATATTCGGTTTTGGAGCAAGTTGGGTGTTGGGTCTTCATCTCCTTTTGAGCTCAAACTTTGAGGTAGGGATATCCTACTCCTCTTTATGGATTTTGTCTTTGAATTTTAGCATTTTGATATGTTGGTAGTTGTTGTGTAATTTTGGGAAACTTTGGGCCTTTGTGTAATTTTACAAAAGTTGGGGTTTTATTTATAATAAACCTAGAAGCATGTTTGGTATAGAAACATGGAATTAATGTTGAAACATTAGTGAAATTGGAACCTAAGGGTTGTAATGTTAATTATGGAAACGTCCTAATTACATTGATTAATTAATGTGAATAGTTAATTGTGGAAAATGAGGAATTGAAATAGAATTGGGTCATGGGTTATGACGATGGAAAGAATACATTGATTTTATGTATTGATATGTGATGTGTATAATTGTTATATATATGCATTGTGTTGTGTTGGAGGAGATAGGGGATGTACTCCATGGTTTGAGGGAAGATAGGGGATGGACCTCTAAACCGGATGTTACTGGGAGGAGATAGGGGATGAACTCCGTAGATAGAGCATGTATGCTTATCTAGAAATATATTGGCAGAGCATGTATGCTTGTCATGGAAAGTATGAATGTAACTGTTTTGTTTATATTTGTTGAAGTGATGAAAGAATGTAAAAGAATTGACCATCTATCAATTGTTAATCTTTTAGTCATTATTTATAACTGGTTTAGTATATTTCTACTGGGCTGTGGCTCACCCTATATGGGAACATCATTTTGTCTTGGTAGCATGCCACCTCCAAGGACTTAGCTTGGGAGGCTAGTGGCGACGGACTTTTGGTTGTCTTTCCTTTTGCGTGTTACATGTAAATTCAAGCCTAGGGCTTAATGTGTAAATGAGTTAGCACTCTACTTTCTTGTAACCAAGTGTTAACTTGGAAAGTCAGAAGCTGTGAGGGCATTTGCTTTTTGTTAACATGTAATACCTTTTGTAATAGCACTCGATGAATGGAAGGACGTGGACCTTTTATATATCATAGCATGTTAATATTGTTGGTTTAATATCATTATTTTGAGGCGTTACAACTTGGTATCGAGCATACGGGTTCGAATACCTTGGTACGTGGGAAGTGATTAGAATCACAATGGGTTTGTCTCGCCGATAGAGACTTAGGTGTATCGATATATGCTTATGTGATAACATGCTTATGTGATTATTTGGGTATGGGATTTAGTTTCTAGGATGTTGATTGGATCTTTGGGTTTCGAGTCCCGTTGGAAAGGCACTTGATCAATCTTTGTTTCTAACGGTACTCTAGTAACGCCTTTGGGACTGTCATCATCCTGGAAATGAAATTGTAAGTGCTTATGTGTTTATGTGCTTACGTGGAAGGAATTACAGTTATCCATGTATTAGGACATGAGTGTCCAGTTGTGGCACGTTTATAAATGTGCTAATGTTTTGGGTTACCTTTATTAGGATGTCGGGGCGAGCAAGAGGTGGTAGGCGTGGTAGGCCTAGAAGACAGAAGTGCCATTACCGGATGAGATTCGGCGATTCAGGAAGGGTTGGTCAGCCAATGTGGCCGAGCAGTGGGTCAGTGAGCTATGGGTGCCTTGGCCCGAGAGATAGCAGGGCCTTAGGTATTCTCGGAGAATCAGCAATCGAGGCGGGACCTTCTTTCTTGAAGAGGAGTTCTTCGGTCTAACGGAGGAGTTTGTTGGGGATCCTAAGGAGCCATTGAAGGCGCAGTGGCTAGAACAGATGAGTAAAACGCTCAAATGCTAGGCATTGAGGACTTGAGCATTGAAAGTGACCTTGGCATCCTTCGGTGAAGGAGATCTTGGTCAATGGTGGAAGTATGAGAAAGTTCGTGTGGGTGGTACTTGGGAGGCGTTTGTGAATGCTTTCGGAGAGGTTTTATCCGTGATGGCTAGAGAGACTAAGGGATCGGTTTACCAAGCTTAAGCAGGATGGTTTGTCTGCGTGGCGAGTTTGAGGCTACATTTACTAGCTTGTCCAGTTTGCACTGAACTTGTGGCGACAGAGGCGCCGTTGCTATGAGTTTGAGCGGAAGTTGAGGTGGGACCTCAAGTTGAAAGTTGGTGGACCTTACATTCGAGAGTCTGAGGCATTTGGTGGATGCCGCTCATATGGAGTGATGATGCGGAGGAGAAGAAGAAACATGGGGGCTCCAAGAGGGGCCAAGAGGACGGAGTGATGGTAGGAGGCGAAGGGTTATAACCCTCGGTAGTCCCAGTGGTTTGGCTAGGTCGACTTTCCCAGATCTGAGTGCGAGCTCGGGAGGCGATCGGGGAGAGTTCACTGTTACAAGTGTGGCCACCGGGTCACAAGGCTTTGCTTGCCCAAAGGCGGGGTCGAGAGTCGCTTCTTCGTCGGCCAGACCTGAGTCGAGTTCGGGGCGGCCGTGTCGTGTTACCAGTGTGGGACAGCTGGGCACATGAAGAGGTATTGCCCACGGTTGAGTGCCACTTGAGGCGTCGGTTCTAGACAGACGCAGGATTTCAACCAGCTCGATCTGGCAGCCTCGAGGGCCAATCCGGGGCCGTCGTCCCAACAAGACAGTGATCCTATGCTCGAGAGGCGGCAGGTAGATCGAGGGGCCTCTGAGCGTGTATCTCGTTATCACACAGGACCTAGTTCCGGCTCAGTCAGTAGTGTGAGGTACCTTTTTGTTTTGCAATCCGGTTGCTAGAGTGAGGATTGACACGGGTGCATCTCATTCTTTTGTATCTGCTGCATTTGCATCGTGTTGGGCTGGAGATAGCACTTTTAGCAACTCCAATTTGCGTTGTGTCACCTATTGGGGGTGAGTTAATTTTGAGACACGGATGTAGAGGTTGTGATATAGAGGTCGACGATCATCGACTTCCTTTTCCATTTGTAGTTATGCCCATGAAGGGCTTTGATGTTATTTTGGGTATGGAGTTATCGTCATCAAGGCGGTTATTGATTGCTACCGCCAGAGGGTTACCTCATTTGTCAGTGAGCAGGGAGTTTTTCCACTTTTTAGGAGACGGGTTGGTAGTATTGTGCCCGCAGTGCGGTCATGGCGGAATGAGCTTAGTAGTTTACTTGCTAGTTTTGAGAATGGTGAGTGTGATGAGACCCAGATTGAGTTGCCGAGGGTAGTTTGTGAATACGCAGATGTCTTTCGAGGATCTTATTGATTTGCCACCCCACCGAGAGACGAGTTCTCTATTGATTTAGTGCCGACGCATGCCGATTTCTATGGCACCTTATCGTTTTGCCCAGCAGAGTTGATTGAGTTGAAAGTTCGGCTCAAGAATTGCTAGATAAGGGCTTCGTTAGCCCTAGTGTATCGCATGGGAGAGCACCGGCCCTCTTTGCTAAAAAAGAAAGATGGTGCCTTGAGGTTGTGTATCGATTCGGAAGTTGAATCGGACTCTGATTAAGAATAAGTACCCTATGCCCGTATAGATGACTTGTTTGACCGGTTGAAGGGTTCCGTTGTTTCTCTAAGATAGACTTGAGATCGGGTTACCACCGGTTGAGGTCGAGAGGAGGATATTCGAAGACGGCATTCCGTCGTGGTATGGCCATTATGAGTTTCTGGTGATGCCATTTGGGCTTACCAACGCCGGCGATCTTTATGGACTTGATGAACCGGATTTTCCGAATTCTTGGATCGTTTTGTGGTCGTTTTGTGGATGATATTCTTATCTATTCACCCTCGAGCAAGAGCACGAGGAACACTTGAGAGTGGTGCTTGAATTGCTTAGAGCCCATAAATTTGTATGCCAAGTTTGGGAAGTGCGAGTTCGGCTAAGAGAAGTCAAGTTCTTAGGCCATGTAGTTTAGGGAAGGGTGTCTGTTGATACATCCAAGGCGAGGCGGTGCAAGGCGGCCTGACCTAAGAGTGTGTTTGAGATCCGATTTCGGGATTAGTGGGTACTACCGTCGATTTGTGAAAGATTTCTCGTGTTAGCTTCGCCGTTGACTAGGTTGACTCTTGAGAGTCAAATTTGTATGGAGTGAGACTTGTGAAAAGTCGTTTGAGTTGAAAGTTAGATTGACCACCGCCTCGATCTTGATTATTAGGAGAGGGTTGGGTTATGCGATCTATTGTGATGCCTCACGAGAGGGTTTGGGTTGTGTGTTGATGCAGTGGAGGAAAGTGGTAGCTTATGGCTCACGTCGATTAAAAATACGAGAAGAATTACCCTACACGACCTAGAGTTGGCGGCTATGATCTTTGCCTTGAAAACTGGAGGCACTACCTTTATGGTGAGAGATTCGAGGTGTTCTCGGATCATAAAAGTCTCAAGTATCTGTTTTCACGAAAGACTTGAACTTGAGGCGAGGAGGTGGATGGAGTTTATAGAAGATTACGACTTGAGTTGCATTATCACCCAGGAAGGCCAATGTTGTGGCCGATGCTCTTAGTAGGAAATCCATTAGTGATGTAGCTTGTGTAGCCATCAGAGTGGGAGATGTTGGGGGCACTTGGCGAGTTTGACTTGCTTCGGCGAATCCGTTGAAAGCGGCCTTGTTTTCGTTGTTCGCAACCTACACTTGTGACTCGAGTGTTAGAGGCACGAGAGGTGACCTTGAGGTAGAATCCTTGAGAGAAGATCTCCATGGGAAAGTTGAGAAGGGTTTGTGGCGATCCCGACTGAGTTTGAGATACCGAGACCGTCTGTTTGTCTTGAGTCTGTCGAGAGGAGGTACTCGAGAGTTCCATCATTCGCGCCTTGCGGTGCATCCGGAGGTACTAAGATGTATCGGGATTTGGGTCGTCGGTTTGGTGGCGGGGTAT
This sequence comes from Camellia lanceoleosa, assembly GCA_025200525.1. Lineage (NCBI taxonomy): Eukaryota > Viridiplantae > Streptophyta > Magnoliopsida > Ericales > Theaceae > Camellia > Camellia lanceoleosa. The sequence continues at coordinate 259,398 of JANUSC010000090.1, read as the reverse complement.
GAAGAGAGATGTGGCGATCTTCGTGTCCAAGTGCCTTACTTGTCGCAAGTGAAGGCCGAGCATCGAAGGCCGGGTTTGTTACAACCCTTGCCTATTGCCGAGTGGAAGTGGGAGCATGTCACCATGGACTTCGTTGTAGGTCTTCGAAGACTCGGCGGTAGTGACACTATTTGGGTGGTTGTAGACCGGTTGACCAAGTCGGCGCATTTCATTCCAATGCGCGTGAGATTCAAGAGATCATCTTGCCGACTTGTATGTTGGGACATAGTGAGATTGCAGGGGTCCCAGTGACGATCGCCTCGAGATAGAGATCCTCGTTTCTTGCTAGGTTGTGGCGAGTTTGCGAGTGCTTTAGGTACTAAGTCGACCTTTAGTCTGACTTATCATCCTCGGTGATGGGCGATCCGGCGTACCATTCAGATCCTTGAGGATATGCTTGAGGTTGTGTCCTTGATTTGATGGGACATGGAGAGGCACTTACCGTGGTGGAGTTGCCTACAATAACAGTTTTGATCTAGTATCGGTATGGCACCGTTTGAGGCCTTGTATGGCCGACCTTGTAGGTCTCGGTTTGTTGGGCGAGGTGGGTGACACACCTTTGTTGGGTCCGAGTTGGTTAGGGAGACGACGGAGAAAGTTGAGCTTATCCGTAGGAGGCTTATTCTGACCAGTCGTCGAAGTCCTATCTTGACCGTAGGAGGAGACCGTTGGAGTTTGAGGTGGGTGATCATGTCTTTGAAGATATCACCTAGGCGGGGTTTGTTGAGATTTGGGAAGAGTGGGAAGTTATCCCTCGGTTTATTGGTCCTTTGAGATCCTTGAGACGATTGGCGAGGTTGCTTACCGTTTAGCTTTGCCGCCACAATTGTCCGGAGTTCATGACGTGTTTCATGTGAGTATGCTTGAGTATGAGCGGATCCATCACACGTGTTGGATTGGACCGACTTAGAGGTAGATGAGGATGCCTCGTATGAGGAGAGACGGTTCAGGTCTTGGATAGGCGGGATCAAGTCTGCGTGGTAAGACCATCCCTTTGGTTAAGGTTTTGTGGAAACATCACGAGTGGAGGAGGCCACTTGGGAACGTGAGTTGGGAGTCCGTGAGAAATATCCGGACTTATTTGTTGATGTGTAATCAAGTGTTGCAATTTTGTAATTGTAATGAACTTTAAGAACATTTGAAATGTCTTAAGTTGTAAAACATGATGTATGTTTTGGTTAATGTAAATGTTGTAGAGCTTGCCTTGTTATGGGAGTTGATTATAATATTGCATATGTTGGCTATATTATAGAAATAAAATTGTATCATGATTATTGCTTATGATATAAATTGTAAACCATATATGTGGGAAATGGTTGAAATGGAAAGAAATTGCATGTTGAAATGTACATGTTGAGAAATGTCTCTTAATAGGAGATGGATGACCGGTACTGGGTCTGATTGTTACATGTTGTGTTATGACATTGTTTAAAATGGAGCAAAAGGCTTGTTTTTCAAAAACTTGTTTTAATTTGGGGACGAAATTCTTTAAGAGGTTATAGCGATCCGGGTTTACCTTGTTGTATAGTGATCGGGACGTGTGTCCGTGGATGTTGGTAGTGGATTGTTGTCTGTTTACGACCTTTCATATATTGTATTTGAGTTATAGGATGTGTTGGCGGGTTTGTTTGAGTTGGTTGTGTTCGGAGCCAAGGGTTCTTGCCTGAAATTTTGTCCTTCGCCGGCGAGGAGTTGGTCGCCGAGCGGCGTTGAGTTTTAATGTCTGGTGGGTCGAGCAGGCGGCTTCGCTTCGGCGGCAGCTGCGTCTGGTGGGCTGAACACCATGATTTCGCTCGAGCGGTGATTCTTCGCCGAGCGATCTGGTTCGATCTTCGCCGAGCGGCGGTTCGCCGCTTCAGCGTCGTCTAATTCAGAACTGAAGGTCGAGCTCTGGCTCGAAGCGAGCTTTTCTTCGCCGGCGAGTTTCTAGGATGTTGGCTCGAGCGAGACCTTCTTGGCTCGAGCTACGGTTTTCGTCTGCGTCGCCGAGCGACCAAGTCTTCGCTTCGAGCGAGCTGTTTATATCGATTCTGACCCGTGATCTAAACTTCACTTTTTTGATACTTTTACTTTTTAAATCCCTAAATCTCCGAGCCTCTCTCTCTAGACTTGCCTTCTCTCTAAGAAATCATCTCCTAGAGGTGAATCTTCCCTAAGTGCTTTGTTAAAAGGGTAGAGGGTGACTTGGGCTTCGATATAATCTGAAAATATTCGGTTTTGGAGCAAGTTGGGTGTTGGGTCTTCATCTCCTTTTGAGCTCAAACTTTGAGGTAGGGATATCCTACTCCTCTTTATGGATTTTGTCTTTGAATTTTAGCATTTTGATATGTTGGTAGTTGTTGTGTAATTTTGGGAAACTTTGGGCCATTGTGTAATTTTATAAAAGTTAGGGGTTTTGTCTATAATAAACCTAGAAGCATGTTTGGTATAGAAACATGGAATTAATGTTGAAACATTAGTGAAATTGGAACCTAAGGGTTGTAATGTTAATTATGGAAACGTCCTAATTACATTGATTAATTAATGTGAATAGTTAATTGTGGAAAATGAGGAATTGAAATAGAATTGGGTCATGGGTTATGACGATGGAAAGAATACATTGATTTTATGTATTGATATGTGATGTGTATAATTGTTATATATATGCATTGTGTTGTGTTGGAGGAGATAGGGGATGTACTCATGGTTTAGGGAAGATAGGGATGGACCTCTAAACCGGATGTTCTTGGGAGGAGATAGGATGAACTCCGTAGATAGAGCATGTATGCTTATCTAGAAATATATTGGCGAGCATGTATGCTTGTCATGGAAAGTATGAATGTAACTGTTTTGTTTATATTTGTTGAAGTGATGAAAGAATGTAAAAGAATTGACCATCTATCAATTGTTAATCTTTTAGTCATTATTTATAACTGGTTTAGTATATTTCTACTGGGCTGTGGCTCACCCTATATGGGAACATCATTTTCAGGTACTGGTAGCATGCCACCTCCAAGGACTTAGCTTGGGAGGCTAGTGGCGGACGGACTTTTTGGTTGTCTTTCCTTTTGCAGTGTTACATGTAAATTCAAGCCTAGGGCTTAATGTGTAAATGAGTTAGCACTCTACTTTCTTGTAACCAAGTGTTAACTTGGAAAGCTGTAAGCCCGTAGGGCATTTGCTTTTGTTGTTAACATGTAATACCTTTTGTAATAGCACTCTGATGAATGGAAGGACGTGGACCTTTTATATATCATAGCATGTTAATATTGTTGGTTTAATATCATTATTTTGAGGGCGTTACATTTATAATTGTGAGAATTTAATTTAATTCTAAATTCAAATTTTAGGTTCCTAAAAAGTTTCCTAAAGTTTGTACCTCTTTATTTATTTATTTATATAACTATTTCATTAGTTTAATATATTTATATATTTGAAATAGTTTAAATAAATAAAGTGGCAACAGGTTTGTTTTGGTCCACCAACGGTTCACTTTTCATTGGTTGAATATTGTGTTCTTGCACCAACGGTCAGATTTGTTTGAATCAACAGTTGCATTTGTTTATTCATTTTTTGGGACCTGTTCGGAGCAGAGATTTTTTCCTATATATACAGCCATAAATCCGGCATTCGAGATTCCCGATTATTGAGTCTTGGTAATCCAATTTTCTGGCCGGAAAAAATCAGTCTGAAATTTTTCTCTTTGCTATCCAGGTTTCTTTTAGTGTATTATTCTTCATTTATAATTTTAGGAATAAATATTCAGAGAGTTAGAACACAGGTTTGGTTCGCCAAACAAATTGTTTGGAGTGCTACTACAATTTGTGAAGATCATTGTATCCTGGGAGATAGACGCCACTCAACCGTAAGCACCGTAGCGGGGCGAATCCGTCTTAAGAACAGAGTGTCACACACTCGACTTGGTCTTAATTTTAATTCGGTTCGATAAATAAATCCGGTATGTTATTTATTTATTTTGTTTGAATTTATTTCAAGTTATTTTATTTACACAGAAGATTGTTCCAACATAGTAAACCTGTTCATTCAAAACAAACCCAAATTCAAGAAGATGATAATGAGTCTCAAGCATCCCCTACTCAAACAGACTTTGAAGTCAAACCCCCAGTTATTAACTATTCACACCTAATCTAAATACACTCTATGAAGAATTTAAATCTAAAGAAAATAAGTCCAAACGAGATACTTATAGATCTACACATACTAAAAAACAAAGGTCAACGATACTTAAATCATGGAATACATTTATGTTAGAATATCGAACTAAAATCTAATTTTTTGATTATCTTGAAAATTACCAACAAGTAAATACTATAACAAAAACTAAATGGAAAAATTCTACTAGTATTTCTGTTTCTTCTAGTCATCCTCCTCTTGAACATAAATGATCAACTATTAATGCTTCGCCTTTCAAAATACCTAGTGATGAAAGTGAAATTAAAAAAGTTATTGAACAAAAGAATTATACTAATCAATGTTTAAAATCTATTGGTAAACAATTAGATAAAATTGAAACCACCTTTGATGATTATTCAAATAGTCACACTTCCACGAGTAAAACTATTGAAAAACCACTTATTAATTTACCTAGTGACTGCCACAAACTTAGTTTAGTTATGCAAGATATTCATACAATTGACGCTATTAAACAAATATTTAACAAAATTGCTACATCCTCTACTAAACCTTCCAAAGATAAAGGTGTATTAGTTATCACTCAACAACCTATTCTCGACACCAATAATGAATCATCCACCTCCTCTGATGGTGAAATAAGATTAATAGAAAAACAATTTCAGTCTACTAATCTTAATAGAATAGTACACCCCAAGGTTAATCCTACTACTCTTATCAAAAATTGGTATACTAAACCCACACCACTAGATCTTCAATTTGAAGAAACTAATATTAACAATCAATTTTCCGTTTCTGCTAAAAAATTATATGCATGGAATATTAATGGTCTTAGCGAAAATCAAATCCTCCAAAAGATAAATCACATGTCTATGGTCGCTAATAATTATCTTAGTAATTTTCTTGATTATACTCAACCTGAGATAGTCTCCCTCCTTACTTTTGGTTTTATCGGAATGCTTAAATCATGGTAGGACAAATATCTCACTCATGACGTACATGATGCTATTCAACATGCTATTCAAATTGACGATAATGAATTTCCCATCTTTGATGAAGAAATAGGGATTTGTAAACCTGATGGAATAAATACTTTAATATTTACCATAGTCAAACATTTTATAGGAACACCTAGTAACATTCATTCTAGAATACATGATCAACTTAGTAATTTAACATGTCCAACATTAAGTGATTTTCGATGGTATAAGGATGTCTTTACATCTAGAGTCATGCTCCGAGATGATTGTACTAAATCATTTTGGAAAGAAAAATTCATTAATGGCTTACCCAATCTTTTTACTTATAAAATCAGAGATGTCCTTAGTCAACCTACATAAAATAATTTAACATATGGTGATATAATTAGTACAATTTAAAAAGAAAGATTAAAAATGTGTAGAGATATGAGACTTAGTCAAAACGCTGCTAAAGATAAACACAAAGGTAAGTATGAATTATGTGAACACTATGGTCTACCTCCTGTAGCACCATCACGTCGAAAACATCATAAAAACAAGAAGTTCAAATCTACACATAAATATAATAATAAGAAATATTCACCTACTAAATCACCTAATAAATAATATGATAAACCCAAAAAGAAATATCATAAGCAAAATAAGAACTTTAATCAAAAGTCAAAATCAACTCAAAATATTACCTACAATTATTGTGGTAAAAATGGTCATTATTCTAATAAATGTAAAGTTAAAGAAAAGTTTAATCAATTGCAGATTACTGAAGAAAATCAAAGTAAAATATTTGAAATATTCAAGTTAGTTAATACTTGGGATCAATGTACTAACCCATCTTGTGATACCTCTGTCTATTATTCTCCAAGTAATGATACTGATAATGATCAAACAGAATTAGGATGTAATGACACCTACTGTAAATTAATTGAATTAATTAGTAAATTAGGCAATCCTGAATTAAAAAGAAAATATACTAATAAATTAAAATCTTTATTAACCAACAAAGAAAGTAAACATTCTACAAGTGAACCAATTATTAGTCTAACGACTACTTTAGAAAAATTTAGAAAAGATAAACATAAAGAAGTAACTCTACACAATTTACAAAATGAAATTAAATTAACTATTAAATAATTACAAATTAAAGATAAACCTTTAGAAGACGAAATTGCTATATTAAAAATCAATAAAAATCTTAATGATTTTGAAAGTAAAACTGACACATCCTCTGATGAATCTAATAATACTCCAAATCATGTTATGTTTTATAATCGTTCCAATAAATCTAATAGTAAAGAAAATAACCGATTAAGCATAATCAATAAAGTAGATATCCAGAAATGGCATTCAAAAATAAAACTAGTGATAAATGATTATGAAATGGAAGCATAGCCTTAATTGATATGGGCGCTGATCTTAATTGTATTCAAGAAGGCTTAATCTCTACTAAATACTATTATAGAAACAATTGAACAATTAAGCTTAGCTAATGGCAGTCAAATGCGTATTAAATATAAATTTCTTAAAGTTCATATTTGTCAAAACAATATTTGTTTTAAAACATCATTTGTTCTAACACAAAATATGACTGATAAAGTCATTTTAGGTGTCTAATTTATTTATTTATTATACTCATTCCCTACTAATAATCATGGTATTACAACCTGCGCATTTGGTCAAAAAATAACTTTCAAATTCTTAGCTCCTCCAGAAACAAAAGAATTAAACTAGTTAAAAGATTACTCACACTCTCAATCAATTAATATATTATACCAAAAAACTAAACAACTCCAACTTCTCAAAGAAGAAGTCAAATATAAAATAATTGAATCTCAATTAACTAATCTCATTCTTATTGAACAATTGAAAATTTTAAAAATCATTTAGAGAAAACTGTTTGTTCTACTCTTTCCAGTACTTTTTGGCATAGGAAAAAACATGTAGTCATTTTTCTTTATGTCAACGACTTTAATGAAAAACACATTTCTACTAAATCCAGACCAATTCAAATGAACATTGAATTAATGAAAATGTGTAAAAAAGAAATTAATGATTTACTCAAAAATAAAATCAAAAGTAAATCCCCCTGGTCATGTCCAGCTTTCTATGTCAATAAAAATGCTAAACGTGAACATAACGTTCCATGATTAGTAATTAATTATAAACCATTAAACAAAGTCTTAGAATGGATTAGGTATCCAATCCCTAATTGTTAGAAATTGGGCGCCCATGTGACATGACCCATAACCCATGACCCTTTTGAACCTTATCCATGTGAGTTTGAATTTGAATTCCAAACCTATTTGGATAACCCACTCATGATATCTATATCTATCATATCAACTGATATGGATAGGTGATATATTAGCCTATATATCTGATACCATATATGAGATATGGGATGAATCAAATAACGTATGTTTTTTCCCATACTGACTCTCTCCCATTAAAATAACGATCAAGCTTTTTGTACTGTAACTTGTGTGGGTGATACTCATATTGTGGTATCACTCCACTGCTGGGTGTTCGTTGTTCGCATTTTTAAAGCACGTGATATACCCACAAGATTCTTCGCTTCAAGTTCTATCACCTAAAGTATGATTTGAATCCGTTTACCCGCTTCATTTGATATATCTTACATTGGTATCAGAGCCTTAATGGGTATTTTCGTGTTTATTTTTATGCGTTAAAATAGGTGTATAATTTTATATAAATATACACACGATATATGCATGAAAAAATTAATTTTTTTCTGAACTTTCTCCGATCAACCTAAAATTTACATATGTTGTAGTATATTTCATGTAAAATATATCTGCCAAGTTTCATAAAAATCCAACGGTCAAATTTTGAGAAAAATGGAGATTTATATTTAATTTTTTGTAACTTTTACTGCATACTAGTCTTACATGCTTTATTTTTATGTTATGAAAATTACATATTTGAAATCCTTGTTTCGATACCTTCGAAACGGTATATTATGGGCCTGATTCCGACTCACGGTTGAGGAGAAAACTCAAACCCTAATTTGAGGCGAGACTTGAACAAAATGGGGAAAAAGACAAAATTGTTGTGTGCTGATGTCAGCGTGACGCGCACTGATGTCATCATGACACACAAGCTGCCGGCTGAGCCAAGCCACGAAAGGCAGCTACGTTAAGGCCCTGTTTGTTTTGTTTTAATTTTAAAACTACGTTAATTGCTTCTAAATTATTTGTTATAATTTTGATTGAAGCATGGCTTATACCATTGGGTTTTTAATTAATTTGTATACAATATATTAAATTTTCAAAATTTTATCAAAAATAAAATATTTTTCATTAATGAAAAATTCAATATTTTTACGTTTAATTGCTCTTGGGGGAGCATGACTTGGATTCTGGACTTGAAATTTTTACAATAGACTATTGTTATGTAATCTTATTTACTGGAATAATTTTTGTATTTTTTTAGATTCTGTAATATTTATTTCTGATTTTCTGTGTAATTATTAATTACTTGTAATTTTAGAAAATTTCAAAAAATTATAGAAATTATAGAAATATGTTATGGCATTATTTAAATATTGTATATAGCATGTTAAGTTCTTTTAAATGATTAGAATTTATAGTATATTGTTATAGCATGATTTATTTATATTTGTGAATTTTAATTCCATGATTAAATATTCTAACATATGTTCTTTTACGAACTACATTGTGATATTATCATGTGGATTTAAATATTTATCATGCTTTAGACATACCATAGTTAGTGGGAGGTTGTTTGGTTGAGAAAAATCTTTGTAGATTTACTCTCGAAAACTAATATTTTGCGCATGAATTAAATTAAATTTTGGATAATTGTCACTTGTGGTGCAAGAGATGATTACGAGCATAGCGGATTTTTGATCTTGCGACTTATGTAATATTGTCACTATTTAATTTAGATTTTTGTGGTAAAATTATATTATGCTAATCAAATTAATCCCAATGCGAATTTCTCTCTAAATTGACTTAGCTTATGGAAGTTAATTTGGTTGACCTAGACTTAGTAGAGATGTTCAAATGTGAACAATGCAATCATATTATTTAGATGAGAAGAAAGTCTTGGAGACTTTAGGTCAGACCTTAATTGAGCCAAAGTAAGGAAACATGACTCAAAGTCACCGTGGTTTTGTTGCCTTGTTTAGCACAATAAAAACTGATGTGTGCGCTATGGTTAGTGGCATGCTACGTAGTTTTGATTGGCGAGTTTTGGAGTTGTGAAATTATTAAGCCCTCAATAGATCTGTATATGATCTTGACTATTGAGCTGCGCAGATTGACTTTGTAAATTGACTTGTAATAATGTTGCATCATTAGATGAAGTAACATTCAAGAGTCACGTCATCCAAGAAATGCGAGCTTAAATGAATTAGTCATTAAGTATAAGATTAGTAGCTAGTATGAGCAGTCTTTTGCTCTCTACCCAACTATTGGGAGTGGATGGAGCAAAATTTCATGCACTATAGTAGTGTGCATTGAAGTATCACTTAAAGTTAAAAGATTAGCGCTTGGTAGCAGCAAAATCTATTAACACTAAGTGAAAAGATTAGCGCCAAGTGGCTGCAAAATCTATTAGCATTGCCAACTTGTCTAAGTCTGGACACTTACTGTTTCCCCAGTTAAGTGAGACATGATGAGGTGCTTCTTTGTATGATTCCTTAGCTAGGCTAACGTTTTTCAATAACGTTTACCACTAAACGCAAACGTTGCAGCATAGTAATGAAAAGGTCAAGGCCGACAAGGTTGTTATGACTCTAAGAATTTGACGCATCGCTTGTGAGAGCATTGTGTTGAATTAGACTCTTTAGCCTAATTCGCGCTTAAGTTACTTCAGGAGCTATCATAGATTGATAGCTTACTCTATCCTTCTTGTGGATAGTAGAATTAATTGCAAGTAACTATGAAGCGAGAAACAAAGATGGCAAGAGGAGTATCGTCATCTTTCAACTAGATGCAGTAAAGTGTATGGAGAATAAAATTGACTTGAAGGTGCAGGGGATTAGCACTCACTAGTTAAATTTGCGACTTAGGCGCACTTAAAATTTCCATGACATTCTTTTATGATCTAGTGAATATGAATTAGTCGTGAGTCATTGCCTAGTTGGGCCTAAACCTTTAAAACTTGTCTTCGAGAACTCACACATTAGGATGATTGGAATTAGTTTATGACGTTGGTCATGAACCGGTGGCTTATTATACTTAAACACATTAATGAGATGATGATAGAATGGTTTGAGTAGGCCCTCTTGAGCCCACTCTCTTGTGACGTCCTACTCTCATGTAAATATATAACTTTGTTCGCAATGGTTGCGCACAAGTAAGTAGGAAAGCCGTAGAAGGTCATTTGTATTGGCGTATTTAGTCCACTATGATATTTTTGATTGGATATGCGTAAGGGTATGATAGCTAGCCCCAAATCTCGACACATTTATAGATTACAATACGCATCTTAGTCAAGACTATTTGATCTCCCATAAGTCAAAATGTTTTGAAATGATTTTTGACATTGCACATATGAGGTCGAGATCAATTAGATAACAACTTTCGTGCTTTTAGTTTTGACCAAGGTGGCGAGTATCTGTTTGAGTTATTTTTTAGAAAGCTCTGTGAAGAGAAATGGATGCTTGGAAAATTGATTATTCCTAGTACTCAACAACACAATGGTGTAGTAGAGATAAGGAATTAAGTATTGTTAATGTTAGGTGGATGATGGCACAAAATGTTTCCCAATTGGGAATTGCACTAGTTTGTTGCCTATATCCCTAACTAAGTGCCCTCCATATCAGATTTTACAGTCTATTTGAGTAATAGGTTAGCGGAGAGCCATCTATGGACGATCTGTAACCATTAAGCAGCTTATCTTTATTTTACTTCTCATAAGGTTGCGAAGTTAAGACCTAGGGTTCTATAGCGCATTATTGTATGCTGTCATGTAAACCCTCCGGGTCATATGCATATAGGTAAGCAGCTTTGTGGTAGTGTAATTAAGTCACGTAAAGTTTTCTTAGTAAAGGTGACGTGAATAGAGTTTTGGAACTCTATAAAATAGAGAATTCTAAGCATAGCGCTCTATGTAGCCTAGTTGAGAATGGAAAGAAATTTCCAATATCCTAGGAACAGTGGGAGCGATGTACCTACTAATGGATTACTCTATTAGAGAAGAATACTCTACATTCTTAGTTGCGTGGTAGCGAATGTGAAAATTTTCCACGTCATCACTAGGTGATTGAGAGGGAAACATTCATAATTGTTCCGCAAGATGATAAAGAGCCTAGGATAATGCCAAAGGCTCTAGTCCCCTGTTTTTAGAAAGTGGATCAATGTTGCGCAGTTTAAGACAAAGTCTTTGAGGATTAACCATTTTTATAATTTGGTTGACTTTCCATTATGACGCGAAACTGTTCTAAAGTTATGCGTAATTTGGATAGTCATTGTTGAGGCATAAGGCTCGCTAAATACCGAAAAGTTGCACCACTGAGGAAGGTGTAGACCATGAGAAGACTTCCTCCTGGGGAGTGAGGTTATTTCGACTTAGGCTATGATTGACACAAGTTTGAAACATTGATTTGTGGACATTGTGACCCAACTTCTCATTGGAGAATTGGATAAGTAAATCCATAGGGATTTACCTTCTGTTTTTATGGTGAAAAGTTAGGAGCGCAAAAAGGTTGCTGATTCCAATAAATCTTTTACAGCCTAAAACAATTATCCAAAATAGTGGTTCTTAGATTTCGTCAAGCCATGATAGGCCAACCATGATAGGCCAACCATGATCGATGACGACCACTGAGGCATGATCAATGGTCCAAAAAGAAGTTTTTCCTTACTTAGTCATTATGAGCCAGGGCCACCTAGGGTGGGCAGTCCTCTATTTTAGATATAATGGACATGGGTGATGTAATTTATATGCTCAGATGTACGATCCTTAGGGATTGTTTTGGGAGAATTCTCGGTTTGTCTTTGATGACTTACATAAGGAATATCCTAGAATGATTCTAGATGCAAAATTGCAAACCCATTGACTTACCTATTGGTAAAAGTCAGAGCCTTAGCTATTGAGTGAATCCTCGGATTGTCTTTGGGAGAAACAGATGACCTATATTCCTTGATATTTTTTGTTGTGGGAGCCTAAAGTACGCTATGTGGGTGTATTCGGTATGATAAGTGTTATCTTTGGTAAATGGTCAACTGAGTAGTTTAGACATTGACCTTGCTCATTAGACTATGGATAGAATTCTTTACTTGTAGTATATTAATTTGCTCCTTGTAAGATTCAATGCGCTAGTTAGGCGCATTTTGAATGAACACAAATTGGTCACCAAAATATCTTTAGAGAGGTAATTGCGCAAGAAGTAGTGATCTTGAACCACTTCACGTGAGGCATAAATGGTGGATTCCGTTGTATAAGCTTATCGCAAGAGGTGCTAATAAGGCTTATGCTTGGAATCTAGAATTACGTAGATTGTGGTCATGTTTTTTTTTCTTTTCTTTTTTTATAAAAATCGATCACTTATTTGTTGTGAGATAATGGGATGTTGACACTATTATGGTTTGTGTCATAATGATTAGCAGATGATGATATTAGTAGGCAAGATTGGCTCACTCACACGAGCAATCGAACTTGGCGCTTTAGAGCGAGCAAGGATGAGACTAGTGGTTTATTTTTTTTTTTTGAGCCAAGAAAAGCTTAAATTATCCACTATGTATGTTGCCTTAGTTACAACCAAGATGAGGTCGTGTTAAGGACCAAACATGGATGTTAGTACCCACTTTCCATGTTATGCCTGTTATGATTAGCCAGACGCAAGATCTTATTTGGCGCCTGGAAGGCAAGCAAATAGAGAATTTGGGTTAGGCGCTAGAAAGCGACTAGACTAAGATTTGTACGGTGTATCGAGTATGATGTCACTCTTTTTGGAAGAGTTACTCCATCGTAACATATATTCATACTATATGTGCTTGGCGACCGAGTAATAAGGTGAGAGAATGAATCCATGTTTCCTCACCGTGTGAGTCTTATGTGTCATTATTGATATGATTTTCATTTACGTACCCTTTTGTGACTTTTGACTATGTCATAAGGTAAGGGGTTGACGTTCTGCTACTTTGGTATGTTGCCTGCGGTCATGTATGATTCGGCCTTAAGGGACATCACTGGGAAAGTGGTCAATCCTAAACTAAATGGCATGAGGGCAAAGGGAAGATTATCTAGTATTACACCACTGTTGTATATTCATTGCCGGCAACTCACATCGCTCTGTATGAGAGACGGATTGAGTGTGAATATATTGCAAGAATTGAGAGGGTCAAACATGCTCTTTTTTGAGGAATTAGAAATGTTTTTTGGACCGGTGTAACTAGATGGGTCTGGGGTATATGAGACACTATTTCTATTCTTTTTGGGTTGATGTCTCTATGCTAGCTCATTTTTGAGTTTCTACTATAGAGCTCCCACATGCAGGTGTTCTCAGCGGTCACACGGTGCATTGGCTAGTATGAGATTGTTCATTTTTTGGGCAGATTGGGATAGAGATGTGGCAGTGTCATGCCAACTCATGTGCGAGTGGGAGATGTTAGAAATTGGGCGCCCATATGGCATGACCCATGACCCTTTTGAACCTTATCTATGTAAGTTTGAATTTGAATTCAAAACCTATTTGGATAACCCACTCATGATATCTATATCTATCATATCAACTGATATGGATAGGTGATATATTTAGCCTATATATCTGATACGATATATGGGATATGGGATGAATCAAATAACGTATGTTTTTTCCCATACTGACTCTCTCCCATTAAAATAACGATCGAGCTTTTTGCACTGTAACTTATGTGGGTGATACTCATATTGTGGTATCACTCCACTGTTGGGTGTTCATTGTTCACATTTTTAAAGCACGTGATTTACCCACAAGATTCTTCGCTTCAGGTTCTATCACCTAAGGTTTGACTTGAATTCTTTTACCCGCTTTATTTGATATATCTTACACTAACAAAAAAGATTTGATTAAAAGACTTAATCAAGAAATCATCTTTAATAAATTTGATCTCAAAAATGGATTCTGGCAAATTCAACTTAATCCTAGTAATCATTACAAAACTGCTTTCACTACACTATTTGGTCATTACGAATGAAATGTAATGCCCTTTGGATTAAAAAAATGCACTTAGTGAATTTCAAAATATAATAAATGAAATATTTGATCCATTCAGTCATTTTTCTATCGTATACATCGATGATGTTGTCATCTTCTCTAAATCAATTGAAGAACATTGGAAACATCTCCAGTAATTCCTCTAAACTATTAAACATAATTGTTTAGTCATTTCTGCTCCAAAATCAAATTATTCCAAACTAAAGTCAAATTTTTAGGATATCAAATTCATCAAAGTACAATCATTCCAATTAGTCGATCTATTGAATTTGCTACTAAATTTTCTAATGAATTTTTGGATAAAAATCAGTTACAAAGGTTTCAAGGATCTCTTAATTACATTGCAGAATTCTACGAGGACCTTAGGAAAACTTATTAACCTCTCTTTAATCAGTTAAAAGACAATCATTCTCCTTGGTCTTCTATTCATACTTCTATTGTTAAACAAATCAAAAAAATATGTCAAGACTTTACCTTGTCTTGGTATTCCCACGGAAGATTCATTCAAAATTATTCAAACTGATGCCTCTGACATTAGTTATGGTGACATTCTTCTTCAAAAAGTCCATCTTATGTGATTTGAACAAATTGTTCGTTATCATTTTAGTGTTTGGAACAAAGCATAGAAAAATAATAGTACTATTAAAAAAGAAATTTTATCTATTGTATTATATATTAGTAAATTTCAAGATGATATTTTGAACTAACACTTTTTAGTCCATGCTGATTGTAAAAGTGCTAAATATGTTTTAGAAAAATATGTTCAAAATATTGCTAGTAAGCAAATTTTTGCCCGCTGGCAATCTATTCTCAGTATTTTTGATTTCACTATTGAATATATTCAAGGTAATCAAAATTCTATTCCTGATTTTCTTACCCATTAATTTTTATAAGGTGGATAGTCAACTATACATTTTTGAACTTTTAGTAAAATGCCTACCCCCTATTGCTCTACTCACCAATTACAAATCAACCATTATCACTGCATGATCAACAACCTTGAGTTTGAAATTACTTACCTAAAATCCATTGAACAAGATATTGCTATTAATAATCACAACATTCAACGGAGATTTAGTTTAATTGGTCACTACAGATGTTTTCTTAACATCCATCTTGCCAGATTAGATGCCCTCAATGGATGTTAATCTCTATTTTCTTCCTTTCAGATGTCAAATCAGAAGCCCCCTACGAAACCACTTGCTATAATACCAACTAGTCAACCAATTGCAACGCCACCAGTTGACCTAGTAAATAGATACCAAATTCATGGTACTATTCCTAAACCTAGTTACACTTCTGCTCTTGCAACTGACCCATTTGTTTCTCAGTCAATTCAAATCATACCTCTAGATTATCCATACATATCAACACCAAGAAAAAATTACGTTCTTAAACCTTGCTCATCCAACCTCTTCTACAAAGAACCAGTCCACAAAAATATCCATAACCCCATTGATTTTGTCAAATCATATTTCCCTTTTGGATAGCATTTTACTCCTTCCTATCCAGACAAGTTAATTTTTTTTTACAAAGATATTCTCTACCATCACCAATCCATCGTCATTAAACCCATTTATGATCGATTCAATACTAGTGAAATCATTTACCATTCTTTGTATAGTCAAAGTATTGTATCTCTTGATGAGTGGGGTCTTCCCTTTGTACTACGAGACCTCCCTAATCATCCGATCCAATATAGTTATTATGATTACATTGATGCATGGTTTAAAGTCCTCTTACATCAAAATGAGTCGTTTAGTCATTCTTGGTTTTTCTCTTTTAATCATAAATTCAAGTCAGAGTTCCCTTCTTGGTTTATGAGATGGTGGTCTCAACATGGTGTCATCCCAGAACTCCTCCCTTCCATCCTCATGGATCAAGTCAACTATTTTTCTTCAATTTACCCAATTAGTTAACATAAGAGTCAATTTCCTATATTGCTTCTTTTTATGTCCAAATACAAAATCCCATGGATATTCAAATGGCAATATGGTATTTCTAAAGACATAGTCATTCGGCAACATTTTGTAAATTGGTGGGATGCATTCAAACACCATTGCATTATTGAACAAGTCAAACATGAATTCCCAGTCAGTATTCATGTTCCTACAGTCCCAAAGATTAAGTCTTCACAGTAGAACCCAATTGCTCCTGTCACTCAAGAAAGCCCACTTCCCCTTATAACAATCAGACTTGGAAGCCCAACATCCACCTCTGGGCCTTCCAAACCTAAATTATTCAAGTTCAAGCCCAAGTCAACCAACAGTGATGAACTTATTCAAATGGAAAAGTTATTAATGGCCCAAGCAAAGTCACAAATTAAAGATGAAGCCTCAAACGAATCAACCTCTTCTGAAGCCTCAACTAGTCATGATCCATATAGTTTACAATTCCAAGATGCTCAAGACCCATATGCCTAATTCAATCATTATATTATACATACATTTATATAAATAAAAGCTTCAATCAATACTCTTCTTCCTAGAAAAGTTGCTTATATATATGCAGTCACGTGTCACTAACTTTTTCACCAAAAGTAATGAATAGTGAAAAAAGTCAATTCTACTGTTTACTATTCACAAATAAAATAGTAGACAGCACCCATGTACATCAGTCACTTAGTCAATCACTAAAAGCAACACCAAAAGCAACAGGCAGCACCCATGTGCCTTCACATGCTACTTTCCAGTCAGATTCTCTTATTAGATCACATGCAGCACAATCATTGGCTCTCTCTTATCAGATCACATGCAGCACAGTCATTGACTCTCTCTATAAAAGACCTCCTCAATCATTAAACAAAGGGGATGAAGGAAAAAGGAGAGAACTCTCATCGAATTCTCAAATACCCGTTCAACTTGTAAAAAACATTAAATATCTTGTAATATGTATTCCGAAGTTATTATTTCAAGCTTCTAGTAAACAATTGTAAGTTACCTTTATATTATGTAATTTCCACCTATTTTAGTTATCTATATTTATCTATCTCTGCATCTATTTCAGTTTAGTTTAATTATGAAAATACTTACTATTTATCAATTTAATAAATAAATAAGTCAAATAATTCATAAGTTAGGCATAACCTAAGATAATTTTTTTGATAATTAGGTCATAGTTAAGTTGGCTTAAAAGTCGAATCAATTAGCGTTTAGGCCGTTTTTAATATTTATATCCCCACTCTAATTCATTAAGCCAAATCAACAAAATAAATTTAGGGTCAATAAAATATTGAATTGGTCCAGTTTTTTGGAAAATTGCCAAATATAGTTAGTCAATATTAGAAGGATTGTTTTAGAGATTATGTCTAACGAGATCAAAAGTCTTATTTGAGGAGTGACTTGGAGATAGGGGTCATTTACTGATATTTTCTTTTTTACATTTTTTATGCAATTTTTTTTATTTAAACTAATTTTAATTGATTGAATTTTATAAAAACAGATATGCTGAGTGAATTTTATAAAATGAATAATGAAGTAATTGGTTAATTAACAAACAAAATAAAATTACAAAATTCGTAAACATAATTTTTGCAAAGGAATTAATTAATGTTAAATTATTTTTATTTTATATTATAAACAAATATTTATTATTATTTAATTTCAAAATAATTTTTAATTAATTATTTCAACCCATGCATAGCACAGATAATAAACTAGTAATCATAATTTAAATATGACATTTTTTTCTCATTAAGTAAATTAATTTATTATTTTTTTATACTTATTTAGTTATTTTAATCCTTCCCAAATAAAGACCTCAATTTAAATAATTTTAATCATAAACTTTGAAGTCCACTTTCTTTTCTTTCATCACCCTGACCTTCTCGATCTCCAACTAGAGCTGCAAGTCTCATTTCAGTTCATCTGCCAAAACTTTTTCAAACCAAAATGCAACCAGAGCCGCAAGTCTCACTTCACTTCATCTGCTAAAACTTTTCAAACCAAAATGCCATAATAAGATTGTTTGTTATAATTTTTAGAGGTGATTATAACTTATTTTGATTTTAAAATTTGTGTCAAACTGTTTGATATAACTTCTGTTTATAGTTTATTAAATAGAAATAGATTAAATAAATTGAAAAAAAATTAATTGTTTGAAAGCTGCAATAGAAATACTTTTAACTTATATTTCCTGATTACCAACTTTTAACTTGAACAAATTCTACTAAACAAGGCCTATATACCATTCCACTACTTCCTCAGAAACTACAATTGTAGATATCGTTACAAACTGCACAAGTGAATTCAAGACTAGTGAATAACTTCCCAGCTTTGGGTTCGTTTTGTTAGACAATTTTCACTTTATTCGAAGAATTAAAGAAATAAGAGAAATTGTTTGATTACAAAAAATCAAAACAATATAAAAATAAAATAAAACAAAAGATTCTAATTTTGTTACAAAAACAAAATCAGAATCTAATAAAAATAAATAAAATAGAAAGTAAATTAATTACTTACCTTATTAATCTGTCGAATAAATTTTTGATCAAGTCCAGTGTTTAACACTGTGTCCTTAAGACAAATTCGTCCTCTCTACGGTGCTTTCAGATTGTAGACATCTATCTCTCAAGATAAAGCGATCAACAGTGAATAGTAGCAGCACTACAAACTATTCACACAGCAAACACACTTTGTGTTTACCCTCTTTCTCACAAGAAAATAATGTAGCAAAATGCAAAGAGAACAACAACAGAATTGAGGACGAAAATTCAAGTGAAAATCCAAATGAGGGGCTGCCTATTTATAGATGGAATAGTGGCTATTTGGTTTCAATCCAACAGGTAGCAGACCTGTTTGAACAGGTACAAGACCTATTCGGTTTTGAATAAATAGATACAATCCTGTTTCGTTTGAATTTTGAACAGATTTGGGTTTGAATTGAAATTGTTCAGACCGATAGAAACCTGCACAAAAATTCTGAAGAGGTGCTAACCAAAATTGAATTTATTATAACCGAAATGTGAAATCAAAACTGGACAGATTTATTTTTCCAAAAAATAAAAATAAATTCAAATGTTTTTGGCCCAAAAAGAATTAGTATTGGGCTGGACAAGCCCAACCCAATCTCACACCACGCACCCGCACCCAAGCCCAACCCAACCCATCTCACCCGACCGACTGGACAAACGAACAGCGGCGGCCCGCACGTGTGTGTTTATTTTGGGTTCAATGAGTCTAGCCCACTTTGCCCATAACCTCCCCCTCTACAAAACTTGAGTGCCCCTTAGGGCCTACCTTAAGTTTCAAACTCAAGCCTTATAAACCCACTCAAAGTTTTCTTACCAAACCAATGTAGGACAAGCTTTAACTCAAACCTTTATGGAAATTCCACCAAAACATCATTTTCATGGAGCTCACTTTGGCTTCAATTTCCCATTCACCCGATAATAGTTTTGAGCAACCAAATATACTACGTGAATCACAACGTGGCATAAAACGCGTTACCATTTAGACCTGCCAACTTTGGCGCATGGGTCCCACCTAAAAATTAAACCAAAGTTGAGGAAAAATCTAATTTTTCCAAAACCATTTCTTATAACCCCCACATGAATGGAATTTGATGACAACGGAAATGCAACAATATACAGAATTTGTCGAAAGAGTATAAATCAAAAATATCTTGCATCAGGATAAGTAGCTTTCGGTCTTGAACCTTCCCTAGTGATAACCTATCGGGCTTACTAGCTAACCAACGGACGTGATGACTTGAATTGTTCAACCGTTTGGGTAAGCCAAGACAATAGATTTCACACAAAATATCTTTTGACACATCGTGGTTCTCACAGTTGTGTTCATTTTCGCCTTCAACACTCCTGGTTGTTCATGAATACTTCTAGAGAATTTAACCTCTTTATTCTTATAGAACCGGCTCCAATTCGACACTCATATAGGTAATTCTTATTGTGAGTATCTCTCATACTCGTCTTAATTTTTATACCTAAATCAAGATATAAGTAATCATTAAAAGCAAAGCTTATCCTTAAACTCCTGCATACAACATATGTTACAGATATCACTCTCACCATAGGAATAGGTAGGAAATTCCAATCCCTTGGTGATTTCTGGCGAGCCACACATAACTTAGTTGTCCCTTTGAACTTAGTTCTTGGAATCTCCAGTCATTTAAGTAGGGTTACCATTATGATGAATTTTATGTAATGGGCTTTAATCTCATCTCCTTTGATGAACTACACACTTGCTCTTTTGTCAAACCTTTTGTTAACTGATCCGCAATATTCTCCTTAAATTTTATATAATCTATTGAGATTATTCCATTTGAGAACAATTGCCTTACAGTATTATGTTGACGACGAATGTATCGTGACTTACCATTATACATATGACTCTGTGCCCTGCCTATTACAGATTGACTATCACAATGAATGCAAATAGCTGGCACAAGTTTTGGCCACATTGGAATGTCTTCTAGGAAGTGGCGAAGCCATTCTGCTTCTTCTCCTACTTTGTCTAAAGCAATGAACTCAAATTCCTTTGTGGATCGTGCGATGCATGTTTGTTTCATGGATTTCCAAGAAACAGCAGCGCAATCCAGAGTAAAAACATATCCACTAGTGGATTTTGAATCTTTAGTATCCGATATCCAATTTGCATCACAATAGCCTTCCAGTACTGCAGGATATCGAGTAAATTTCAAACCATGAACACAGATAAATATTGGATATCTAAGAACCCAAATGATCGCTTTCCAATGGTCTTCTCCGGGGTTACTTGTCAGGACCCAAACCCGCCCCAATAGGTTTAGTGTCGTAACCAGCTAGTAATCCTTGGATTACCAAAGGCCTCTTGATAGATTAATATATAGATAGGGGCTGCGAAAGCAAATATACAAAATATACGAGATCCAATGAGCTGTGATGACACACATGAGACAAAAGAGTTTAAAACTTTTATAGACTTAAGCGAAGTCAAAAGATATAATATTTACATATCACGCTTAGGCGTGCAAGCCAAAAGTCTCACCCACATCTTAACACACAAACATAGTCTAACATGATTACAAAAACAACCACAAAACTTGACTTCATTCGGAACCTCCTCGGGAGGCGCAAAGGTTGGCTGACAAAATCGAAACATAGGCCGTCAACTCTAGGCCTGGTCATATGCTTGCCCACTTACATACATAATATAAATAGTGAGCGGAAGCCCAGTGAACAATAACGGAGTAAAGAGTTTAATGAATGAAGTCCATACAGATTCAGAAATCATAATTCAGATTCATATTCGTATTCTTGTTCAGATGATATACAAAAATCATAATTCATGCTTAATCATACGTGGTACATCCATTAGCGCTAACAGAACAGATGCAAAACATGTAGCGGTTATGAATAACCAATTCCATAAAGGAATTTCTAGATTCGGGTAACAGAGAATAAACATGCTGAGCTCTATGATGGAGCCTCCAGTACGAGTAACAGATGACAGACATCATAAGTCCCATAATGGGACCTCCGATACCGGGTAACAGCTAACAGATATCACATGTTGCTAAGGATGCCACGAATACATGTCAGAAATTGGACAATCATTCATTGTACAGAACATAGCATTTCAGAAAACAAATCTTATTTCATCATACAGAAAATAAATAAAGTTGAACATAGCTTTACTATGTTATTACTCATAGTTGGCTTCGAGTGCAGACAGACATAGTAGACTAATCAAACGGTCTACGGCACGTGACCTACAATAACACATAACAAACACACACCTGAAACACACGTTTGAATTGCACATAACTTACTTAATTTGTTCTTAGTGGGTTTCTAGCCTTAACCTCATTATGGAGTCTTAATCATGGCCTAGGGATGCCTAGGATGAAATGAGGATGCGAAAATACACTGGAAAACATTTTTCAAAACTTGCTGAAAACAGGGTCCACACTCGAACGTGGCTTTCCTCACTCGAGCAGACATGCAAAATGTGAAGGTTTGCTCGAGCGTGACTTACCTCGCTCGAGTGGACTATAAACTTTGGAAACAGTACTGGTTGCATGTTTTTCACGCTCGACGGACGCTCGATCCCCGCTCGAGCGTGAGACACAAACCCTCGCTCAAGCGTGGATTCCCTCACTCGAGCGTGCTACAAAACATATGAACTTCTGGGTACATGCATTTCACACTCGAGCGAGCTTCCAGTCACTCGAGCGGAAGTGCATGCACTCAGAGTGATCGCTCAAGCGTGAACTCCCACGCTCGAGCGTGGATACAAAATCTGGAATTTCCAAATTTGATCTCCAAGCTTCAAGCTCAAACTCAACATTTTAGGGCCAAAACTTTAGGAAACTCATATAAACTCATAAAACAACATGTTTTAAGAATCATTTTAAGAAATCATGGCCCAATGACATGCCAATTGTACAAAATTTCAACTCAAACTTATGAATGTTTCAAGAGCATAACATGCATGAATTCTCTTGAACTCTGACACTTCAAAACATTATCAAATTTGGCAATTTGGTAGAAAACATGACGAATTCTCAAAACATAAATGAGATGAACACATGCATAGAAGAATTTTTTGAAATCAAGCTCATTTTGTGAAGAAATGGACATCCATGCATGGTATGGCCCAATTCTCTCCAACACCAACTCAAATCCTACATAAACTCATCTAATTTGCTTGAAATCTTGTAAGGTCTAACTCAATTACACAACTAAGAGTTTGATTCCTTACCTAGAGGCTTGAATTCACTAGTGTTGAAGTTGAAACTCTCAAATCCTCTTCAAATGTCAACAATTCCACTTAATTGAGCTTAAGTCACTCTCTCTCCCTCTCAGGTTTTTGGGTCTTAGAGAGCTCAAAGATGCATGTAAGATGAAGAAAAGAGTGAGTGGGGAATTAAAAAGGTGTTTTATATAGGCTTAGATCAAAATATCATTAGCTAGGCTTAATTGGACATTAATTATTCTAATTTAATCGTTCCGAATCGAATTTCAATTAAGCCTGCCATAAAATTCTAAAAATCCTAATTAACATGTAAATCAAGTCAATTTCTTATTCGGATGCCGAAAAGGCCTTCAATTCGCAAACCGAAAGAAAAACATGAACAGATCTTCCTACGTTAAACAGATATAGACACAATTAATGCAACATACAAATGCAATTTAATTCAAAATTTCACATTAATTACTATTTAGGCATAATTAACCATGGATTAACGTTAATCAGGGATCGAGGTTGTTACAGTCTTCCCCCCTTAAAGAGTTTGGTCCTCCAAACTCGAATTACCTTCATTTTAGAAGAACATTGGGTCCAACGGAAAAAAAATCTGGGTATCTATTCATCATGTCTTCTTCTGTTTCCCAGGTAGTATAAGTTCCTTCATGATTCTAGCAATCAACCCTTACCAGTGGTATTTCTTTGTTCCTTAATCTTTTAATCTGGTGGTTCACAATCTGAATAGGTCTTTCTTCATAAGTATAATCATCTTTCAAGAGCACGTGTTTGTTCGATGACATGGAGTGGATCTCTCAAATATTCTCGAAGCATTGATACATGAAATACATTGTGCATATGCTCCATTACCGAAGGTAGGGCAACTCGATAGGTTACTAAATTGATCTTTTCAAGGATTTTATATGGCCCAACATACCTTGGCGCCAACTTGCCTCTTACACCAAACCGAGTTTGACTAGGGTTCACTTTTATGAACATGTGGTCCCAACTTCATATTCCCTATCTCTTCTTCGAACATCAGTATAACTCTTTTGCTGGCTTTGAGCAGTTCTCAGATGCTGTTCGATCAGTTTCACTTTCTCTGTTGTTTCCTGCACAAGTTTCGGTCCCAACAAAGGTCTATCACCTACTTCAGCCCAACACATTGGAGATCGACATTTTCTACCATACAAAGCTTCGTAAGGAGCCATCCCGATGTTTGAATGGTAGCTATTATTATACACAAACTCAGCCAATGGCAAATAGGTCTCCCAATTTCCTTGGAAATCTAACACACACATTCTTAGCATATCTTCCAAGGTTTGATTGGTTCGTCCAATTTGACCATCTGTCTGTGGGTGATAGGTGCTACTCAACCTCAATTCTGTCCCCAAAGCCTGTTGCAAACTCTGCCAAAATCTTGACATAAACTTTGAATCTCTGTCAGATACAATAGATACTGGCACTCCATGCAACCTCACAATCTCATTCATATAAATATTGTCTAATTTGTCAGCATTGTAAATAGATTTAACAAGTAGAAAATGGATAGACTTAGTTAAACGATCAACTATAACCCAGATAGAATCCATACCTCGGGTAGAGCGAGGCAATCCCACAATGAAATCCATGGTAATGTGTTCCCATTTCCATTCCGGTATTGGAAGCGGTAGAATAACAAACCCGGTCACGATGTTCGGCTTTAACTTGTTGGCAATGTAAACATCTAGCCACAAAGTCTACAATACTCTTTTTTATTCCCGGCCACCAGAAATTCTGTCTCAAATCATGGTACATTTTTGTGTTTCCCAGATGCATGGCAAATTTGGTGCTGTGAGCTTCGGTTATAACACGCTTTCTTAAATCAGAGGAATCTGGTACACAAAGTCTATCCTGAAATTTCAACACATTATTCTCAAACACAAACCCTGGCTTCGATTTTGAATCAAATTCTTCCACAATCTTTTTCAAGTACTCATCTTCAAGTTGTTTCTGTTTGATTTCTTCAATGATTGCAGGTTGGGCGGAAACGACAGCTAAAATTCCACCTTGCTCACATAAAACAATTTCAATCTTATTGTTTTCCAAGTCATCTAGCAATTCTTTTTGACTGGATAGCAAACATGACAAATTCCCAATCAACTTTCGGCTCAAAGCGTCAGCTACCGTATTGGCTTTACTTGGATGATACAGAATTTGTAAATCATAATCCTTAATCAGTTCCAACCATCTCCTTCGTCTCATATTTAGTTCCTTCTGAGTAAAGAAATACTTAAGGCTTTTGTGATCCGTGTACACCTCACAAGTCGTTCCATACAGATAATGTTACCAAATCTTTAAGGCAAACACTACAGCTGCTAGTTCAAGATCATGTGTTGGGTAATTCTTTTCGTGTGGACGGAGTTGCCAAGAGGCATAGGCAATTACTTTCCATTTTGCATTAACACAAAGCCCAAACCTTTGTAGGACGCATCACTGTAAATCTGAAACCCATCAGTACCATTGGGCAGAGTCAAAATCGATGCAGTCACTAATCTGGTCTTCAACTCTTGAAAGGCTGACTCTTGTTGTTCATACCAATCAAATGACACATTTTTCTGAGTTAATTGGGTCAATGGCATGCCAAGTTTTGAAAAGTCTTTCACAAATCTCCTATAGTAACCTGCAAGTCCCAGAAAGCTTCTAACTTCTGTCACATTTGTCAGTTTAGGCACTCCACAATAGCTTGAATTTTCTGATGGTCAACAGAAATACTATCCTTGTTGATCACATGCCCCAAAAACGCCACACTGTCAAGCCAGAATTCACATTTGGACAATTTGGCGTACAGTTTCTTTTCTCTCAGAATCTGCAAGGTAGTTCTCAGATGATTCTCATGTTCTTCCCTATCTTTAGAATAAATCAAAATGTCATCAATAAACACAACGATAAATTCGTCAAGGTATCGTTTGAAAACTTTATTCATTAGGTCCATAAAAGCTGCTAGTGCATTTGTTACCCCAAATGGCATGACTAAAAACTCGTAATGTCCGTATATAGTTCTGAATGCAGTTTTCTCCACGTCTTCTACTTTAACTTTCAACTGGTGATACCTAGATCTAAGATCAATCTTGGAAAACACTTGGGCTCCTTGAAGTTGAACAAACAAGTCATCTATTCAGGGCAAAGGGTATTTATTCTTGATAGTCACTTTGTTCAATTCCCGATAGTCTATACATAACCTCAAAGATCCATCTTTCTTTTTGACAAATAGGACTGGAGCACCCCAAGGTGAAGTGCTCGGGCAGATGAATTTCTTGTTGAGCAATTCCTAAAGTTGAGTTTTTAATTCCTTCAATTCTGAGGTAGACATTCTATAGGGGGTCTTGGAAACAAGTTGTGTTCCCGAGATTATTTCAATAGTGAATTCAGTTTCCCTATCAACTAAGTCCAGGCAATTCATTTGGAAACACATTGGGAAATTCACAAGCAACAAGAATAGTTTCCACATTAACACTATCAGATGATGTGGTCAGTATACTACACAAGTAACCCCTACATCCCTTCCTAAGCAATTTCACAGCTTTCATGGCCGAAATCAGGTATAGGGAAGGAACTACCCCATTTCCAGTAAAAATAAATTCAAGCATACCCAATGGTCTAAACACAACAGATTTACTTGCACAGTCAATAGTAGCACAGTATTTGGTCAACCAATCCATACCCAAAATGCAATCAAAATGATCAATGTTCAAGGGCAACAAGTCAACATACAATGTCATATCACCAATCATAATATTACATGCCGGATAAACATAAGCACATATCATAAAACCCCCAGACGGTGTAGATACAGATAACACATATGTCATACGTTCTAGTGGTCTAGTTAATTTTCGAGAAAAAGCATGCGATACGAAGGAATGTGTAGAACCAGAATCTATCAGTACACATTCATTTTGAGAACATATAGGGAGTATACCTGACACTACGGTTTCGGTGTTCTATATGTCACCAGGCACTAAGCCAAACACTCGACCTTGTCTCAGAGGTTCTTTCCCAGTATTACTCTTTGCATTTGTTTTAACTGTAGAAACGGATCTAGCTGAACTCATCACAGGACGGCAGGCATTCTCAGACCCAAGTAAGCAATCTTTCACTACATGACCTATCTTGCCACATCGGAAACAAGCACCGGATGCTCGGTAACATACACCTCTATGCTTTCTTCCACAATCAGGACAAACTGGAATAGACCCACTACTCTGACTCGAGCTGTTTGTAGACCCCGTATTCTGCTTCTTACTCACATAAGAACGGCCTTTTTTTGAAACCATACCCCGACCTTTTTCCTCTCTAATCAGTCGTTGTTGCTACTGGGGCTTTACTTTGCTTCATAGCAGCTAGGATGGCTTCTGCCAGTAAAGATCTATCAAGAACTTGCACATATGTTGGCAACTTTAGTACACCAACTCGATCAAATATGTCTAAGTCCAATCCTCCCTCGAACTTATGAGCTTTCTTGTAGTCTGTGTCCACCATATGAGGAGCAAATCTGGCTAATTCAGTGAACTTTGCCTCGTACTCAACTACAGACATTCTGCCTTGCTTAAGTTCTTGGAATTCAGACACTTTTCGGTCCCAAAAACATTGAGGAAAATATTTTTCATAAAAGATCTCATTAAACCGAGCCCACGCCATATTCCCATTAGTATTCTGAATCAGTAACCACCACCTCCGAGCTTCGTCTTTCAGAGTGTAAGTGGCCAATAAAACCTTCTGAATCTCTGTACAAGGAAACACCTTAAACAGTTTTTCCATCTCAAGCAACCATGTCTCTGCTTTCAACGGTTCAATTCCACCAAATAATGTTGGCATTTTCATCTTCATGAATTTCTGAGTCAAGTTGATAATGTCATTATTATCGGTTTCGGCTTGTGCCAACAGAGGTGGAGCGGGTAAAGGTTGTTGTCTTTGCGGTTGTGTCATAGCTTCAGTCAATGCCATAAGCATTTGTTCCATTCGGCTAATGCGAGCCTCTAAAGATTTACTTACATCATTTCCCCTTGCATTCTCCATGTTGCTATAGAGACACCAAATAATAATAAACGTAGGAATAATCTCATTCATTTCTTTCAATTCATTTACTCAGATTTATATTCAGTTTTCATATCCATTTGAGTTACCACACACCCACACATGCAGATGGAATGCCTCTATTTCTTACTAGGACATCCTAAACTCATATGGACCTGTGTGTGCGATAAAACACATGATCTGATACCACTCTGTCACGGCCCAAACCCGCCCCTATAGGTTTAGTGTTGTAACCGGCCAGTAATCCTTGGATTACCAAAGGCCTCTTGACAGATTAACGTATAGATAGGGGCTACGGAAGCAAATATACAAAATATACGAGGTCTAATGAGCTGTGATGACATACATGGGACAGAAGAGTTTAAAACTTTTATAGACTTAAGCGAAGTCAAAAGATATAATATTTACATATCATACTTAGGCATGCAAGCCAAAAGTCTCGCCCACATCTTAACGCACAAACATAGTCTAACATGATTACAAAAACAACCACAAAGCTTGACTTCATCCGGAACCTCCTCGGGAGGCACAAAGGTTGGCTGACAAAACCGAAACATAGGCCGTCAACTCTAGGCCTAGTCACGTGCTTGTCCACCTACATACATAATATAAATAGTGAGCGGAAGCCCAGTGAACAATAACGGAGTAAAGAGTTTAATGAATGAAGTCCATACAGATTCAGAAATCATAATTCAGATTCATATTCGTATTCTTGTTCAGATGATATACAGAAATCATAATTCATGCTTAATCATACGTGGTACATCCATTAGCGCTAACAGAACAAATGCAGAACATGTAGCGGTTATGAATAACTAGTTCCATAAAGGAACTTCCAGATCCGGGTAACAGAAAATAAACATGCTGAGCTCTATGATGGAGCCTCCGATACGGGTAATAGATAACAAACATAATAAGTCCCATAATGGGACCTCCAATACTGGGTAACAGCTAACAGATATCACATGTTACTAAGGATGCCACGAATACATGTCAGAAATTGGACAATTATTCATTATACAGAACATAGCATTTCAGAAAACAAATCTTATTTCATCATACAGAAAATAAATAAAGTTGAACATAGCTTTACTATGTTATTACTCACAGTTGGCTTCGAGTGCAGACAGACAGAGCAGACTAATCAAACGATCTACGACACGTGACCTACAATAACACATAACAAACACACACCTGAAACACACGTTCAAATTGCACATAACTTACTTAATTTGTTCTTAGTTTGTTTCTAGCCTTAACTTCATTATGGAGCCTTAATCATGGCCTAGGGATGCCTAGTATGAAATGAGGATGCAAAAATGCACTATAAAACATTTTTCAAAACTTGCTGAAAATAAGGTCCATGCTTGAGCGTGGCTTTCCTCGCTCGGGGTGGACATGCAAAATGTGAAGGTTCGCTCGAGCATACCGTAAACTTTGGAAAAAGTACTGGTTGCATGTTTTTCACACTCGACGGACGCTCGATCCCCGCTCGAGCGTGAGACTCAGACCCTTGTTCGAGCGTGGATCCCCTCGTTCGAATGTGCTGCAAAATATATGAACTTCTAGGTACATACATTTCACGCTCGAGTGAGCTTCCAGTCACTCGAGCGGAAGTGCAGGCACTCAGAGTGCTCGCTCAAGCGTGAACTCCCACGCTCGAGCGTGGATGCAAAATCTGGAATTTCCAAATTTGATCTCCAACTTCAAGCTCAAAACCAAACACCTCAAACTCAACATTTTGGGGCCAAAACTTTATGAAACTCATAAAAACTCATAAAACAACATGTTTTAAGGATCATTTTAAGAAATCATGACCCAATGACATGCCAATTGTACAAAATTTCAACTCAAACTTATGAATGTTTCAAGAGCATAACATGCATGAATTCTCTTGAACTCAGACACTTCAAAACATTATCAAATTTGGCAATTTGGTAGAAAACATGACAAATTCTCAAAACATAAATGAGATGAACACATGCATGGAAGAATTTTTTGAAATCAAGCTCATTTTGTGAAGAAATGGACATCCATGCATGGTATGGCCCAATTCTCTCCAACACCAACTCAAATCCTACATAAACTCATCTAATTTGCTTGAAATCTTGTAAGGTCTAACTCAATGACACAACTAAGAGTTTGATTCCTTACCTAGAGGCTTGAATTCACTAGTGTTGAAGTTGAAACTCTCAAATTCTCTTCAAATGTCAACAATTCCACTTAATTGAGCTTAAGGCTCACCAAATTCTCAAACTTAGAACTAAATCCTCCTACTCTCTCTTCTTCTCATGTTTTTGGGTCTTAGAGAGCTCAAAGATGCATGTAAGATGAAGAAAAGAGTAAGTGAGGAATTAAAAAGGTGTTTTATATAGGCTTAGATCAAAATATCATTAGCTAGGCTTAATTGGACATTAATTATTCTAATTTAATCGTTCCGAATCGAATTTCAATTAAGCTTGCCATAAAATTCTAAAAATCCTAATTAACACATAAATCAAGTCAATTTCTTATTCGGATTTCGATAAGGCCTTCAATTCGCAAACCAAAAGAAAAACATGAACAGATCTTCCTACGTTAAACAGATATAGACACAATTAATGCAACACACACATGCAATTTAATTCAGAATTTCACCTTAATTACTATTTAGGCATAATTAACCATGAATTAACGTTAATCAGGGATCGAGGTTGTTACATTACTAGTGTACCTACTCAATTTACTGACGCATAAGCTATATCAAGATGAATGCAATTCATTAGGTACATTAGGCTTCCAATGCAATTCACCTTTATTTTTTGATAAATAAAGACTGATGTCTATAGGTGTTCTTGCTACATTCATTTCATCTTTGATATATTTACCAAGAATTTTTTCAATATAATGAGATTGAGATAATGCATATCCATCAGATGTTTTAGTCATTTTCATTCCTAATATTACATCTGTAACCCCCATATCTTTCATATCAAATATTTTGTTCAACATTTGCTTAGTTGATTTGATCATGTTTTGACTGCTTCCAATGATAAGCGTGCCATCCACATAAAAACAAACGATGGCATAACCTTTATCAGTATTTTTAACATAAACGCACTTGTCACATTCGTTTATCTTAAACCCATTAGTAAGCATAGCATGATCAAATTTTTCATGCAATTGCTTAGGTGCTTGTTTTAATCCATAAAGAGATTTTATAAGCCAACAAACTTTCTTTCCTTGCCTTGGCAGTACAACCCCTTCGGGTTGCTCCATATAGATCTCTTCATTTAAATCACTGTTTAAGAAAGTTGTCTTGATATCCATGTGATATATCTCTAGATTATACAATGCTACTATGACAATAACCATGCGGATAGATGTTATTCTTATCACCGGGGAATATGTGTCAAAATAGTCCAGACTTTCCTTTTGTCTGTAACCTTTTACCACAAGTCTTGCTTTATACTTGTCTATTGAACCATCTGCTTTCATTTTTCCTTTGAATTTCCATTTATATCCAAGAGGTTTCGAACCGGGTGGAAGATCCACCAATTCCCAAGTATGATTTTGCATAATAAATTCAATTTCATTATTAACAGCCTCTTTCCACAAAGGTGCTTCAAGACCTGTCATTGCTTCCTTAAAACTTTGAGGTTCATTTTCTAACAAGTATGTTAGAAAATCTAGACCAAAGGATTTTGATGTTCTTACTCTCTTACTTCGTCTTGGTTCATCATCAGTTAAATCTTGTTGGTTGAGACCATTACTAATCTCTGTTGTGTTTGATTATCATTATTCTCTTGACTTTGTGTACAATCATATGTTATTTTATGTGAACTTAATTCCTATCCTTTCTTGGAAGGAAAAACATGTTCAAAAAACACAGCATTCGTTGACTCTATAATAGTGTTCACATATATATCAGGTATTTCTGATTTATAAGTCAGAAACCGATATGCACTACTATTCTAAGCATAACCAATAAACACACAATCCACTGTTTTTGGTCATATCTTAGTCTTTTTCAGAACAGAAACTTCTACTTTTGCCAAATACCCCCACACTTTTAAGTATTTGTAGGAAGGTGGTTGACCTTTCCATAATTCATAAAGAGTACTGTTGGTTTTCTTGTGGGGTATTTTGTTAAGAACATAATTAGTAGACAATTGCTTCCCCCCACAAGTTCTGCGATAAGCCTAAACTTAGTAGCATGGCATTCATCATTTCTTTAAGGGTTCTATTCTTCCTTTCAGCAATTCTGTTTTATTGTGGAGAATAGGGTGTTGTAGTTTAGTGAATAATGCCATGTTGTGCACAAAATTCATTTAAAGGTACATTATATTCACCACCCCTATCTGTCATGACCCGAACTCGCCCCCATAGGTTAAGGACATAACCGGCCAGTAATCACGAGATTACCTACGGCCTTAAACCAAATCAGATATATATTAACAGAGTTAAGGGGGCCAAACGGAAGCAATTTCAAATTTTTTTCCATAGAGCTGTGCTTATATGGCACGTCGTAACATTTTACAAACATACATTAATAACTCACATCAAGGAAAATTAACATATAAGCTTTACCCAATAGGATCATTCAACTCATGGTCAGCCAATCAAATGCAACCGTAATCCAAAGTTCTCGCCAACATGACAAAGAAAAATATAACAAAATAGCAAAAAGACAAAAACAAGTCTCGGGCGTGAGACGTGTGGGCTGACTCTTCAAAACCTTGACTATTTCACACAAACTTCACTGAGGCTGGGTTTGGACCTCCCTTGGCTCACCTACAGACACATGAATGAGCGTGAGCGAAAACCCAGTGAATAATATCAAATAAAGAGGATACAAGAATAGTATTTAGAACAACATACATCAAACGGCCTTGGGCCCAATTCATATTTCTATCTAGTATATATATATATACATGTCAAGTGACTGCGGTTCCAAACACACCAAATGGCCTCGGGCCCAATTCATTCATATCCGACGGCCTTTGGCCTAATCGTTCCTATCCGACGGCCTTTGGCCCAATCATTCGTGTCAAATGGTCTTTGGTCCATTCATTCATGTCAAACGGCCTTCGGCCCATTCATTCATGTCAAACGTCCTTCAGCTCATTCATTCATGTCAAACGGCCTTCGGCCCAATCATTCGTGTTAAACGGCCTTCGACCTATTTATTCATTCACGTCAAACGGCCTTCGGCCCAATCTTTCATATCAAATGGCCTTCAACCCAATCATTCATGTCAAACGGCCTTTGACCCAGCATTCATGCATGTCAAACAGCCTTCGGCCCAATCATTCATGTCAAATGGCCTTTGGCTCAACATTCATGCATGTCAAAC
Source organism: Camellia lanceoleosa (assembly GCA_025200525.1). Lineage (NCBI taxonomy): Eukaryota > Viridiplantae > Streptophyta > Magnoliopsida > Ericales > Theaceae > Camellia > Camellia lanceoleosa. The sequence goes on along the minus strand of JANUSC010000090.1, from coordinate 225,972 downwards.
GACTTTCGGCCCAATCAATTGTACCCAACAGCCTTTGGCCCAACCATATGGCATAACAAACATTTGTCCACAATTCAAATTAACAACTTATAAGACTTATATGAGAATAAGCAATTGGACAAATAACATACTTCAAAATATCTTTACTAAGATATTACTCATAGTGTTCTGCTGGCGGATTTTCCCTAGAACTCGACCTTACAAATTTCATGAACACAATGGGTCACAAACAATTCAATCTGTTCTTAATTCATACATCCCTCTTAGGCTTCTTTCTTATCCTTTTAACTCATTTATGATGCTCAATGCATGCCTAAGAGTGCTTAGAATGAAGGAGAACGGAAAATGAAACACATAACACCTTTACAAAATTTCTGAAACTGGGGTCCCCGCTCAAGCATGGGTTCCGCCGCTTGAGCGGACCCTTATGGTCTGCAAAAGTACTAGTTGCCTCATTTTTACGCTCGAACGTGAATTCGGACGCTCGAGCTGAAGGTCACACTACATGGCTCCCCGCTCGAGCGTAAATATCCCCGTTCGAGCAGACATCAATGTCTGCAAAAGTTCTGGGAGCTCTCATTTCACACTCGAGCGGCGCTTTCCCCGCTCGAGCGGACATGCCAAATTCTGGGTTTTCCAGAACTGTTCTTGAAGTCCAATTTTGATGTTCAAAGGTTCCAAACTCATGATTTTGGTTCAAAAACATCTAAACACATTATATCACATGAGAATATAAGAGTATGACACCAAATTGTTCAAAATCATCATCTAATTCTCAAATAACTCTCATTTCTTTTGTATGATCAAAACTCATACATTCAAACTTCATATAAGCCCCATATCTCCAATAATCAAACATGCATGTCAATTTTTGACTTCAATTCCATTTCAAATAGCACCAATGATGCTTATAACCATGAAACTCGACAAAACCATGCTTGCATGTATGCTTCAATGCTCAATCTTTCATAATTCACATATTACATGCTAAATTATGTAATTTCATAGCAATTCTCTTCATGCATGAACACATGGACTTCAATCTCAACTTAATCAATTCAATTCATGATCTAACTTACTATTTAATCTTCAATTCACAAAATCACAACTCAAACTCATGAATTAAGGGTTGATTACTCACCTAGGAGCTTCAAATCTTCCAAATTATGGTTAATTCTTGAGTTTATCTTTAAGATTCCCAAGCTTCTTGATCAAACCTTCAATTGCCTGCACTGTTTCTCTTTAAATTCGGTTCTCTCACTTTCTAGAGAGCTATTTCAGCCAAATGAATTAAAATAAAGGAATTGAGTGTCAATGAACCTATTTATAGGCTCTCTTAATCAAATTACTTAAATTAAGTAATGGTGTTTTAATTGGTCATTCTGAATCTGGTTATTTTGATCTGAATCAATTTTCAATTAAATTTTACAATAAGCTCTAAAAATTATGTCAATCACAACGGCATAGTCAATTTTAGCTTATGTGGCCAATAAGGCCTTCAATTTAAATTCTAGAGCAGTTAAATCAAACAAATTTTCTACGGTGAACAGATAGAAATTCAAAACCACATATATTCATATAAATGGCACTTAAAATCATGTCAAATACATAATCACAATCACAATTAAGATTAATTAGCATAATACGGACCAGGGTTATCACACTATCACTTCTAACCATTTTAATGATTTTTACCAAGTTAATTTTCAACTTTAGTTTTGTAAAATTTAAACATTTTCAAGGTTTCATCTTTACTTCTAAGTAAGTATACATAACAATATCTTATGTAATCATCGATAAATGATATGAAATACTTTTTGCCTCCTCTAGTTTGAACAAATTTAAGATCACACACATCAGTATAAATTAATTCTAGAGGTTCGGTTTTTCTTTCAACCGATTTAAATAGAGCCTTAGTTAGTTTCGCTTCTACACAAGTCTCACATTTGTGATTATGATCAATTTCAAACTTTGGTATATAATCCAAACCAATTGATCTACGCAAAGCATCAAAATTTACATGTCCTAATCTAACATACCATAAATTTAACTCAAGAATATAAGCAAAAGATGTGTTGTTCTTGTTAATAGAAAGTTTTTGTATAACAATCATTACATTTAACTTGAAGAGACCATCACTCATGTATCCCTTACCAACATACATACCACTCTTTATTAATATAAATTTATCAAATTTAAATACAAGCCTAAAACCATTTTTGCTTAACAAAGAACCAGAAACTAAATTCTTCCGAATGTCTAGTACATGCAGCATGTTGTTGAGGATAAGTTCCTTCCCTGATGTCATCTTCAAGATCACTTTCCCTTGTCCAGCCACAGTAGAAGTAGATAAATTTCTCATGAAAAGTTGCTCACCATTTGCAGCCTCATTATAATTAGTGAATATCTTTCTGTCCACGCAAATGTGTCGAGTTGCTCCTATGTCAATTCACCATTCGTTGAGATTTCCAACCAAATTAGCCTCAGACACCACAATAAAGAGATTGATGTCATTTACCCCATCAAAGATGTAATTTAACTCTGTCACATTGGCTTGATTGATGGTTTTCTTACTTATACTTCTGCGATCCTTTTTAGAGCGACGGCAATCAGAGGCTCGATGTCCAATCTTGCCACAAATATAGCATTTTCATTTAAACTTCTTATTGCTATTATTGTCACCTTGTTTAAAACCGTCTCTAACAAACTTCTTCTTTTTGTTATGTGGTTTGAGCATATGTTCAACCACATTAACCTTGGACATAATGGGATTCTTATCATTCATCTTTTCAGCCTTACGGTTATCTTCCTCAATTCTTAATCTTACAATAAGTGCATCCATGCTCATCTCTTTGCGTTTATGTTTTAAATAATTTTTGAAATCTTTCCAAACCAGTGGTAATTTTTTCACTAACGTAGTGACTTGAAAAAACTCACTCAAAGACATACCTTCAACATGAATATCATGCAAAATTAATTGAAAACTTTGAACTTGAAAAATTACCGTTTGAGAGTCTACCATAACAAAGTCCAAAAATTTACCGATAACAAATTTCTTTGTGCCGGCATCCTCTGTCTTGTATTTTTTTTCCAAAAAATCTCAAAATTCTTTTACTGTTTTCAGAAGGCTGTAAACATTATACAACATGTTGTCAAGGCCATTGAGGATGTAATTTCTACACAGAAAATCAAAATGTTTCCAAGGGTCTACAGCAACAATAACTTGCCGATCACTTTCATCCTCTTTTGGTACTAGAACCTCTTCACGAAAAAACCGGGCCAAATTTAGAGTTGTAAGATAAAATATCATTTTCTGTTACCATCTCTGAAATTCGGTGCTATTAAATTTTTTCGATTTTTCTCCGTGATTTATTAAAACTTGAACATGATTTTAGATAAAGATCGAAGTCGTTGTAACAATTAGAGTACCACTTTCAATTGCAGTAGCTATAATATCTAATTACAAAAATCAAAAAAATCAAAACACAAATTAATTTTTTAATTATTAAAACCAGAAAATAAATTATAAAACAAAATAATTTTACTTTTCTAGTTACTAAAACCACAAAAATAAAATACTACACAATAATTTTCTATAATACTATTATATAAATTAATTCTGAAATTATTAATGACAAATAGTATATTACTATTATTTGTAAAAAAAAATAAACAGTATATTATTATTTATCAAACAATATATGACTACTATTTACATTTTCTAACCAGAATATCATTTTGTAAAAATACAGAAAATAAATACATTAAAGACAAAAAATAAATCTGTCTTAAGATTGTGTCTGTTTAGTGCAGCTTAAAAACTACTTATTTCAGCTTTCAACTTAATTTAAGTTATTTTGATGTGTTTAGTTTAACTTATAACTTATAACTTATAATTTTTTGAAAATCAAAAATCAGCTTATTCTTTAAGTAGGGTAAGAGATGCTTAATTTATAAATTAAAAATATGTTCATAGTTATAAACTATAAGCTGTTTAGGCATAAGTTATAAGCACTTTCCCACAATTTTACCAAACAGGACCATTGATAAACAATCTTCACTGTATTCGAAAAATTAAAGAAATGAGAAAAACTATGTAATTACGAAAATCAAAACAACATAAAAATAAAATAAAACAAATTCTTATTTTGTAACAAAAACAAAATTAGAATTTGATAGAAAATAAATAAAACAAAAAATAACTTAATTATTTACCATATAAATTTGTTGAACAAATTTTTGATTAACTCTAATGTACACTGTATTCTTAAAATAGATTCGTCCTCCACCATACTTTTAAATTGTGGACGTCTATCTCCCAAGATAAAATAATTAACAGTAAATAATAACAACACTACAAATTATTCACAATGGACACTTTGTGTTTATCCTCTCTCACAAGAAAATATACAACAAAATACAAAGCAAACAACAGAATTAAAGATAAAAATTCAAGTGATAATCCAAATGAATAAATAGAACAGTTACTGTTCACTTTGAATCCAATAAGGTAATAGACCGGTTTGAACAAGTACAAGACATTTGGTTTTGAATGAATAAATACAATCCTATTCCGTTTGAATTTTGAACAAATATAAGTTTGAATTGAATCTATACAAAAAGTGCTAACCAAAATTGAATTTATTCCAATCGAAATGTGAAATCAAAACTGGATAGATTTAATTTTTCAAAAAATAAAAATAAATTCAAATATCTTTTACCAACAAAGAATTAATATTAGACTAGACAAACTTAGCCCAACCACACACCCCACCCAAGCCCAACCCCGGCCGACTGAAAGGACGACAAGTACGTGTTTATTTTAAATCCAATGAATCTAACTCACTCTATTTATAACCTCCCTCCCTACAAAACTTAAATGCCACTTTAAACCTACTTCAAATTCTACACTCAAAACTTATAAACTCATTCAAAATTTATCAACACCAATCAACACCATCCATCAACACCAATCAAAACTAGTAAATTGAACAAAACATAATATCAAGAAGGAAGAATTAGAACCAACCCCACTACTAACATTAGATGCAAACATTAGATAGTTGTTCAACGCCATTGGTGTTTGACAACACAAAACACAACTAAACAAAGAAATTTGCCGGGTGCAAACCCATAATAGGTCCCCCAAAAAACATCACTGCACACCAACCACTACCCATTTCACTAAAAACTAAAACTATCAATCTATATATGACTTAACAGTAAAAGACCACCTCCACCACAATCCACCACCACCACCACCACCACCACCACCTCCACCTGAGCACAACGCTCAATTAAGCACGCTCACCTCTGATCCTCCTTGCCAACTGAATGTCCTTGGGCATGATTGTGACACGCTTGGCATGGATGGCACAGAGGTTAGTGTCTTCAAACAAACCCACCAGATATGCCTCAGCAGCCTCCTGCAGTGCTAGCACGGCATGGCTCTGGAAACGCAAATCAGTCTGCAACCAAAATCAACCACACAAACAAGCAATTAGCAATTATTATAATAAAATAAAAAATACAAAAATGTTTTTAACAATTGAGACCCTTCAATTACCTTGAAGTCCTGAGCAATTTCACGTACAAGCCTCTGGAATGGAAGCTTCCTGATCAGGAGCTCAGTACTCTTTTGGTACTTGCGAATTTCACTGCACATCAATTAAGAAAACAAATAATTCACTCGCTAATTACAGTAATATATACATCACACAGAGCTTGAAAATTTTATATAAACTTCTTTGTAAAAATCAAACACTCACCGAAGAGCAACAGTTCCAGGGCGGTATCTGTGAGGTTTCTTCACACCTCCAGTGGTTGGGGCCGACTTACGAGCAGCCTGCAGCAACAACCAACATCATCATTATTAACACAATTCAGAGCAATTGACAGAATATAGAGAGATGAATAGAGAGAGAGAGAGAGAGAGAGAGAGACCTTCGTAGCGAGCTGCTTCCTAGGAGCCTTTCCTCCGGTGGACTTACGAGCAGTCTGCTTGGTACGAGCCATCTAATTCAACCCAAAATATTAGTTTAATTTTCAAATTCCAAATTTTATGTCTCTTAAATAGTGGTTTCATATTCGTAATCTGAAAAGCCCTAACTGCATGCCTCCAATCCAAACAAGAATATGTGCACAACTGAACCAAATTAACGATCAAAAATCTCATCGTTGATATCAATAATTCCAAATTAACTAATCATCCTACCCATATTTTCAACAAATTGTGGTCTCACCAAAGAAACCCTAAATTTTAAAAAAAGCACAAACCCCCCTAAACACTAAAATGAAGAGATGAAACTTTCTAAAATAAAATTAGAAAAATGAACACAAGATCAAACAAAACTACAAAGCACGAAGCACAAACTCAAGGATCACCATGAACGAGTCAAAAAAGGGACAATAGGAACCCTAATTAGATATTCAATATACAAAAATAAGACTTACCTCTAACCTCAAGAACGATTGAAGTCTTCACCTCCTGTTTCTCTCTCTCTCTCTCTCTCTCTCTATCTCAAGCGAATCAAAATTTTATAACGCCCACTGGTGGATGGGTATATATAGCGGGGTAGGGGGAGAGAGAAAAGACAATCGGACGGTGAAGATTGATTATCCATGTGCTTTATTGGACGGTGACGGGAAGAGATAGTTGTGTTTTCTGAACTGCAGTGGACGGCTGAGATGTAAAGCTGGGGCTTCAAATCGGATCGTAAGAACTCAACACTCGATTCTTATTGGTCGACATGTTTCAGCTGTATTTTTTGAATGAATTAACGTTGCGGTAGGCATGCGAAGTTTGACCGAGTTGGATTTAAGAATTGGATTACAAATTAACTGAAATTCTTTAGCTTTCGTTTGGAAAGTGGGTTAATTTTTTTATTTTTTGGCATTTTTGATTATTTTAATTTAGATTTAAAATTTTAGTTTGGGAAAAAAATTTTAGTTTTTTGATTTTTTTAAATTTTTTTATGAGAGAAGAATGTAATGATTATAGATTGAATGTGATGTTTTGTTTGTTATGACTAAAATAACCTATTTTATTTTTTGTGACTAAAATAGTCAAAAAAACCCAAATCATAACTTTCCAAACGAAGTCTTAATTATTGGGAAACTATAGGTGACATCCCAAACGAAGCCTTAATTATTGGGAAACTATAGGTGACAATAACTTGGAAATGTAGGAGGTGTTTGAGAAGTTGACTACCCCTCAATTTCAAAATAATAGGGCGGGTTTGGTTAGTGTTTTGGCATAAAAAAATTTTTACAAAAATTTAGGAAGAAAATTTTTAAAAAACTTTAGTTTATTTGGTTATATATTTTTAAAATAATTTTAGAGTTTGAAATGATTTGATATTTTGTTATAGTTCAATTGATATATGTGAGAGAAAACATGATTGAAAATGAGAGAAAAGAAAGAAAACTTATTGATTGATGTATAATAGAGAGAGAAGTAATTTTTAAAAAAATTTGAAAATTTTTTCAGATAATTTTTTTTTTTGGTAATATAATTATTACATTTTAAAAATATTATTTTTTTAAAATTATCTTTTAATAGTATATTTTTTTTAAAGAATATCAATTGTCATAATTGTACTTTTTGTGTTATTAATGTATTTAAAAGAATGGCAAAATAAGAAATTTATATTATTTTAATCCTTAATTTTTGAAAATGGATTAATATTTTGAAACAATAAAAAATAAAATAAGGAATTAATATTTTGAAACGAAGAAAGTATTTTAATTTTTAATTATTTTAATAAATTAAAATAGTTGTGTTTGGGAAGATTATTAAATTTTTTTATAATTAGATGGGATGTTTATTAAAAAAAATTATAGATTTAATATGATATTTTATTTATTAATTATTTTAATTTTGAATAATAATTTAGTTCAAAAAGCCAAAAAAACCTTATTACCAAACATCCCGTGAGCTATGATACATCTATTCTATTTTGTTTTTCTTTTAGGCCATGTTACAAAATTAATAGAGGGTTATTAGCTCCTTTCATTTGGATGGAATATTTTGTTTGATTTCAGTTTTCAGAATTCACCTTTTATAAAATTTTACTTTTTTGTTTTTTGTATTATTTTATTTTCATTGAATTTTTTAATATTTTAAATATTTTTTTAATTTTTAGACACACTTAACATAAATACACTTGAAAAGTATAATATTTGTGAAAAAAATCTTTAAAAATTCACTAAATACTAAAAATATAAAAATTCAATACATTTTTCATATTTTTTTGTATTTATTAATTTTTTACAAATATTTACTATTTAGATATATCTAAATAAGGTGCATATAAAAAAGTAAAAAAAAAATACTTAAAATTTTAAAAATATTTACTAAAAATAAAAATAAAAAACACGACAAAAAAACTCAATTTCCAGAAAATTGAATTCAGAAAATTGAAATCAAGCACACTGAATATTTTTAAAGAGCTAGTTTTTTTTTCATATGGACATAAATACCCCTGTTTTTATATGACATTTTTTTTTTTAAATTACTACATAGTGTGATAAAATAAAATAAAATAAAAATAAAAACGATCCTATATATAATTTTGGTTTTTGTCTTTTTTTAAACCGATCCTAATATTGTGTGAGAACCCTATGAACACCCGATATCATTATCATAATCTTTTAGGACTTTTCTTAAGTGTGCAATTGCACACCATGTGCCATTTACACAAAAAGTATAAGTATAAGGTGTAAGTATAAGTATAAGTGTAAGGTGTAAGTGTAAGGTGTAAGGTGTAAGTGGGTTGCATATGGTGTGCAACCTCAAAAAAGGTGTAAGTGTAAGGTTTAATTTTTCACAAAAAGTGTAAGTGTAAGGTATAAGGTGTAAGGTGTAAGTTGCACACCATAACCAAACCCAATCTTTTATTGATAAAATTTAATAATGTTTTGAGTCAAACGTGCATATAATTGTATGTATATAAGTTTGTCCTTATTAGGATGTTTGTTTTCAAAGTCTAGAAAAGTCTATGGCTTAGGCATAGTAGCCTTTAGACTTTTGAATCTACAACATTTAACGTAAAGATATTTGTTTTGGCTTATATGTATCAACTTTGTGTATAAATTGGCATGTTTGCCAACAGATGAAGTAGAATGAAAAAACACCCCCTCACTCTACATTATAAAATTTCCAACCCCTCTCAAAAAACCTCTAAGTGTGCTAAGTCTTTCAGAGTCTGTAATATAATCTTTGTAAGTATATTTCTTATTAATAAGAAATGTGAGTAGTTTCTCTTTTTCCTTAAATATTTCAAAAGGGTAACTCTTCTATTCTAAAAATTTATTTTCTTTTTGGAAAAACTAAGTTTATGGAATGCTTATTTGCTCATTAATATTACATGCTTTGCACCTTCGTAGTATCTGCTATTTTCTATTTTGTTACTAAGTGACCTTAGCTGAAGAGCCTGTGTGAGCCATGGTTAGGCGTTGAAGGGCAAATTGTAGGCAGAAAGGGAAAGGTAAAGGTAAAAATTAGAAAATAAAAATATACTATGTTGAACGAGGCTTAGCGTCAAGGTGGGAGTACATGTAATGAAAATAAACATTGCCTAAAAATAGTTTTTGCCAAAGAAAAAGAATTTTAGAATAAAAGGAGAGCAACCCGAGTAGAAATATTAAGGAAATATTGTCCATATAAGAATTTTAAAAAATCAAAAAATTGTATGCCCTTAGAAGAAGAACTTAGAATTAAAATTAAAATTAGTACTGAACTAATACAATAATTAGAAGATCAAAAATTAAGATATTAGCTTCTTTTATCATTAGCTTCTGGCAGATCTTTAGAAAATTACAGTTTAAAAATTTCTCAGATAAATAAACAGCTAACTGTAAAACAAGAAGCCTTAAAATTAGCCATACAACAGCTTGAAGATCTATTAGCATAACTGTAGAATTAATTAGATAATTCTCAGCCCCAATTTCAAAATAGTGGTAGACCACTAACTCACCCCCCACAAAAAATTGGTATTAGAGCAGTGTTCGGTTTTAGGACAGTTTAAGTTAATTTATGCATTTTGCTTATGGTAATAGAGTAGTTTTTATTTTTGAACATTTTAGTTATAAATTTCATATTATAGTAGCTTTTAATAATTTTAAAGTATAAGTTAATTTGTGTATGAAAAGAGTAGAGTATCTAGATTTAGAACTCAGCAGCCATAACCGTCGCCTTAGCATAAATAAAAATAATTTCCGTTGTAATTTTGAAGAAACTTTTACACATCAGCTTCATAGTGAGCATAATCCTCAGTTAAATAGTATCATAGATTATCAGATTAATTTTACAGAAAACATTAAAAATGACATAGATAAAATTAGTAATCTTTTTATTTCATCTATAGAACACCTTCGTAATAATCGTAGCATAATTAAAGATCAAGATAAAAAATTAGACTATATTCAAGATCAATGTAGTTATATCCTACAAAAAAGAACAGATTTAAATTTAGAAAAATTTCCCACTAAGCTAGAAATAGAAACATTAATTTCAGCTACAAATCAAATACCTAAACAAATAGAACAAATTAATCAAATTCAAGATAATTTAAAACAGAAATTAGAAATTTTAGAACAACTTGTAAAATCTTAGTTTATGAGTAGTGATAAAAAAACTAATAGAGATTACCAGACTATTTTAAAACAAGTAAAAGATTTTCATAATAACCCAGAAGGAATCAGTAGCTATCAAGGAATAAATCAATCAGATAAAATATCAGTAAGACAAAATAATATAGAAATTTTATTTTTAATTAGATTGTGTGAAAAATTTGAATATCTATCAGAACAACTACATAGCTTAGAAAATCGCTTAGCTTCTTTAAAGAAAATAATACTTCAAAAAGGAAAATGAGTAAAAGGACCATCCAACAGACCCCAATCTCAAGTAAATGAGGAAGATATAGCCAGATATTTTGAAAAGCTTAAATTACCAAGGAAATCAGCCTGTAGAATTTATAGAAAATAAAAATGTTTAAACAGCTAATAAAAGGTAGTAGTAGTAAAAAACGTAATGAAGATGAAGATATCAAAGTTGAGGAATTTATAGATATAGAGCAACAAATAAAAAAATTTTAAAAAGAAAAGTTAGAATTAATTCCAGCTAAATATGTGTATAAGCTAGGTAAGATCCATAAAAAACAATATTTATTTAAACACTATGGTGAACAGATGATTAGTGTAACTCAAGAAGACGAAAAAATAGAGCTAAATTTAATAGAAAGAGAAAGCTATAAATATGCAGTAAATGAACACCTTAAAATGACTCACTTAGGATTAGTAGTGGTAGGAGTTAAGGCGTTAACCAGAGAAAATTTAGGAACCAAAGGTTTTGTATGTCTTTATGATGATAGATTTAATGATGTAGGACAAAGCATTTTAGGCAGCTATGAATTAGATATGAATTCTAAAGGAGGAATAGTTTATTTTATACCAGATTTCTTACTATCAACCTCGACCTTTCATAAAAAGATAAAAATAGGAATAAAGAGTAGAGGACACAAAATGAAAAAAGGAGAAAAGAATTTATTAATTTGCACAGAATTTTTAGGTTTAGCAGTCTCAGAAAGTAATACTCACTATAGACTTACAAATGATCAGATAGTTAAGTTATTAGGCGCAAAAAGAATAAAGGCACTACCAGCTAAAAAATTTAATTCTGAAGATAATGCAGCATTAGATTGGAAATTATGAGACTTTTTAGGACAAAAGAGATTAGCCCCCCAAGAAAATTTATTATATCAAGCAGCAGATGGAAATTATGCAGTAAGATTTACTCAATATACTTATGTAGCACCAGAAAAATCCGAAGAAGATGAATTTAGTAGTATAGACAGAGAAGAAAATCAAGATAATCGTAGTGAAATAAATCATCTTTATATGATGACAGAAGAAAAAACCATATCACAAAATAAGATATATAATATTGATGAGATAGATTTAGAAAAATTCACCCTAGAAGACATGAACAAGATATTAGATGCTAGATACTTCGAATACTTAGCCAGAGGAGATACCCATGATGAAGTAGTGTCATTTTTAGATCAAGAATTTCATACAGAATATGTAGATGATATCATAGAAGATAAAATACATCCCAGTAAAATATTTAGAATACCAGAACAACCTAAGATAGAAGATACTTTTCATATGAATACAGAAAGCACAAGCACTAGTAACCCACAACCAACTGTACAAGATCCTATAGAACCAATGCATTATGCAATAGGAGGAAAAAGACCATTAGCCAGTTCAGGACGAAGTCACGCAGATCCAAATAAAAGTTATAGGTTTCATGGAAAGCATAGACAATTAGATATGAGTATACAATTACAACCAGCTAATAACCAAGGAACCCTTTTAGACCTAGCAAGATTCGACCCTCAGATATGGCAAGAAGTAATAGAAAGATGGGAAAAAGATGCAGTAAAAGCATGGATGACCAGTCCCTATGAATCAACAGACATGTGGGAATATATGGAGACACTTTTAGGAGATTCAGCTTATAATATTTATTTAACCTTTAAAGGAAAATATGAAGAAACAATTAAACAACTTAAAGATTTAGGAAATAACCTGTGGAATTTGACCAGTTTTATTAAAGAAATATTTATAGGATATGACCCTTTTAGAGGAAATGATTCCGCTCAAAGCGTAGCATTAACTGAACTAGACCAGATAACATTAGGAAGTTGGAAATATATTGTACTTTTCAGTAGAGAATATTTAGTCATAGCAGCCAGAACAGGAAAAAGTTTTGATGAAGAAATAGGAAATAAATATTTTAGAAAATTACCCGGAGAACTAAGAAGAGAAATAGAAAATAAATGGTCAATTTATTGTGCAAGTTTACCAGCAAAAATAGCTACAGGAGAATCAAATATAAGAGGAACTTTAGGAATAGGACCTAGAATAGTTTTTACATTTTATAAACTTAGAGAAAAATGTATAGAAGTTAAAATACAGAAAGATTTGAAAAAATAAAATTATGATTTTTGTAGCAGCGTAATATATACTCCTCAGCAATATGAAGATAAATATAATAAGAAAAAATACAAAAAATATGAAAAATATAGAAAAGAAAAATATTGGAAGAAAAATTATAGAAAACCATGGAACAAACAGAAATTCATTAGGAAAAGCAGAATTTTTAATAGAACAAATTATAAGAAATTACCCAAAGACGAAAAAGATAAAAGAAAATAAAGATATGTTAGAAAACCCAATAGTAAAAAATGCAATTGTTTTATATGTGGAGAATCCAATCATTTTGCAAAAGCCTGCCCAAAAAGACAGACACCTAATACTAACAAACAGATAGAAAGATTACATATTATAGAGGACTTAGAAGAAGATATAGTCAGCATAAATAGTGATGATTCAGAAATATATAGCATAGTTAGCGATTATGAATATCAAATAGAAGCAATTAATTCAGATAGTGATTCAGAAAGTGATACAGATGTAGATAATCTTTTAGGACAACTTAACTAAGAAATAGGAATAAATCCTTCTCAAAATACTTTCTTTATGATGGAATGTAATGCAGATACGGAATGTCAGCATAATTTTCAAATAGGACTAGGATTTGATACTACTAGATGCAGCTATTGTAATTGGTTTCCAGCTAAAGATAAGAAAGCTCAATGTTTATTATGTAGCATAACTTATTGTATAATTTGTCTCGAAAAATTAAATATGACACATAAGATAAGATTAGAAAATACCAGAGAGGATAACAGTATAGAAAGCAGAGAATTACGACTAGCAAATAGAGAATTAGAAGTACAAGTAAGAGAACTTAAACTTCAAATAAGAGAGATAGAAACTAAGACTAGTTTTGACATAGAATGTTTAGAATTAGAAAATAAACAGCTTAAACAGCAGCTAGAACAATTTCACAGTAAAAACCCCTTAAAAGATAAACTAGTTGAAGATCATATGAACTCTTTAGAATTATTCAACTTAGTTGATTCTCAACCCTTTAGTCAATACTCTCAAGTACAACCAGATAATACATATTTACCTTTTAATTACCCCGTTATACCCAAGTCAAATTTAGTTGAGATCTCTTGTGTAATTAAATTTGTAGAAAAAACCCTCAATATAGATGCCATGATAGATACAGGAGCTAGTAAATCATATATTGAACAACACGTAGTTTTCCCACGATGGAGCACAACCTTAACAACCCCAGCTTTAGTCAGCATAGCAGATGGCACTAAACAGACATATACACATTGCATTAATGGCGCCTAGATTAGTTTTCATCATCTAGGTTCTCAAGATCAGCACATAGAATGGTTCCCATTACCTCAAGTTTGGATAGGAAATACCTGTCAGAATCATCCTTTCATCTTAGGACTTAATTTCATACTTAGCTTACAAGGTGGCATGTTCATCAGCCAACACAACATCAGTTTCTTCAAACGAACTATCAATACGCCCACAGCTTATGCCCTTAGCACTATCGCCCATTCATCAGAGTTGCGTGCGAAGCGTAGTGGTACCATAGGAGTAGATTCCATTCCCGCTAGTTTTTTATTCCCTAGTAGAAATATTTTTCCCGAGCTAGCCTAAACGTACATACCCAATGAGATAGCAAATACTTCTTTAGAAAATTTAGATATGGAAAAGTATGAGTTAGAAGAGTTTGATTTTGAAGAAAAAGGAGACTATTGGAACCTAGAAGATTTTCAACAAATAGTTAACTTAGAATTAATTTTTGCTAAAATAGGGAAATTAAAGAAAAAACCAGTATATAGAAGAACATAAAATGATTTAGACGAGATAATAAGATTAACTGAAACAACAGAAATTTTAGGAAAACAACCCATGAAATATTGGGAAAGAAATAAAGTTTTAGCTAGTTTAGATATAAAAAATAAAGATTATAGGATTACATCAACACAGATAGACCATACGCCAGCAGATATAGAAGAATTTAGAACACAGATTAAGGAATTACTAGATTTATGAGTAATTAGACCTAGTAATAGTCCACATAGGAGCGCAACATTTATGGTTAGAAATCATGCAGAGATAAAAAGAGGAAAAACTAGAATAGTTATAAATTATAAAAGATTAAATGATAATACAGAAGATAATAAATATAATATACCAGATAAAGACCAACTCATAAATAGAATATAGACAGCAAAGATATTTAGCAAATTTGATTGTAAATCAGGATTTTGGCAGATAAAAATGGAAAAGGAAAGTATACCATGGACAGCCTTCTGTTGCCCTCAAGGACATTATGAATGGCTAGTTATGGCCTTTGGATTAAAAAATGCACCCTCCATATTTCAGCGTAAAATTGATAGTATATTTAATAAATATAGTTTTATACTGGTATATATAGATGACATATTAGTATTCAGTCCAGATAAAAATAGTCACATAGATCATTCGTATATAACATTAGAGGAATTCATAAATAATGGAATAATAATTAGCAAGAAAAGGATGGTATTAAATAAACCTTACATAGAATTTTTAGGAATGAAGCTAGGAGATGGAAAAATTAGGTTACAACCTCATATAGTCAAGAAGATTTTAGACTATCCAGATAAATTAGAAGATATAAAACAACTTCAATCTTTTTTAGGAATTTTAAATTATGCACGAATGTATATTCCTAACCTTAGTAAAATAATAGGACCCCTTTATAGTAAGACCACACCCACAGGACAGAAATATTTCAATCAACAAGATATAGCTCTAGTCAGAAAAATAAAAGACATTTGTAAAAATCTACCAGACCTACAACTTCCCTTAGAATCAGAATATGTAGTTGTAGAAACAGACGCAAGTCAATTTGGACGGGGAACAATATTATTAGCCAAACCTAGTAAATATGACAGTAAAAATAAAGAACGCATTTGTAGATATAGTTTTGGAAAATTCAAAGAAAAGGACACAACTATGACCAGCCTAGATTTTGAAATACTAGGAGTAGTATACGCAATAAATAAATTTAGGTTATTTTTGCACAAACCTTTTACAATTAGGACAGATTGTGAAGCCATAGTTAGATTTCATAACAAACTTAACGAGCGTAAATTAAGTACTAGAAGATGGGCAAAATTTTTAGGTTGTATAGTAGGACAAGGATATAAGGTAGAGTTTGAACATATTAAAGGAAGTGATAATAGCCTAACATATTGGTTAAGTAAGAAAATTTATTTAGAAAAAGAAGATAACCAGTTTAATTTTTGTGCAGATAATGAAGAATAGCAAGACTATGAACTTTGGGGGATTTTCTCTTCCCATCCATGAAGGCAGAACCAAGTTCAAACCTTTAACAGGGATTGAGTTAGACCCAGTTCAACAGTGTCTTTTAGATAACCTTTGGAATTGTCAGAACCACCCAGCTAAACGCCTATCAGCCCTAAACTCTCTCAGCATATATTTTTCAAAAAATCAAAATAAACCTTTGTCAAAAAGTTTTTCTTTCTATGTGGTAGCTAAAGGAACCAAGCTTGGTATTTACCATGACTAGACAGAAGTGGAACCTTTAGTTAAATATTTTCCTACACCTCAGTTTAAAGGATTTTATGATTTTGAGTCAGCCAGTACCTATGCTCGAAGACAAATAGGAACCAGTTACTTTATTTGTCAAATAGTTAAAGATTACCTGGACACATTGAGCAGG
Organism: Camellia lanceoleosa; assembly: GCA_025200525.1. NCBI lineage: Eukaryota > Viridiplantae > Streptophyta > Magnoliopsida > Ericales > Theaceae > Camellia > Camellia lanceoleosa. The sequence goes on along the minus strand of JANUSC010000090.1, from coordinate 209,294 downwards.
ATGCCAACCATTCTTGCTACCAGTGGAGTTCCAGCTAGCCAGATATTTGGAAGCAGTAGTACAGGCAGTAGTAGTTCTAACTCTCAGATAGATTCTTAGAATCCTCTCCAGATGTGCAGACACTATGAAGGCCTTTCCAGAAATTTCAAGAAAATTATGGATAAAAGCAAAAAGGTCAGTGAAGAGCTAGACTAGCTCTGAGACGAAGAAAAACAATTAAGAGCAACCGTTCGAACCCTAACCAACTAGCTTAAAAAATTAGCTCCAGAAAAAACACCTACCTCCTTACCTAGCCCAAAAATCAAACAACTCACCAGTGAGGAATTTGACCAATTGAGTGCTAGAATGTATTTCTGGCATTCTATCATTCAATCTCTTTGTGAGAAAAACCAAGTAATGGAAGACCTAAAACCCTATATTTACACTTTAGCCGAAGATAGCAAAAATAACGAGTTAGTCATTATTCAGCAATTTCTTCAAGATCTCTCCATAGCAAGAGTTGACTGCCCTGGCCTAGCTTATCAATGGACCTATACCTATGAAGATAAAGAGCAGCCCTCCTTAGAAGAAGAAAAATGTAACAAGAGGTCCGAACATTTTGGTAAATGTCAGTGTAACCTAGACTTCAGCATTTGCCTTTGCCAAATAAATTTAGCTACATTCGAGCCTTTGGAGATAGAAATTAGGGACAAAACTCGTTATCTAACAGCCCCAAAATTGTTAGATTACGGCTTTGTCTCTAGACTAATTTTCACAGATCTAGATCAGACAGATAGCTTTGGACATAAGCTTGCTCATGCAGTACTGTGCATAATGGAAGAACATCATCCGTATGTGGAGGCTTTGATAGATAACAAACTGTCAGAGTGGAAGGGAATATGGTGCAATCCAGCTAAACACAAAATGTACCTCAGAGGAACCTCTACATTCCCAGGATACCTAGGACTTCTCAATAGAAGACCTTGGCCGTGCAGAAGATTTCCACTTAAAGACCAGCTCAATAAATGGAGAAAATTTGCTAGCAACTCTCTATTAGAATATAATGGAAACTATGGGCGTTTAGTATGTGAAGATAGACATAAGAAGATACATTGTAATTTAGCCATCCCAATATATCTATTTAGCAAAGAGACATTTGTCGATGAAAGTCAGTACCCTAACTATCAGCATGGCGTCTCTCATGAATCACCGGTGATGGGAGAAAATGACCAAGAATGGTACGATGAACCACCCATGGGAGATGGGGATGACTTTTACGACCAACTCTCAGCAGCAGATCTGGACGACCTCGCAGACAAAATGTACGGGTAAAGAAAAAAAAAAAATAGGGGGTCCCACTACAAGACTCATAATATATATTGAAAATATATATAACCAAATGTAGTTGTTAAGTCAAAAGGCTCCAAAACTTAAATCCTAAGTTCTCATAATTTTGAAGAAAAATAAATATTATGTGGCACTTCCCTTCATATCCCTTCCCACTCTTAAAGCCTTCTCACTCTCTCTTCTTATATAAAATATAAAATAATAAAATATTGATCCATATCCATCACCCACAATATGTTTATCTCAAAATAATAAAATATTCATCCATATCTATCAGCCACAATAATATCTATCTCACTCTCAATCTCAATTTAAAAATGAAAAAAAGAAAAGAAAAAAAGAAACCAAATGTAGTTGTTAAGTCAAAAGGCTCAAAAACTTGAATCATAAATTCTCATAATTTTAAAGAAAAACAAATATTACGTGACACTTCTCTTCATATCCCTTTCCACTCTTCAAGCTTTCTCACTCTCTCTTCCTATATAAAATATAAAATAAGAAAATATTGATCCTTATCCATCACCCATAATATGTTTATCTCAAAATAATAAAATATTCATCCATATCTATTAGCCACAATAATATCTATCCCACTCTCAATCTCAATTTAAAAAAGAAAAAAAAAACAAAACCCATGACTCCTACAACTTCCACACACACGTTTTCTGTATTTAGTTTATTCCAGTCAAATTCAATTATCCTCTCATCTACCCATCTTTTATTTTCTCAGAATAACTCATCTTCTCCATTGTTACATTTTGCAAGTTTGATGATATGGAAAACTCATTACAAGATCGGTATAATATTATTTCTTATTTTATATGTATTTTTTTAGTGTGTGTTACTTTGTGTGTATATATTTCTTTTCTCAATATTTTTCAATTCATCTACACATCTTTTCATTTTCTTTATTTTTATGCTCCTAATATTATTTCTTATTTTATATGCATTTTTTCAGTGTTTATTACTTTTGTGTGTATATATTTCTTTTTGCTAATATTTTTCAGTTTATCTACATATCTTTTCATCTTCTCCATTATTACATTCAATCATTCTCTCATCTACCTATCTTTCCTCAAAATAACTCATCCTCTCCATTGTTATATTTTGCAAGTTTGATGATCTGTGAAAATCATTACAAGGTCAGTGTAATATTATTTCTTACTTTATATGCATCTTTTCAGTGTTTGTTACTTTGTGTGCATATATTTTTTTCTAATATTTTTCAGTTCATCTACACATCTTTTCATTTTCTCTATTTTTATGCTTCTAATATTATTTCTTACTTTATCCGTATTTTTCCAGTGTCTATTACTTTTGTGTGTATATATATATTTTTCTAATATTTTTCAATTCATACACATCTTTTCATTTTCTTCATCATTACATTTTGCATGATTTGGGCTTGCTTACTTTTTAATCTGTGATTTGCATTTATTCTTCAATTTAATCAGATTCGAAACTCATCAAATCTTGAATTTAATATAGTTTAATTTATTTTATTTTATTTCATGTCTATCACACCATCACACCCATTAATGGCTTCGCGTAAACTCTCGAAATCAAGAAGATTAGCTCTGCATAAAGTTAATCTCACCTTTGCTCCTTCAAACTCTCTCAAATGAGAGTTCTTCTGATCATATGCAACCAATATACACCCAATTAAGTACACACACACAGAACAACTTCAAAACCTTAAACACAATTTCTCAATTTTAAAATTTTGGCAAAAATAAAAAATATATTTAATTAAATATATTTTATTCTGTTAAAACTTTATTAAAAAAGTAAATTTATTTGCTATTATTCAATAAAATATATATGCCTTTATTTTGATATAACAAACAAAATTAAATTATCTTCTACTCATACATAATTACTCATAAATATCTTATCTTTTTAAAATTTTGATTATCAGCAACCGAATTCCCACATTTCTCTCTTCTTTTTTTGTAGGATGTTTATTTTACTTTTATCTTTACTTTTCAAATTAGATTTGATATCTATCTTTTTACCTATGTATATATCTATACTATATATATAAACAAATATAGTGTGTTCTCTAAAATTTTCAAAGTCTCAATTCTCAATTCTTAATCAAAGTTAAGATTCTATTTCCTCTATGTCGCTCTTTCAAAGTTATGTTTTTAATTTTTCGTCATCCTTATTTTTCTCCAATAAAAAAAATTCTTTCTCTTAATATTGTTTTTATTTTAATTTTTTTACTTTATCTAAGACTCCTTATCTCTTTTTATTAATTTTTTATTTTGCTTAATCTTCTCCAGTATCTTCGTTTATCTTTATTTCTTATTTCATCCTTTTTAATTTTTTTTATTCCCAATCCTATCATTATCTCCAACTTTATTTTTATTTTATTTTTCATATGATCCCTTTTTTTAATTTATTTTAATCTTTAATCTAATAATTATCTTCAAATTTATTTCTATCTGATAATGATCTCCAATTTCATTTCTATCTTATTTTTCAAATGCTTCACACTTCAGCTATATATTCTAACATACCATCAAGTTTTTTTAGTGTTTGTATATTGGGTATAAAGTTTTGTTCAAACTCTGCATTTAAGATTCGAGTTACATTCAATTATCAACAATGTCATAATTGGTTAGGCAGTATTCATTTTAAAATTTTTACATTATTTGTAATAGTACCCATTTTTACATTATTTGTTTTTAAAGCTATAATAATGTCCAATAGAAATATAGTTCATGCTGCTAAATGACCTACTTGGACTAAGATAATTTTATAATCAATGTTTCAAATGACAAATTTATGGAAAAAATGAATGTATGAACTTAGGTATTAGATAGTTATCATATTCAAAATATTTGTTAGCTATAACTCCCTATTATATTTTAAATTTATAAGAATTTTTTATTTTATAATAAAAAAATGAGTATAATAAATTATTTAAATTATACATTCCCGTGCATAGCATGGGTTGCCACTAGTATATATTGAAAATGTTGTAGCAGATTTCTTTTGACTCTTTAGATTTCGAAAATTCTCTACGAAGACCCAACTTTGAAGAATCACTCCACGAGTCGACATCAATAATTGGTACTCCAGCAGAAAGAGACAAAATCCATAGAAGATAAAGATTCTCCTCATATATCAGAAAAATGCACGCCAAGAAAAGACAAAAAAGATTTTGTAAATATTTTGTGTCTGTAATTATTTGAGTCTGTCAGTGATAAGGATTTTCCTTCACTCACTACTTTAATTTGTATTTTGAATTTATTTTTTAAAAACTTATAAATTAGTTTAACAAAAACAAATATAAATATATATTTAAACTTTTAAATATTATTTTATGTTTCAAAAAAAATTTAATTTAAAATTTTCTCTAAGGAACACGTCCAAATTTAAATAATATAAAACATTAAATTTGAAGGAAAGTGAATAGATATATAAAAATAAGGGAGGAGAATGGTGCATAGCAAAAGGGGGTATTTTAGTCTTATAATAAAACTAAAAATAAAATAAATTTTTTTTTTGGAACAGAAAAATAAAAACTTAGTTCAAACAACTTTTAATGTTGTGCTATTTTCTATACAAATTGAAATAAATATATTCATTTAATGTCTTTTTAACATTTGTCCTTAGGACACATGTTAATAAAAGTCTTATTTTTATTATGGGTTGCTTTGAAAAGTGCTAAAAAAGTTGATTTTTTATTTATTACCAAAAGAAGTATAAAAAATAATGAGATAATATGATTCAAATAAGTCAATAAATCAATAAATGAACTTTTTTGACACTTTTTAAAAGGAATGCTTATGTAAAATGTACAACTTAATTGGTGGGAACACTATATCCCACATTTTTTTCCCTTTTTAAGAATATATATTTCACATCTAGTAATAATTGCTGTATTGAATAAATGTTGAACAAATTTTTTCATTCATTAAACTATCAAATATTATTAAATAGTTTATTAAATCAACTCAATTCTTAAATCATAAAAATAAAAATAAAAATTTTACTATAAAATTATTGTATGGGTGGGAAATATTCGTAGCGTCCGTACTCCTTGCATCCAAGCTCGTCTTGCTCCAAACAGCATCTTGCTTCCTGAAACGCAATGAAAGTGAGTTACCTGGCAGGTGTTTTGCCAAAAAACCCCTCCAACGGTCAAGTTAGCACCATTGTGAGATAAAAGAATGTAAAGAGAGTGAATAGTGGAGGATTGCTTACCCTTTTATGAGTGAAGTCGTGCGTCTTATCTAGGCTACTAGGTTGTTTTCCTAGGTTGTACACGCATTACTTCCTTTGTCCCTTGCTGGACGCATATACGTATTGTCATTTCCTTTCGTTACACGTGTGCTCGTCAATACTGCCAAACAGTATTGGCCAAACCACCAAACAATATTGATATATACTATGAGTGATTTCCTCTCCTTACACTCTATTAGGGCACGTGGAATGTTTAGACCGAGCTATCACTTCTAATTTAATCTTACTTCAGCTATCCTGAATCGTACTAACTTTGAATACTCTTATGTTGAGCTAACTCAGGTCGACCTCACCAAATGGCCTCACAACTTGGCCAAGCCCCTTAGGACTCTCGACATTTAGCCCGGTCTATGGTCATTACCCTCACAGCTCAGCCAAGCCCTTCATAACTCGGCTAACTCATTTTGCTCGTCACCTGCACAACCTTTCACATGTTAGGTCAGGTAGGACCTTTAGCTCGGCTCTAGATAGCGGCTGTAATCTTGGCTCGGCTCGGCTTGGCTCGGCCCATTATCGAAGCACGGGCACAGCCCAACTCAGTCCATCCTTTGACCTACATAATAGTCCAGTTGATCAGTTGAGCACGAAGGCCTGCGCTGAACTTAGGTCAACCCATTTGTTCGGTACTAATTCTCTTCTCAATTATAAAGGACAAATTACATTGACCTTCTTTTGAGTTATGGAAAAAATACGAAAAGACTCATAATTTTAACATAATTATATAAATGGTATAAAAACACAATGATATACAATGTAAAAGAGATGGAAATATTACTTTTTTATTCATACGACTAATGAATTTTTAATATAAAAAATGAGATAAAGTATTATATGAATAAAAATCTTAAGGGATCAATGTAATTATGTTAAATTTGTGAGACTTATTACATTTTATCAAAATCTCATAAAATATCAATCAGTGTGTTTGGTTTGAGTTTTTTGAATTAAGTTTTTTGGTTTTTGTGTTTTTTTGTTTTTAATGAATATTTTTTAAATTTTAAACATTTTTTTTAACTTTTAGATGCACCTTACTTAGATGTAACTAAAAAGTAAAAAATTTGTGAAAAAATATTTTAAAAAATTAATAAATACATAAAAATATTAAAAAATGTACTGAATTTTCGTACTTTTTTTGTATTTTGGGTATTTAGTGAAGTTTTAAAAGGTTTTCTTCACAATTTTTTTACTTTTTAAATACATCTAAGTTAGGTATGTCTAAAAATTTTAAAAAATGCTTAAAATATTAAAAAAATAGAAAAAAAACACAGAAAATAAGAAATTAGAATTTTCTGAAAAGTATTTTTTGAAAAGTGAAACTAAGCATAGTGAATATAATTTATCTAATTCTAAACGTATCATATTTGCACTCACTGTTAATTTGTAAAAATAAGCAAATTGTGCATAATAAATTGTAATTTTATAAATATATATGTTCATTCAACATACATGCACATAATTCATACGCGAAAGTTGTGAGTAACGGTGAATATTCAAATTCTATTTATAAATGTTTTACTGAATAATGAATGGATTAATTAGAGTTTTCCGACACAAAATAAAAGAGAAACGATTTGATGGCTCGAGCCCAGTAATCTCAAAATTGAGGTGAGGTGAAACCCAACACTACAACAAAAAAAGGTATTTGATGGCAAACTCATTTCATCTCCAAACATCAAATTTTTATCACCAAAATGATTTGTGATGAAATAATTTTGTCACCACGGTTGTCGCATATACGTTATCGCAGAAAGTACCTAGCGACGAAATATAGTATCGTCGCCTATTTTTCATTTTTGACGACGAAATTTTTCATCTCTAAATGTTACATTTTTCATCTTTTATAACATCAATTTTGTCACTAGAATTAGATAATATTTTATTTTAATTATTTTGGCGACGAAATATTTCATCACCAAATAAGTTTTAGTGACGAAATTTATCCTCACCAATGATATAGATTAAGGTGACAAAAAAATTGTCACCAAAATGAGCACAAAAGAAAATTCTTCAATGACAAAAAATATTTTGTCGCCAAATATTTCAATTAACCGATGAAATATTCAACAAATGTGACAAAATTGTTTGTTTGGTACAATATCATTAGTGACAAAATTATTCGTCATGTTGTTTGAAAACTAATAACGACGTTTTTTTTTCCGTAGCTAATAATAATTAAAAAAAATTAAAATGGGAGTAATATTTTCAATTTTAAAATTTTCATTTCAGTAAAAATTCCTTGCTCATTTCAATAACTTGTTCAATAAAATATTTATTACAAATCAATACAAAAATCTGTTCATTTTCATAAACACCACAGTTGAATTTCAGAACAATATCCACAAAAATACAATATCAACTACATGCAGATTACCAAACACGTCTCCTAATATCCACAAAAAACATGTCTCCTAATATCCACAAAAAACATATCTACTAATATCCACAAAAATATAATATCAAGTGCAAACATGTCCTGTAATACTCACAAAAATATAAAATTTACAAAGTAATCAAAATACATATAAGGTAATATGAACAAAAACACAAAATGAGCTAACTTTTGCTCTCCAGATTACCAAACATGTCCATATCTAATCTCGAATCTGCAACAAAACAAAACACTAAAAAAAAAAGAAAAAAAAGAATGCAAGTTGGACAATGGTTATCTTATCAATCAAATATACAATTTAACATATATTTTTCGACTTACTTTTCAAACCGGCAGTACCGTACTAGTTCCATAAGTTTCTACAACTTATATTGGTTCCTCCCGAGGTGTTTGAGGTGTTCCCTAGGCCTTCTCGTGCCTGTTATACGATTTTAGCCCCCAATGGCCTATTTTCAAACTTTAGTGTTAGAAAAATACATTTTTCGACTTAGTTTTCAAACCGGGAGACTTGTGCTAGTTCCATAAGTTTACACAAGTTACAATGGTCCTTTCCGAGGTGTTTGAAGTGTTCCTCGGGCCTTTTCGTGGTTGTTTAACAATTTTTATGCCCGATAGCTGATTTTTATGCCCGATAGCCTATTGTCAAGCTTCAGTGTTGGAAAAGTGTATTTTTTATTTAGTTTTCAAACCGGGAGTCCCGTGCTAGTTTTGCAAATTTTCACAAATTACATTGGTCCCTCCCAAGCTGTTTGAGATGTTCCTCGGGCCTTCTCGTGGCTGTTACTCGATTTTGGCCCTCGATGGCTTATTTTCAAGTTTAAGTGTTGGAAAAGTGCATTTTTTGACTTAGTTTTCAAACCGGGAGTCTCGTGCTAGTTCTGTAGGTTCACATAAGCTACAATGGTCCCTCCCAAGATGTTTGAGATATTCCCCGGGCCTTCTCGTGGCTGTTACACAATTTTGGCCCTGATGGGCTATTTTCAAGCTTAAGTGTTGGAAAAGTGCATTTTTTGACTTAGGCCTAGTTTGGGAAGATTGAAAAAAGACAAAAAGTCAAAAAGTCACTATCCTATTTAAGTCACATCATCTTATTTAAGTTACATCACCTCTCTAACACATCACTTCAAACCCAACCAAAACCCAATCCATATTTCGTAAAAAGTCAAAAAGTGCACTTATTTAGTCTTCCCAAACTAGGCCTTAGTTTTCAAACTGGGAGTTCCGTGCTGGTTCTGTAAGTTTTCACAACTTACATTGATCCCTCCAAGGTGCTTGAGGTGTTCATTGGGTCTTCTCGTGGTTGTTACACAATTTTGGCCCCGATGACCTATTTTCAAACTTAAGTATTGGAAAAGTGTATTTTATAACATAGTTTTCAAACCGGGAGTCCCATGCTAGTTCTATAAGTTTCCACAACTTACATTGGTCCCTCCCGAGGTGTTTGAGGTGTTCCCTGACCCTTCTCGTGGTTGTTATACGATTTTGGCCCCGATGGCCTATTTTTAAGCTTAAGTATTGGAAAAGTGCATTTTTCGACTTAGTTTTCAAGCCGAGAGTCTCGTGCTAGTTCCATAAGTTTCCACAACTTAAATTGGTCCCTCCTAAGGTTTTTGAGGTGTTCCCCGGGCTTTCTCATGGTTGTTACATGATTTTGGCCCCCGATAGCCTATTTTCAAGCTTAAGTGTCGGAAAAGTATATTTTTTGACTTAGTTTCCAAATCGGGAGTCCTGTGCTGGTTCCGTAAGTTTCCACAACTTACATTGGTCCCTCCCAAGGTGTTTGCAGTGTTCATTGGGCCTTCTTATGGCTGTTATATGATTTTGGCCCGGATGGCTATTTTCAAGCTTAAATATTGGAAATGTGCATTTTTTGACTTAGTTTTCAAACCGAGAGTCCTGCATTAGTTCCGTAACTTTCCACAACTTACATTGGTCAATCCTGAGCTATTTGAGGTGTTCCCTGGCTCTTCTCATGGCTGTTACACAATTTTGGCCCCCCATGGCTTATTTTCAAGCTTAAGTGTTGCAAAAATGCATTTTTCGACTTAGTTTTCAAGCCGAAAGTCTCGTGCTAGTTCTGTAAGTTTTCACAACTTAAATTGGTCCCTCATGAGGTTTTTGACGTTTCCCTGGGCTCTCGTGCCTATTACACGATTTTGGCCCCCGATGGCTTATTTTCAAGCTTAAATGTTGAAAAAGTATATTTTTTGACTTAGTTTTCAAATTAGGAGTCCCGTGCTAGTTTCGTAAGTTTCCACAACTTAAATTGGCCCCTCCAAAGGTTTTTGAGGTGTTCCCCAAGCCTTCTCGTGGCTGTTACACGATTTTGGCCCCCGATGGCCTATTTTCAAACTTAAGTGTTGGAAAATTGCATTTTTCGACTAAGTTTTCAAACCAGGAGTCCCATGCTAGTTCTGAAATTTTTCACAACTTACATTGGTCCCTTCCAAGGGATTTGAGGTGGCCCAAGGCCTTCCCAAGCCTGTTACACAATTTTGGCCCCCGATAGCCTATTTACAAGATTAAGTGTTGGAAAATGTATTTTTCGACTTAGTTTTCAAATCGGGAGTCCCATGCTTGTTCTGTAAGTTTACACAAGTTACAACGGTCCCTTCTGAGGTGTTTGAGGTGTTCCCTGGGATTTCTTGTGGTTGTTTAATGATTTTGACCCCGACACACTATTTTCAAGCTAAAATGTTAGAAAAGTGCATTTTTTAATTTAGTTTTCAAGCCGTTAGTCCTGTGTTAGTTCTGTAAATTTTCACAACTAACATTGGTCCCTCCCGAGCTGTTTGAGGTGTTCCTTAGTCATTTTCATGGCTATCACACGATTTTGGTCCCCGATGGCCTATTTTTAAACTTAAATGTTTGAAAAGTGCATTTTTTGACTTAGTTTTCAAATCAGGAGTCCCGTGCTAGTTCCGTAAGTTTATACAAGTTAAAATGATCCCTTCCAAGGTGTTTGAGGTGTACCCTAGGCCTTTTCGTGGCTGTTGCACGATTTTGGCCCCCGACGGCCTATTTTCAAGCTTAAATGTTGGAGAAGTGCATTTTTTGACTTAGTTTTCAAACTGTGAGTCTCGTGCTAGTTCTGTAAGTTTACAAAAGTTATAATGGTCCTTCCCAAAGTGTTTAAGGTGTTCCTTGGGGGCCTTCTCATGGCTGTTACACGATTTTGACCCTCAATGGCCTATTTTCATGCTTAAGTGTTGGAAAAGTGTATTTCTTGACTTCAAATCGGGAGTCCCGTGCTAGTTTTGTAAGTTTCCAAAACTTACATTGGTCCCTCCCAAGGTGTTTGAGGTGTTCTCCAGGCGTTCTCCAGGCCTTCTCATGGCTGTTACACGATTTTGGCCCGATGGTCTATTTTCAAGCTTAAATGTTGGAAAAGTGCATTTTTCGACTTAGTTTTCAAAATGGGAGTCCCGTGCTAGTTCCGTAAGTTTTCACAACTTATAAATGTCCCTCCTGAGGTGTTTGAGGTGTTCCCCGAGCCTTCTCGTGGCTGTTACACAATTTTGGCCCCCGATGGCCTATTTTCAAGCTTAAGTGTTAAAAAAATGCATTTTTTGACTTAATTTTCAAACCGGGAGTACCTTGCTAGTTTTGTAAGTTTCCACAACTTACATTGGTCCTTCTTCAGGTGTTTGAGGTGTTCCCCGGCCCTTCTCGTGGCTGTTACACGATTTTGGCCCTTGATGGCCTATTTTCAAGCTTAAGTGTTGGAAAAGTGTATTTTTTACCTTAGTTTTCAAACCAGGAGTCCCGAGCTAGTTCTGTAAGTTTCCATAGCTTACATTGGTCCCTACCGAGGTGTTTGAGGTGTTCCCTGGGCCTTGTCGTGGCTGTTACATGATTTTGCCCTCGATAGCCTATTTTCAAGCTCAAGTGTTGGAAAAATGCATTTTCTGACTTAGTTTTCAAACCGAAAGTTCCATGCTAGTTCTGTAAGTTTTCATAACTTAAATTGGTCCCTCCCAAGGAGCTTGAGGTGTTCCCAGCGCCTTCTCATGGTTGTTACACGATTTTGGCCCCCCGATGGCCTATTTTCAAGCTTAAGTGTCGGAAAAATACATTTTTGACTTAGTTTTCAAACCGGGAGTCCCGTGCAAGTTCCGTAAATTTTCACAGATTAAATTGGTCCATCCAAAGGTTTTTTAGGTGTTTCCCGGGCCTTCTCGTGGCTGTTACATGATTTTGGCCCCTGATGGCCTATTTTCAAGCTTAAGTGTTAGAAAAATGCATTTTTTTGACTTAGTTTCCAAACCAGTAGTCCCGTGCTAGTTCCGTAATTTTTCACAATATACATTGGTGTCACGACCCAAACCCGGCCCTATGGGTTTAGCACCGTAACCGGCCAGTAATCCGAGATTACCGAAGGCTTGCTTAACAGTAGAACAGTAAAAACATAGTTCAGGGCCTGGCGGAAGCCAATACAGTAAATAAATAATGTCCATTGAGCTATGACAGTCTGTATGCCAAAAAGATTTTTCATGCATTCATACATTCAAACAGTACAGTCTATACAAAATTTACAGTCACACAGTACAAGGACCTAATCCCTTGATACTTGATGCGATTAGTAGTCGATACTATCTGAATCCAAACAAGACGAAGAGACGGGAAAAACAAAACACCCCAAAGCCATAACATGGCAGCTCGGAACCTCGCAGTGAGGCACATAGGCTGGCTTGACAAAACTGGAGTCTAACCCACGCTCCTAGCTCCGGTCTGGTGGCTGAGCACCTACATATATATATAAACAGTAAGCTAAAGCCTAGTGAATAACATAAAGCGTAAAGAGGTTAAGAATAAAATGTCCTTACAGTAATGAAAACAGTTCATTTAACAGTATTTTGATCTTACAATGTAATGCTTATTCACCATATGTGGTACATCCATTAGCATAGCAAGAATGAGGGTCTTAAAGACCCGAAGAATGATGGCCATCAATCAGTAAACAGTAATGGTTCTACGAGGGAACCGATAGAGATCTCTATGCGATAACGAATAAGCGATGAGGTGCTAAGGATGCCACAATACATTTGTAAATAAAGGACATACATTCATTCAAGATGTCGATATCGATGCGATGAAGTTTAGTTCAGTGTTCAGAAAGATAATCATTTGAACATATCTTTACACAATTGTTACTCACAGAGTTTGGGCTACGGTATGCTAGAGCATGTCTCCCCAGTCGCCAATCCTACACAGTTCACAGGTTGAACACACACTAAGCTACACAGTTAGGAAATATCATAACTTAATCCCTTATTTGCCTTGGTGTGTTCTATATCTATATCCTCATTAAGATGTCTTAAACTAGGCCTAAGAATGCCTAGAATGGGATGAGGATGCAAAAATACACTTAGAAAACATTTTGCAAAGTTTGCTGAAAATAGGAGCCTCGCTCGAGCGAGCATTCCTTCGCTCGAGCGAGCTTTCAAAATCAAAGGCGTCGCTCGAGCGAGCAATCCTTCGCTGGAGCGGTCTGTCGAAACAGTAAAAGTACTGGATGCTCGAATTTTACGCTCGAGCCACCAATCATTCGCTCGAGCGTAGCTTCGAACAAAGGTTGATCGCTCGAGCGAAGAAGCCAAATTCTGGAATTCCTAGATTTGTCTCCTAAGCTCAAACCAAGCATTCTTTCACTCAAAACTCGACCTCTTGGGCCCAAATTCTGAAAAACACATCTAAATTCAATGTATAACAAGTTTCAAAGCTCAATTTATGAATTCAAGCCCCAAAGGTGAGTCAATTAAAACCATATTTCAAACCCATTTTCATGAACATGGAGAATATGCAACATGTATGGATTCAAACCAAATTCAACCTTCAAAGCTTGTTCAAATGGACTCATTTCTTCAATAACATGATGAATTCATGGACTCAAGCCTAATTAACAACATGCATGTACAATTTTACCATGAATTCAACTCAAACTCGTCAATTCAAACATGCATGCATGAATTATGTTCTAATCCTACATGTATGAACTAAAACAAGACTTAACTCTACAATTGAAGCATGAATCATGCAAGAATTAGTTCTATGACAACAAGAAGAATATGAATGTCCCACCTTAGTCTTGTATTCAAGGTTTAGGAGCTCAACTAGACAATCAACACTTCAATTCTTCCAATCCCCAAGCAAATCTCGAAGTTGAGCTTAAACTCTCACTTAATTCTCTCCCTCTCTCTCTAATGTCGGCTATAGGCAACAAGAATGGCTGAGCAATGTGTTTAATTAAGTGTATAAGGCTCAAATATGTGACTAGATAGTGGGCCACTATATGTGGCAAAATAGTAAATAAGGTCAACATTGCAATTAACTCATTTTAATCTAATTTAATCATACCTAATCATATTTCAATTAAATATGCCGTAAAATCACATAAATTATGGTGATCCTAAAACATCAATCAGTTTACAGTTCGGCCGCCGATAAGGCCTTCAATTAGCAGTTTAAACATAAAACACGAACATATATATACAATCAATCAAACAGATAGAATATGCAATACAATAAATATACTCAATCAATTAGGAGTTCAATTTCGGATCGATTCGGTACTTTATTCACCCAGTTATCGGTCTCGATTAACGATGTCGAATCAATCGGTCATTAATCGATGTGATGCAGGGGTTGTTACAATTGGCCTCTCTTGAGGTGTTTGAGGTGTTCTCCGGGCCTTCTTGTGGCTGTTACACGATTTTTGCCCCCGATGGCCTACTTTAATGCTTAAATGTTGGGAAAGTGCATTTTTGGACTTAGTTTTCAAATCGGGAGTACTGTGCTAGTTCTATAAGTTTACACAAGTTACAATGGTCCCTCCCGAGGTGTTTACGGTGTTCCTCGGGCCTTCCCATGACTGTTACACGATTTGGGTTCCCGATGGCTTATTTTCAAACTTAAGTGTTGGAAAAGTGCATTTTTTGACTTAATTTTCAAATCGGGAGCCCCGTGCTAGTTCCGTAAGTTTCCAAAACTTACATTGGTCCCTTTCAAGGTGTTTGAGGTGTTCCCCAAGCCTTCTCATGGTTGTTACATGATTTTGGCCCACGATGGCCTATTTTCAAGCTTAAGTGTTGGAAAAGTGCATTTTTCGACTTAGTTTTCAAACCGGGAGTCCCGTGCTAATTCCGTAAGTTTCCAAAACTTAAATTGGTCCCTCTCGAGGCGTTTGAGGTGTTCCATGGGCCTTCTCGTGGTTGTTACACGATTTTGGCCCCCGATGGCTTATTTTCAAGCTTAAGTGTTGGAAAAGTGCATTTTTCGACTTAGTTTTCAAGCCGGAAGTCCCGTGCTAGTTTTTTAAGTTTTCACAACTTAAATTGGTCCCTCCCGAGGTTTTTGAGGTGTTCCTTGGGCCTTCTCGTGGCTGTTACACGATTTTGGCTCCCGATGGCCTATTTTCAAGCTCAAGTGTCGGAAAAGTACATTTTTTGACTTAGCTTTCAAACCGAGAGTCCCGTGCTACTTCCGTAAGTTTCCACAACTTACATTGGTTCTTCCAAAGGTTTTTGACGTGTTTTCCAGGCCTTCTCGTCGCTGTTACACGATTTTGGCCCCCGATGGCCTATTTTTAAGCTTAAGTGTTAGAAAAATGCGTTTTTTGACTTAGTTTTCAAACCAGGAGTTCCGTGCTATTTTCGTAAGTTTTCACAACTTACATTCGTCCCTCCTAAGGTGTTTGTGTTGTTTCCCGAGCCTTCTTGTAGCTGTAACACGATTTTGGCCCCCGATGGCCTATTATGAAGCTTAAGTACTGCAAAAGTGCATTTATTGACTTAGTTTTCAAACTGGGAGTCCCGTGCTAGTTCCGTAAGTTTACACAAGTTACAATGGTCCTTTCCAAGGTGTGTGAGGTGTTCCTCCGCGCCTTCTCATGGCTGTTACATGATTTTTGGCCCCCGATGGCCTATTTTCAAACTTAAGTGTGAGAAAAGTACATTTTTTTACTTAGTTTTCAAAACAGGCGTCCCATGCTAGTTCCGTAAGTTTCCACAACTTACATTGGTCCCTCCTGAGGAGTTTGAGGTGTTCCCCGGGCCTTCTCGTGACTGTTATATGATTTTTTCCCCAGATGGCCTATTTTCAAGCTTAAGTGTTGGAAAGTGCTTTTTTCGGCTTAGTTTTCAAACCAGGAGTCTCGTGCTAGTTTCGTAAGTTTCCATAATTTACATTGGTCCTTCCCGAGGGGTTTGAGGTATCCCTGAGCCTTCCGTGCCTGTTGCACGATTTTGGCCCCTGATGGCCTATTTACAAGATTAAGTATTGGAAAAATGCATTTTTCGACTTAGTTTTCAGACCAAGAGTCCCATGCTTGTTTTGTAAGTTTACCTAAGTTACAATGGTCCCTTCCAATGTGTTTGAGGTGTTCCCCAGGACTTCTCATGGTTGTTTAATGATTTTGACCCCCGATAACCTATTTTCAAGCTAAAGTGTTGGAAAACTGCATTTTTTGATTTAGTTTTTAATCTGTGAGTCCCGTGTAGTTCAGTAAGTTTCCAAAACGTATATTGGTCACTCCCAAGGTGTTTGAGGTGTTCCCCAAGCCTTCTCGTGGCTGTTACACAATTTTGACCTCCGATGGCCTATTTTCAAGCTTAAATGTTTGAAAAGTATATTTTTTGACTTAGTTTTCAAACCGGGAATCCCGTGCTAGTTCCGTAAGTTTATACAAGTTACAATGGTCCCTTTGGAGGCGTTTGAGGTGTTCCCCAGGCCTTCTCATGGCTGTTGCACGATTTTGTCCCTTGATGGACTATTTTCAAGCTTAAGTGTTGAAAAAGTGCATTTTTTGGCTTAGTTTTCAAACTGGGAGTCTCGTGCTAGTTCCGTAAGTTTTCACAACTTACATTGGTCTCTCCTGAGGTATTTGAGATGTTCTCGGGCCTTCTTGTGGCTGTTACACGATTTTGGCTTCCGATGGCCTATTTTCAAGCTTAAGTGTTGGAAAAGTGGATTTTTTGACTTAGTTTTCAAACCGGGAGTCCCCGTGCTAGTTCCGTAAGTTTACACAAGTTACAATAGTCCTTCCCGAGGTGTTTGAGGTGTTCCACGAGCCTTCTCGTGGCTGTTACACAATTTTGGTCCCCGATGGCCTATTTTCAAGCTTACGCGTTGGAAAAGTGCATTTTTTGACTTAGTTTTCAAACCGGGAGTCCCGTGCTGGTTCCATAACTTTTCACAACTTACATTGATCCCTCTTAAGGTGTTTGATGTGTTCTTTAGGCCTTCTCGTGGCTGTTACACGATTTTGGCCCCGATGGCCTATTTTCAAGCTTAAGTGTTAGAAAAGTGCATTTTTCGACTTAGTTTTCAAACTAAGAGTCCCGTGCTAGTTCTGTAAGTTTTCATAACTTACATTGGTCCCTCCTGAGGTGTTTGAGGTGTTCCTCGGGCCTTCTCGTGGCTGTTACACGATTTTGGACCCCGATGGCCTATTTTCAAGCTTAAGTGTTGGAAAAGTGCATTTTTTGACTTAGTTTTCAAATTGGGAGTCCCGTGCTAGTTCCGTAAGTTTATACAAGTTAAAATCATCCCTCTTGAGGTGTACCCCAGGCCTTCTCGTGGCTGTTACACGATTTTGGCTCCCGATGGATTATTTTCAAGCTGAAGTGTTGGAAAAGTGCATTTTTTGACTAAGTTTTCAAACTGGGAGTCCCGTGCTAGTTCCGTAAGTTTTCACAACTTACATTGGTCCCTCCCAAGGTGTTTGAGGTGTTCTCTGGGCCTGCTCGTGGCTGTTACACGATTTTGGCCTCCGATGGCCTATCTTCAAGCTTAAGTGTTAAAAAAGTGCATTTTTTGACTTAGTTTTCAAACTGGGAGTCCTATGCTAGTTCCGTAAGTTTACACAAGTTATAATGGTCCCTCCCGAGGTGCTTGAGGTGTTCCCTGGGCCTTCTCATGGCTGTTACATGATTTTGGCCCCTAATGGCATATTTTCAAGCTCAAGTGTTTGAAAAGTGCATTTTTTTTAACTTAGTTTTCAAGCCAGGAATCTCGTGCTAGTTCCGTAAATTTCCAAATAATATACTAACCAAGAAAAAAAAATTTGACCTAGTTTTTTATTCTACCCTATTTGAAAAAGAAATTTCGACTAAATTAACATAGAAGCATAATATACTTACCAAGAAGCTTGTCCATCAGAATGTGCACTTTCCATAGTCTCAAAATTTTATACCTTTCTGCCTCAAGCACTCTATGATACTTTGTGTCTTCTTGCTTTGTTTCTTCTCTGACTTTTCAAACCTTGCAATTTGTTCATTTTGTTGTGCTATTTGCATCTCAAGGCGTTGAACATAGTAACTATTTTCTGCAGGTGGTGCAACAGTTGAATTCATAAAAGAAGAAGGCCTCATGCCGAATCCTTTCACATAACCTGTCCTTAGCTTAAGTACCTTCATTGACAACTCCTCTGGGGTCAAGGGGATCTCACCAGTCTGCGAGAGGTGTTCTGCTTGCATCTGTATCATGTTGTCCTATTAATTTGAAATAAATCAAACAGTTATTAGTTATTCTACCCTACACAGCAAAATAAATAATTTTATCAAAATTGAAAGACATTGCCTTGTACATACATAATTAACTTGGATCTCCAATGAAATCCATTCATGCGTGTCTGAATTATAGTGGATGGACTTGTAAAATTCTGCTAAATCGAGTACTTTTCCGTTTGCAATTATCTGATTCATTTGTTTTTCAATGTTATTTCAAATATTTAAATAACAAAGCTTACTAATCCAATAAAATAAATTAGTAGAACGCACTGAGTTGTATACCCTGATCGGGATTGATTTTGATCCACATCAATGTTTTGTTTTCATTTGCATCCTATTATTCACATTAGCTAGTGATTGTTCCTAAACAATTGAAACACCAATAAAAACAAGAAAAGATAACATTAGTAAGAAGAAACTTAATTTTTGACAATTAACATATATAAAGCATTTTACCTTGAATTTTATACTATTCCACTTGTCAATTAGAGATGTCCACTGATTAAGAGTAACTCTTGCAGGTGGGTGGGTTCTCGCGTAATCCTCCCCTCTTGCATCCTTAAGTTGCTTGTATTGTTTGTGCAACTTATAGGTGAAGTCACTCAATCGTTGACCAAACTGTGTGTCTAAAGCCTTTGCTACATCACTCTGATTGCCTTGTAGATCAAACTGATAACCATAACTAATTAATTCATTAAAGAAGGAAAGATATAGATGCTTATCTGATTCAAGGTGGCCATATCTAATCGTCCAAAACAATATGTTCAAACTTTTATAAGTCAAGAAATGAGCAGTCATATACTTTTATTTGAAGCCTTATCACAAACAATGTTACAACTTCAAAGACAAAAGTTTGTCAATAATTACCGCCAAGCATTGGATCATCGACTCCTTATCAGCAGCATTCCTCTTCCACGATTGATCTTGTATCTAGATGTCTTACAAGTAGGACAATTATCTAGTGTTGCATTCTCCTTCCAAAATAATACACAATCATTTATGCAAGCATCAATGAGCTCATATGACAAGTCCAAGTCACGTAGTATTTTCTTAGCTTCATAAGTTGAGAACCAAAGTTTCTTTCAGTAAAAGTCTATTTAAAAACTCTAGCATCATGTCAACTGACTTATTGCTCCAATGATTTGTTACCTTCATATTAAGCACCTCGATCACAAACTTCAACAATGTATAATTTGTACAATTTGGGAACACCTCACTGTAGACGTCCCCCGAACGCCCCGGGAGGATGACTCCCGTTCTATTCGTTTTGCGGGTCTACTACAGTTCGGATTCAATTTGTCACGGTTCTAAATCTGAACCAAATAGTCCAACTCTGGCAAATCGTTTTGAAGAAAAACGGATTTTGAAAAGAAGTGCCAAACATGGACTGCTTTGCCAGATACAGAGTCGCCACCTAAATATTTTAAAATGGAAAATTTAGGAAACCCTGACTCGGTCAAGGCCACGGTCCGCTATCACCAAAGTGGTCTTGGCTCGAGCTTGGTACGATCGGGAAGGTCACTATGAGCACCTTTTCGCCGGTTCAAGACCGGCCTCTACTAACCGTGATATCTGATTTTGAAAACATTACATGCTCTTATACCGGTTATTAGCCTAGATTTACTACGTTATGCGCACTGCAAACAAGTATAGACCAAATCGCCTAAGTTGGAACAAAACACTATATGTTTGTTTTGAAAACGGTATGCTACTTGCAAGTAGGCTAAAATACAGGTTTTGCCACCCTTAAGTGGGCTTTAGAAAAGATGATTTTGCCACTAACTAGTGGGCTTAAAAATTCACAGTTTTTTAATGCATTGTCCCAATTTAGGTAATTCAACCTCCATCCACAGGCATTTAAGCAGTTATATCACATAAGCACTTAGCCTCATGGTAGTCATGCTATTATGGCAACATTCACACGCATGTGTTATGCTTAAGCATAAAAACTTACCTAGTACTCCAAGCCAAAACAGAAAACTAGTTAGTAATCATGCATGATCCTAGTTCATGTTGAGTGGCTAATGCAACACATGCAAAGGTGTAATCTAGACAGGCTCGGCTATCCTAAACATGGCATATGGAATGCTACAAATAACACGTATTCAATTTGGAATTGAAATACAATGCAATTTGTATGATGTACCGAGCCCGATGCATGTCAACAAATGCATGGATGCACGCATGCATTGCATAAGGTATGCTAGAATAAACGTGCCCTAATCTACCATCGTAAGCAGGCAAGTAAAAGGGAAGAAAGAAGTGGGGGTTGGAAGACATGCACACCACTCACACACACTTATTACAAATACGCCCTCACACGGAGGGACTAAATAAATATTACAGTCCAAATAATAAATAAATTAATGATTACAGACCAACTAAATTAATTAAGCAAATTAATTAATCTAATTAAAGCAGTAAATCGGCTCGGGAAGAGGGCCTAATGCAATGCATGCTCGGTCTTGCTCGGAAGGCGCCGCCATGCATAGGTCGCCTGCTTTCCTTGCTCGCCTCTTCAAGACTGCCAAAATCTCAGAATATGCTCACTGGATGTTGGGGATCACTGCCGGCTGGTTAGAATTGCCTTCGGCCGTGATTTGATGTTCATCGGCACAGAATGGATCCATCGGCCATCTATGTATTTCCGGCAAAGAATGCCTGCAGAACCTGCAATAGACAGCAGCAGAGGGCAAGGCACAGCATGGCAACGCAATTCAAGCAATGTATGCACCAACCCTATCCCTTATCATGTGTATGACTCGAAGGACATGGTCCTTGGTTCCGGACCATCAATCGCGCATTTCAATGCGTGATGGCCCAAGAGACCAAGTTGTGCATTTTCATGTCAAATGAAATGCAAACCAAATAGTCAAACCAAGGGAGGGCTTCTACCTCTATCATGACTTGGTCAAGAGATGAAGCATGCATGCCAATGCAATGCAATCCTAAGCATGGGAGCTATCATGTAATATGAACATGCAAGCAAGCAATGCAAAACATACATCAATCATGCAAGGCATAGACAACGATCATGCAAGACATGGGGCAAGCATGTTAATATTAAGCATGTGAGATGTGATCCAAATGTACAAATATGCAAGGCATGCAACATCAAAAATGGGACCAAACATATGACAATATGCAAAGTAAACATGCAATACAAGCTAAGGGAGGGACTTACACTAATTGGACAGCCCTAAATTAGGTCCAAAACAGTGGCCAAAATGATGCAAGTGAGGCAACAAAATACATGGAATGCATGCACAATGCATTAACCAAGCTTAAGGCACAAAAATGCAACTCTACCAAAGCATGGCAAGGGATACAAGATGGCATATAAGCATGTGAATTTCAGTACCAAAATATGATGCTAAACAGCCCCGAAACATGGAGATATGGCACCCGATGCATGAGATGAACCCCGAAATGCAAAACTAGGCACATGGAATGACTTACAGCTATACAAAGCATGCATTATTGGACTATGAAGCATGAAGAAAGAATCTTGGAAGTTCCAAAACATGGACTTTTCCAGTTCTAAGCATGGCCAAAAAGTGCTAACAAGATGGACTAAATTAGCATGTGAATTTGACTAGCTAACATGATTTACATGGCAAGTGTATGATGCACATGGAATCTGACCAAACCATCAAAAATCAGTGAATAAACCATGCCAAAACATGCTCAAGTAACCACTGAAATGAAGCCAACACATGCAAAAATGATGAGTTCCTTTAGAGGGCTATACAAGAGGTTATTAAGCACATACATGATGGACATTCAACAAGGCCAAACCAGCTCTGGAAATGGCCTATAGGGGTCCTAAAACCCACTGAAAAATGCCTGATCTGATCTCAAGAGGTGTGAAAATATAGGCTCCTTTGTAAGGCCAAAAATACAAGCAAACAAGACAACAAGGAGAGGGGATGGCCCTCTCCTTGTTAGGACCTCAAAACACCACCCCCACTACTGAAATCCCTCAAGATTTCAGTGGTGGGAGGGCCAATACAAGGTGGTCCCGAAGCTTACAAAAAATGCACAAATAAGAGGCCAAACAAGGCCTAAGAGGGGGTAAACGACCCCAAACACAAAAGTGTCCTTAATGAAGTATCTTAAAAACAAAAAAACAGAACTTTTTTATGTTATACACAAAGCTCAAAACCACAAGAAAGATGGGCTAAAATCTGGTGCAAAAACGGGGAATAAAAGAGGGTTAGATGCTCACCCTTGTAGACCAACGTGGACAGCAGCCTTTGGTCCCAAAAACTAGTTCCTTAGCCTCTGAAAATGACCTCCAAGAAGCTTAGATGGATGATGGAGAGGTGTGGTGGAGAGGTGGTGTGCAAAAGGGCCAAGAACTAGACCCTTTTGAACCTTCTAACCTACACAAATGTAGAGAGAGAGGGAGATATAGAGAGGGAGTGATATATATATTGATATATATCAGATTTTTCTAACCCCTTGAATGGAAGGAGAAGCTCTTCTTATATAGGCCAAGGCAAGGTGCCAAGCTTCTAAGAGAAGCTAAGAGAAAAAGGGTCGAAGGGTGCAAGCTTCTAAGGGAAGCTAAGCAAAGGGGCCAAGCTTCTCTTAGAAGCTTGAGCAAAGGTGCAAGCTTCTAAGAAGCTAAAAGGGCAAGCTTCTCTAAGAAGCTAAGAGGCCAAGCTTCTTGGAGAAGCTAAAAGGGTCAAGCTTCTAAGAAGCTAAAGCAGGGGTTCAAAAGGTTCAAACTCCCTCAAGAAGAGGTCTCGCTAACCAATAGGTCATCGGCACAATAGTGCTTGGCCGGTTAAATATAGCCGACCGCCATTATTTTTAAGAAACAATGGCCGTGGCAAATATGTGTAGCCGGTGATGATAGGGGAGGGCCGATGAGGTGTGAGGATGGCCAAAAGCCATTCTCGCCTTCAAGGCAAAAACACAGGTGTTTGGTGCCAAAACCGAACACGAAGCAGTCGAGTCAAGAGGTCCTGAGGCGAGGCGCGCTGCCAAGGCCTCCGGGAACTCGAGACGGATACAAACATGGATAATCACCGAGTGTTCAAATGGTGACGTCCAAGTCTTAAGGACCGTCAAAAATGGGGTGTCTACACTCACGCTTGGAATCAGCCAACAACTGATCAAAAGTTCTCACTTCCTCCCCTTGGGTTGTATCAATCAATTCCCCTCTTATTCAATCTTCCACTAAGGCTTCAATACCACCTAAAATTTCATCGCGATCAAGTCGCATCTCATCATCATGGTAAGCCTCGTTTGAAAAACGGGTTCCCCGTGCAGGTGCCATATAGTATAAGTTTGTATAATCCCATATTGGAGCAAATGAATTTTCACATTTTGAAGATTTTGTCTATAAACATTTACACACTTCATACACAGGCACAAAATATTACCATTCTGGTCTAAAACCCCCATTGCAAATTGAAGAAATAACTTGACCCCGTCATTATATAGTTTACTCATCTTTCCATCAGCCGTCTTACCTAGGGCAATCCAACTTTTATCCATGTCTGATCACAAATGAAAGATTAGAAACAATATAGTATAATGTAGACTTGTGTATTTATGAACTAATTAAATTGAAAAATTCAATAAAGGCTTTACCAAATATATGTCCAGATCTTTAATGAAGATTCTTATACAAGTTCCAAGGTTATATGCAAGCAAGGAATAAAAACTAACAACAATGGTCATTAATAATTTTAGCACATCTTTACCAAAAAAGATCATTAAAAATCTTATATAAAATTATATAAGAAGTATTCATTGAAAAGTATTCGACACATATTCCCTACCCTAAACTCAATTGACCAAACATAGATAAAGCAAGAAATAAGATATTTATCAAATAATAGATAAATAAAAACCACCACATGTCTAAGAATTTCTGTAAAATCCCTTCCATTAGGAGATGTAAAAGAATTTCTTTACATAAGCCTCCCAACACATGCCAAAGTTATTAAACAATCTATAAGGTCATCTTTGTTACTAAGGTCATAATATCCACATGGCAAGAATGCAGATAACAGGAACATGAGTTTCTTCCTAGCAATTCAATTTATGAACTAGTGAATTGCATGTCCAAATTTAATTTAGCATAGTTCAAACCAAACACAACTGCTTTCTGATTACTCATAAGTATAGGTATTGATTATTTTCATAGTAAACAATTAGTTGAATTCTAAAATTTTCACACAAAAAATTCTATAACTTTTTAACATTTTAAAAACCAAACTAATTTCAACATCTTCCTTCTTATGAACCTTAAAATCTTCTAGCCCATTAAACTTTAACCCTACTAGCACTTTTCCTAACCCACCACAAAACCAATTGTAGGCTGCTTGAGTTTCCAAAAGCGGTCCTACACTAATTCACTTTTTATTTCTTATTGAAAGGGTATAATCCTACAACATAGTGTATGACTACAAATTTTTTTTTTTTTTAGATGAAGCAGAACAAAAACAAACAAAATTAACATAACTTTAATTGGTAACAATGGTGGGGTGATAGTACATTAGCAATGGCACTAGCCAGCAGGTATAACTTGCTACATAGAACTAATAACTTCAAGAAGTACCGACAGCAGGAACAACAAATATAACACCAACTTAGCAGCAGTAGTTGTGTAATCAGGTGAGGAGGTCGCAGACAGTTGTGGGCTTACCTTTTTCTGTGCCCTCCGCCTTTCGGAAAAGGGTTAGAAAAGAATGCCTCACAGTTCGGACTTTACCTGTGGTTCTGAATCTAATCTCACAAGTGCAATGTGAAACTCTTAAACCCCAAAGAGTCCAATTTGGCAAATCATTTTGAAAAATCGATTTTAAATCAAATAATGCCAAAATTGGACTGCTTTGCCAGATTATAGAGTCGCCACATAAATATTTCATTTTTGAGAAATTTAGAAAACCCTGACTCGTGCCAAAGGCCACGTGTCCGTCATCACCAAAGTTGCCTCGACTCGGGAACTTAGGTACGAGAGGGGAAGGTCCTAAAATGAGCACCCCCACTCGCCCGATCAAAGATCGGCAGCTACTAATCATGATATGTTGTTTTATAAACCTCATGTGTTCTTATTCCGGTTATTAGCTAGCTTTACTGTGTAACTCACACAAGCAAGTATAGACTAAAATCGCAAGAATTAGAACAATTCAACTCACGTTTGTTTTCAAAAATGGTTTGAAGTTGCCACCCTCAAGTGGGCTTAAAAACACGGATTTGCCACCTCAAGTGGGCTTAAAACATGATTTTGCCACAACAAAGTGGGCTTAAAACTCACATTCGTTGAATTGTTCTAATTCAAACAACAAGCCTTCATCCACAGGCATTCATGCAATTTAGCATTTAAGCACATAGTCTCATGGCAAGCATGCGAAACATGGTGATATGGTAATCACACTCATGCAAGTATGCTAAAGCATAAAGACTTACTAAGTACTCCAAGCTAAAACAAAAACTAGTTAGAAAGATGCATGATCCTAACTATATTAAATAACTAATGCAACACATGCAATGATATAACTAAATAGGCTCGGCTACTTAATTATGGTATTTGCAACACTTTGATAGCATGCTTTGAAACACGTATTCAAAGAACTATTGAATTTGCAATGCAGTTTGAATGATATGCCGAGCCTCAGTGCATGCAAGACAAGATGAATGGATGCAAACATGCAAGCATAAGGTATGCTAATTGAAAATGTCCCTAATCTAACCATCGAAAGTAGTTAAATAAAAGGGAGAAAGACATGGGGTTGGAAGACATGCTTACACGCACGCACACTTATTACAACAATATGCCCTCGCGAAGGAGGGTCCAAATGAATAAGCTAACTAGCTACGCTAATTAAGCTAAGCTATTACAACACGAAACTAATTAACTACTCAAGTTAACTAATTATTACAAACCGAATTGAAT
Source organism: Camellia lanceoleosa (assembly GCA_025200525.1). Classification (NCBI taxonomy): domain Eukaryota; kingdom Viridiplantae; phylum Streptophyta; class Magnoliopsida; order Ericales; family Theaceae; genus Camellia; species Camellia lanceoleosa. The sequence continues at coordinate 182,902 of JANUSC010000090.1, read as the reverse complement.
AATTAGCTAAGCTAAGCTAATTAAATATTACAAACTAGAATTGATTAACTAGTTACACTACTAATTAAACAAAGCAAGTAAGTGGCCTCAAGGGGCGAGGGATGCGTGCATGCTTGGTTGGTTTCCTTCAAAAAATCCATCGCCTTGCCATCGGACACCTCTGTTTGCACTTGCTTGAACACCAACAGTGCTGCCAACTTCTAGAACACCTCTGCTCCAACTCAGGAACACACTTGTGCAAGATTTCATTTCTGGCCGGTCGGCTACCAATGGTGGCTATCGGCTATCATTGGTGGCCGGTTGGTTACTGCTGTGGCCGGTCAGCCACCCCTTCCCTGAACTTCTCTTTTTTGCTGCAACAGAGAGCAAACAGAGACAAAACAGTGTATTCTCAAGGAGTGTATGTACTGCTACCCTCCTTATCATTACACAAGCCCAAATGAGTGTAGCTTTTGGCTTTCAAGCCATCAACCAAGCAATTTTCATGCATGATGGCCAAAGAACCAAGCTTGTACAAGCTTAATGAGTGCAAAACAAGACTCGACAAAACAATAACCCTATCATGCATGATCAAGGGTGATGGTGACCAAGAAAAGTGGCACGTTTCATCGCTTTGAGTATGAAACGTCTCATTTTTCTCGTGTTCGAATTAACGTCCAATTCGAACACATGCAATGCAACACAAAAGATGTTTTATCTTGCCTCTTTTACTTGTCCAATTTTATTTACTCATTTTAACTTACCAATCCATTCTTTAATTGATTAGTCCAAAAAGTGAGTGTCCTCTAATGGAAAGAGGGCTTAAACCATAGTGCCTTAAGCATGAAAGAGACCTCATGCCGTTGGTTAGTAGAAACCCTCAAAAGAGGATTGAAACCATTAGGCACGAGTGTCTCAATTTTACACAAGCCAATAAGGGGTTCAAAGCCCCTTTCAAAATAAATGAAAAAGTGAAGAATAGAGAGAGATTGTAGAGATTTCAGTGCTGAAATGGAGTACAAAATGACACTAAAACATGCAAGAAACTCATGCAATTCATGCCAAAAAGCCTAAAACATTAAGCTAGTGAAGCCTCTTTACACTACAACCACACAATTCAAGCCTCAAAGGACCAAACCAGCCCAAAACAGAGCTAAAACTAGTCAAAATGGTAGCAAAAACATGCTGAGACTAGGGTATAAAATGCTAGAAAAACATGCTCACATGTTAAGCTATCTAGGCATGCAAACAAGACACAAGGAGGGGAGGCTAACCCCTCCAATTTTGAACTTCAAAATGAGGTTTTTGCCACTGAAATAACTCTGAATTTCAGTGGTTTAAAGGCCCAAAAAGTTTGATTTTAATATGCTAAAAGATAGTGCAAAAGCTCACGTAATTAAGCAACAAGGAAGGTGGACTACCCCTTAACACAAAATGACCTCAAACCATCATGTTAAACCTAAAAAACCAGAGTTTTTTTGTAGTTGAAAACCAGCTCAAAAATAGTATAAAAGGATGGCAAAATAGGTAGTCAAAGCAAGTATACTAAGAAAGTGAACTACCTTTTGAAGCTCAAGCACAAAACAGCCTCAAATTCCAGCTCAAACCTCCATCAAGAGCTCAAACTAGACCCCAAAGAACCTCAGCTCAAAGGTGAGGGTGTTTGGTTAAGGCTTGATGTACAAAAGTGTAGAGAAACAAGGCTTTAAGGCACAAAACAGGAAGAGAGAGAGAGAGAGAGAGAGAGAGAGAGAGAGAGAAATTTGATCCAAATTTTCTAATCCTCCAAAATAGGGGAGGACACCCGCTATATATAGAAAATCAAGGTTAAGGCTTGAAATCATCCTACCATACACATGTATGGAGATGTTGTAGACTGTTCAAACTCGCTCCGTGCGCCGCCCTTTCGGAGAGGGCGCGAATTGGGTTCATGCTACTACAGTTCGAACTCCTGTCACAGTTCTGAATTTAATCTCGCAAAGTGCAATGCAAGACTGATAAATCACCAAAGAGTCCAAATCCGGCAAATCGTTTTGGAAAATCGATTTTAATCAAAAAGCGCCAAACATGGACTGCTTTGCCAGATTTCAGAGTTGCTACCTAAATATTTTGTTTTGAAAAATTTAGGAAACCCTGACTTGTGCCTAAAGCCATGTGTCTGTCATTACCAAAGTTGCTTCGGCTCGGAAATTTGTGTACGAGAGGGGAAGGTCCTGAAATGAGCACACCCGCTCGCCCGATCAAAGGATCAGCCTCTACTAACATGATATGTTGTTTTTGAAAACACATGTGCTCTTATCCGGTTATTAATCTAACTTACTATGTGATGCAGACAGCATACAAGTATAGACTAAATCACTTGATTTAGAACAAAACATCTCATGTTTGTTTTTTGAAAATGGTTTGAAAGTGCTACTCGCAAGTAGGCTAAAGCACGGATTTGCCACCCTCAAGTGGGCTTAAAACATGATTTGCTGCAAACAAGTGGGCTTAAAACGCACATTTTGATGAATTGTTCCAATTCAAGTAATGAAGCCTTCATCCACAGGCATTCATGCAGTTAATCACTTAAACACATAGCCTCATGGCAAACATGCTATCATGGCAGTCACTTACACACATGCAAGGATGCTAAAACATAAACACTTACAGTGTACTCTGAGCCAAAACATCAACTAGTTAGAAATCAATGCATGATCCTAACTATGTTAAATGCCTAATGCAACACATGCAAAATGCAACTAAATGGGCTTGGCTATCTAAGATGGCATATGAATGCAACACTTAATAACATGTTGTTAAACACGTATTCAAGTAAATGTATTGAAATACAATGCTGTTTGAATGATGCACCGAGCCCAGTGCATGCAAGACAAATGAATGATGCACGCATGCAAGCATAAGGATGCTAATTGAAATATGCTCTAAAACTAACCATCGAAAGAAGTTAAGTAAAAGGGAGAAAGACGTGGGGTTGGAAGACATTCACATACACATGCACACTTATTACAACATTTGCCCTCTCGATTGAGGGTCCGAATAAAATGAAAGCTAACTAGCTACGCTAATTAAGCTAACTATTACAAACCAACTAATTAACTAACTATTCTAGCTAATTAATTATTACAAACCAAATTGAATAACTAGCTAATCTAAGCTAATTATAATATTACAAAGCACTAAGCTAAATTAATTACAGCACAGGTAATTAACTACAACTAGCTAATAAAAGTGATAAATGGTCTCGCGGGCGAGGGAGATATGCATGCTCGGTTGCATCCTCCCTGAAAATCCACCGCCTTGTCTTAAGACGCCTCTGTTTGCACTCTTTTGAATCTTCGAAAATTACACCGGTTTCCATATTGCTTCTTCTTGATCTTAAGAACACCTTGAGGGCTGAAATTCCTCCTGTTGCTACAACAAAGCACAAACAGAGGCAAGACAATGTATTTGCAAGGAAATGTATGCACTTCCACACTCCTTATCATATCTCAAGCTCAAAGGAGTATGGCACTTGACTCTCGAGCCAACAACCAAGCATTTTCAATGCATGGTGGCCAAAGGATCAAGCTTGCGCAAAACTCAATGAATGCACACATAAGACTTGAAAGGCTTCCATCCTATCATGCACAATCAAGGGGGACGGCGACCAAGAAATGAGGCACATTTCATCACTTCAAGTATGAAACGCCAATAGTTTCTCGTGTTTAGATTAACGTCCGATCCAAACACAATGCAATGCAATGCAACACACATGCAAACAACATGCTCATCTATCGATGCCAGAGTGGCATGCACAAGGCTCTATCATGTAAGCAATGCATGCATGGCATGTTAAAGAGCATAGCACTATAGGCATACAATACAAAGCCTAAATGACCAAACCAACCTCGGGCAGAGGTTAAATACGCCAAAATAGTGGCTGAAATATACTAAGATCTAGGCATATAACACAAGGAAAATATGCACGCTTGATGGCTCGCCAACAAGGCATGAAGACATAAATCTCAAACACATTGGAGGAGTGGAAAATTTGAGAGTGTGGCAATGACATATGCTCTGAAATTACATGTCAAGTGAAGCCATATCATGCAAATAGCTCAAATAAAGCATGCAAAAGGGCTTGAAATACAAAGCTAGTCAAGGGCTTTATACTACAACCATACCAAGCAATGCTCAAATGACCTTAAACACTCAAAAAAGACCTAAGGTAGGTCAAAATGGTAGCAAAAACATTCTAGACTTGCAACATAGATGGCAAGAAAGATATGCTTCCGTATTAGCTCACAAACAAGGCATAAGGGCACAACTCTTAAACACAATGAAAGAGTGATAAACATGAGAGTATGGCAGAAGTTTATGCCCTAAAATTACATATCAAATGAAGCCATATCAGGCACACATCACAAATATAGCATGCTAGGGGTTCCAAAGTGCAAGGCTAGTAAAGCCAAATACACTATAGCTATGCAAAGCCAAGCATGCATGACCAAAACCATTCAAATCAGACCTAAAGCATACTAAAACATAGCCAAAAATATGCTGGAGTAAAGCATATACATGCTAAATCAATAGGCTAAAACACCAAATACACTAGGCTAGTGAACAAAATTGCACTGCAAGTGCAAGGAGCATGCAAGAGGTGCCCAAGACAGCCAAAAACAGAGTTATGGCAAGTCTGAAAATTCACAAAAATGAGCCTAAACCAAGCCTCTAAGAAGTAGAAACACATGCTCTTTTGGAGGGCCATTAACACATGCAAACAAGAGAAGAGGAGGAGGGGACCATCCCCACCAATTTGGGACCTCAAAATCACTTTTTCACCATTGAAATTCCTTTGAGTTTCAGTGGTGAGAGGACCAAAAAGAGATGGTCTCAAAGGCCTTAAAAGATGGCACAAAATAAGGCAAAACAAGCCACCAAAGGGGGTAAACCACCTCTAACTCAAACTAGGCCTTAAACAACCATTTTAAACACTTCAAAATAGAACTTTTTTTAGTTGAAAGCTAAGCCTAAAATAGCATGCAAAGGTGGCCAAGATTGTGTACAAAAATAAGCTTAAAAGAGAGAGATGCTTACCCTTGAAGAACCACAGCAAAACAGCAACTTCTTCAGCCTAAAACTAGCTTTTAGCACTCAAGTATCACCTCCAAGAACCTCAGCTCAATGATGGTGGTGTTTGGCTAAGAGGTTGTGTGCAAATATGTGAAAGAAACTCACTTTCAAGCACTAAAAGAGAAGAGAGAGAGGATTCTAGAGAGAGAGAGGGGAAAATTTGCTCTAAATTTTCTGAACCTCTAATAAGAGGGAAGCACCTCCCCTTATATAGAGCAAGCCAGCAAAAATCTTGTTTCATCTCTCCCTAGGGAGGATGCAATCTATGCCTAGCAACTGGCACCAAAAATATCTGTAGAAAGGTCGCCGACCAGTTAAGGTGGTCGACCGACTACCAAACCTAGCTGACCGACCACTCAAAGTGGTCAACAGGGACAAAAGCTGGTCGACAGGAGAGGAAAGGTGGTCTACACAAAGAGAAGAAGGTGGTGGCAGGCTGCCGACCACTTAAGGTGGTTGACCGACCACCCACCCTAGCTGACTGAGCACCACAAGTGGTCTACAGGGGAGAAAACTGGCTGGCAGGGGAGAAAAGTGGTCTACACCTCTATTTCTCCCTCCAGGCAAAAGGGGGCACCAAGGTTTGCCTTAAAACAAGCACAAAACAAAGAGAGTTTAGAGACTTAGAGGCAAGGCGCGCAGCCGAAAACCTCAAGAACTCCAAACGAGCGCGAACATACGCAATCATCAAGCACTCAAACGATGACATCAAAGTCTTTGGGATGGTCAAAAATGGGGTGTGTGGACACCCCATTCTTGATCGACCTTAAGACTCAGACGTTATCATTTGAGCGCTCGGTGATAGTGCATGTTGTGCTCGTTTCGAGTCTTCGGAGTTTTGGCCAAGTGCCTTGCCTCCGGGCCTCTAAACTCTTTGTGCTTCGGCTCGGTTTGCAAACCAAGCCTTGTTTTCCTTGCCTGAGGGAAGGAGAGGTCTTGTAAACCCCTTTTTGTGGTCATAGACCACTTTTCCCGTGTGGAGACTAGTTTTCAATTTTCGGAGCCTTCGGCCGTGCGCCTTGTCTCGGGACTGCTTAACGTTCTCCGTTTGGCGTGGTTTTTGAACCACACCTTGTTTCCTTGGCCTAGAGGGCCACTGTGGTTTGGGAGACCACTTTTGTGGTTGTAAACCACTTTTGGTGCTTGTCAGCTAGTTTTGGAGGCTCCCGACTGCGCGCCTTGCCTCCCAAACTTTCGTCTTGCATCCGCTTTGGTTTGTTTTTGGTCAAACCTTGTTTTCCTTATTTAGAAGGTGGTACAAGGGTGGAAGACCAGTTTCTCTCCCCGCAAATCACTTTTCTTCGTACCAGTCAGTTTTCTAGTTTGACAACTGGTTTTCTTGGTCTTTGGACCATCTTTTCTGGTCGGCCACCACACCTTTTGCTTGTTTTCATGCTGCTGACCATCTCCCACCATGGCCGACCAGTTGTTTTCTTAGGAGACCACTTAAAGTAGCTGGCCGACCACTTCAAGTGGTTGGCTGCTTTTTGTCACCTTTTTGGAGATGTTTTTGGCCAGCTGGCACAACTAGAGAGCACAAGAACCATCCTCCATACACGTGTGTGGAGGGATGGCCTTGAGCATTAGCTTCTTGAAGAAGCTTATGCTTTTGCTCTCTATAAGAGGGAGGCTCCCCCTCCCTCCTCCTGGTTCAATTTTTTGGGTTAGAGAGTGATAGATACACCTTTATCTCTATATCTCTCTATTTGTTTCATTTTTGTGCCTTAAAGTGTCTTTTTGTCTCACTTGTGTACACAAACACACACTCAAACACGATACTCTTGGAGCTGAGGTCCCTTGAAGTTGTTTTTGGAGTTCTTGGACTGGTTTGAGCTTAAAGAAGCTATTGGAGTTACAGCTTTGAAGGTGGTCTTTAAGGGTGAGCTTTTAACCTTTTAAACCCCCATTTTTGCTTAAGCTTTTACCCCTACTTGCATGCTGTTTTAAGCTTAACTCTGAACTAAAAAAAGTTCTGAATTTTGGTGCTTAAGATCTTTGTTTAAGGTCACTTTTGTATTTGGGGTTGTTTACCCCCTCTTAGGCCTTGTTTGGCTTGCTTTTGTGCCTTCTTTGTGAGCTTTTGGGACCACCTTGTTTTGGCCTTCTCACCACTAAAATCCAAAGGAATTTCAGTGGTGGGGATGGTGTTTTGAGGTCCCAAAAAGGAGAGGGTCATCCCCTCTCCTTGTGTCTTCAATACTTGCCTTGAATGCCTCATGTGTGAGCATGTTTGTTAAGTTTATGTTAGCCATATCTTAGCTTGTATTTGGGTTTATTTTGCTGAGGCATACCACTGTTTTTACTTGGTTTGGTCACTCCATGCATGGTTTATACACTTGTAGTGTAAATCTCATAAACTAGCTTTGTATGCTTCATGAAGTAGCATGTCATTCTAGCTTGCCTTGAGTCCATTTCAGCATGTTTTGGTGATGTTTTGTCATGTCATACCTCTGTTAGGGTTTGGTTTGGTCACCTCTTGCATGCTCCATGCACTTGTAGTGCATTTCCATGAATTAGCCTAACATGCATCATGCTTTAACATGTCATTCTAGCATGCTTTTGGCTTAACTCCAAGAAGCTTTTGTCCATGTTTTAGCATGCTTTAGCTCTAATTTTGGTTGTTTTGGTCATGCATGACTTGCTTTGTATAGCCATGGTTCAATCTAGCTTGTTAGCTTTATGCACCAAGTCCACTAGCATGCATTGCTTGGACTATTTGAATGATTTGGCATCATTTCATATGTGATTTCAGTCCATGTTTCATGCTCATACACTTGCATTTATCACTCATTCAATGCGTTGGAGGGTTTGCCCCTTTATGCCTTAACATGAGTCATTGCGTATGCCTTCATGCCTTAGCTTGCGAGCCATCATTTCAATGTGTTTTTGGGGTTATCTTGCCATGATATAACTTTGATTTTTGTTGGTTAAGTCATCCCATGCTTGGTCTTAATAGGTGTAGTATAATCCACCTTATTTGCCTTGTATGCATCATGCCTAATGCCCTTCATGCTAGCATGTTTTGGCTTCCTTCCATGCATGTTTTAGACTCATTTTGGCATGATCTAGAACTTTTTTAGGTTGCCCTTGCCATATGCTTCATGTTTTGCATAGCTATAGTGTAAGTGCTCTTGCTAGCTTCAAGCTTTGGGCACCATAGCATGCTTTATTTGTGTTGTGTATATGATTTGGCATCATTCATCATGTTATTTCAGAGTGTGTAGCATTGTCATGTTCCCACTTCTTCCACCCTTTGAGTGCCTCTAAGGGTTATGCATTTATTGCCTTTCTTATGGCCTAGTGTGTATGCTTGCATGCCTAAGCCTTTGAGCCTCCATCTTAGCATGCTTTGGTCCATGTTTTGACCTACTTGAGCTCTGTTTGTGGTTGGTTCATGCATATGTGCCATGTATTGCATGTCTCCTTTGTAGTCCTCTTTGCTAGCTTTCATGCTTTAGGACCTTTGTATGTTATACTTGTGTTTGTTTGAATGATTTGGCATCATTTCTTACTTAATTTCAGTGCATTTAGTGTTGTTACACTTCCGCATTTATCACTCCCTGAGCCTTCTTGAGAGTTGTGCTCTTAGGCCTACTTGGTTGGCCAATGCATTGTGCATGCATGCTTTGTATTTTGTGCCTTTATTTTGGTGTTATGGCCATTGATTTGGGCATGGCTGAGGTCTACCCACATTCGGTTTAAGTCCATTGAGCATTGTGTATGCCATGTTACATCGTATCGTGCATGTTATGTTATTGTTTGCATTGCGCATGCCACGCTTTTGATTTGCATTAAGTATGCCATGATCATATCGCATTGAGTATGCTAGTTGACATTCGCATTGTGTATGCTAGTTGCATTGTATCATATTGTTGCATGCTTATGTTGTCTTGCATTGAGTATACATGCATTAGCATTGTGCATGTCATTAGCCTTGTTAGGTTGTTCATATTGCATTGCATGTTTGCATGCTTAAGTCGCATTGTGCATGCCATGTTGTTATTGCATTTGTTTGGAATAGGTGTTAGTCCAAACACGAGAAACGAGGGACGTTTCATACTTAAAGTGATGAAATGTGCCTCAATTCTCGGTCGCCGACGCTCTTGATCATACATGATAGAGTTAGAGGCTTTATGTGTTCATGTGTGCATTCATTTCATATTGATTCGTGCAATTTGGCTTCTCGGCCATCATGCATTGAGATGTGTGATTGGTGGCCTGAGGGTCAAGAACCGCACTCCCTTGAGCTTATGAAATGATAGGGAGGGTGGTTGTGCACACATACCTTGCAAATACATTGCCATACCCTTTCTTGCTCTCTGTTGCAACAAATTGGAGGAATGTAGCAACAACTGGTCGGCCAACCAGAAAAACTAGCTGGCTGACCACTTTTTCTGGTTTGTAGTAACAAAAAGTGGTCGGCAGGTGGCTGCAAACACCAACAACTGGTTGGCCACCCTCTTACAAGTCCCCAAGATGAGTTAGAAGCTATCTGGAGCTTGGTGCAAGGTTCTGAGAACAGTTGCAAACAGAGGAAAGTTGAGGCATCGCGACGGATTTCCGAACGAGGCGACCGAGCATGCATGCATTCTTCCCTCTGAGGGCACCTCTGTTTACTACTTTACTTAGCTAATTTGCTTAGCTAGTTTATGCTTTGGTCTTGTAATTAAGTAGTTAATGCATTTAGCTGCTCATTTGTTTTGTAATAGCTTAATTAGTTAGCTTGTTAGTTAGTTAGTTTGGTTGTGTAATAATTAGTTTAATTAGCTTAGGTTAGCTAGTTAGCTTCTTATTTGCTCCCTCCGTCGAGAGGGCCAACTGTTGTAATAAGCGTGCGTGTGTGTGATGCATGTCTTCCAATTCTCATTTCTTTCTCCTTTTTACTTAACCGCTTATGATGGTTAGTTTTAGGGCATATTTCGATTAGCATACCTTATGCTTGCATGCGTGCATCCATTCATCTGTATTGCATGCACCGGGCTCGACGTATCATGCAAACTGCATTGTATTTCAATTCCTATTTGAATACATATATCAAGTTGCATTTCATATGCCATTTTAGAAAAGCCAAGCCTATTTCTAGTTGCATTTTGCATGTGTTGCATTAGCCACCTTAACATGAACTAGGATCATGCATGATTTCTAACTAGTTCTCTGTTTTGGCTCGGAGTACATTATGAGTGTTTACACTTTAGCATACTGTATGTGTTATTGATTACCATGAAAGCATACTTACCATGAGGCTAACTGCTTATTTGATATAACTGCCTGAATGCCTGTTGGTGAAGGTTGGATTACTTGAATTTGAACAATTCATTAAAATCCCTGATTTAGCCTACTTACGAGTAGCAAATTCCAAACCATTTTCAAACGAATATGCAATGTTTTGTTCCAAATTAGGCGATCTAGTCTATACTTGTATGCTGTGCGCATTACGTAGTAAGATTAGCTAATTAACCGGAATAAGAGCACATGAGTTTTCAAAAACAAAATATCATGCTTAGTACAGGCCGATCTTTGATCGAGCGAGCGGGGGTGCTCATTGCATGACCTTCCCCTCTCGTACCCAAGTTCCCGAGCCGAGACAACTTTGGTGATAACAAATACGTGGCCTTAGGCACGAGTCAGGGTTTCCTAAATTCCCCCAAAATAAAATATTTAGGTGGCGACTCTGTATCTAGCAAAACAGTCCATGTTTGGCACTTCTTTATTAAAATCAGTTTTCCAAAAATGATTTGCCGGATTTGGACTCTTTGGTGATTTATCGGTCTTGCATTGCACTTTGCGAGATTAGATTCAGAACCGTGACATTGAGTCTGAACTGTAGTAGCTCAGAGAACAAGACGAGATCTACTCCCATCGTGAGTGTGGGTATTGGAGAGTTCCCGGGAGCACGTCTATAGGGTGTCTACAATTGCCCCTCTTTGACAGAACTCGGAAGTCATGAAATGACGGGAGTAAATGTCAAAGCCTAGAGATGACCCATTTTTAACAAGGCCGAAGACTTAGACAAACAAGCAAAATATCAAATAGAAATGCCCGCAGGCTGGGGCAAAATGCAAATGAACACACACGATGCAAGAGCATAACTTATGATCATGCAAAGAAAGCTGTAATGAAGCATTTATGCAAAATAAATACAACAATTTAAGTAAACTGACAAGTTGTAGAAGTCTTACACATTTCAACAGAAAGGATATAAGAAAATTATGCCAGCCTAGCGAAGGTGTGATAGATACACAAAGCGAGCACATGTGATAGATACACGAAATGAACAAAGTGTGATAGATACACTAAGTGAAGAGAGTGTAATAGATACACTAAATGAACAAAGTGTGATAGATACACTAAGTGAAGAGAGTGTGATAGATACACTAAGTGAAGAGAGTGTGATAGATACACTAAATGAACAACGTGTGATAGATACACTAAGTGAAGAGAATGTGATAGATACACTAAATGAACAAAGTGTGATAGATACACTAAGTGAAGAGAGTGTGATAGATACACTAAATGAACAAAGTGTGATAGATACACTAAGTGAAGAAAGTGTGATAGATACACTAAGTAAAGAGAGCTTACACTCGACTTCTCTAAATGAACTGCACATCCAATATCGCCTGGCTGCGTCAGCTTCAAATGAACCGTACATACAATATTGTCTCCTGTGTAAGAAAGAAACTCAACAGGTATAATAAAACACAATGCATATTCTATGTAGGATTGACAACACGTTTCGTGTTTAAATGCCAAATGCACGTTCTACGCATAAGCGAGGAGTGCATATTCTATGTAAAAGTGGCAAACGCATGTGAGTGCAAAAGAATTGAACGCATGTTCCATGCAACATTCGAGATACATACTCTATGCGAAACAAGAAGTGCATAACAATGCAAGTGAAAACATGCATAACAATGCAAGTGGAGACACGTATTTCTTATGTAAAGCAAAAGTGCAATATAACCAAGAAAGAAGTGTACATTCAATGCAAAACACCGAATGAAGAAAACATGCCCTCACAAAGCTGGTTCAAATACAACCTTCGATTTACCTCTTGGAGGGGTGACAATGCATTAAAAAAGGATACACTTCGCTCATAAAGACTTGACGATGAGTCATGCATCGGAGACGTGATTTTAAATTCCCACGGGGGTTTTTTAGCTGAAAAGTGAACTGTTCTGGGACTTTCTGGAGGGCCAAGGACTCCAATCAGCATAAAAATACACATGGAGGACAGTGGGACCCCACCGACCACCATGGAGAGCTATCGACCACCAAAATCACCTATCGATCACATAGATGGTCGATCGACTAGAAAATCTGGTTGGTCAACCAGTTTAGCAGATTTCGAGGCAGTTTGGTCTTTTGAGGTTTAGGTCTTTAAAAGCACAACTCCAAAGCACAAATGCTCACACCTACAAGGCCGAAAATCACTCATCTACCTCCCTAGACCTCTTTTCCTCTTAGATCCGGGCTTTACACGCGTTTTCCAACGCCCCACGCGAAGTTAATTCACGAAAACTCTTCGGTTTCCTTCACTTTGAACCGAACAAATCTTGCTTTCGGACCCTTTTCTGCCATTTTCGTTATTTGAGGTATGTTTCCCCCGAGTTTGTCTTGAGTTTGATGCCCTTTTCCCAGGTTTTGACTTTTTGACTTTTTTTCTCCTTCCGAGAGTTGATTTTTGTTGACTTTTGGCACTTTTTGCCCATTTTGCTCATTTTTTTGCTCATTCTTTTAGATAGCTGACGATGCTCCATACAGCGGGGGTTCTCCGGGGATGGAGGAGGAGCTCAACATCATTCCGCTGCCGCCTAGGACTCGGCCCTTCGATCCTACAACGTACCGTCTTGAGGTACATATTCTACCACCCAACACAGCTCGTCACTTTACCGGGTTTGCGCGGCGCGCTCCCGTAGATCTTCTATTGCAGGAGCCGGAGTCTCACCTGTCTCACTATGCACCCGAGGTATACACTGCACTCTCACATTTTCTGCGATGCACTTTACATTTCTTACACAATTCATGCTTTTGCTCCGTATTTCGCCTGCTTGTTCTGAACACATTTACATACACAACGCTTCTGCTCATTCTGAACACAGCTCACACACTACATCTCTGCTCATTCTGAACACAACTCGCACACTGCATCTCTGCTCATTCTGAACACAACTCATATACTGTATTTTAGCTCATTCTAAACACAGGTAGCTTCCCGTTCCACTCGGGGATATGGATCGATCATCGCAAGGGATTGGTATGTGGAGCTCCCTGACGGTGTTCGGCAGATTGTTGATGAGGTAGGGTTCAAGCTATTTTGCATGGGGTTATCGTGTCTTGCAGCGAATAGGACCCTCCTGGGTGCACTAGTAGAGAGATGGTGGGACACCACCAACTCCTTCCATTTCTCAGCTACGGGGACATGACGATGACCCCGTACGACTTTGTTATGCCAACGGGCCTCGAGGTGGGAGGCCAGCCGATCCCATATGACTCTGATATGGGTGAGTGAGAAGCAACATGGACTTATCTACACGGAGCCCATCCATTGATCTACCGATCATTAGGCACCTGGTTCATGCAAGACAGAGGACTGCAAGAGGCTGACTTGAGCAAGGCCACGGGCGAGACGGGATTCTCGATGTTCATTTTTGGGACCACATTGTTCTCTGATAGGGGAAACATGGTCGGGCTACATCTTCTGAGTGCTCTAGTAGACCTATCCTGTGTTCGACACTTAGGCAACCGCCTTGCTCATACCCTTTATTGCTATATGAGCTTGACTTCTCGCATGAGCGTGAACATAGTAGGTGGCTATTGGAGAGCCTGGGAGGTACATTCTGCCCTTTTGATTTACATTTCCATTTCATTACCTTTGCACACACATTACACATTACATTCTCAGACCAGATTCGTGACTCAGATTCTCGATTTTCAGATATTCTCAGATATTCGATTGCCTGTCTTGCCTTTCACAAATTGTGGGTATCGCCTATTTCCGACGCCACCTCGAACCAGAGGTTGAGACACCGCTTCATGTGCCATACTCGCATAGATCTGACAGCCGATGCCAGCCGAGGCCTCGGGAGACCTTGCCATACCTTCGCCAGTACTTCGATACTGTGAGGGCGTCCGAGGTAACTCAAGACTCACAGTTCTTTATGCTTTCATCTCCAATTCATTTTGTATAACTGATGACAACTAATCAGCTCACACACTTGTTATTTGCAGATAGCATGGTAGCCTTGGGCATCGATGCTCGGGTTTGCTCAGCTTCAGTATGCCGGGGCTTGGGATGCCTCGAGGCGTCGGATCCTGTTCGAGGGGCTCGCAGGTCAAGCTTGGTTTCTCGGTGAGCATTTCATGTGCCAGATGATGGGCCTATTACTGCAGTACGTCCCTTCGGTGCCCCCACTTTCCATGCGGGGGACAGATATGCTTTGCCCTCAAGGACTCATTGACTCCATGCGGGGTGAGGAGGCAGACCACTACATCGGAGAGGGGGACTACACGACCTACATGGAGTTATATTTGATGCCTTCTTTGATAGGCGCACGTCCTCCCACAGGCAGGATGGCTGATGTGCCCTCATCGGGCAGGGTTCGGGCTGCCGGTGTACCTTCGACGAGCCGAGCTCGGACACCACGGGGTGTGACCCGAGGGGTGTCTTCTTCTAGGCAGTTGGCTGGGTGGCCAGATCTTCCGACTGAGCTGACAGGTTGGCGACTTGGTGGGGGACCTTACCAGATTCCGTTTGAGCCCCTATTGCCTAATGATCGATATGTCAAGTCACCTGACTCACCACTGGTATACTTTACAGCTTTTATGCGTTTCAGTTTCATTCAGATATTTGTTCATCTATCCACTCATGGCTTCAACTTGCATTTGCAGCCCACCATAGGATATGTCGAGGGGTTGCTTGAGGCGATGGCTTCATTCGAGGGTATGGTCCTGCGGAGAGAGTTGATGCTGCACTCCCATGGCATTCCGGTAACTTTTCAGTTTTCTTGCATTTTGACCATCATATTTCTGCCGATATGCCTAAACTGAACATCTCATTGCGCTGATTTACTACATGTATAGATCACATCTGACGCTACACACTACATATGCATACTGCATCTGCTTTCTGCAAACATTTACCTCCCACATTACACTTGTATCTGATATACACATGATGGCTAACATATATTCAAACTGCCTTTTCAGGTGACACCTCTTTAGACAGGATGATTAGAGGCGAAGGCAGGACCATCAAGACCTACTCCAGCAGCAGGCGGCCGAGGGAGACGTCAGGAGCCTGTTACGCACGATGATGAGGGGTCATCAGATGGTGGTGGCGATGTTGAGGAGGGCTCTAAGGATGAGAGCGGAGACGGCTCTGGTTCAAACGGTGGTACTGATAGTGACAATGCTCCAGAGTCCTCTTAGTCGAGGAAGAGAGTGAGGGGGCTTCTCAGTCTTGAGTTGGATGGCACCGATTCAGACGCTTTGCTTTTGCTTTATTTCTCTTTTTGCTTTAGTTTTTGCACATTGTACAGCCTTAGGCAGTTTTATTTTCTTCAAAACTTGTACCTTTTGCAAAGAGAAACCATGATGGAATGAAAAACAACCCTTTTTTGTTCAAAAAGTGTTGCATTTTGTATTCTAAGCATCGCATCGCACCATTTTACACAAAAATGAGATTGATGGAATATTGAACATTCGTGTATTGCCAAGTCAGGTAGTGAACCAACACAACAAACAAAACTAAACAGCTAAAAGAACAATTCGATAAACGAATTACAACAACTCGATAAGCAAAAAGCAATAACTCGATAAACAAATGCAACAACTCGATAAGCAAATACAACAACTCGATAAGCCAATGCATATTGGACAAACAAAACAATAGGACGCACCCTAAGCAGAAATAAACTCAGATTTTCAGCATTCTGAGCACACAGGAAGGCTAGGGGCTCCCTGCTGGAGACAAGAAGCAGCTGTAGACCACTTAGGCCCATTGCCGACCAGAAAAAGGGATTGTCGACCACTTTTGTGGTTGGTCGACCAGAAAAGGTGGTCGGTCGACTAGTTATGCAGGGGAATCCCCAGATTTTTGCCACCTATCCCCCACTGGTGCCTTATCTTCTACAAAAGGCTACAGCTCCGGGGTTCCCTCATTTGAACTCCATTTCTCTCCCAAATGGAAGCATTTCTTGTCCAAAATCTCACAAATTGGATTGCAAACTTGGATGGCTCGGAAAAGTTGAACTTCCAGGGTTTCGGAATAAATGCACTATTCACGTTGAGCCGCACTCCGCTGTGTTTTCCATTCCTCCATGTCGCGGCGAGGTGTTGGAATCCGGTAACTCATGTTTTTAGCTTTGGCGGACAAGAGATGTGTCCCCCTTTTGAACATTTCCAAGCTTTGATGGAATCTCAGCGTGATGAAGAGATCTTGCCTCAATTCCGTTTTGGCCACGTCCAAGCTCTATGACGGATGTGTGGGCTTACTTTGCATGACACTCGGTCTTTGATTCGCGACGGGGAGTTGGACATCCCCAACTTGATTCATCGGTTTTCTGATGCCGGTGACCGCGACGATCATCGCTGGCAGGGTTTTCGGCAACACGCCCTCTGCTTGTGCATGTTGTCTCATTTCTTGCTTGCCCTAGGCTCGAGAGGGTCTAGCGTCTGTTTGATTGAGGTTGCCCAAGGTTTAAAAGAGGGCAAGAGCTGCATTGGCATGACACTAGTTGAGACATTGATGGGTTTGGATGCTTTCCGTCGTCGAAAGTCGACTAGGTTCGCGGGGAGTCCACTACTACTGCAGGTAATGTTTCCCTCCCTACTCACATGTGTATTCCTCACATCACTTGACCCTCACGCTCTGTTTTTCTCTTAAAACCCTTTTCTCACTTTTCTCTTCTCGTACACCTCTCTATTCTTTAATCTCTCATTTTTCATCCCTCCCCAGATATGGTTGATGGACAAGTTGAGGGTGGTGGACTTATGCCCAGCATATTCAGCACGCGGCTATTTCTTCTGGCGATGACTAGTTAATGCCCCAAATGAGGGATGGTGGTGCGAATGGATGTGCAGTCTGTCTGTTGTCGACATTGCTTGGCCCTGCCCCTGGCTTAATTTACTAGCGATGAGTTACAGCATGTCTCGCCAGCTCGGGATTCAGTTGATCGGCCTGACACATTGCGTCTTTTACTTCCCGTTCCGAATCCGGCGCCAATTTGGACATGATTAGACTTGCCAGGGAGATGGGGTAGAGTACCTATAGACACCCTATTTTTGATCGACCTTAAGACTCAGACATCATCGATTGAGTGCTTGGTGATAGTGCATGTCGTGTTCGTTTCGAGCTTTCAGAGTTTTGGCTGAGAGCCTTGCTTCCGAGCCTCTGAACTCTTTGTGCTTTGGCTCGGTTTGTGAACCGAACCTTGTTTCTCTTCCCTGGAGGGAGGGAGAGGTCTTGTAGACCACCTCTTTGTGGTCATAGACCACTTTTTGTGGTCGTAAACCACTTTTCTCGTTTGGAGACAAGTTTTTGATTTTCGAAGCCTTCGGTCGCGTGCCTTGACTCGGGACCTCTTAATGTTCTCCGTTTGGCGTGATTTTTGAACCACACCTTGTTGCCTCTGCCTAGAGGGACATTGTGGTCCGGGAGACCACTTTTGTGGTTACAGACCACTTTTGATGCCCATAGACTAGTTTTCGAGGCTTCCGGCCGCGCGCCTTGCCTCCCGAACTTTCGTCTTGCATCCTTTTTGGTTTGTTTTTGGCACAAACCTTGTTTTCCTTGTTTGGAAGGTGGTATAAGGGTTGGAGACCAGTTCTTTCCCTTGGAGACCACTTTCCTCTCCGCCAGCTAGTTTTCTAGTCAGCCAACTGGTTTTCTTGGTCTTTGGGCCACCTTTTCTGGTCGGCCACCACATCACTGCATTGTTTTCATGCTGTAGACCCTCTTCCACCATGGCTGTGCTAGCTGGAAGGCACAGAAGCCATCCTCTATACACGTGTATGGAGGGATGGCTTTGAGGCCAAAGCTTGTCCAACAAGCTTGAGCTTTGTTCTCTATAAGAGAGAACCTCCTCCCTCATGCCTTAGGTTCAGATTTTAGTGGCTTGAGAGATAGATACACCCTTGTCTCTATAATCCTCCATCTCTTTCATTTTTGTGCCTTAAAGTGTCATTTTATCACACTTTTGTACACAAACACACACTCAAACACCATCCTTTTGTTGCTGAGGCTTCTTGAGGTTTGTTTTGGTTGTTTTGGACTGTTTTGAGCTCAAAGAAGTTGCTGGAGTTGCAGCCTTGAAGGTGTTCATCAAGGGTGAGTTTCTACCCTCTTGAACCTTGCTTTTGCTTAAGCTTTTAGCCTTATTTGCATGCTGATTTAAGCTTAACTCTTAACTACAAAAAGTTCTATTTTTGCATGCTTAAAATGTTTGTTTAAGGTCACTTTTTTGTTGGGGGTGGTCTACCCCCTCTTAGGCCTTGTTTTGAGCCATCCCTTTTGGCTCTTGTTTTAGCCTTGCATGGCCTTTCTACCACTGAAATCCAAAGGATTTTCAGTGGTGGAAAGGTGGTTTTGGGGTCCCAAATAGGAGAGGGTCATCCCCTCTCCTTGTATTTTGAATGCTTGCTTTGAATGCCTCATGTTTGTGCATGTTTATTAAGCTTGTGTTAACTTGTTCTTAGCATGTATTTGGGGTTATTTTGAGATGGCATGCCACTGTTTTTGGTTGTCTTGATCACCTTATGCATGCTTAATACACTTGTAGTGTGAATTTCACAAACACTAGTCTTGTATGCTTCATGAAGTAGCATGTCTTTCTAGCTTGTTTTGAGTCCATTTCAGCATGTTCTTGGTGATGTTTTGCCATGTCATACCTCTGTTAAGGTTTGGTTTGATAGCTCCTTACATGCTCTAGGCACTTGTAGTGCATTTCCCTTGAACTAGCCTAATGTGTACCATGTTTTAGACTATCATTCTAGCATGTTTTTAGCTTAACTTCAAGAAGCTTTTGTTCATGTTTTACCATGCTTAAGCTCTGATTTGTGTTGTTTTGGTCATGCATGCCATGCTTTGTATAGCTATAGTGCATTCTAGCTTGTTAGCCTTGTGTATCAAGTCCACTAGCATGCATTGCTTGACCTATTTCCATGATTTGGCATCATTCGTCATGTGATTTCAGTCCATGTAATGTTGCCATGCACTTGCATCTTTCACTCATTCAATGCGTTGGAGGGTTGGTCCTTTATGTCTTAAACATGAACCATTGCGTATGCCTTCATGCCTAAGCTTGCGAGCTATCATTTCAATGTGTTTTTGGGGTTATTTTGCCATGGTATAACTTTGATTTTTGTTGGTTAAGTCATCTCATGCTTGGTCTTGGTAGGTGTAGTGTAATCCACCTTATTTGCCTTGCATATTCCATGCCTTATACCCTTCATGCTAGCTTGTTTTGGCTTCCTTCTATACATGTTTTAGTATCATTTTGACATGTTCTAGGACTGTTTTGGGTTGCCTTGACCATATGCCTCATAAATTGCATAGTTGTAGTGCAATTGGCCTTACTAGCCTTGTGTTTTGATGCCTCATGCATGTTATCTTTGAGCTATTTGGATGATTTGGCATCATTTAATACTTGATTTTAGAGCATGTAGCATTGTCATATTCTCATGCATATCACTCTTTAATTGTGGTTTAGGTGTTATGCATGCTTGCATGCCTAGACCTTTGGGCCCTCATCTCAGCACATTTTGGTCTTTGTTTTGACCTATTTGAGCTCTGTCCATGATTGGTTCATGCATTTGTGCCATGTATTGCATGCCCCCTTTGTAATCCTCTTTACTAGCCTTATGCTTTAAAGACCCTAGCATGCCATACTTGTGTTGTTTGAATGATTTGGCATCATTTCTTACCATATTTCAGAGCTTCTAGTGTTGTTACACTTCCATGCTTGTTGCTCCTTGAGCACTCTTGAGAGTTGTGCTCTTATGCCTTAGTTTCATGGCCACTGTTTTGGGCATGGCTGAGGTCTGCCCACATTCGGTTTAAGTCCATTGAGCATTGAGTATGCCATGTTGTTGTTTGCATTGTGTATGCCTTTTTGTTTCTTCGCATTGAGTATGCATGCCATTAGCATTGAGTATGCTATGTTACATTGCATTGCATGTTTGCATGCTTGTCCCTTGCATGTTGTTTGCATGCTTGTTTTATTGCATTATATGTTTGCATGCTTGAGTCGCATTGCATGTTTGCATGCTTGATATTGTATTGCATTGTGTATGCCATGTTATTTGTTGCATTTTGTTTGGAATAGGTGTTAGTCCAAACACGAGAAATGAGGGACGTTTCATACTTAAAGTGATGAAACGTGCCTCAATTCTTGGTCGCTGACGCTCTTGATCATACATGATAAAATTCTAGGCCTTATGTGTTTATTTGTGCATTCATTTTACATTGAATTGTGCAATTTGGCTTCTCGGCCATCATGCATCGAGATGTGTGATTGGTGGCCCGAGGGTCGAGAACTACACTCTCTTGAGCTTATAAAATGATAGGGAGAGTGGTTGTGTACACATATCTTGCAAATATATTGCCATGCCCTTTCTTGCTCTCTATTGCAGCAAAGTAGAGAAGTGCAGCAACAACTGGTCGGCCGACCAGAAGAACTAGCTGGCCGACCACTTTTTCTGGTCTACAGCAAAGAAAGGTGGTCGGCAGGTGGAACAATTGGTCGGCCACCCTCCCTGTAGGTCCCCAAGGTGAGTTAGAAGCTTTCTGGAGCTTGGTGCAAGGTTCTGAGAACAGTTGCAAACAGAGGCAAGTTAGAGCATTGTGACGGATTTCTGAACAAAGCGACCGGGCATGCATACACTTCTCGCCTCGAGGCTCCTGTTTTACTGCTTTCCTTAGCTAGCTTATGCTTTGGTTATGTACTTAAGTAGTTAATGCATTTAGCTGCTTATTTGATTTGTAATAGTTAGTTAACTAGGGTTAGTTAATTAGCATTGGCTTGTAATAATTAGTTTAATTAGCTTAGATTAGCTAGTTAGCTTCTTATTCGGACCATCCGTCGAGAGGGCCAATTGTTGTAATAAGCGTGCGTGTGTGTGATGCATGTCTTCCAACCCTCATTTCTTTCTCCCTTTTACTTAACCGCTTACGATGGTTAGTTTTAGGGCATATTTTGTTTAGCATACCTTATGCTTTGCATGCGTGCATCATTCATCTGTATTGCATGCACCAGGCTCGGCACATCATACTAACTGCATTGTATTTCAAATACATTTACTTGAATACGTGTTCAACAGCATGTTATCAAGTCGCATTTCACATGCCATATTAGAATAGCCGAGCCTATTTTAGTTGCATTTTTGCATGTGTTGCATTAGCCATCTTAACATGAACTAGGATCATACATGATTTCTAACTAGTTCTTTGTTTTGGCTTGGAATACACTGTAAGTGTTTACGCTTTAGCATATTACATGAGATGTGTATGTTGCCATGATAGCATGCTTTCCATGAGGCTAACTGCTTATTTGATTAACTGTTTGAATGCCTGTGGGTGAAGGTTGGATTGCTTGAATTGGAACAATTCATCAAAATCCTCAACTTAGCCTACTTACGAGTAGCAAGCTTCAAAATCATTTTCAAACAAACAAACATGCAATGTTTTGTTCCAACTTAAGCGATCTAGTCTATACTTGTATGCTGTGCGCATCACATAATAATTCTAGGTTAATAACCGGAATAAGAGCACATGTGTTTTCAAAAACAAAGTATCATGCTTAGTAAAGGCCGATCTTTTGATCGGGCGAGCGGGGGTGCTCATTGCATGACCTTCCCCTCTCGTACCCAAGTTCGCGAGTCGAGACAACTTTGGTGATGACGGACACGTGGCCTTAGGCACGAGTCAGGGTTTCCTAAATTCCCCCAAAATAAAATATTTAGGTGGCGACTCTGTATCTGGCAAAGCAGTCCATGTTTGGTACTTTTTTTATAAAAATCAGTTTTCCAAAACGATTTGCCGGATTTGGACTTTTTGGTGATTTATCGGTCTTGTATTGCACTTTACGAGATTAGATTCAGAACCGTGACATTGAGTTCGAACTGTAGTAGCTAGAGAACAAAACGGAATTCGCGCCCTCGCAGTGCGGAGCCGGAGAGTTCTCGGGGTGGTCTACAGTACCCTACTACATTTCCAATCTGAGGCTCACATATGGCTCAATATGCCACAGCATGGAGGACAAGAGGGCTTCTGGCCCCCGCTCCCACTTTCAATTGCACCCTCTCTGATGAGTGCATAGCTTGGCTCGATGAAGAGGTGCAGGTTGGGCCAACTTTGGCATCAGAGGCTTCCACCAACTCTTGGAGGGGGCGCAGGAACACCTGACTATGCCCTGAGTTTATTTTCTTTAATCAGTACTTTCAAGTTTTCTTTATGAATGTAATAAAAAGCAACTTCAATTTGTATTCAAAAGTATGAGAACTCTGTACTAAAATCAATGTAATTGAAGGTTGCGGGTACTGAAAATTTTCCGTTTGATCCAAAAATGGTCTAAGTCGTAAAAAGATTAATTTGAGTAAAATTAACTTTTATTAAAACTTTTCAAAACCATTTTCGACATGGATCACAACTGGACACGCCTGAAATCTATCACTGAAATGTACAACCCTGGATTCCAAACAACTGGAAAGTTGCCCATAATCTGAACAGCATTGCACTGGAGATCACAACCAAGCTCTTGAATGCAGAATAGACAAAGATGACCAACATGATCACATGGACAAAGTCGATTTCGAAGTGTTTATGGCTGGACTTCAGAATGAAGTTGCCTACATATCCCGAAGATGGGAATCAAGCCTTACGTAGTTCGGTTCAGGTTCACTCGTGTATTAACCCTCTCCTTTTGCGCTCTAACTTTTGCAAGGCCGCCCTTTCTGGGTTTTCAACCTTGCGCTCAGTTTTTCTTATTTCAAATTTTCTGTGCTCTAACTTTTGCCTAGGTCGCCCTTTCGGGTTTTCGGTCTAGTGAGCCACTCAGGGATAGTATTTCTTCAACTTGTCCATGTTGATCGGCTAGGAGAACTCTAGGCCATCTAGGTCCATTAGAACGACAGCTCCACCAAACCAGATAGACTTGATGATGTAAGGGCCAGTCCAATTGGGTCTGAACTTGCCCCTAGGGTCATGGATGGGAGCTCGGTTGTCTTTGAGCACTAGATCCACTTCTTTCAAATTCTTGGACTTAACCTTCTTGTTGAAAGCCCTGGCAATTCTTCGTTGATAACCTTGGACGTGATCTGTTGCTTTCAAATTCTCTCGTCAAACAAAGATGAGTTCTTCGACCGCTCACGCTAATCTGCCTCGAATCGGCACTTAGCCATTACCCGCAATGACGGAACCTCAACTTCGATAGGCAGAATAGCCTCCATCCCATAGACCAAGGAATACGGAGTTGCCCTTGTAGAAGTTCGAATTGAAGTCCGGTAGCCCTAAATAGCAAATGGCAGCTAATCTGGCCAGTCCTTATAGGTTTCCACCATCTTCTGCAGAATGTGCTTGATGTTCTTGTTGGCAGCCTCAACAGCTCCGTTGGTTTGTGGCCGATATATAGATGACTTATGAAAAGCCACGTTGTATTTCTTCAACAAGTCGATCACCTCCTTCTTGAAGTGGGAACCATTATCTGAAATAATCTTATTCAGGACCCCGTAGCAACAAATAATGTTGTTCCTAATGAACTTAGCAATGTGCGACGCCTTCAACACAGTGTAAGATTGGGCCTAAACCCACTTCGTAAAGTAGTCTATCGCTACCAGAATATACTCATGCCCGTTGGACCCCTTCGGAGTGACAGCCCCAATTACATCAATCCCCCAGACTGAAAATGGCCATGGCGAAGTCATGTTGTACAGCTTCGACGGCAAAATGTTCATGCGGTTTGCATGGATCTGGCATTTGTGGCATCGCCGAGCAAAGCCAATACAATCCTCCTCCATGGTTGACCAATAATAACCTTGTCTAAGGATCTTCCGAGCTAGCATCACCCCGTTTATGTGCGCTCCGCACTCTCCTCCGTAGATAGCCTCCATAAGGCGCTTGGACTCTTCAGTATCAACGCATAGCTTATGCATCCTGAAATGACCCCGCTTGTACAGTTTACCCCCGCAGACGATGAACTGAGCAACCATTCTTCGAATTGCCCTCTTGTCTTTGGCGTTTGCCCTTGGCGGATAAGCCTCATTTTCTAAGAAGTTCCAAACGTCATAAAACTAGCGGTTTTGATCTTGTACCTTATCTATGGCAGCAATCAGCTCGTAGGCCGGCACGAATTTATGTTCAATGATGATCGGACGCATCCGGACTTCAAAAGGGATGTCTATCATAGAAGATAGAGTTGCTAATGAATCAGCGAACCTGTTGTTCTCTCTTAACAGATGAGCAAAGTTCGCTTTCAAACCGAGGAATCGTAACGTCCAAGGTCTGGTGATAGATTTTCATCTTTTCTTCTTTAACTTTCCAATCTCCTTTAGCTTGAGATACAACAAGGTTCGAGTCCCCGATGACATCCAACCGTTTTGCCCCTAGTTCTAGGGCAGCTTTTAATCCAGCAATACATGCCTCATACTCTGCCTCATTGTTCGACACTTTGAACCGAAGTTTGAATGCTAAAGGTATACAGGAATTGTCGGGTGCTATCAACAACACTCCTATCCCGTACCCGTACTGGTTTGACGCTCTGTCAAAGTACATCGTCCAAGTTTCTTCTTCGACATGCAGAATGGCCTCGTCTGGGAACAGATATTCAACTACTTTATCTCCCTCCACTGGGTGATCAGCTAGGAACTCCACTACCGCTTTCCTTTTCACTGACTTGCGCGTCATGTACTTCATATCGAATTCGGAAAGAAGAAGCAACCAACCGGCTAGCCTACCCATAAGTGCCGGTTTCTCAAAGCGATATTTGATGGGATCTAATCTCGAAACCAGTATTACAGAGTGAGCCAACAGGTAGTGCCTCAACTTCCTGGTAGCCCATACCAAGGCCAGACAAGTCTTCTCTAGCGGAGTGTAAGGGGTCTCGTAATCCAACATTTTCTTGCTTAGGTAGTAGATAGTCTTCTCCACTTTGTCCTCAGACTCCTGTGCAAGCATGTAACCCATCGTCGTTTCGGTTACTGATAGATACAATATCAACGGTTTCCCCCGCTCCGACGATGACAACACATGTGGGTTCTGTAGATATTGCTTGATCTGCTTGAAAGCAACTTGGCATTGGTCATCCCATTGGAACTTCTTTCCTTTCTTCAGGAGACCAAATAGTGGTTCACAAGTCAAGGTTAATTTTGTAATAAACCATCTTATGAATTGCACTTTACCCAGAAAGCCTCGCACCTTATTTTCAGCCCTCGGTGGTGGCATTTCTAAGATGGCCTTAATTTTGGAAGGATCGACCTCGATACCCCTTTGTGTGATCAAGAACCCCAGCATTTTTCCTGCTGTAACACCAAATGTATATTTCTGATAATTCAGCCTCAACCGATATTCTCTGATCCGTTGGAAGAATTTCTGCAAGGCGGTGTAGTGGCCCTTTCTTTCTTTGGACTTGACAATCATGTCGTTCACGTACACCTCAACCTCTTTGTGGATCATATCATGCAAAATCGTGGTCGCAGCCCGTTGATACGTAGCCCCAGCATTCTTCAACCCAAACGGCATCACCCTATAGCAATAAGTTCCCCACGGGGTAGTGAAAGAAGTCTTCTCCTTGTCTTCGAGTGCCATCAAAATCTGATAGTAACCTGAAAACCCATCCATGAACGAAAGCAGCGCATGCCCAGCAATGAAATCCACTAATTCGTCGATATGCGGCAGAGGAAAGTCGTCCTTCGGACTGGCTTTGTTCAAATCCCTGAAGTCCACACATACCTAAATTCTGCCATCCTTCTTCGACACCGGAACTATATTGGCTAACCAAGTTGGGTACTCAAATACTAACAGGAATCCTGCGTCGATCTGCTTGGTGACCTCTTATTTGATTTTCAGAGCCTAGTCCAGGCGGATCCTTCGGAGCTTCTGTTTAACAAGTCGGGCCTTTGGATCAAGAGGGATCTGGTGCTGTACAATCTCAAGATCGATTCCAGGCATGTCTTCGTAGGACCACGCGAAAACATCTTTGAAATCTTTTAATAAAGCGACTAAGGGCTCGCATTCCTCAGAAGACAACGTGGACCCGATCTCGACCAGTGCGGATCCTTCTCAGTACCAACGTTAATTAAAGTGATTTCATCAACCAAAGGTTTTACAAACCTCTCCTGCTCTTGATCAATCAAACGTTGTAAAGCTGGAGGAATTTCTTCCTCGTTGTTTTCATCAAAATTTTGAAAGTCCTGATTAATGCAATAAACTAAAGGCACAGAAAAGTACTCAAAAGCTACAGCAGCACCATTATCATTAGCAACTTCCAGATCATCTGATTCTTCGATTACAACAGACTCAAAGGAAAATGAAAATGACGACCGACAGATAAAGGGCATCGTGGTTATCACCTCCAGAATACCACTCGATCAGAAAAGAGCCGAATCTTATTCCAACTCCACAGACTCTATGGAATCAGATTCCGGCTCACTACCTAACTCGGAATTGCTCGATAAAAAGCCCTCCTCGTACTACCAAACGAGGGAGGGTGCGATGGATGCATCGAGAATGCCTGAAGATGGGCCCACCGCTGCTTCATCCCCGATTATGGAAACTGAGAAGTTATCCTCCAAGCACTCCGGTACGATCTGAGGATCTGAGAGGAGACAAGCCAGTGCTATCCCTATCTCAATTTCTGCGCTCTAAGAGCTTTCCTCCTTGCACTAGTCAGCCTCAGCTGGTGGGTCTGTCTGCTCTTCAGCAATTTCATCCCCTGACAACTGAAGGTCAAAAAAGATTTCGAAGCGGGGCAAGCGCTGCTTCTCTGAGTTCAACCAGGGCTCCAGAAAGCCGCAAAACAGGAAGTCTTCCCCCTCCCGGACAAAATGTTCATTCAGGGTCCCCTGGATAGGTCGGTGCACCTACTCATAATGCTTCCCGGCTTGCTTTGCCCTAGCTTTTCCGACCATCTCTCTTCCTTTCCTCGCCCAATCCTTTTTGGTAGGCAGATAACTTAGGCCAAAGGTACATGGGTTGTGCAGCACTTCGGCCGATGCTGCAACACCCTTTCAACCACTTCGCCCCAATCACATCCCAGGCATGTGCTGAAGCTTGTTCATAAGGTAGACAGACTGTGCACTGACGTTTAGCCCCTCATCTACAGCTAGCATACCCTATACAACCCGGGCCTCAGCTAGGGTGAATCCTAACAGAAACACATCCTCTGCGCCATGCTCAATCTCCATAACTAGTGTAGAAACCTCTGGCGGCGGATGTATCGAAGAATTCCCAAAAACGATTGCTACCCCCTTCCCGTGGGGGTACTTCAGCATTTGGTGTAAGGTGGAAGAGATGACTTTCACCTGGTGTAGCCACTGCCGCCCAACGAGTAGATTGAAGGTTGTTGGAACATCCAAGACATGAAACTCAACGTCCTGTTGCCCCAGACCAACCTGAGTCTTAATCCGTACGGTCCCCATCACCTCTCGGCTAGTATTATCATAGGCCCAAATCACCTGGGCCGTAGGCACGAAATCCGCGGGCTTCAACCCGATAGTATACGCTGTTCTCGACAGACATACATTGATTGTGGACCCCGTGTCGACCAGGACCATCGGTATCCATTTCTTTTTACACTCCACAGAGATGTAGAGTGGTTTGTTATGATCTGAGCCCTCGGGTGGTAGTTTTTTGTTGGTGAAGGTCAAGGTTAGGGAAGCTCCTCCCAGGAAAACCAGCCCTACCAACTGTTCGGGTGTGGTATCAATTGAAAGTTTCGCCTTGTCCGTGGCAGAAAGGACAGCTTGTCTGTGAACCCTCAAGGCCATAAGCAGTCCCCAGATGGAGATGTCTGCTTGAATTTTCTTTAGTTGTTTCAGCACAGCTTCCTCCTCTAGCAGCTCTTCTTTTTGCCTCTCAGCTTCTTTGTCCTTCCCGAACACCTCCAGCTAGTCCAAGTGTGGGGGCTTAAAGTACCGCCCACTCCTGGTCATATGGTCAACCTCCTCAACATACCAAGTGTCATCCGGTTGGTTCCACTCCCAATCTTCATCAGTATGGGCAAGACGCAAGTCGTCGTCTTCCTACCACATGCCATTGACAACTGACAGACAGCTATCCGGCTCCGTTGTAACTGTTTCTATACTCACAGCACGTTCCGTCCCCATAGGGGCTTTGGCCTTCCTAGCCCTCTTAAGATCCTCGATCTTTTCTTGCTCAAGTCGCTTTAATGCAGCCTCCTGTTCATTGTCTACTGTACTCAAACGGCCCGAATCCCAAGCAAAATTCTTTGCACCAGTGCTCTCCAGCGATTTCTCCTGATTCTCAGCCATTCCGGCCACTGCTGATATTCCCGTTTCTGACGGTCCCTATTTTGGCTGAGATTCTTCAACAACGTTTGGCTCGTCACTGAGCCACCCAGTATTTTCTACCAATCCATCTAGGTTAAACCAGTTTATACTCACATCTCCCGAGTCCTGTTTGTTGAAGAACTGCAGATTGGCAATATCCTCTTCCAGCTTCGCTAGGTCATCTAACCCCTGACTTGGTCCATCTTCCCGAACCACATTGATCTCTGCCCCAATTGGCAATTCTACCATCGGCTTAGCCTAGTCTGTTGATGTGATATAACCACTCGGGTTGTACGCAAAGCTCCGAGACCCCTTAGGCTCTGAATCAACATTCTCATCTGCCTCCAAAGTCATCACAATTCTGTCTTCGACAGTCACTACCACCGGTTCGGGTTGGGTTAGGGAGGTGCTCAACATGCACAAGTCTGTGTTGTCTGGGATGAACACCTCAGGCTTGGGTAGGTGGGAGGGTGTGATGTATATGCTTGGGTCATATGGGATGGCCGCAGTTTGAATTAGGTTAATGTGTTTGGGTGGTAGAGCTTGGTTATGTGGTGGGAGTGGGTTGGTGGTGACATTTGGTTTGTTGGGAGGTGCAATCACGTTGTTGTCAATGAGATCTTGAATCTCATGACGTAGTCGAAAGCAGAAGTCGGTGTCGTGACCTTGCTGTTGATGGAATGCGCAGTATTTAGTCTGGTCATGCTTTGGAGGGAAAGGATCAAGTAAAGGCCGTTGTTCTAACGGTTTCAGATGTTCTTTCCTGAGTAGGACCCCTAGAGCTTTAGAGAAAGACATATAAAGTGGGGTAAAAGCCCTCTTGCCTCAGGGTGGATAGTTTGCTGGTTGAGAGGTGGTTCTGGATGTACTGGTGAAAGGTGTGGCAGTTTTTGGGATGGTGGTGGTGACCATGCCCACATCGAAGTTACGGCGGCAAAGACTACTCGTGGCTCGTGATTGAATCGCAGATAAATGCCCTCTTAGGCTGTTCCCTCTCCTGGTCGATCAGACCTTGCTTCATGGCATCTTTAATCTGTACCCCAATCTCATGTAAGTCTGCAAAGATGGGGAGGGGTAAGACGATCATTTTTTGCATCAGCTTGGGTTACAGGTTGCGCACAACTATCCTTATCTGATCTTTTTCGAGCGGCCGAGTTGTCATCATGGAGGCCTTAGCCCTCCATCGAGTAACAAAATCAGAAAAGCCTTCCTTCGGCTCCTACCTGGTCGCCTTGAGATCACTGGTCGTGACCTCGATCTGGGTATTGTATGAGTTTTGAGCAACGAAAGCCTCGGCCATCTCCTCCCAGTTCCTTTTCACTGAGTCCTCCAGCTTAGCATACCAAATGGCTGCAATACTCGACAGGGTCCGGCCGAAGAGTGAAAGTTTCTGAAGTCTCGTTAAGCCCATCGGGCGTAAAATATCCAAGAACAGCCTCAGATGAACCATAGGATCACTAGAACCGTCAAAGCGGTCGATATATGGCATCTTGAACCTGTCTGGCAAGGTCACCGCCGAGTCAGTGTAACCATTCTCTATGTTTGGGATCAAGTTGACTCCCTGGGCCCGTTTAAACAGCTTTTCAAGCTTACTCATCTTTAGAGCGGTTGGGTCTATCTCAGATTCAAACGGTGTATCTGTTGAGAAAACTGGTGTCTTTGAAATCTGTGGTAGAACTGGTGGCAGGGGTGGCCCTGTTGGCGCATCCGTATTTTCCTAGACGTTTGTAGTATCCCCGAGTGTTGGAACTCTAGGTGGGGCAGGGGTGGATGCGAAGAAGATGCTCCAGCTTTTGTCATGTATCGCTGTTGTTGGAGCTCGCAATTAGTTCTGTTGGCTACAACCTTTACTGGCGGCAAGATCCCGTCATAGCTTGTATGGTCTCTTGGAGTTGGCGCATCATGTCTTCCATACTGACTGTAAAGTATGGATCTGACTGAATTGGTGTGTATTCCCTCTCCGAGGTAGAAGCGGATATCTCAGCCCGACTACGCACAGGGGAGGTAGATAATGACCGCTGATCTGGTAATCGCTGTACTGATGACCTGTGCCTAACTGACCTCCGTCTAGTAACCGGGGGTAATGCAGTAAACACTAGTTGTCCATCAACTAGATCCTCAGATCGATGAATCCTCTCAATCCGGGTCTAGAGTGCTCGGGGGGAATCTGCCTCCTCGGAAACAATGATGCAATACTACCTTGCAAAAAGATAAATAAAGCAAAAATAAGGAAACAATAACTAGAAAAACGGACAGCATTTCGGCTTAAAATAAAGACAACACACAGTTGACATTGTAAGCTGAACACACTGTTCTCAACACTGATCACTGCCTCCAAATCACTGCCTTAAATCTGATACCCCCAACTACTGATGTCCTCAGACTGATACCCGAACTTGCAAACTGATACATGCATTTCTGTAGAGACACACTCTAAAAGCACATAGCAAGCAAGTGAGAACAAAACACCCCTATGGAGGGGTAGGGTTTCCCTGTCCTATTTTGTCAGGAGCTAGGGTTTCACTACGCACGCAACGGTTTCAAACAACCTACATTTGGGTAAGCAACCTGTCCTAGTTTGGAATGGTCACTATGGCTTCCGATATGTAACTAGGTCGAATGGTCAAAAAGGGTGCCTCGGTAAAAACCAAGGTTTGTGTTCCCATCGTGGCAGAGCCCGTAAACGGTCAGCCTTATGGCATGCTTTTCCAAGCAAGCCTCTGGCAAACCATTCAGGAATAGCAGATGGCAAACATTATGAGTTAAGCGCACCAATGCAAATGTAATGTAAAGAAACACATAAGTGTAGACAAAACAACATATCATGAGTTCGAGTCAAGTTCTCTAAATCTCCAGCAGAGTCGAAAGAAACTATAAACTGCCCGAACTCACTTTGCGCGACCCCCTTTCAGAGAGGGCGCGAATTGGGTTCATGCTACTATAGTTCAGACTCCTGTCATGATTTTGAATCTAATCTCGCAAAATGCAATGCAACACTGATAAATCACCAAAGAGTCCAAATCCGACAAATCATTTTGGAAAATCGATTTTAATCAAAAAGTGCCAAACATGGACTGCTTTGCCAGATTTCAGAGTTGCCACCTAAATATTTTGTTTTGGAAAATTTAGGAAACCCTGACTCATGCTTAAGGCCACCTGTCCGTCATCACCAAAGTTGCTTCAGCTCGGAAACTTGTGTACGAGAGAGGAAGGTCCTGAAATGAGCACCCCCACTCGCCCGATCAAAGGATCGGCCTCTACTAACATGATATGTTGTTTTTGAAAACACATGTATTCTTATCCGGTTATTAATCTAACTTACTATGTGATGCGGACAGCATACAAGTATAGACTAAATCACTTGATTTGGAACAAAACATCTCATGTTTGTTTTTTGAAAATGGTTTGAAAGTGCTACTCACAAGTAGGCTAAAGTGCGGATTTGCCATCCTCAAGTGGGCTTAAAACATGATTTGCCACAAACAAGTGGGCTTAAAATGCACATTTTGATGAATTGTTCCAATTCAAGCAATGAAGCCTTCATCCACAGGTATTCATGTAGTTAATCACTTAAGCACATAGCCTCATGGCAAACATGCTATCATGGCAGTCACTTACACACATGCAAGGATGCTAAAACATAAACACTTACAGTGTACTCCGAGCCAAAACAACAACTAATTAGAAATCAATGCATGATCCTAACTATGTTAAGTGCCTAATGCAACACATGCAAAATGCAACTAAATGGGCTCAGCTATCTAAGATGGCATATGAATGCAATACTTGATAACATGCTATTAAACATGTATTCAAGTAAATGTATTGAAATACAATGCAGTTTGAATGATGCGTCGAGCCCGGTACATGCAAGACAAATGAATGATGCACGTATGCAAGCATAAGAATGCTAATTGAAATATGCCCTAAAACTAACCATCGAAAGAAGTTAAGTAAAAGGGAGAAAGATGTGGGGTTGGAAGACATTCACACACACACGCACACTTATTATAACATTTGCCCTCTTGATGGAGGGTCCAAATAAAATGAAAGCTAACTAGCTACGCTAATTAAGCTAACTATTACAAACCAACTAATTAACTAACTATTCTAGCTAATTAATTATTACAAACCAAATTGAATAACTAGCTAATCTAAGCTAATTAGAATATTACAAAGCACTAAGCTAAATTAATTACAGCACAGGTACTTAACTACAACTAGCTAACAAAAGCGATAAATGGCCTCGCGGGCGAGGGATATACGCATGCTCGGTTGCGTCCTCCCCGAAAATCCACCGCCTTGCCTCAAGACGCCTCTGTTTGCACTCTTTTGAATCTTCAAAAATTACACCGGTTTCTATATTGCTTCTTCCTTATCTCAAGAACACCTTGAGGGCTGAAATTCCTCTTGTGGCTGCAACAGAGCACAAACAGAGACAAGACAGTGTATTTGCAAGGAAATGTATGCATTTCCACACTCCTTATCATATCTCAAGCTCAAAGGAGTATGGCACTTGACTCTCGAGCCAACAACCAACCATTTTTAATGCATGGTGGGCAAAGGATCAAGCTTGCGCAAAACTCAATGAATGCACACATAAGACTCGAAAGGCCTCCACCCTATCATGCACAATCAAGGGGGACGGCGACCAAGAAATGAGACACGTTTCATCACTTCAAGTATGAAACGCCCCTCGTTTCTCGTGTTTGGATTAACGTCTGATCCAAACACAATGCAATGCGACACACATGCAAACAACATGCTCATCTATCGATGCTAGAGTGGCATGCACAAGGCTTTATCATGTAAGCAATGCATGCATGGCATGTTTAGAAGCTAAGGCATCAAAGCTAGCAAAGAGCATAGCACTATAGGCATACAATACTAAGCCTAAATGACCAAACCAACCTCGGGTAGAGGTTAAATATGCCAAAACAGTGGCTGAAATATACTAAGATCGAGGCATATAACATAAGGAAAATATGCACGTTTGATGGATCGCCAACAAGGCATGAAGACATAACTCTCAAACACATTAGAGGAGTGAAAAATGTGAGAGTGTGGCAATGACATATGCTCTGAAATTACATGTCAAGTGAAGCCATATCATGCAAATAGCTCAAATAAAGCATACAAACGGGCTTGAAATACAAAGCTAGTCAAGGGCCTTACACTACAACCATACCAAGTAATGCTCAAATGACCTTAAGCACTCAAAACAGACCTAAGGCAGGTCAAAATGGTAGCAAAAACATGCTAGACTTGCAACATAGATGGCAAGAAAGATATGCTCCCGTATTAGCTCACAAACAAGGCATAAGGGCACAACTCTTAAACACAATGAAAGAGTGATAAAAATGAGAGTATGGCAGAAGTTTATGCTCTGAAATTACATATCAAATGAAGCCATATCATGCACACATCACAAATATAGCATGCTAGGAGTCCCAAAGTGCAAGGCTAGTAAAGCCAAATACACTATAGCTATGCAAAGCCAAGCATGCATGACCAAAACCATTCAAATCAGACCTAAAGTATGCTAAAACATAGCCAAAAATGTGCTGGAGTAGACCATACACATGCTAAATCAATAGGCTAAAACACCAAATACACTAGGCTAGTGAACAAAATTGCACTACAAGTGCAAGGAGCATGCAAGAGGTGCCTAAGACAGCCAAAAATAGAGTTATGGAAGGTTTGAAAAGTCACAAAAATGAGCCTAAACAAAGCCTCTAAGAAGTAGAAACACATGCTCTTTTGGAGGGCCATCTATACATGCAAACAAGAGAAGAGGAAGGGGGGACCACCCCCACCCATTTGGGACCTCAAAATCACTTTTTCACCACTGAAATTCCTCTGAGTTTCAGTGGTGTGAGGGCCAAAAAGAGATGGTCTCAAAGGCCTTAAAAGATGGCACAAAACAAGGCAAAACAAGCCACCAAAGGGGGTAAACCACCCCTAACTCAAACTAGGCCTTAAACAACCATTTTAAACACTTCAAAATAGAACTTTTTTTAGTTGAAATCCAAGCTTAAAATAGCATGCAAAGGTGGCCAAGATTGTGTACAAAAATAAGCTTAAAATAGGGAGATGCTCACCCTTGAAGAACCACAGCAAAACAGCAATTTTTTCAGCCCAAAACCAGCTTTTAGCACTCAAATATCACCTCCAAAAACCTCATCTCAATGATGGTGGTGTTTGGCTAAGAGGTTGTGTGCAAATATGTGAAAGAAACTCACTTTCAAGCACCAAAAGAGAAGAGAGAGAGGATTCTAGAGAGAGAGAAGGAAAAATTTGCCCTAAATTTTCTGAACCTCTAATAAAGGGGAAGCACCTCCCCTTATATAGAGCAAGCCAGCAAAAATCTTGTTTCATCCCTCCCTACACGTGTAGGGAGGATGCAATCTATGCCTAACAACTGGAACCAAAAATATCTGCAGAAAGGCCGCCGACCAGTTAAGGTAGTCGACCGACCACCAAACCTAGCCGACTGACCACTCAAAGTGGTCGATAGTGACAAAAGCTGGTCGACAGGGGGGAAGGTGGTCTACACAAAGAGAAAAAAAGGGTGGCAGGCTGTCGACCACCTAAGGTGATCGACCGACCACCCACCCTAGCTGACCGAGCACCATAAGTGGTCTACAGGGGAGAAAAGTGGTCTACACCTCTACTTCTCCCTCCAGGCAAAAGGGGGCGCAAATGTTTGCCTTAAAACAAGCACAAAACAAAGAGAGTTCAGAGACTTAGAGGCAAGGCGCGCAGTCGAAAACC
The DNA here is from genome assembly GCA_025200525.1 of Camellia lanceoleosa. Taxonomy (NCBI): domain Eukaryota; kingdom Viridiplantae; phylum Streptophyta; class Magnoliopsida; order Ericales; family Theaceae; genus Camellia; species Camellia lanceoleosa. Next base: position 147,532 of record JANUSC010000090.1, on the reverse strand, counting down.
TCGGGGACTCCAAACGAGCGCGAACATACACAATCATCGAGCACTCAAACGATGACGTCCAAGTCTTTGGGATGGTCAAAAATGGGATGTTTACAGATGCACTTCAGTGAACAACAACTGGCACAGCTGGCAAACAAATATCTGAAAAAGGAGAAAAATGGCCGTCGACCACCACTGATAGCCGGCAGGCACAAGCCATGGTTGATAGGCTGTCGGCCACCCTCTCCTCTAGACTTGAAACAACAAACTCTTGGTCCACAACCAAGCACAAAACAGACAGGTTTAGAGGCTCAAAGAAAAGGCGCTCGGCCAAGATCTTCGGCCAGTCAAAACGAACACGAGCATACAAGATCATTGAGTGTTTAAACGATGATGTCCAAGTCTTGAGGACGGTCAAAAATGGGATGTCTACAGCAGCGAAACATCCAACAAATTAGGGTTCAAATTAGGGAAAGAAAAGAATTTTAATAGAGATTTATATTTACTGTTTGGTTTGTGGCTGTTATCACTTTTGAAAAAACACATAGGTTGTTGTTTGTACTAATAGTTGCAATTTATATACTAGAGAAAGGGAAGTTTTAACAGATTTTGGTTGAGTTAGATTTTAGTTGACTTGATCATATCGCTTAAGTGGTTATTATACCTTTAGTTTTCGAAGAGTGGTTTCAGATCTTTACGCTTATACAAAAGTGGCAAATACTTGAGATTTGTTGGGCAGTGATAGTGGTCGAGAGAGACAGACCTTGTTTCGGAGTAATTGGACAATTTTGTGTAACAAATTTATGTAATTTTTTGTGATTTTACATTCCTTCAAATATAGATGAAATGTAACAATTTTTTTTGTAAATGATTCCAATATAACTTGAAAGGTGGGAATGGAATAATTGAGCCCTAACCATACACGCAAGGTGCAGATAAAGGCTATGAAAGTGAGAGATGAGAATGGGGATAACGAGATAGAGAAGAGGGGAGATGGAGGTCGAAAAACTGAAAAGAGGGGAGAAAGGGCTCGGAAAAGCGAGAAGAGGGCACGGGAGAGAGAGAGAGAGAGAGAAAGAGAGAGAGAGAAAGAGAGATGTTATAACAGTGTCGGCCGGTGACGTGCGGGTTAGCCGGTGCTACAAAGATGGACGGACGGATAGTATGACGGAGATGGATGGGTGAGGGAGTGACAGAGAGAGATATAGAAAGTAAAATAGATGCATCTAATAAACAGAGAGATATCTATCTTCAATTTTATTTTTTTATTGATTTTAAGCATTTGGTGATGAAATTTGGTCTTACTCTCTAAAAATAATACATTTGGAGACGAAATTATTTCCTTTCTAAAAAATTTCACAATAGTGACGAAAAATTTCGTCTCCAAAATGGCGCCAAATCTTCCGCCAAATTTTCCAAGGGCCGGAAATTGATTTGTGACAAAAAATACAATTTAGAGACAAATAAAATTTTTGTCACCTATTGTTTTATTCGATTTTAAGCATTTGATGACGAAATTTGGTTTTTATCTCTGAAAATAGTCCAATTGGAAACGAAATCTTATTTTCATCACTAAAACATGTATATTTAGAGACGAAATATTTTTTCATCATGCGTTTTTGTCACCATAGACCTTTTTTGTTGTAGTGCAAATTGGGCCAATTGATTATTGTTTTCTTAGATTAGTGGATAAAAAGGAAAAGACATGGAAAGAAAATAGATAATTGTTAATGTTAGACTAGTAGAGAGAGATAGAAAATAATATGTATTGTATTCAATGTATTGAATGAATTGTCCTATACAATAGAAGGCCTGTATATATTGGCTGAGAAAGAGTATCCTACTAGAAATCTAACTATGAGAAAGAGTATCCTATAAAAGATCTAACTATGACAATACCTAATATATCTAGGAAATTAATACCTAATATATGTAGGAATATATACCACATATATATTAACATCTCCCTTCAAACTCAAGGAGGATAAACATCTTGAGTTTGGAGAGAGAAACTAAAACATGAAATAAAACTAAATAAAATAAAAGGAAAATAGATTGCAAAATCCGAACGGGAACGCAAGGGCGCTTGAAAGAGATCAGAGGCCGAAACTAACGCTGGAAGATAGTTTATGGTCGTGTTAGACCATTGTAGAAACTGACTGAAACTAATGCCAGGATAGTTTAAGGTCGTGTTGGACCGATATAGAAACTGGCTGGAACTAATGCCGAGATTAGAGGCCGAAGCTAATGCCGGAAGACATTTTATGGTCATGCCGGACCGTTAGAAACTAGCTAGAACTAATACCGAGATTAGAGGCTGGAGCTAATGTCGGGAGATAGTTTAAAGGGGTCATGTCGGATAAAATATATATGATAGAAATATTTGGGGTAGGAATAAACCAGCAGACAAAGGAAGAGATTACCATAAAGCAATATTGATAGAAAAATATGACAGTGGAATAGGTTGAGGTCCGACGGATAGCCAAGGCAAGGTTGCCGCCCACCGATAAGGCGAAGAACACCAAGAACTTAACCGATAGCTCTGATACCATGTTAGAATAGTAAAGAGAGATAGAAAATAATATTTATTGTATTCAATGTATTGAATATAATTGTCCTATACAATAGAAGGCCTGAATATATAGGCTGAGAAAGAGTATTCTACTAAAAATCTAACTATGAGAAAGAGTATCCTATTAGAGATCTAACTATGGCAATACCTAATATATCTAGGAAATCAATACCTAATATATGTAGGAATATATACCACATATGCATTAACAGTTAAAAAGTTTAAAAGTAAGGAGGGTATAAGGTATTAGATTCAATAGATATTTTTTGTTGGTGAGAGATTTACATTTTGTAAAATGGTTTGGTAAGAAATCCTTTTGTTGTTCTGGAAGAACATTTTGTTTTCAATTTTATCCATTAATTTATCTATTGACTTTTCGTTGACTATTTGTTCAAATTTAAATCTATATGTTCAAATTTTCTTTCTATTTGTTCAATTTTGTCTATTTGTTCAAATTCTTGTCTTATTTTTTCCTATATGTTGAAATTTCTATCTAAGTAAAATTCTATTTGTTGAAATTCTTGTCCTATCTTTTCCTATATGTTAAAATTTTTGTTCTAATTTTTTTATTTGTTGAAACTCAAACCTATTGTCCCTATTTGTTGAATTTTGCAAGCTTATTTTTTTCTGTCTATCTATTTATTTTTATCTATTGAAATTTAAATCTTTGTGATTGAAATACACTAAACCTCTATTTGTTCAAATTTTGAACATATTTGACCTATGTGTCAATTTTTTTATCTGTTACAATTTGTTTCATCATCATCAACAACAACTAGCCAAAAAAAAAAATGACTAATATGTTGATTCGACCTGGATCTAGCAAAAAATAAAAATAAAAAATCTGATATATATACATTTCTATAAAAACACAAGAACACTGGTCACGAACAAAGCAAAATATATATAACTACTATATACATATATATATCACAGCACAAAGCAAAATGTCTCTGATATATATATATATATATATTATATAACTACCCCCTAGCAACAACTCTAGCGGTTGTGCCACCACCACCTCCAGAACTGCATTTCCTTACATTGTGTTTGGTTGGGGGATTTGGGGAGGGATTTGGAAAGAAAAAAAGAAATGGTGTGTGAAACTATGTGGAATTTAGGTATGTTTTATTCATATTTCACTTACCTTTTCCTTTTTCTTTTCCAAATCCTTCCTCAAATCCTCCAACCAAACACAGCATTATGCTACCACACCACCTTGTCCTTACTACAACACAAATCTCGTCGCCGAGATTGGCTGTGCCATGCGCGATTGTGTTGTTTGGATCTAGGGTTAGGGTAGGCGAATCTACAGATCTATAAATGTTGGTGTTTGGATCGGCGAGAGTGAGATGCGGTGGTTATGAAATCAAAGACCTCGGGGACAACGAACTTAGGTTAGAGAGGAAAGCATTGACTCCGATGGTCCACTTCACTTCTGATAAATCGAGACTCAGTCTTGGGCACACCACGATCTCTAATCCATTGAAATTCTCGATGTTGATCATGGCGCATATACACAAATTCAATCCCCAATTCGGCTCCTCCATGTGTTCCGAGGTCGCTTTGTCTACCATCTTCGATTCTAGAGTCAGAGATTACAAAATCTTCTTCATTTTGGAGCTCAACATTCGGTTGAGGATGAGAGAGAGAAGAGTGAGAGATTTAGGGTTTCTAAGAGGAGAAAGAGAGAGAGGCAAAAAGAAAAAAAATAAGTAATTCTATTTCCACACACTAAATCTCCTCAGGGCACACACTTAATGAATTTCTTCAAAATCACATTTTTATCCTTTAATTAAATTATCATTTAGGACAAATCTTTATCTTTTTCTATTTTCCCAATACACATCCGAACATATAGGGTTTGGTTGGATATCAACCTTCGAACGGATCTAGGGTTTGCAAATGTTGGCTTAACGGCAATAAAAAGATTTGTAGAGGTTGGGATCGTGGTGGAGAAGATCATAGAGGTTCGGGTTTTGAAGAAATGATGGGTAGCAAGGGTATATTAGGGTGGTTTAAGCTAAAGTGGGGATGGGCTAAGAGCAGCGGTGGCAATAGAAGGTTAAGAGTGATGGTGGTGGTGGCAACGGTAGCGGTGACATTCCAAGTTCATTAAGTGTGTGTCCTGAGGGAATTTAGTGTGTAGAAATAGAAAACCCGAAAAAAAAGTGAGGAGAGGGAGAGAGAGAGAGAGAGAGAGAGAGAGAGAGATGATAGACTAAGATCTGAAGAGAGTGAGAGGAATAGTGTGTGAGGGAGGTTACGGGGGTATTTTGGTCATTTTGATTGAGCTTGTTCTTTTGGACAAACTATTTGAGCATCTAGACCTTTGGCCAAGGAAAATCAAAATTTGGATTTATCAATTGAATGCTCCAGAGAAAATAAGCTTCTCTCTTTTTTCTTTGATTGGCTTAGAAAAATAAGAAAAAATAATCAATGTGTTTAGTTTCAATTTCCTGAATTCAATTTTCTAGAAATTGAGTATTTTGTTGTTTGTATTTTTTTATTTTGAGTGAATATTTTTAAAATTTTAAACTATTTTACTTTTTTAGATATGTCTTACTTAGATGTATCTAACTAATAAAATATTTGAAAAAAATTAATAAATACAAAAAAAAAAAAAAAAACGAAAAATGTACTGAATTTTCGTTTTTTTTTTTATTTATATTTTTGGTATTTAGTGAATATTTAAAAAAAAATTTCACAAATATTATACTTTTAAAGTGTATTTATGTTAAGTGTGTTTAAAAATTAAAAAAATTACTTCAAATATTTAAAAAAATCAGCAAAAACAAAAAAAAAAGAATATAGAAAACAAAAAAGTAGAATTTTCTGAAATGTGAATTATGAAAATGGAAACCAAACAGAGTAATTTGGTTTTTAGCTTTTATTTTTGTTGGCAAATACAAGATCCAAAATAACATTAAGAAGTATTAATTCTAATTATCTATAGCATTACATTTCAAATCCATTTCATTCATCAACAAATCTCTCATTTGTCAAAATTATGTTCCCATACTTCTTCCCCCGCCCCAAAATATCTCTTCCTTCTTCCCCACGGTCTTCTACACGAATAATTTTATGTTGGAGTTGAAACTCTAATGAATTTTGAGTTTCTTGTTTGTTGTTCTACTTATGGCTAGTGTTTTGCTTTTGGTAGTTATTTGAAATAAGCATTACATTATTTTTATTTCCTTAAAAAAGACAAAATAAAACCAAATCATTTTTTTTAGTGCAAAGGAAATTACATAGTTCAGAAAAATGAGGTTCTACACCCTCTCATACATATTAACAAGCAAATCTACAATTAGCAGATGTCTCAATTGGTTAGTGGCTCCTCTAACTACTATGTTCTCATTTTGTCACACTCCTAACTGTGCCAGAGCATCTGCACAGTGGTTTGACTCTCTAGGAATGTGCTTGATGCAAGATCATATTCGTTTGTTGTGTCTTCACTTTGAGCGCTGTATGGAAATTCTACTGGTGGTTCCCTAATTATAAGGTCCACTACTTCCATGCAATTTGTTTCCACTTTGATCTCTATCCATCATTTTTCAAAATGTTTTATTCTTTATAGATTCCCTATATCTCCACTTCAAAGTTATTAACACTTTCAAGTTTGCCAATGAATCCTAAGATCTATGCTCCTTTTTCATCTCTGAAAAGGCCACCAAATCCACCAAATTCATCTTTATCTTCCCTGTAGGTAAGGAGAATTCAACACGAAATTCTTGTAGAGTTTAACTTGTTAGGAAAAATATGTGATTCCCCACAAGTAAATCAATCAATGAGAATAAAAACTAATGCGGAAAAATCAAATCAAAAGCAACATAAGAATTTTTAGGTAATTCTCTCAATGTGAGGTACGTCCACGGGATTGAAATCTGATTCCACTATCAACCAAATAAGTTCCAAACGATTACAAACGAGACACTAATGGTCTCACAAAACCACCCTTAGGTGAATTCCAAATAATAGATGAACCAAAATCTTTAGAATCAGAGTTGTAGAAGACCCAAAATAATAACCCAAATCAACACCGACTACACGCCGAAGTCGTCAAAGCCTTTAAACAGTGCTTGAAAACAACCCACTTGTAACATGCCTGGGGGGTACCTGCGCGCGTTAAACAGTTCGGACTCCCGAGATCTCTTTGATCTAGTCTCACGAGTGCAATGTGAAACATAGACGAGAGTCTAGATTTGGAAACTTTTATTAAAAATCCATTTTATTGCAATTTTGTCAAAAATGGACCGCGTCATCAGATCTCAGAGTCGCCACCTAATATTTTGGGAAATTAAGAAACCCATGACTCGGTGCTAAGGCCACTGTTCGTCGTAACCAATGATGCTTGGCTCGGAACCTTAGGTATGAGAGGGGAAGGTCAATAATGAGCACCCCTACTCACCCGATCAAAAAATCGGCATCTACTAAACCATGATATGACTTTTTATTTTCTTTATATGTTCATGTTCTGATTATTGAATCAATCCTAAAATTTACTATGTGAAACATACAAGTATAGACTAGTTTGCTCAAATTGGAACAATTCAATTTCATGTTTGTTTGTTGAAATGGGTTTGAATTTGCCACTTGACAAAGTGGGCTTAAAGTTTGTGAATTTGCCACTACAAAGTGGGCTTAAAAACATACAATCTTTGAATCATTCCAATTTAAGTAATAAGCATTCATCCACAGGCATTCAAACAGTTTATCACTTAAGCAAATAACCACATGGTAGGATGCTAAACATAATAAGAAAATCACACACAAATGGGATGCTAAAGCATAAAAACTCACAGATTGACCGATGTCCCTCGAACAACTACAAAACAAAGTTAATAAAATATGCATGATCTTATATATAGAATCCTAATGCAATTCACTCATGAGATGCACTAAAGATTCGGCTTCTAAAATATGGCATGTGAATCATCTCAATAACATGAGGTAGCGCATAGAATCACAGAAGAATTGATTAAATCCACACATGTAAATGTAGCCGAATCTTAATGCATGAGACATGAATGTAAAAGTATGGATATGCATGGCATGTCAGATATATACATATGTACAGTTAGGGAAAGAGATTAAAGAATGTGATAGAAAGGAACGGAATGGGGGGATTATTACAACACATAAATTATTACATATTGAAACAAGAGAGAGAGAATGGAATAATAAAATAAAATAAAACCTCACAAACACTCAAAAGAAAAAGAAGATAAAGAACTTCATCACTGGCACAGTCCGCAGTCCACTCCTTTTCACCACTGGAAATGAGGCCTAACGTTTCAAACCCCTGGCCACTCAGCCCATGTAACCTCATCTTCAATGGAGGGTCCACCGAAACCACTCAACATTTCAAACAGATCAGAAACTTCAAAGGAGAATATATCCACTCAAACATAATACATATAACAGATATTATCCACCCATAATTCAAACTCAAATATTGGCCATATTTGGTAGAGCTGTGAGAAAGTGCTTATAGCTTATACCTAAACAACTTATAGCTTATAACCATGAACATAAGCTGATTTCTGACTTCCAAAAAGCTATAAGCTATAAGCTATAAGCTAAACCAAATACATCAAAATAGCTTAAATTAAGTTAAAATCAAATAAGCAAATTTTTAAGTCAAGACTAAATGTGCACATTATACATATAACATATATATAATTAAGAGGAATGGCAGACAACGTGGGGTGGGAAAAACCATAGCTTGTACACACTGAACCACACTGACAAACAAATAAACTCGTGAGGCAGCCGCAACCTTAGGCCCAAATACAATATTTGAATATGTATATAATATATATAAATATAAGGTACTTATATATATATATATATATATTAGACAAATCAGCCCATAACAGCACATCACCTTGAAGAGGTGCCTCAACTTGAGCCCACACGTACACCAAAACCTTGCTTTATATCTGTCCAGGCACCACCCTCCTTTACATACTGTAACAACTCGCCAACGTTGGTACATGTCGCTATGACCAACGCCAAACAAAGAACACACTCACAACCTGCACTAAGATGAATAATGAAACCCAACACCATGGCCAGCAACCTTCCTATCCGACGGTGAAAATCGAGAATTGTTATACCAGCCCCAGCCCATCGTCAAAGAAGACGGATTGGTTGCATCAGCAGCTAAACCACGGTGGCCTTTGGGTTTGGCAGTTGCGGAGCTTTGATCGATGAAGAGAACTGGGTCGGTCTTGAAGAATAGGAGAGCTAGGTTGGTCTCTGTCGCAAGAGAAAGAGAGAATAGAGAGATGTTGTCTTCATCCCTTGATAGAGAATAGAGTGTCCTCCCAAAAATGTATGGCCGAGAGACCCAACACACAGACACCCCGCAGAGAGAGAGTGAGAGTGCTCCCTTCCCAAACCACCTTTGATGACTGAAACTTTTCAGATCAGAGGTTTAGAGAGAGAAAGAGCAAATGGGTTTGTGTGTGTTGCCGTGTGTGGTGTATCTATGAATTGTGTGGGTTCAGTGAGATTCCAAGGGGGAGAGGGAAAGGGAGAGATCAATGTGGAGATGGTGGCCGTGGTTTTCTCCGTCCCCTGTGGTGTGTCTCTCCCCGCTACTGCCCCGTGAATGGGTGTGTGAGAGGTGTGTTGTGTATGTGTGTGTGTTCCATGCGAGGGAGATATAAAAGGTGGCAGTGTGTGTGTGTGATAGCAGTCAAAGAGAGAGGTGGAGCTTTTGTGTGTGTGTGTATGTGTGTGTGTGTGTGTGTGTGTGTGTCCTGCCGTGAGTGTGTATCTTAGCGTAAGTGGTGGGTGTGTGCATGGTCTCCCTCTCCAAGCCGAGAGAGAGAGAGAGAGATCACAATTGCCTGTGTGTATGCATGTCTATCTGGGTGTCTGCTGGGTCTCTCTTCCAAATGGGTGTGTGTGTATCTCCCTCATCCGTGTAGTGTCTCCCCTCTAAACCGTGGTGTTGGGTTTCCTCTTCTAAAGAGAGAAAGAGGTCCTACCTCTCTGTATATTGTTCTCTTTTTCTTTTCTTTTTTTTATTTCAGATCGCAGGCCCCATTGCCCATGTGCCCTCTTTAATCATACACTCACCTTTCTCTCCCATCTTCTCACCTACTCTCTTTTTTTATATTATTCACCTATGAGAGAGAGGCCCCAACTGCATGTATATCTCTCATTTTTTTGAAATTCTACCTCACTCATCCTAAAATGCTATCTACCGAAGAATGCTGTGTCCCCCTGCCCATGTGTGTAAGTTTCCACCCTCTCTCACTTTCTCTTTTAAAAATACTCCACCACTGCCCCATTCCATCTTCCACCCGCTTTTTTTCTTTTTGTTGATTTTCTATTTTTTAATGTTTTATTTTTGTTTTTATTTTTATATTTTTTTATCATTTTCATTTTATCAAATATCCAAATAAAACATTTAAAATATGTACCACCACACCAAATTATAGAAGATTATAAAATACTACAAATTAGTGATGGCCAATATGGGTGAGGTTTGGGATTAAAATTTCAATTTGATTTTTCTAGTGAGGATGGTCAAACTAAAGTGCTCAACTCTTAAGATAGGTCAAAATGGGGTGTCTACAACACTGAATTGAATTAATATCAAACAAATTGTTGCTACACAAAGCAAAATGGACCGAATTGATTACCAAGTGCAATCTCACTGAATCAATTACTTGCTGCTACTACCCACGGCACACATAAACAATATTTATATACATTGTTGAATCTTAGGCTTTTTAACAAAACTCTAGTTGTATCCAAATTGAATTGGGTCTCCACAAAATTAGATATAATATATAAAAATATATTATAACTAAACCAAACCAAATTAAAACTCTTTTAATAAACCATTGGGTCCCACACTCCAATAAGGAGGTATACCCAACAATTCTCCCCCTACCGACTTAGGTGGAGATATCAACCATACCCGCCAAAGTTCGACACTCCAAATGTTTGTCCCTCGACAAAGTCTTTGTCAACATATCCGAAATGTTATCATCCGTGTGAACCTTTTCGAGTTGCAACAACTTCGAATCTAACACATCACGAATCCAGTCGTATCTCACATCAATGTGTTTCGATCTCGAATGAAAAGTAAAATTTTTACTCAAGTGAATAGCACTTTGACTATCACAATAAAGCACATACTTTTCTTGCTTTAAACCCAACTCTTGCAAAAATTTCTTCAACCATAACTCTTCTTTGCAAGCTTCTGTAATGGTAATAAATTCAGCTTCGGTAGTTGAGAAAGCAACACATTTTTGTAATTTAGATTGCCATGCCACAGCTCCCCCTACAAAAGTCATCAAATACCCCGAAGTAGATTTTCTAGAATCAATATCACCGGTCATGTCAGAATCCGTGAACCCATCAAGTATCGGCTTACCATCTCCAAAACACAAACATACCTTCGAAGTCCCTCGAAGCTACCTTAGAATCCATTTTACCGTTGCCCAATGTTCTTTACCCGGATTAGAGAGAAAACGACTCACCACACCAACGGCGTGAGCGACATCCGGCCTTGTACAAACCATGGCGTACATCAAAGAACCAACTGCTGAAGCATAAGGAACTTTCAGCATCTCTTCCTTGTCTTTCTCACTTTTAGGACATTGATTCGAACTAAGCTTGAAGTGACCCACAAGTGGACAACCAACGGGCTTTGCTTTATTTATGTTGAACCTCTCAAGAACTTTCTCAATGTAGCTTTCTTGAGATAACCAAATCAGCCCCTCTTTGCGATTACGAACAATTTTCATACCAAGTATTTGCTTTGTCGGTCCCAAATCTTTCATAGCAAAAGACTTACTCAACTCCAATTTCAACCTATTTATCATGGTAGAATCTTGACCCACAATTAACATGTCATCAACATAAAGCAAAAGAATAATAAATTTCCCATCTGGGAATTTTTTCACAAACACACAATGGTCCGAAGTGGTTTTAGAAAAACCATTAGTCATTATAAAAGAGTCAAATTTTTTGTACCATTTTCGCGGGGCTTGCTTGAGACCATACAAACTTTTCTTCAATTTGCAAACAAATTTCTCTTTCCATTTTTCCACAAAACCTTCTGGTTGCTCCATGTAAATTTCTTCTTCAAGATCACCGTGAAGAAATGCGGTATTCACATCAAGTTGTTCAACTTCAAGGTTCATACTTGCAGCCATGCCAAGTACAACCCGAATAGAAGACATCTTCACAACCGGCGAGAAAATCTCGTCAAAGTCAATACCTTTCTTTTGCCTAAAGCCTTTCACAACAAGATGTGCCTTGTACCTCAGATTCTTGCCATCATTCCTCAATTTGAAAACCCACTTATTTTTTAGAATTTTCCTCCTCTTAGGCAACTTCACTAAATCATAAGTCTGGTTTTCAAGCAAAGAATTCATCTCCTCATCCATGGCCTTTTTCCAATCACTTTTCTTTGCATGCTCAATTGCTTTTTGGTAGCTCTTAGGCTCCCCTTGAATGGAAATCAACACAAATTCATTGGGAGGATACTTTCTTGAAGGTTGTCGGTCCCTTGTAGATTTCCTCAACTCAAGTTGTGGTGGCTGTTCTTGAGTTGTATGCTCTTCCTCAATTTTTGGCTCAACTTCATTAGGATTATCATCATCCTCTACATCTTCAATAGGTGGCTGCACATCTCCCCAATTTTCATCATCCACCGAAGATGAAGGAGATGGATCCATGTCAATGAGATCACTAATTTTTGGCTTCGGTTGATCACCTTTGCCAAAATCTTCAATTGTTTGGTCTTCAAGAAACACAACATCACGGCTTCGAATGATTTTCTTGTCGACCGGATCCCACAATTTATACCCGAATTCATCACGCCCATAGCCAAGAAAAATACATTGTCTTGACTTGCTATCAAGCTTGGACCTCTCATCTGTTGGAATGTGAACAAAAGCTCGGCAACCAAACACTCTCAAGTGCTCATAAGACACATGTTTACCGGTCCACACTCTTTCTGGAACATCACCATTCAAAGGATAGCAATGAGACAAATTGATCACGTCAACCGCTATACTCATTGCCTCACCCCAAAAGGATCTTGGCAATTTAGCTTGTGAGAACAAATACCTTGTTCTTTCTACAATGGTGCGGTTCATCCTCTCGGCAACGCCATTTTGTTGAGGAGTCTTCTTAACTATCTTTTGGTGCCGAATACCTTGGCTGCGACAATACTCATCAAATGGCCCAATGTATTCACCACCATTGTCTGTTCGGATGCACTTCAATTTCTACCCTGTTTCTCTTTCAACCATGGCCTGAAAATGCTTAAATACTTCTAGAACTTGATTTTTAGTTTTTAGTAGAAAAGCCCAAACTTTCCTTGAATAATCATCAATGAAAGTAACAAAATAAAGTGCACCACTATGTGTTCTAACTTTTAAAGAACCACAAACATCCGAATGAATTAACTCCAAAACATTTTCTTTTCTAGAAGCAACATTTTTATGAAAAGAAACTCTATGTTGTTTACCCACCAAACAATGAACACAAGTTTTAAGATGTGTACCTTTCAAACCAGGTAGAAGCTCTTTCTTGAACAAAACTTGTAGTCCCTTTTCACTCATGTGCCCAAGTCGCTTGTGCCACAATTCGGTAGAAGTATCATCTTCAAGTGCATTGACAACACCTTTACAAATTTTTCCTTGCATCGAGTAAAGTGTATGAGTCTTCTTGCACTTAACCACCACCAAAGAACCCATTGTGAGCTTCCATATTCTATCACCAAATTTGTTGTTAAAGCCTTCATCATCTAGCTTCCCAGTAGAGATCAAATTGAGGCAAATGTCGGGAACATGCCTCACATCTTTAAGCAACAACTTGCAGCCCAAATTTGTTTCCAAGCAAACATCACACATGCCAATAATCTTGGACAAACCTTCATTACCTATTCGAACAAAACCATAATCTCCTTCGGTGTAGGTAGTGAAGAAATCAACTCGAGAAGTCACATGAAAAGAAATACTGGAATCAATTACCCAATTGCTCTCTTAGCCCACAAAATTGATACAATCATCTTCACAAACGACCATGAGATCATCGGTAGTAACTGCCGTTGTGTCTTCTTGCTTCTTATCCACACTTTTGTCACGCCTTTTTTCCTTGTTCTTGAGCTTTCGGCATTCTCGCTTCATGTGCCCTTTCTCATGGCAATAATAACACTCAATGTCTTTCTTTGAAAAAGAACCATCTTTTGATTTGTCACTATCACCCTCAATGGGTCCATACAAATCTTTACAAAATAATAGGTCCTCCATTTTAGTTTTCCAAGTTACCCAATTGCTTCAATTGAAGCTAAACATACGACCCACATTCCCCTCCATCGATTTACACAAATAAATAAACCCAAATAAACCGTAAACTCTGATACCAGTTGTTAGGGAAAATATGTGATTCCCTACAAGTAAATCAATCAATGGGAATAAAAACTAATGCGGAAAGATTAAATCAAAAGCAACACAAGAATTTTTACGTAGTTCTCTCAATGTGAGGTACGTCCACGGGATCGAAATCCGATTCCACTATCAACCAAATAAGTTCCAAACGATTACAAACGAGACACTAATGGTCTCACAAAACCACCCTTAAGTGAATTCCAAATAATCATAAATAAACAAGAGGAAAAACCTCACCAAATAGATGAACCAAAATTTTCAGAACCAGAGTTGTAGAAGACTCAAAATAATAACACAAATCAACACCGACTGCACGCCGAAGTCGTCAAAGCCTTTAAACAGTGCTTGAAAACAACCCACTGAATTGAATTAATATCAAACAAATTGTTGCTACACAAAGCAAAGTGGACCGAATTGATTAGCAAGTGCAATCTCACTGAATCAATTACTTGCTGCTACTACCCACGGCACACACAAACAATATTTATATATATTGTTGAATCTTGAGTTTTTTAACAAAACTCTAGTTATATTCAAATTGAATTGGATCTCCACAAAATTAGATATAATATATAAAAATATATTATAACTAAACCAAACCAAATTAAAACTCTTTTAATAAACCATTGGGTACCACACTCTAATAAAGAGGTATATCCAATATAACTTGAATTCTATTTTCATTTAACTCATTACAAGATCCACCCAATTATCATTTAAGTTGATATTACTATCACCTGTGGCTCTCCTTTAGAATTTCAACAAGGTAATGTCCTATTTTATCAGTATCAAAAATGTTTGGTAGCTCGAATTTGTGTGGTCGACATCGTTTTAAGACATTTGAATCATTCGGGGTTTGAAAATTTGGACTATCAAGCATTATTGTATCAGTATATTGATATTACCATCATCTCTTTACTTAATTGATTAGAGCCAACTTGTGAAAATGGAGTATCAGAGGACTCTGTATGTGTGCCCCTATTATTCTTATGTGTGTTTGTTTTTACTGCTATTTTATTTCCCTTGTACCTTTAAAGAAAAAAGAAGAAGGTATATGCAAAATAATTGGGACTCACAATAAAGTATTTCCATATAAGAGCACATTGTCCATATGTATTTGGAATTCTGTTTTCTATTTTTTATTACGTTAAAATAAAATTAATCAATAATTATACTATTATAGCATGAATTAGAAATATATATATATATATATATATATTATTGCCATGTATCTCAATTATAATGGAGTAGAATCAATCCATAATTATAGGGCAAATTACAAATACATGCAAATTCTTAAACTGAGAAGAGGCCTGAAATAAAACTAAGGAATGTTAACATTTTTGTTTTCTATTTTCTGTTTTTATTTTCATTTTTTGGGAAATTGAATACAAAAACTTGTTTTGAATATTATTTTCGTTTTAAAAAAAATGAAATTGGTTTCAAAATTTTTAAAAACACAAAATACGTGTTTTCACTTGTTTTTAAAACAAGCTTTATTTATAATTTATGCCATAATTATTGATTAATTATATTTTAATGTAATAAAAAATAGAAAGCAGAAATTCAAATACATGCAAATTTTCAAACTCAGAAGAGGCCTGAAATAAAACTAAATGTTAACGATTTTGTTTCATATTTTCTATTTTTGTTTTCATTTTTTTTGGAAATTGAAAACAAAAACTTATTTTCTATGAGATACGGGTATGGGTACGGGTACAATATGGGTACGTCGATACGGTAAAATTTTAAAAAGTGGAGTACGAATGCAGTTTAGTACGCTTGTAAAAAAATATTTATTTTTAATTTAGAGTAATGCAAAAATTAATTAAATGGTTTAATTTGTTAATATCCAACCTATAATTAACATTTAATATTAAAAGTAAAGGTATAAATCAAAATTAAATGTCAATATATTAACAGAAGTGATTGAGACTACTAAAAAACACACTATTAAAAGCTCTAATGAGCTGCACAATGTAAAAAATAAAAAAAATAAAAAAACATTAAGCCTCCGTTTAGGAAGTGGGTTGACTTTTTGACTTTTTGACATTTTTGACTATATGAGTTTGGGAAGGGCTTTTTGGCTTTTTTGACTTTTTTTGTAAGAGAAAAATGTAATGATTATGGGTTAGATGTGATGTTTTGTCTGTTGTGACTCAAAGAGCCTATTCTGTCTTTTGTGGCTCAAAGAGCCAAAAAAAGCCCCAAAGAGCCCTTGCCAAACGAACCCTTACTCCTCATAGTGCTCATTTTTTAGTGCTCCCAAGCATTAATCATATATTAAGACCTCGTTTGGGAACAAGCTAATTTAGTAACTTTTTGGCTAATTGGTTAAAAAGGTAGGTAAAAAAAACTTGTATGTTTGGGATGACTTTTTGGCTAATTACGAAAAGCTGTGCAAAAAGTAGAGAGAAAAGAGAATCTTTGACTTTTTGGTATGGGTTGTTGGCTTTTTGGCTAAAAAGGTAACTTTTTGGCTAATTGACTAATTTAGCCACTCCCCAAACGGAGCCTTAGCTTATAAACCATATTTTAATTTTAAAATCATGCTAAGTATAAAACTAAAAATAAAAAAGAAGTCTAGTGAAAGGATTTTATCTCTGTAGTAGAAGAAAATATTGTTTTAATTGAGGTACGGTACGGCTTAGGTACGTCTGAGTACGCTTGGGTACACCAAAATTTTTATAAAAAAATATTTAGATACGTGTTTCGTGTACTCGGTATGTATGCAGAAGTACCATATAAGATACCATACACCAGTAAATACTCGGTACGGGTACGGCACGTTTTTCGAAATACCCATGCTTCATAGCTTATTTTGAATATTATTTTCGTTTTCAAAAAAATAAAATTGATTTTAAATTTTCAAAATTTTTGAAAACACACAATAAGGTGCCGTTTGGTGACACTTACGTTTTCAGTTTTCAGTTTATATTTACAAAAATTTTAAAAATTCAAATAAAAACTTGTTTGGTAAATTTTTGATTTATAAATCAGTGGTCTCAGTTTATAAATTTGGCCAAAAAATATAAACTCAAAAAATGTGTTTCCGTTTTAAGTTTTAAATATTTTTATTTTTTACCATCCAACACTAGCCACCACCCGCCACCATTGTCCACCACCGTCTTCTGCCACCACCGCCCACCCCCCCACTACCTGTCACCACCACTCACCACCCATTTGACACCACCATTGGCCACCACCACCCACCTGCCACCCACTACCCGCCACTACCATCTATTCGCCCTCCACCACCACTCACCAGCCACATGTCACCCACCCCCCACCACTACCACCACCCCCCCCCCACTTGCCACCCACCTCACACCACCCACCACCGCCACCCGCCACTACCATCCATCCACCCGCCACTACCCACCTACCACCACCACCTACCACCCACCTACCATCCACCCGCCACCACCACCATTCGCCACCACCACCATTCACCACCATCATACGCCACCCACCCGCCACCACCACCCCTCTGCCACCACTACCTATCACCCACTACCACCACCACTACCCACTGCCACCACCCACCACCCTGCCACCGTCACTCACCCACCGCCACCACCACCCACCCGCCACCACCCACCACCATCCGCCATCCACCACCCACCTACCACCACCATCTACCCACCTGTCATTGCTTTCCACTACCGTCTTCTGTCGCTACCACCCGCCACTTGCCACCACTTTTCACCACCGTCTTCCACCACCACCACCCACCCACCACTTTCCACCACCGTCTTCAGCCACCATCACCCACCACCTGCCACTATTTTTCACCACCGTCTTTCGCTGCCACCACTCGTCACCACCCACTACCTACCACCACTTGTCATTTCTCACTCTTTTTTATATTTTTAAATTTTTTTAAACATTTTGTCTAAACCAAACGCATTTGTAGTTTATGTTTTTCTAAAAATAAAGACAAAATAAACAAAAATTAGTTTATAAAATTTTTGCAAATATAAACTGAAAACGTAAACGTTACCAAATAGGCCCGTGTTTTCACTTGTTTTTAAAACAAGCTTTCACTTTTTCCTCTCACGTTCCACCTTCGGCCACCACAACCGACCACTGACCACTGTCGGTGGGTAGCGAGCTCCGACAAACCTCATGTGACTCTTCGGTGGGGCGACATCCAATCACCAACTTCAATAGGCACCTCTAACCAACTGCCACTACTGGTCACCACATCCATCCACCCCAACTCATCAAATATATTTCTATATTTTTATTTCTATTTGTTTTCAAAATATTATTATACACCAAACAAGTTTTCTGTTTTTATTTTTCATAAAAATAAATGAAAACTTGTTTCTTATATTTTGTGAACTAAAAACTGAAACATTAGTAAAAGAGGCTCTAACCAACGATATTGTCCATACAATAATCCTTTGTAGCTCAAAGTTTGAAGAGGCCCGAATGCCCCGAGAGTCAAAACGACATCGTTTTGACTCTTTTTTTTTGTGTGTGTGTGGTTCTTTTTCCTTCTTTCTTCCTTCTTTTTTCTTATTTTTCTTCTTTCAGAGAAAGAGAGAGAAATAGAGAGACAAGAGAGGCAGGAGGAAGAGAGGAGAAGAAAACAAAGAGGGGGCCATGGAGCTGTCATGGACAGAGATCGCGAACCACTTCACAACCCAAACCGTACCATGTTCGCGAGGTAAGCAAGTCCAGATGCGGTGGGTTTGATTTTGTTTTGATTTTGATTCATGGGTTTGGGATTGATTTTGATTTTGATTTTGATTTTGATTATGTGGGTTTGGTTTGGTTTTGATTTTGGATTTTGATTTTGGGTTTGGTTGGGATTTTGATTTTGGATTTGATTTTGATTTTGATTTTGGATTTGGTGGAGCAGATCTGTATCTCTTTCCTTTCCTCTATCTCTTGGCACCTCGAGCCATTCGAGCCTTCCTGGATTCGAGCTACCAAACGGGACTGTTGTCCATATATCAAATTATTTTTTGATCTTAATGAAGTGCAAGAACTATTGAGCTAACTCCCTTCATTCATAATTTTTTGTTTTCAATTTAAAGGGTTACCAAATGTAAGTCAATGCTTCGAATATTGCATCAAGCAAGTAGAGCCTTCGGCCCCGTTTGTTTGGAGAGTTAGAGGGGGGATTGGGATTGGTAGTGAGGTGGGACCCACTAATATTGTGTTTGTTTTGAGAAATGAGAAGGGGATTGATAGTGAGTTTCGGATTCGGATGAGCCTCCTCAAGAGGATTCAAAT
Source organism: Camellia lanceoleosa (assembly GCA_025200525.1). Classification (NCBI taxonomy): domain Eukaryota; kingdom Viridiplantae; phylum Streptophyta; class Magnoliopsida; order Ericales; family Theaceae; genus Camellia; species Camellia lanceoleosa. Next base: position 128,302 of record JANUSC010000090.1, on the reverse strand, counting down.
GGACCTCCAAGACTTGGTATTAGAAAAATAGTCCACCGGACTAGAAATTTTTTATTTTTATTTATTTTTTATTTTATTTTTTACATGTTGGCCATTTTTTTTTGAACATTAATGTTTAATTTTTTGTATTTTTTGTTAAGTAAAAATCATTATTTTATTTTTTTTATTTTTTTCTGGAAATTATTTATTTATTTTTTATTTTTAAAATTTTTTTACATATTGGGCATTTTTTTTAAAACATTAATGTTTAAAGTTTTTGTATTTTATTTATTTATTTTATTATTTTATATAAAAATAATTTAATAATCCTTACACTAACAACTATCATCAAAACAAACACAATTTTACTTAATCTTCTCACTATTAATCCCCTTATTATGAATCCCTTCTATTCTACCTCTAAAAACAAATGAGGCCTCAAATTATCTAATCTTCCTTATGTGATAACTGATTAATGGTTAAGTTTTCATTATGGCAAAAGTGACTTGCCAAGAATTAATAGATAAAAAATTATGGGAAAAACTTGAAAAGTTTTGAATTGTTTAAAATAATTAATTAAACATTAATACTTTCTCACCTGAGAAGGATCAACATGAATAATTTTGTCAAAAAATACTATTCACAGCTAAAAGGAGTGGTAAATAAAGTGGATCTAGCTTTGCAACTCCATTCTCATTAGGTAACACACCACCAACCACCAGAATTTATACACACAATAAGAAAGGATAAAGAAATGAAAGAACTGCCAGCAAATTCAAATTTAAAAGAAATTTTTGTAGACCAACCCAACTTCAACCAGTACAACTGCACCTAAAATTTCCAGATACAATTGAATATTACCACGACCCACTCAAATCATCACGAGTTTATTCAACTGAGATCAAAAAAAGCATTCATGAGTTCTTTAATATGTCTACAATCTGCCTCTTACAAGTAATGTACTGATGAATATCTGTAAGAATGTTGTCAAGAAAAAAAAAAGAAAAGAAAAGAAATCCTGCATTCAACAACTACCAAGTTCTCTTTTACAAAAGGTATAAACAAATTAGGCACTAATTCTGTAACAACCTTAACAAGTAGTAAGCCCAATGAACAATTCACCCACAAGGCCCACTTGGAACCAACACACCCAAGAGCATCCCACATAAACCAACCACCTTACCCCCAGAAAGAACAAACTTATAAATTAATTCTGCACACACAACAGAAGAAACAGCGGGGTTGCAGATACGCACTAAACAAACAAAAGCAACCCGACACCCAAAAAAAGAAAGAGAAAAAAATTCCTGTATTGCCAGCGAAAAACCCTATCATTGCTTAAGTTTTGCAAATCATTGAACCATTCTTTCTATTGGTGTAACCCTTTAGCTCTGAAAGGTAGCAATCTAAATATACAAATTCGCTTGTCCATTTCTGGGTCCTAACTATGTGTCACTAAAGTGAAAAACAGTCTGCAACATCCAGATGGCTTGCAAGCCGAAAGATGGCTGACTGCACAACATCAGAGTTCGGAGAAACAGAATTGGGCAGCTGGGGTATGCAAACTGGCAAATATTCATCACTATCCTCTCGAAGGCAGAAAAAAGTAAGCACTGATCGGCAGAAAATGAATCTGTCAAGAGGAGGACATGTCAAATAAGTATACTTTTTGACAAAAGCACAATCTCAAAGCATTGTAGTTGGAAAATTGTATTTAATGCTATTTTATTCATCAGAAAGACTACTTTGGCAATAAGGTGTGGTTGATTTTGGTGGAATATTATGCTCATCAATTGCAGAATGCACCAGTCAATACATTGGGCCTGTTTGGTGCAACTTATTATAAGCTAAAAGCTAATAATCATAAAGCAAAAGTCAAAAGCATCTTTCCCCCAATTTTTAGATAATCAATTTTTTTCAGCTTATTTAAAAAATTTATGTATAACAAGTTGTAAGCAGAAGTTACACCAAACAGTCTAACTCCCAAAATAAAAAAAGATATGAGTAGCTCATATAAGCTGCACCAAACAGCTCCATTGTTTGATGTGTGGCGTTGTCTTGGGTGCCTGGTTATGCTGTGATGCCATAAAAAACAATGCCTATAGAGGAGGCAATCGATGCCTTGACATAAAAAGTTCAAATTAGCTTTATGTTTCTTGACAAAAGCTGAAGACTCTTGGTTCCTTCTAATTCAGTTTGCTATTTATGATTTGATAGTCCATAATGGAAGTGAATCACTAATATTGCTAACTATCTGTCACATGATACAGATTCCACAAACTATAATGACAAACACTTTCATGACCCCAGGCTTCCCAAATTCATTTAATTCTTGTGACCGTTAAATTACCTGGTTTCTTTCCCAAAGGCAAACCAAATACTTTGTGAACCAATTTTTAATCCCAGCACTCAACATCTTTCCAATTAGGATAGGATTGTGAAATGTGCTTGAAGTAGAAGATAATAATTAACAAGGCTTACTTTTATCAAAAAGAAAGTTACCTAAGAATTAGCCGCCGCAGAAATGGATCAGATAAAACTTGAGCCCAAACAAGGTCCAACATAGTTGATGTACAGAGTATCACTTCCCACTCGGAGAATGAAGTGGAGAGTATGTTGTCAGCATCATTATAAACATCCTGAAAGGAGAATCTCATCAATGGACCACGTAAGCTAGAAATGGTAGCAATAAGTTCATTACATTTTCCAATTAACTCACAGCATCATTGTCAGAACAGGTGAGGCCAACCAATTGGCAGAATGCTTGCAGAGGAGCCGTTAAGAACAAAGTAAACTGACTTCCATTTTGTGTTACATCAGCAGTCTTGAATGATGGCCTCAAAGGGGAAAGAAGAAGGGCAGCTGTTTCTCCTCTTTCTGCACCATGCAGAACCTGGAATGCAATTCAGAAACAATCAACTTCACAGATAATCATGCAGTTGTATTCTTAAGGAGAATGCCACAGTTGAACAGTACTTAAAAGCAGAAGCAAGCAGTTGTTTCAGAGAACAAAGCTAATTTCTAACAGAACAGCCACATAGTCTGTTGCAGAACAGCTTCCATAAGAACAAACTTTTGTACATGGTGACAGGTAGAGAAGGAATATGGGAGAAGAACAAATTGAGCACAATGGATACATTTGGACATGTGGGACATATAAAAGTCTCTGTAGATAACATCTTTTATGGAGGTATCACACTAAAAGAACACATTGGACATAACTGCCCCTTGATGTATATAATTTAAAAAAAAAAAAAAATTAATTCAAGTTTTATATGGAAGCTCCACCCCTAAACACTATAAAAGAAGCAAAAGGAAAGACCTAAAGCCTATGCATAATTTCTTTACTCAATTCAAATGGTGAAAGTGATTGTTTATTTATTTATTTATTTTAAGGGGTGTGAGAAACATACATAAAATGACATGTATATATATATATATTTAAATTTGGCCAGTAACACTGGAAGAGTTATCGTTTAAATATATTGTGAAGTTACTGATCAGCTCCTTTGTTAAATGGAGAAATTACTCCGAAACCAATTATATAATGTGGACATGAGCACCATTACATAGCATCATCATGTTCACAAGCAAAATTCTGTATTAGAATAATAATAATACCGTCATAGTGTGGCAAGTTATACACAAGTTTTGACAAACCTGCCTTGAATGCATGGCTGTTGTCGCTATCAATAATCAAGAAAAGAGGTCTTCTGGTAAAAGGAATTATATCACCCATGTAAAGATTATTTGAACCTGAAAATTCAAAGTTTTTTGAATGGTTTATTAAATGATATGCAAGAGTTTTCCCTTAACTCGAGTAAAAAACTAAGTTAAATAAGGGTTCCTACCTCCATTTCTGTTAGGACCTAACCACAAAGAATCCTCAGAACAGTGCCCCGAGTTCCCATTGTCATCAACATGGTTTTCAGGAATGCAACTATTTTGTCCATGGGAAGTATGAGAAACAACTTTGACCTTTGTAGGCTTGCTTAAAACTCCAGACCTTTCCATCTGTGAAAGATTACTATGACCCGCTTTCCCTGAATAGGTCACTGGTATCAGTCATCTAGGATAGTAGCACACTGAACAGTTCGTCTTTAAGATTAACAATAGAAAAGAAGGTAACCTGAGGCTGATATGTATACTAGCATCACGCTATCCGGAGGAAGCTCCTCACAGATCGTAGCAATAACCTACCATTCATAAAAGACCAAATGTAAGACGTGCAAATTAGATATTCATATAAGCAATGGAACTCTATAAATGAAATATCCACACAAGAATGGATCATGGTGTTAAATGTCAAAAAATATAGTCAAAGCATTGCCTGCAATCTCTCACATAGCAGAACTGAAGACAGATAAATTTTGGAGGTATCTTTACAGCAATTTTGTAGGATGATATATTTTGATATTCAATCATTCAAAACTATTTTTTAAATGAGTATGTTATCCCATTATCTTTCTAATAATTTATCAGCATAAATATTCTGAATATTGTTGTTTTTTACCCTAAATTTTGTGCGGCATCGGTTACTGTGTATTGTAAGCATGAAGGTGTAACTGTTCAGAACAGTACGTGCATAAGAGGGAAGTGCAACAAGGTGAACAGGAGGGGCCTGAAACATAGTGCAAGAGGCAAGGAACAGCCACCTCTTGCTTCAGTGCTACAATCTTCTTTGAGTAGAAATCTAATATCTACCTATATTCATCCATACCATAACTCAATGTAATCATTATGGTATGATATGGAAAATATCTGAACATAACATAATCTTATAATACAATGTTAAGACTTGCAAATAAACATACATTTATAGTAGACCCAAATCCATTCCAGAGAAGTAAATGCTGAACTTCTAACTTCAATGTCTTCTTTCAAATGTCTCAAATGCACAAATGTCACAATTGCTTCAACAGTACATAGAGTTTAATAGATGGCCAAGTTTGTGTAAACATTTTGTTCACATGGTTTAACTAGTATTGACTAACGCATGATTAGCCAAACATTAATATCCTCGTATTGACTAGAGGGTTGTTGCATATTGCACATGGTAAACTTTATCATACCCTATTTATCACAAATTTTAACATATTTAAAATAGTTTTTTCTTCTCAAAATTTATCCATTAATGTGCAACGACTGTCCATCTTTACCTCTATCACCTCCCCCTCTCACATTTTCATCCTGCCCTATTAGCTAAACTAATTTCTGAGTTACATTGACTTGCAAGATATTAGGGCACATGAATTTAAAATTTAATCCCTATTATATCCCTTCAAGAACAAAAGATTTGAATAATTAAAAAAAAAAAATCGGGGTTTTGGGAGAGATGAAAAGTTGAAGGGTTTCAAAACACCAAAATGGTGCTCTCCCATTAAATAATAGTAATCTAGTATAGATTAACACTGTATATATACTTTCCCACATGCTCAAAAATCATCCTATGCTATCTACAATAGTGTATCCATGTAGTTTTTTAAGACAATGTCGATCCAGCTTAGTAAATGTGCTCCAATTTAATGTTTCCAGTAGTCACATTAAATTTTCCGATTATACTACTATCTCAATAATTTTTCACAAAAAATTCCACAACTGATCTCTCTCTTAATGCCTTTTACGGGTATCTCCATATTTTGTATATTCAATTTGGTCGATTAATATTTGCTTCTCTTGGAAAAGATCAGAAATATGTATATTCATGAGTTGAGTTATCTAAGGCAATGAGTAATCCTAACCTCCAGCTAGTGGAACATTAGAAACAACATAACCATCACATCTGATGCAGTCCTCATGTCATGTGTAAGAAATAGCCACAAAATGCACAAGTTGGCTCAGTACAAAAACCAACTATGACCTAAGACCAAAGGCACGACCGAAAAGGAGGATAATGTTATCAAATCCAAGTGATCAGACGATGTGCAGATGATGTGTCCTGTTATACCAGATTGATTAGGAAAATCACGTTTTCATAGCTATAGCTCAATGTGAGATTCCAATACTAGATTCCTTCATCCCAAAGGCAGAAGTCTGGTTTTGTGGATCAAAATATGGAATGTTAAGAGCAGCATAAAGGCATGCTGCGAATTTGCGAAATAACCATGCTGTGTGAAAAGGACAAAAGCAGTTATGGTTTTGGGATGCCCAATTTTATGATGCCTACATGCAGCCTAATGCTTGAAAAGACTGCAAATGCAAGCAGATGGACCACCAAAACTGAAACATTACAATTTTAATTTGAGCATGCTACTGAGTCCTTTGAGCAAAAAGCAGCAACTAAAATGACTACTACCAAAATAGCCATTTAATTACAACAGATGTAACATTGTTCAGGCTTAAAAACTCACAGCTATCAATTGTGTCACTGATGGACGATAAAGAATTGCCTTCCTTGGATTTGGAGGCAAAGTTGGATCAGTCATATCAGCAGCCAAATTCATATCAATTAGCCCAGAAATAGCAGAATGATCAATTGGAGCACCATTCTCACGTGATTCAACTGGATGCTTTTGACAGAACAATCCACTTGGTTCCCATTCCAAACATTGCATCATTCTGAAAGTGTCCAAAGTAAGTTCTGCAAATTTGACCTAAATGACAATGCATGAACAGTACAATAAACATCTGCACAGCTAATTTCGCATGTTGAACACACGATGATGTCACAAAAACAAATATCCATTCATTTAAATACATAAAACCAGTCACCTCATTTCGGTGATAGCTTGTTAGCAGTGCATCTCGACACTTTAGAACCTTCGTTGCATGGAAACGGGCCACATATGGAACAGAAGCTGGATAGGAATCAAATTTAGCACAATATCGCAAAGGCCTAAAATAAATTAATGCTGTATCAACTTTCATAAACCGAACAATTTCTTGCACCACAAGCTTCCATTCTTTGAAGTTGGTTTCCTGGAAAGAAATAGTTCAAATATCATTCATCATGCAAGTAAATACTAAAAGATGGATAGAAAGATATTTCTCATACTATGGCTCTCAATGATGAAAGCCGAATATACATTGCTTCCCCTATGTTACTCATAAGCATTTAAAGAAAAACTTCAATTAATTCAGCATTCTCATGAATCAATGATAAGTTAATCACCAAAACATGCCCTAATTTTTTCGTCAAGGAAAATAAACTAGAGCAAAACTTATTACTTGATGAAATTATACAATTCTAGCAAACAACTGCTTCAATTTTTCTTGTGCATAAATTAATGGTTTGTATGAAGTCTCGGTTTTTGGTGATTTTGTACAGTTGGGTGACAGGGGACAGTGTCCCCGGATTTGTTTGATTTTGTGGATTATAGATACTCTTCAAGTTTAGGTTTGGGTTTTGTTGATATTTTCTGATGTATTCGTTAGTACTGTCTTGATGCTTTTTCGATAATAAAATTGACTTTATTTATCCCCCCTAACCCCCGACCCCACCACCAAAAAAAAAAAAAAATGGTTCAATCTAGATGTCCTGACTCTCCCATAAAAAAGGAGGAAATCTCTCATTCAAAGACTTTATTCTCTTACTTTGTCTATTTTGGGCAGAATAATTTGAACCAAATGTTGAATGTGGGCAAGTAAAACGTCTAAATAGTTCTATATGAGCTGAGCCTACAACCAAGCTGCCATATGATCTACTTTACATACAAATGCATTGTATTTCACCTCCTTCACCGTTCCTTTCAATCAGTTATCAGAAAATAAAATCTAGTTCACAATGACCTCTCAATTAATTTGTAATGTTGTTTATCATGTTCCCCAACAACGATAATACAGTTGAACTTTTTAATGAGAGTTACATAGCTCAAATGCAAAGTCATCATATTACCAAACCGGTCCAGAAAAAAGTCATATAATTAAAAGTTTACCTCCAGACTAGAACATTTATAATTACACTCCAATTTTTATGATTTTTTGTGTATTAGGAACAGTTGCATGTGTAAATTTTGATACAAAAGACAAAATATGGAGCGCAAATATAATGGAGTGTGAACAACACTCTTTTTTTTCTCTCTTTCTGATAGGCACCTTCAAATGGAACATTAAGGCTGTGTTTGGTTGAAGAATTTGGGAAGGAATTTGGAAAGGGAAAATGAAAAGAAGTATAAAATTAGGTAGAAAATATAGGTATATTTTATTCACATTTCACCGTCATTTTCCCTTTCTCTTTCCCTTTCCCTTTCCAAATCCCTCCCCAAACATAGCCTAAGAAATACTAAATTTAAACCCATCATATGAGTCTAAAGTCTTCATAATTTGCAAGTCCACTAACATAATTAATTTATTCTTTTACAACTCAGTCATAACCGAGATAGATGCTGAGTTTGAAAAATCTTTGGGCATAAATTCTCCACACGTTTTGTACACTCAGAATGCCCCTAGACCTTTCTCCCTTGACTTTTACAAATTCGAGATTTCTTTATGTGCTTGTAATTTTTGATGAAACACAAGTCCTAAAATTCGCACAAAAAGTATGGAAACAAGCAGAGAATATACTATACTTGTAAAAGAGGTAAATTTCTTTATGTTTAAAAAAAAAAAATTCGAAGAAGTAAATTCTAATTTGCTTTTTTTTTTTTTTTTTTTTTTTTTTTTAAGATAGTGAAATTCTAATTTGCTTAAGAGAAAAATCATATGAAATGAATTCAAGAAATGAGTGCAAGATCATGTATTTATGTCTATCAGAACAAACATGTTTCATATTGCGATTTGCATAAACAAATATCCAATTTGACTAATAAGTATCAACCTTATATCCACCATAAAATACCAAAAAAATGAAATTCAATAGAAGGTGCAGCTACTCTCAACCAAACAACTTTCAGAAGTTTCACGAAATTCAGCTAAACTAAAATTACCCCGAGATTCAGTGAAAATTTCTGGTTCAAATGTGCTTCAAATTTCAAACAAAAACAAGATTCAAATTTTAGATCCAATTGCATAAAAAATAAAATAAAAGTAATATCAACAAAAACAAGTACATTAATCTTCCATTCCACACATTAAACAAACAGGAATTGAATTCTTACCCGAAAAGTGGCTATGCTATCATCAACAAGAGCCTTGAACCTCTCCATGAGAAGTTTCACCATCTCCAATCGATTCAATATGAGCGTAACAAGCAAAAACCTGGCGTAAAACCTCAATTCCTTGAACCTCAAACCTCGATCCTTGGAGAAACCCTTGGATCCCTCAAAGTAGGCTCTGTTGAAAATGGCCTCATAGAAAATATAGGATTCGAGCAAGAACCTAGCCTCGCTGGTCCTCATGTACTGGTTGAAGTAGAGCTGGCCAATCCGAGAAGCGATCTCGCCGATTTCGCAGCGCTGGAGTCCGGACTCGACGAGCTTCTTGCGATTCTCTTGCTGATACTTCCAGAGCCTCATGTAGGCCTTGAACACCTTGGAGAAGTAGTGATTCGGTCCTCGTCCGTAGGCAGGCACGTCTCGAACCCTAGCGAACTTCTGGTCGGCGCTCTCCACCAGAGCTCGGAATGTTCTCGGAACCACGTCGTCCGCCATGCCAATCGTCACTTATCCGAGACCGAATGGCCGGCGGTCATCGAGAGAGAGAGAGGTGGACTTTTTGCTAAGCCAGACCAGATGTGAATTTTCTTTTCTGGATTTATGGCAGTATCATCATATTATTCTGTTTTAGTCCTTTTAATTCTTTTGTTCACTGATTTTACAGTGCGAGGAGAGAGACAGAGAGAGACAGAGAGAGAGAAAGGTGAGATGACTGACTTATTATAGTATTTTTGAGGGCATGACGGCGAGGGCGGTGGGTGGTAGTCAGAACTCCGGTTAGGAGGAGCGGTGTTACTCTGTAAATGAGGAGTATGTGTTCGTGGATTTTACACCGTTGATGTGGTTTTTGGTATTTATTTATTTATTTATTGATAGGATGGTGTTTTTGGTATTGAAATTGTGAAATCACATGGTTTGGTGTGATAGAGGATGTACTCTCTCAGACTTGTGGTTTTGGATTTTCTCACTTTTCCTTGATTTTGGTGTGGATTATCGTATTGAAGTGTGTATGGAGGGTTTGTTTGGTAGGAAATTTTTTAATTTGATTTTTTAATTTTTTGGTTAATTTAATTTGACTAAATAAATTTTGTTGAGGAAGAATTTTTTGGGTTTTTTTTATTTTTTTGTGAGAAAAAAAAAATGGTCGTAGTTTGTATGTGATATTTTATCTTATTGATTTATTTAATGTATTTTATCATTTTTGTACGTTTTATCTTTGGATAATACTAGAGATGCCAAATGAATTATCAAATTTTTTATCAAATCTCTCACATAGGTATGGAATCTACACATGTGATTTGTGTGGGTTTCACACCTATGTGAGAGGTTTGGTAATTCATTTGGGATCTCTAGCATAACTCATCTTTTTTTAATTCCAATTACAACTCAATGCCAAACAACAGCAGAATATAAGAATTTGTGATAAAATAAGCAGGGAAAGCTTATATCATATGCACCTTATTATAAAATGACATACTTTTATTACAAAATTTTATAATATTAATTATAAAATGCGTAATCTCTTTATAAATTATCATAACAAAAAATATAATAATCAAGTCACAAATTTTTATAACATCAATCACAAAATTTTACACATTTTATTTTATTAATTTATGACGAGTTTACGCATTTTAAGATTGATATTATAAACTTTTGTAGTAAAATTATGTCAATTTGTAATAGGGTGCATATGATATGCATCCTTAGGGTGCACACCATAAGCTTTTCCAAATAAGTATTAAGTTTTTAATTTTATTAATTTAAATTTTAATATTTTAATTTATTTTTGATTTAAATCATCAACCTAATATGTCTATAATTTTTTTTGTTGAATTTAATAACTAAAATATCAATTTTTGTAATCAATTTTACTAAATAAAAATAGATACAGTATATAATTATATTAAAAACAAATTTAAATTTTATAATTTAAATTGATAAAATAAAAAATAAAAATATTATTTTATTACCAGAGTTAAACATTTAGGATTTTTTTAGTATAATTTTTCCTAAAATGTATAATAAATATTTCAGAATATAAAGATGTATTTGATATTTTAATTTTTCCAATATTTTTATTTATTTATTTATTTATTTATTGTCCATTAAACTATTTTTAACATCACTCTTGCATATAGTTTGTGTAAGTCGTATTTAATAATTATATGAATACATAATTAATTATACAGGTCTCTTTTGGGAATATTAAAAAAAATAGTATATTAGTTTATTTGGGTTACAATGTCTCTCTATTTTTTTTATATATATTTTTTTTCAAAAAAAAAAAAAAAGCCAATTTTTTTTCCCCCTATTTTTCAAAAGAAACCATAACCGATCACTTTTTAAGTGACCGTTATATTGGTCTTAATTTGTATAATCACAATTATTCTAAACGGTCTATTCTGTGATCAATATTTTCTCACAATTCTCAAGCCCGTCCTTTGTATCCCCCCGTGTAAAAAAAATCATTGACAAAATTTGTAGTCTCTATTATTTTACCATGGCTACATATGAGTTCCTTTCAAAAATGCTGGGGACCATTTCTAAGTGTGAGAGCTATGTATTGTTTGCTTCTTGTCAAAAAGAGAAATTACCATATAGTCATAATAAGTATTAAAAAAACATAGTTAATGTCATTGTCAAAGTAATTAAGGTCCTCCCACTATGAAAGAATCCGGTCGGGATAAGAGAATAAGTAATGTTTACAGTATGTTTGGATCTTAAATTTATATTTTGTGTATAGTTAAATGATTGAATAAATCTTGTGAGATTGCTGAGTCTTAAATAGAAGGAAGAAAAAGATTTGGAGTTTGGATTTGTTCATCATAAGAATAGGTATGATTAATTATTTCAATTTTTCTACCATACCTCTATAAGCAAGCGCGATCCACTATTTAGATTGCTTTATTTAAATTTTTAGGGTAAATTACACTTATCTCTCTTGAAGTTTCTAACAAATACAGAGACTTTCCATGTGGTTTTCATAATTACAAAAACCTCTTATACTTTAATTGACAATATCAAAATTCCTCTATTTTTTTACTGTCATTCACCCAACTAACTGAAACTGCTGATGTCATTAAAGATAATTACTGAAATACCTATAATACCCTCAAGTGTCTTGAAACACTCCATGAGTTGAGTTACATAAAGATACAACCCAATTTCTTTTCTCTCTCTCACACAACACTATGAAACACACCCACAGCCAAAAAATAAATAAATAAAACACAATGTATTCTCTTTCTCTTTCTGTCTCTCACTCTTTCTCTTAGGCTTTTCCTTCCGGCGTTTTTCTTCTTCGACATCTTTCATATTTCACAAAGCTAACAACTTCATACCAAAAAACAACAATCAAACTCACCAACAACAACTACAATCTTGACAGTCCCCATTTCTTAAAACCCTCAAAAAAAAAAAAAAAAAAAAAGCACAGAAAAAATAGAAACAGCATAACCAACACATCAAGATCAAGACAATATGCAACATCTACATATAAGTTAATTGTTTTACTCCTATTTGGGTCAATGTAACATCCTTCAAGGCATCAATGTAGCAATATATATTTGGGTCTATATCATATACTCTGTCCACTTTGCCTTTATAGTTGATGATTAAATCAAAATAAGGGAATGTAGCCATACTGTGATTATAATGAGTAACAATTAATTACAAAAAACAACTCCATTCAACAATTACTCATCCAAATGTAACAAAATTCATAAGCAGAAGACATAAAAAAATAAGAATAAAAGCTCATACAATCATAATTGCATAACAAAAAAAATTTCTTAAATCATTATTTCTAAAAAAATAAAGAAGAAAACTATTTTTTACAATAAATTAACAAAACCAAATCCCCAATTTCATAACAAACATGAATAAAAGTTCATACAGTACAATCATAATTGCATAAAATAAAAAATCATAACAAAAAGAAGACAAAAAAATGCCCAACATTTAAAAAAAAAAAAAAAATTGCACTTGGTTGGTTGATCAACCGAAGTCCTGCCGGACGTCCTCACGAACGACCGGTCACCCAACATCTCCTAGCCTAGATTGCTCATCCGTTCAACAAGGTGTACAAATCAAAAGGACTACGAATCCGAAAGGGACTACAAATCAAGAGTTCCAAAACCAAAACAAACATGAACTAGGCTCATTGTTCATCACTAACAGTCCAAAGTAGATTGCTACTCCAAAAAACAAACGGGGATGAAGTATAAAAGAATTGGACTGTTACTCCATAAAATAAACGGGACGAAATATAAAATGTTTGAAATCTTACCTGGAAGCCCTAAAAACAACTTCTCACCGATCAATCTCTTTCACATTTTGCACTGGCAACAATGATCAAACCAAAATCTCAAGCTTCTTCGTCATTTGATCACACCGATCAGTCTTCTTCAAAGATTTCGTCTCTTTCTCTCTGTCTGTCTGTCTGTCTCTCTCTCTCTCTCTCTCTCTCTCTCTCTCTCTCTCTCCCACAAATTCGATCGAAATCAAAATAGGTAGTGAATTAGGAATTTAGGGTACAAAGGGTATTATCATTTTTTCGTACTCCAAAGTAAAGGTAATAAAATCATTTAGTATATATAAGTAACGTCGTTTGTGCCAATTTGATGGAATGAGAGAATCTTGACAATGTTCGTTAAAATAGAGGAGGTTTGTATAATTATTCAAACCACAGGGGAGATCCTTGTATTTGTTAGAAACCTCAGGGGAGGTGAGTGTAATTTACCCTTAAAAAAAACAAAGTTAATGTCATTGCCAAAGTAATTAAGGTCCAGCCATTATGAAAGAATTTGGCCAAGACAAGAGAATAAGTAATGTTTATGGTATGTTTGGATCTTAAATTTATATTTTGTGTATAGTTAAATGATTGAATAAATCTTGTGAGATCATTTATGAGTCTTAAATAGAAGGAAGAAAAAGATTTGGAGGTTGGATTTGTTCATCACAAGCATAGGTATGATTAATTATTTCATTTTTTCTACCTTACCTCTACAATCAAGCGTGATCTTAGTATTTAGATTGCTTTATTTAAATTTTTAGGGTAAATTACACTTACCTCTCTTGAGGTTTCTGACAAATACAGAGACCTTCTTTGTAATTTTAATAATTATAAAAACCTCTCCTACTTTAACTGACAATATCATGATTTCCTCATTTTTGACTGTCGTTCACCCAACTAACCGAAACTACTGATGTTATCAAAGATAAATACTAAAATGCCCATAATAGCCTCAAGTGTCTTGAAACACTCCATGAGCTGAGCTACATGAGATAAAACCCAATTTATTTTCTTTCTCTCACACAGCATTGTGAAACACACCCACAACCTAAATAAATAAATAAAAACAATGTATTCTCTCTCTCTCTCTCTCTCTCTCTCTCTCTCTCTCTCTCTCTCTTTTATCTTTGGCATCTTTCCTCTTTGACATCTTTCCTATTTCACAAAGCTTATAACTTCAGCCAAACAACAAAATTAACAATAAACTCAATCAAACGTAAACAAAGCTAACAACTTCATACCAAACAACAACAATCAAACTCACCAACAACAACTACAATCTTGACAGTCCTCATTTCTTAAAACCTTCAAAAATCAAAGGATACCAAATATATATATATATATATATAACAAAGAAAAAAAAAAGATATATATAGCCACCATCCTAAAATCTAGAAAAATTAGAGAACATAAAAAAAAAAAATAAAAAAAAAATAACCTAGAAAATTTCTTGGAACCTAAAATCACTAAAAGCCATCTTTAATTCAATTCCTCCACTAGGTAGCTCCAAAAACAAGCCATTGTGAATATTTTTTGACCCTCACAGATTAAACTTACTTTATTGTACATATACATCCAAATCCCCAGTATTTTAATAGATAACACCAACTGTATTACGTACATTCAAAGATATTGCATATATGTGATAACCCTGTCTTGTGTTAAGTTAATTAATCATGATCATGTTGTGATTATGTGATTAATTTGAATTTGGATGTTAATTGCATGATTATATGTGGTTTTGGCCTTATATCTATTCACCGTAGGAAAATCTGTTCAACTTACTGTTGTAAACTGAAAATTGAAGGCCTTATCCATTACATAAACCGAAATTGACTACGCCATTGTGATTAGTGTAATTTTTAGAACCTACGATGAAATTTAATTGAAAATTGATTCGGATCAAAATAATTAGATTAAACTGATTGAATTAGATACAATTATTTAACCTTAATCAAGTTTAGTTAGGCAAGCCTATAAATAGGCCTATATACACTTTAAGTGTACTCCTTGAGCTCATTTTCTTCTAACTTGGCTGAGATTTCACTCTAGAGAGAGAGAGAGAGAGTCGATTGTAGAGAGAGAGGGAGCACAAATTGGAGCTTTGAACTAAAAGCTTGGGAATTTGGAAGCTAGGCTCAAGAACTAGCTAGGAATTAGAAGATTTGAGCCTTTGGGTGAGTAATTAGACATGAATGCATGAGTTTGAGTTGTAATTATGTGAACTCAAAGATAAATTGTAATCAAGAACATGAATTGAGTTGAATTTGATGAATCTGAAGTCATTATAAGCATGCATGTAAAAGATTGCCGTGAATTTGTGTATTTGAGCATGAAACATATGATCCATGTTGAATTTTGATTAAGATTCATACCTTTGATCATCTTTTGCATCACTTAAGTTGAGAATGGAAGTTATATTCCATATGCAAGCACAATTCATAGAGGTATGAGTTTTGGTTGCATGAATTTGATGTATTAGAAATAAGTTTGGTATAAATTAAGTATGCGTGTAATTGATTCATGGGAATTGAGCTTCATAATGTTGTAAATTTAGTATTTGTATCATGTTAGAAGATATACAAGTGAATTATGGGTGATAACATGCAAGTTACATCAATTTGAATGCAAATTTGAAGCTCAAACAGCTTGCTGGAAATTCCAGAATTCGTCAAGTCCACTCGAGTGGGGAATGCGCCGCTCAAGCGTAAAATATTAACTCATAGAAGTTTTACAGACATTGATGTCTGCTTGAGCGTAAAGAGTTACACTCGAGCACCCAGTCATATGTTTTGACTCTCAGCTCAAGCGTCCAAAGTCACGCTCGAGCGCAAAAATTAGGCAACCAATACTTTTGCAGACTAAAGCGGTCCGCTCAAGCGAAGAGCCTTGTTTCAAAATTTTTGAAGAGTTATTTTGTGATTTATTTTCCGTTATCTTTCATCTCTGAGCACTCTTAGGCATACATTGAGTATTGTAAATGACCAAAAATGATAAGAAAGAGGCCTAAGAGGAATATATATATTAAGAACGGATTAAATCGCTTGTGACCCATTATGTTTATGATATATGTAGGGTCAAGCGCAAGGGCAAATCATCCGACAGATCACTGTGAGTAATATCTTAATAAAGATATGTTCAAGTATGTTAATTTTCACAATGTTACTTCTATATGAGCCTTATGGATCAGAATTTTGAATTATGAATGAATGGTCTAAATGCCGGTCTTTTGCATAAGATTGATTGATTACAAATGTGATTATGATCATGAGTATGATACACACAAGAATATGAATATGGAAATGAAGGATTGGGCTAAAGACAGCTTGATATGAATGATTGGGTCAAAGGCCGTATGACACGAATGATTGGGCCAAATGCCGTTTGATATGAATGATTGGGCCAAAGGTCGTTTGACATGAACGAATTGGGCCCAAGGCCGTTTGATAAGAATAAATTGGGCTTGAGGCCGTTTGATATATTTGGGCCTGAGGTCGTTTGGTGTATTAGGTAGAAACTTGAATGGGCCTATGGGCGTTTGTTATGCTTGCTACGAATTTCATTTATATTATTCATTTATTTTGATATTATTCACTGGGCTATTGCTTACTCTCATTTATGTGTGTGTAGGTGAGCAAAGAGATGTCCAAACTTAGCCCCAGTGAAAGACATGAGAGGAGTCAAGTTTTTGTAGAGTCAGCCCAAACATCTCACACATTAGACTTGGTCTTGTTTCTTTTATTTTTGATTCCCTTTTGTTACCTTGGTGAATATGTAGGATCACCATGTAGATAAGCCTTTCGTTTGGTTGATTGTATGTTGAAAGTTCCTGGACACATGAGATGTTATTTTTGACTTCATGTGTGAGTTATTATAAACTGTTTTTGGAATGTTTGTTTTACCATATAAGCACAGCTTATTGGACAAAATTTTTAAGTCTACTTCCGTTTTAGCCCCTTATTCTATTGAAAATATGTTTGATCAAGTTTGAGGCCGTAGGTAATCCCTTGATTACTAGTCGATTATGACCTTAGTCCAAGGGGCGGGTCCAAGGGGCGGGTTCGGGTCATGACAATATAACTTGCAAAAATTACAGAGTATTACTAAAATTACTAAAATTTTCAAATTGCAAATAACATTCGTTGTTTTTAGAGCATTACTAAAATTTTCAATAGCATTTGTTGTAATACATGTAAACTAACTCAGATTACAGATACCTATTTTACTCAAACTTATGCATATACTTATATATATATAGAGCGAACCCGAAATGCTGAGAATCACAAGAAAGCTACTTTAGTGTGGGTTGAATACACCTGCGTTGCAGCTTCAACTTTTCTTCTACCTTCATTTCCTATTGATGGGTCTTCTATGAAATCATTGATAGGTCGCTGCAGCTCCGACTCTTCTTCGACTTATCAGATCTACATTTCCCTCTTCCCTCTTTGTCTTTCGTCTCACTATGTTAGTGTGAGAACACTCATATGGACATAAGGAAGGTAAATGGAGAAAAAGCACCGTCACAAGAGAGGGAGAAAATAAGAGAGAGAGAGAGAGAGAGAGAGAGAGAGAGAGAATGAAGGGTGCCGACGATGGATGAGAGGAGGCCAGAGAACACCTTTGAGATCGGCATCCCTGTGGGTCTAGTGAATCTGCCTTCGGTGATTGGGGGTGGTGAAGTTGGAGATTGGTGGCAATAGAGAGTCTGAGAAGGAAGAGGGAAAAGGTAGAAATTGGGTATAGAAACGCAGAGGCAGAGGAGATAAATGTGGGTAATTATCAAATAGAATGAGATGCATGATAACGTTGTATGAGGAAATGAACAAAGGGTTATTTTGTCTTTTTACACTCAAATGAAAGTGGTAATATGGTCATTTTGTATAGACAACTAACGTCGTTTGTGCAAAATTGACGAAATATGAGAATTTTGATATTGTCAGTTAAAGTATGATAGGTTTCTGTACTTATTAAAACCATAAGAGATGTCTCTGTATTTGTCAAAGACCTCAAGGGAGACAAGTGTAATTTACCCAAATTTTTGTTATTTTTAAAATAGACTAAAATGGCATATATATTTTTTGTCTTTCTATCTTTTTTTGGGGGGGGGTACGTACTTTTTTGCACATTTTTTTATATATATAAAAAAATCAAAAAAAATACTAAAATAACCTATTCCCAAACAACCCCTCATTATTTACAATAATCAAGCAACATTATCATTATTTATTTTTTTATTTCTTCTTTCTCTTTCAATCACACTAGATTATAGAAAAAGTAGCTTACAACATGCTTAGAATTTCCTAACACAATTGTACAAATATATTTGAAAAAATTTAAATATAAATTATAGGAACATTTATTCATAAATCTTTTTTAATCTACTTATATTTTTATTTTTTTTATTTTTTTTTATCAATAATAGAGTAAAAACGTTATTGATGAACCAAGCACACAATTCATATGAAAATATATCAATAAAGAGAAGGATAATGCAAATAGAACCAAAGTGTAACTTTTTAATTCCAACTAAGTTGGCACCAAAAAGTATAACCAATCATTTGTTAGCACAATCCTCAAGAGTTGGTAAGAAATCAACAAAAAAAGAATAAAATAAAATAACATAACATAAATAGAAAACAAAGCAAAATCACCCAATCATTTTACTTTTGTTTCATTTAATCCAAATTATTTTCTTATATTCCAATAAATTCTATGGGTGATATAATTACTAAAATATCCCTAATAATAATAGGATGAAGTACACATTAATATTCACATTAACATGTAAATGTTCCATGATGTGAACATTTATACTGTCAATGTGAATGCTCACATTAAATAACTTTGATAGTGTCCAAAATAATGTGAACATTTACACTATCAAAGTTATTTAATATGCACGTTCAGATTACCAAGTTACTAAGGGTTCAAAAAATGTTTGTAAAGATAAAATTATCCATAAAATACCTTAAATATGATAATTAGAATTTAGTAGATTAAATGTCTAAAATAATATAATTTATCAATATAGGAATATTTTATAGACTAATTGGGATATAAATACTTGAAAGAGTATTTTCTAATAAATTCTCCTGAATTATATTAACTTCTTTTTAACTTTTTGAGAAATTATATTGAGCCCTACAACATGTTTGACATTATTACATTGACCCTTTAAAATTTTAATGCACATTACATGTTATCATTTTCATCAATAATTCAATAATCTTATGGATGAAAAATAATATTGTTATCACTTTTACATTGAAATATATGTATTATCAATGCTTTTCTTTGTGCTTATGACCATCTCTACTAATTATGATTGCTTTACCATTACTAAATGAGAAATGAGCATAGTTATAACAAATTTATGGAATTTAGCAGTTTATTGTATTTTTTTAAAACCTCAAAATTCAATATGATAATTGGGATATTCATAATTAGTGGGGAAGCCATGCACCTTTGTCATACATTTCTTGGTGTATCTTACATATTTTAGTAACAAATATTACGTAATTTATTTTTATAGAATTATGACAATTTATAACTGAGAAATATAATTATATATTTTTGTGATAGTATTATACATATTTATAGTAAAATTACACATTGTGTGGTTCAAAAAAGTTTCAATGAAAAAATATGTAATATAACTATAAAAATACGTAATTTCATTTACAAATCATAAATTATTATAATCCTATAAAAAATTTAAAATAATATTTATCACAAAATACATAATACATACTACAAAAATATATATTAAAATACATATGGTACAAACTTTTTAAAATTTCGTAATTAATGTATGAGACTTATTTTATTTTACATTTTGGAAAGGAAGTTTTATTAATTGGTCATCAAGAAAAAGTAAGAATTGACTGGCTTTTTTGCTTTGGTTATATCGTATCCATTAGGGGTGGTGGCAGTTCAATTTTAAATGATTTGTGGATCAGTTTAGACTTGCTTGTGTGTATGTAATTTGAGAAAAATTTAACCTGCAACTGGCCGTAGTGTATGTTGTGATTTGTGCGGATAGGATTCGTGGATGTGTAGGCGATTTGCGGATTAGACTTTTTTCTTTAAAATTTTATTTTGGAGTCTTTTTTTTTTCCCCTCATTTTGTAAATATTTATTTTGGGCCCTTTTTTTTCCCCATTTTCTAAAATGCCCCAACATTAATAATTTATGAATTAAAACTTATAAAATTAAAAACACAACAAAATCAATTCCTAACACAAACAAATCATTCAAAATCCTAAGCTTTTAAATCAAATTATAAACTAACACAAGCACATTTTTTAAAACCGTAAAATAGATCATCAATCTTATTCACTGTATACTACCCAACAATACAATTAAAGTAAAATCATTCAAAATCCTAAATTTACCTAAAAATAATTCTTCCTTATGTCAAGTTAGGACTTTGATTTATTTGAAGAGAGACCAAATATACAATTCTTCATTCTCTGTTTTTCTTCATCTAAATTGTGAATGCAAATCGCAATGACAAATTTGGTAGAGAAAGGACAGATCGCATAGGATGCTTGGGAGGAAAATCATGGATTTCTAATTGGGATCTACATTAGCATGAGGGTATTTTAGGAATACACAAGCTATTTGGGACTCAAATGATTAATCTTTTTTTTTTGGTTTACAACCAAATTTCAAATAAGTTCCTAAGATGAGACTTTTTGCCAAATTTCTCATTAAAAATTGTGTCAATTGCGCTTAATTATAGGCATGAAGCTGCATATAATGAGCATAATTGCTTAATTACGATATGGACTTCATGTGTAACAAATTGACTTAATCATCACCGACTTCATTATATTCCTAAAATATTATGGTTTTCATAAAGTATTTAACTATAGCAACGTCATAATAATATGATTTTAGTAATATATTATGTTTTAAATTGTTTAGTACACTTAAATAGAAGTTCCTTGCAAAGTAAACTTACCAGGCTGTTTTGCATCATATTTTGGGAAGTGGGTTATAATCCACTATAACCCACTTCTCTCTCTCACAAAAAATTGATTATAATCAGCTTTTAATCAAAAAACTGATTATAACTATATTCTCAAAATAACCCTATATAGGATAATATTTTATAGGATGGCTACGTAAACAAAGTGAACATGTTTTTCTTTCTTTCTTTTTTTTTTTGGGCTCACTTTTTATTTTATTTTTTTATTTTGTGACTTGTGAGGGGCATCCTCCTTAACCGTAATTGCATTCATGTTACATTCCATATCAATTAATAATGGACTTAATTATGTAAATATAATTTTTTTTTGTTTTTTTGATATCCTCTCTTTGCAAACCAAATTTTAAAGATAATTTTTACATGATAGATTTATATCATTTGGTATTAGTTACAACATCGAGTTTGGGATTTAACTATAGATCCCTATTCCCTCCAATCCGTTCTGTCTTGACCTTGAATTCTCTATCCTTGAAAACAAGATTAAATTACCTAATACAAATAAGTAGTTAAACAAAACTGCCACCGAATCAATGCCAATAGAATATGCCACGATTAACGTAAACTCGGCCTCGTTTGGAAACTCTTCCGTTTAGTCAAAAAGTCAAAAAGTTATTAAATTAGTCAAAAAGTTAACAATTCATAACAAAAAGTCAAAGATTTTTTTTTTTTTACTTTTTGCACATCTTTTTATAAAAAGTCAAAAAGTCATCCCAAACATACTAATTTTTTTTAACTCATATTTTAACCAAATAATCAAAAAGTTACTAAATTAGCATGTTCCCAAACGAGGCCCAGTTTCCTCAATTCCATAAACCAAACCCCTGTGACCTGTCAAATATATACCCTACTTCTAATTCACCAAGTCACAGCCTACTCACCATTATGGTCAGAATGGTAGAATTAAGAATTTTAATTAAACTTGGTTTTTGACAAACTATAAATAGAGTCTTTATTTATTAATCTAATATACTAAAAAGCCATACAAAAATAATACTATAATCCATATATTAAGATTTTTGCATTTTGAATCCGAACTTGACTAGTTATTGACAAGCAATAAAAAGTGCCTTTGTTTTTTAATATAGTACACTCAAAATCATACAAAAATAATCGTATAGGAAACCTAGTCCATATATTAATAAGTGATTAAGATGTTTTTGCATTTGGAATCCGAACTTGACTTACTACAAAAAATTAGAGTTTTAAAAACTAAAATTTATGAACAAAATTATTTTTAAGGACTAAATAATTTTATTGCGAAAAGTGTCGTTATTATATTGTTAGCAACAAAAATTGAACATTAATGATAAATTATTATCCTTTTAGAGCCAAATTTTGTCTCAAAAAAAAAAATATTTTGAGACCAAATTATTTTGTCCTTAAAAATCTATTTAGTAGTGATATTTTCAAAATTTTGTCGCTAAAAGTCTTATTTTTTATTTTTCGGGACGATATTTTAGCGACTGTCTCATGACAATGGAAATTGGTCCCTAAATGTCTTTTGCAACAAATTTTCACTTTTAGAGAACAAAATATTTAATTTCTAAAACTCTTATATGTTGTAGTAACTATTGGTTTTTGAAAAACAATAAACAGATTTGCTTATTAATCTAGTACAATAAGAATTTTTTTTTTTCCCAATATCCAAGACTTTCTAAAAATATACAGAAATAATCCTATAGGAGACCCTACAAAAAAATATATGTTTTAGTGGCAATAACATAGTGTCGTTTTCTTGACAATATTATCTAATGATATGTTATGTTTCAGTGACATTAACCTAGTATCATCTTTCCATGAAGTGCCATAAAAATATTATCTAGTGGCACGTTTTAAAAAAGTCGCGGAACTATTTACTTGTAATGACATTTCATTAGATTACTTTAAATTTAATATGTATATCATTTTTTTTTTATATAGATATCATTAGATTACTCTAAATTTAATATGTATATCAATTTTAAGATAAAGTTATTTATTTATATACATCTTTTTTTTAGAAATCTGTTTAGTTCCCTAGTGAAACTCTCACTTTCACCCTAAGACACCATTATAGGTAATTTCACTCCTCTCTCTTCTTATTATGGAACAAAACTTAGAAGAAAACATATGTAAATGTATAATATGTATATTTACACTTTTTTTCAAAGTTTTGGTATCATTCAATTAGCCTTTACATGTTTGATAAATGCCTCAAAGAAGTGTGGCTATTTTTCTTTTTAATTTCTTTTTTCATTTGACATGTGTGTGTAACTTTCTAATTTTACTGATCGCTATGTATTTTTTTCATTTATAAAATCTTTTGATAAATTTCAAGAGGCAGACAATAAAATTGTTGGAGGATAAACTTGTTATTCCCCAGTGGTTGTGTGTGTGTAAAATGTAAATAAAAAGAATAACAAAAATTAAATAATTCAGAAAATAATTAAATAAATTATATTCTAAATTAATTGCTTATAGAAATTTTACGTCAAGACTTGTGTTGGACACAATCTCTTTAAAGTAGATTTCGTCCTTGCTTCGGTGCTTCGAGATTTACTAGCGTCTACTTTCCAAGATGCAACGATTACTATTTGATTTGCAGTACTACAAAATTAAGTCTGGCGAACCAAAACTATGCTGTAACTCTTCCTTTTTCTTCCTAAAGATTATATGCTGGATAAATGCAGAAAGACAAGAGGATGAAAAGAAGGAAGAAGGAAGAATGAAGAAATGCTTAGAAAAATTGGATGGATTGAAATCTTTGGAATGACAAAGTTATTTATAGCCAACCATGCACCTGTTCGAGTAGGCCTTGGTGGTTGCTTAAACATGGTTGGAAAGTTGCAACTGGAACGACACCGGTTCGGAAAGGAGACGATCGGAATTTGAAAATTCAGAAATTTGCATTTGAAATTTTGGCGCAAAAGTTGAAAATTCGAAATTTTCCCACACAAAAAATTTAAATGAATTTGGTCCGACCCGTCGGATGGCGGTGGCTATGCACGCATTTGTGGTGGTTTTGGTCAAAGCATACTTTGTCCATAACTCCTCCCTTTTCAAAACTTGTGGTGCCCCTTGGGGTCCATCCCAAGTATGACAAGTTAGAATTTATATACTCATATAAATCTTTAAGCCTTTCTTATGTGGAACAAGTACATTTTACAAATGTGTAGGAAATCCATCTAAAGTCATTTTCCACGAACCCGAAAATGGGGCGTTGAATTCTCATTTATTCGAAAATAGTTTTGTGCAACCAAGTACACGATGTTATTCATTACGAGGCATTAAACATGAACCCAATTAGAAACGTAAAAAATAACGCTTGGATCCTATCTTAATTAATGCTCAAAATTAGCAAAAAATAAGATTTTACAAAGCTATTTTCCAACAATACTATGCAACAAAGTACAATTGCAAAAATGGAAGCACAAATGGGTGTTATTTTTACATGTCAAGGAGATATGCAGAAGCATGGAGTACTCTCAGAGTGTTGGAGCAAAACTTGAAGTCGGTGCAAATAAATCAACATTTTTTTTATTTATCAAAATGGAATTGATATACTTATAATTGTTTAAGAGAGATGAGATTGTTGAGTTGTAATTTTTTGTTTGAAATATTTTTAGTTAAATTACAAATAGTTATTTTTATTGTATTTTGTTAATTTCATGGATATTATATTTGCATTATATAAATGAAATTTTATTAATTAATTAATTTATTTTGCATATAAAAGAAAATGATTAGTAGAATTGATGTTGTAAATTTTTATTTATTTGTATTTTTAGTGGCAATCAACCAATAAGTGACATTTTTATGTGACACTAGTAAGAAATCTAGTGGCATTTAAAAAATGCCACAAGATATGTAAATAAGTGCCACAAATGATGTCTAAAATAACACAGAGTGTTGGTATTGTGACACTAATAGAGTGACATAAGTATCAATGACACTTATTAAAAATGCCATTATAAATACTACTAGAGATATTTTCTTGTGACACTTTTGATTGTCACTAAACCAAGTATTTGTTGCATATTAATTGATTAAGATGATTATCCTTACCCATAGGAGCTGAATTAAGAAAAAAGTTTTTACTAATGTTCCGTTTGTTTCAAAGTAAGATATTTTTGAGAAAAATATTTTACCTATTTTTCATTATTTGGTTCGCTAAAAAGTAAGTAAAATATTTTTGGTCACAAGGCAAAAAATGGATCACGTTTTAAAGTTTGTAAGTCATTTTTTTGCGCTATCTCAGTTGGCGCTTCATCAATTTCAATCCTTTTCTTCTTTTCTAAAGTTTTATCGATAATTAGTTGATTATTAAATTTTTTCTTGTAGAAAACATTTTGCAATCAACCCACGAAAATTGAAAATTAAAAAAAAATGGTTTTGTCCAAAATAAGCTTAAATGAAAAATATTTTATGGAAAACCACAAACTCATTACAACACGTAGAAAATTTTAGAGCACCTATCATCTAGTCGACCGGGATTAGAGTCGGAGCTACTTGTGAGTATAGTTCCAATTTGCTAACTTGAAAGGGATGATGTCAACGCCAACACATTCATGGTTGGATTGTAAGTCATTTGCTCGAGTCCTTGTATATAACTCTTGATCTAGTGAATTTTGACCCACAAGGTGATCCGTGTTTTTTTTACATGTTAATATTCGGGCTATATTTGATACACACTTTTTAAAATTATTTTAGTCACAAAAAGACAAAATAAGTTCAAAAGTCAATAAAACATAATGTCATATCTAAATTATATTCATTTCATTTTTTCTCTCACAAAAGTAAAAAAAAAATCATTGCAAACTAGACTTTTTAATCCCAGGCTAAAATAACAAAAAAGCCAAAAAGTTGACCCACATCCCAAACGAAAGCTCAGTTTGTGGTTTGGAGTTTTCAAAAATAGTTTTCTTAGTTTTCAATTCGTATTTTTGTATGTTTAGTGATTTTTAAAAATATTTTAATTATTTTTTAAAACTTTTTAGATCCACTTAATTGTAATATACTTAAAAAATATTAAATTTATACAATTTTAAAAAAAATTAGTATATACAACAAAATATAAAAATGTACTGAATTTTCATATTTTTTATATTTGGTGAATTTTTTTATTTTTTTTCCACAAATATTTTTCTTTTTAAGTGTACGTAGATTAGGTGTTGTGTGAGTGAATTTCCGATCACACTGCCCTCCTTAGTAATCCAGCTGTAGAACACAGGCAGAATAGATGGCACACTGCAATCTGCACAGAAAGAAAAGGCTCCGATGGTGGTTCTTCCACCCGGGGGCACTCCGACGATCAAGTCAATATCTCTCAAAGATAAATCAGTGCTTAAATTACTGCTCAAGACTAGGAATTGCGTACCTTAGACCTATGGGGGTGCCTCTCTTTTATAGTCAACATAAGCCTAGTCCCAATAGAAGCCTAACTTCTATGGACTCAGGATTACCACTAATTTTGGACTCCCAGTGAGGATAAACTCTCTAAGAGTTCCATCCTTACCCAAACTGAAGTCTTCTCCCAATCCAGGACTCTTGTCCACATCCAGGTTTGAGTTCCCTCTTTATTCTAGGACTCTTGTCCCCTATCCGTTTATCTCGGATTCCGATATCTTCGGAGATAATCCCGGCAACCCCGAGATCACCTCGGCGTACTGTCATGTCACGTGACACCTCGGCTGACACTTCAGTGTCACCTCGGCCACGTGTTGGTACTCAGAAAATACTTCCCCACAACTGCCCCCTAGGTTCTATTACCTCGGCATTCTGAGGTGATGGAACCTATATTCAAACCTTTTTCTCGAACGTCGGCTCAAGAACTTTCTAGCCGAGATCATTTATCTTCAGGCCGACATGCCTTCATCTAAGAACAAGAATTCATACGAACTCTCCCAAGTGTATGAGCTGTCATACACCATTTTTCAACTGTTACACTAACGCGTTTTACCCTCATTGGTCCGTGCTGGTGACGCGCCCATAAGCCGTCTTTCCTCTGCTTGCGCCGTCTGACACGTGCGTTACCCTAGGCACAATTATTGCCTTATTTTGCCGCCGCTTCACTTTTGACAAAAACGTTTGTCTCTCTCTTCTCCTCTTCACTTTTGCATTCGAGTTTTTCCTGCTTTCTCTCTCTGTAAAGAGTTCTTTCTCTGCTTCGGGTCTGCCATTGCCCCTCGCGTTAAGCTCTGCAACTGCCTCCATATGCCATTTCTGTGAAGCTCTCACCATCTTTGTTGCCTCGTTGCTCGATCTCGTGGCTCACCCCGGCCTCCATCTTTTCTGGTAAGCAACTGGCTCTTCTCCTCCAGTTCTTGATTTATCCCTGAAATTTCCTGCCATTGTTGTTCTGCTCTCTATTTGACTTGTGAATCGTTCACCTGCGTGCACTATTTTCTGATTTTTGCACATGTTATGAACACTTGCACTGTTGCACCTCTTGTTCTTGGTCTTCCACATTTTCTATTCTTGAATCTGAGACTTTGTTTTTACTTTTCTGCTTTCCAGATTTCTGCCTTCTATACTCGTTCTTTGTAGGTTTAGGTTTGGGATTTGCTTATAGAACCATCAATCCTTAGGAAAAACTAAAACCAACTTCACCAATATACATTTTAGGCTCAAGCCGAGGTCCCTAGAGCCCTTTAGGAATATCCTGTCTCTGTAGCTAAATACTCGTACATCAAAACCATGGGTGTGTGGAGAGATAGGGTTAACTCCCCAACCAAACTAGAGTATTTTAGGCAAGAATTCTCCAACCCTGCCGATGTTCACCTCAGGCTAGCTGGGGAGAACGACTCCATTATGCCTGAGAACGATAATATGCCCTTTCCTGTTGTAGCCTTTGTCCAATGTGGACTTCGATTCCCCCTAGATCCCCTCTTCCGCGAAGTCCTCCACTACTACACCCTCAACCCTATGCAACTCACCATTAACGCCTATAGAACGCTTAATGGTATAATAGCCTTAGCTCGGCAGGAGAGTGTTAGGATCACTCTTGCCGACATCCAATACTGCTACACCATGTGTGCCCTGAACCTTAAGGAAAAAGGTTATGTCTATTACCTTAAGCCGAGGTCCACAGAGTTTAAGATTGTGGCCGACCTTCTAGACTCCAACAAAGGGGCTGGAGATGATTATCTCATCGCTTCTGGGAACTCGGAATTTGGCCCAGATGAAGAAGTTCATCTCTTCCCTCTTCCTCGAACGGTCAAGGAGGGCAAGGGTAAGATCCCTATGTTAACTGCTTAACTGTTGCTTTCCACAATTTTTCCAACAAATTTGTTTCTGATGTTGTATTTCCCTTTGCAGACGTTCGCAAGCCTCCCAAGGACTTTCGCCAGTCCTATTACCCTGGGAAAGGATTGAAGAAGCTCTTGGACCTGCCAATCCATAAACGCAAAGCTCCGCTCCTGCTGAACTTTATCCCAACATACAAGTCTACCTTGGCCGACGTTCCAAAGAAGAAGAAGAAGAGCGCCTCTCCACCAACTGCCACGACTCAAACCGCATCCACATCGGAAACTGATCAAGAGCCCACACCTGATCCAGCCGATCTTCCTTCCACATCGGTACCATTCTTGGTTCCAGTTCAAGAAAGAAAGCGTCACCGACGTCTTGTCAAAACAGCCGAAATGGAGCGCCCGAAGAAAGTTGTGCTGGATCTCCTCGCCGACCTTCCAGCCGGCGCGGATGATGCACCATCCCAATCAGTGCCTCCGCCTAAACCAAAGAGAACCAAGAAGGCCCAGCCAAAGACCAAGGCTGCTGAAGCCGATGATGAAGATACTGTGCCCATCTCCAAGTTAACCCAGAGCCAGAAGACCACTTCTGCACCTGCGAAAAGGTCGGCTGAGGCTCAGCCATCAGGGTCCGCTCCATTGAAGAAACAAAAACCTTCGACCTCGGGATCCAGGGTTCCCAAAGTTCCCTGGGAACCCAAAATTACACTTGAAAATAGGCCAATCTATGCCAACGAAAGTGCCGCCGACGTCAACATCGGCGTGGCGCTCAGCACTGCAGTTCTCCTTGAGGGCGATCTTGAGCGTAATGCCAAGATGAGTGGCTATGAGAACTATGCCCTTATGCTGCAGCGCTCCGTCCAAGTAAGTCTTCAGAATTTTGAGAACCTGTCTTTCATACTTGTAAGATTTTGAAATTTTTTGTAATCATTTTTGCCTTGTATTCTTTCAGGCCATCCAACACGCCCACACCTTCTCCGTGCAAGCCTTTGAAACAGGGGAGGAGTTAGCCGAGCTGAAGAAGGAGTTTGCTGCCCTCTAGAAAAAAAACAGGAGTCTCCAAAATAAGATGAAAAAACTGGAGGATCAGGCCGAGGAGGCAACTAAGGCTAAACAGATAGCCGATGAAAAGGCCGAGGTCATTTGTTAAAACCGTTGCTCTAGCTCGTGAAAGAGAAAAAAGCGGCCAGCCGAGAGAAAGCTGCAGAAGCACTGGCTACAAAAGATGCCGAAATAAGGGTCATTGATAACAAGGCATACGCCCAAGGCATGGCCGATGTGGCAGAAGATTATAAGCTTCAGGTCAAGCAAGCATGCAACAGGGGATTTTCCCTAGGTTGGAATGCTTTGGCCAAACAGCTTGATCTTCCTGCCGACTCGCCCTGGCGTAAAACCAAAGCCATTCGTCTTCCCTTTGCTCTTCCTCCACCTCCAAGCCAAGTTGAAGAAGAAGCTGATTCTGAAGCCGAGGTTGAAGATGAAGGTGAAGATGAAGATGAACCATTGGTCAGGAAATCCAAGGAAGCCATTGAAACCAAGTCACCTCCTCAAGGCGATCAAGTAATGGATTTAACCCAAGAGGAGGATGAGGAGGTTGAGAAGGTGCCCAAGGAAGCTGGCCCCACCCACCTTTCATCTGACCTTCTGGTGGCTGATCAAAGCGTGGAGAAGACCTTGGCCGAAATAGACGCCGAGATCGTGGCTGATAAGGAGGCCGAGGTCGTAAAAAACACTGAGGTCGCGGCAGAAAAAGATGCAGAGGTTGCGGAGCAAAAGGATGCCGAGGTGGTTCTTCCAGAGCCCTCCGAGGTTCCATCCCAATCATCTGTTCAAGTTGAAGAATGACAGCCCTGATGCTTTTTGTACTTTGTTTTGTTCTTTAAACAATGTAAGCTATCTTTTTGTGGCCAATGTGTCTTTCTCTGAAACTTGTGAACAATTGATTTTTCCTAGGCCACTATGCCTTCTTTATTTATAAATGCGACTGCTTTTCTCTGGTTGCCTCAGTCTTTAACTCTTCATTGCTTCTGTATGGCTTCATACTTAGGATATTTTGCATAATTCTTCCCTCGTATAATCTCCTCGGGGTTACATAACTCGGGTATGTTTACCTGAAGATTTACCTCGGCTAGGACTTCACCTGTAAACTTTCCATAAATTTCTACAAGTATCAAGCGTATAAACTCATTTTAACTTCATCTTGTAAACTGTTACAAATTTCAACAAGTGAAGGTAAAGAATTATATCGGCTTAACTTTAACTTGTAAATTGCTACAAATTTCAACAAGTAAAGATAAGGAATTTATCTCAGCTTAACTTTAACTTGTAAATTGCTACAAATTTCAACAAGTAAAGATAAGGAATTTATCTCGGCTTAACTTTAACTTGTAAATTGCTACAAATTTCAACAAGTAAAGATAAGGAATTTATCTCGGCTTAACTTTAACTTGTAAATTGCTACAAATTTCAACAAGTAAAGATAAGGAATTTATCTCGGCTTAACTTCGGCTAAGCATTACTAATGTCTTCTCTCTGCCCCCAATGTGAACCTAAGTTCCACTTGGGTTCTCATTATTCACAAAACAACATCATGCATAGTTTTATAAGTTCTGAAAAAATTCTGCTAAGATTTTATTGATCATATCGGCGAAAAATCAAAGAACATCTAATGATAGGAGAACTTTAAATTACAAGTGTTCCATGGTCTAGGCAATGCTTTGCCCTCATTATCTTCGAGCCGATATGCCCCATTTCCTAACACCGAAGTGATTCTGTAGGGGCCTTCCCAGTTTGGGCCAAGCTTGCCCTCTCTAGGATCCTTCTTATTGCCGACGACTTTTTGCAAGACTAGGTCGTTGACTTGAAAATCCCTTGGATTGACCTTCTTGTTGTAAGCTTTGGCAAGTATTTGTTGTTGGTATCTCGCAAAATTTGGATTGATTTTCTCTCTTATTTCTTCCAGTAGATCCAGATCTCGGGCTAAGAGCACATCATTAGACCCGTTCTCAACTCCCTGTGTTCTGATCCCTGGGATGTCGATCTCTAATGGAATGACTGCTTCTGTGCCATAAGCCATGGCAAAGGGGGATTCCCTTGTTGATCTTCTCGGCGTAGTGCGATATGCCCAGAGCACGTTGGGCAATTCGTCTACCCACTTTCCCTTTGCTGCCTGCAGCCTCTTCTTTATTCCATCCAGAATGACTTTGTTTGATGCTTCGGCTTGCCCATTACTTTGGGGAAAGCTTGGTGTTGAAAAGTAATTCTTTATCTTGAACTTTGCGCAAAAATTCTTAATAAGTTCTTTGTCAAAGCGTGTTCCGTTGTAAACGATTGCTCTTGGAATCCGAATCTGGTGATGATGTTTTCGGATGAAGTTCTTCACATCCACATCTCGGATTTTGGCAAGGGGCTCGCTTCTATCCATTTCGTGAAGTAGTTTGTTGCTACCGAGGTACTTCCACGCCCGATTGCTTGGGGCAATTGTCCAACGAGATCCATGCCCCATCGGGCAAATGGCCAAGGTTGAAACAGGGGTTCAGTCAAATTGGTGATGTATCAATCTGCAAACCTCGGCATTGTTCACACTTCTTTACATAGGCTTCATCTTTTTGCATATAGGGCCAATACCCACGGTAATGGCCCTATGAGCTAACGATCTGCCCTGCGTGGCTTCCACAAACTCCTTCATGAATTTCATACAAAAGTCTTCGACCAAGAGGGTGTACACACCTTAAAGAGGTCCATGAAGGATCTTCGTAGAGATGTCCTTCTGTTTGTCAATCTTGCCGACTTCACCGACCTTGTGTGCTTCCTTCGATCTTGGTAGTTTTCCTCTTTCAGAATGCAACAATTGCATCCATCCATTTTGGTCCCATGTCCACACATAATGCTTCTTGCATTGTGTGTGGTGACTCTTTCGGGCACGATAGGTAATCAATCATTATTGTCCTCGTATTTCCGGTTTGCATTGAGCTTGCTAAATTGGCCAACGCGTCGGCGTGGTTGTTATCTTCTCGGCTAACCTGAAGAAGTCGGCAGTTTTGAAACATGTCTGCCAGCTTGATGACTTCTTTTGCGTATGCCGACATCCTTTTATCTCGGGCAGCAAACTCTTCTGTAGTTTGATTCACTATAAGTTGTGAGTCACAAAAACTATTACCTCATCGCCTCTGCACTCTTGCCCGCTTACCCAAAGAATCAATGCTTTATACTCCGCTTCATTGTTCGAGGCTTTGAACCCCAGTCGAATAGACTGCTCCAATATCTCCCCATCGGGGGCAATTAACACTACTCCTACCCTGCCCCTCACGGTTTGAGCTCCCATCAACAAAAGTTGAAAGGAATCGCCGATGTAAATCCGCAGGTCCGAGTTTTCCTTCCTTGGTTCTTTAGCCTTTGGCTGGGCTTCTCCTTCCTTGTTTGGATATCGTTCAATTCGGCTCAACGGAGCCCGATGTTCGATGTATTCTGGTGAGAACTCGGCCACTAAGTCGGCCAAAACTTGGCCCTTGATTGCTGTTCTCGGCCTGAACTTCAGGTCATATTGGCCCAAAACTACGGCCCATCTTGCGATTCGTCCAGTCAAGTCTCCTTGTTGCAACAAGGATTTTAGCGGGTGCTCTGTTAGAATCACTATCTTGTGAGCCTGAAAATAGTGGTTTAACTTCTTTGAGGCCATTACCAAGGCCAGCATCAATTTCTCCAGTGGTAGATACCTTGTTTCTGCGTCAGCCAAGGTTTTACTTACATAGTAAACAGCCTTCTGCTCTTCCTCCTCTTCTCGGATTATCACAGCGCTTACTGCGTGCTCTGAAACTGCTAAGTATAGAAACAGTTCCTCCCCAGGTTGAGGTGTTGAGAGGACTGGGGCCGAGGTAAGGTACTTCTTTAGGTTGGCCAAAGCGGCCTCACATTCCTCTGTCCATAGAAAATCCGTGGCCTTTTTCACTAGATTGAAAAAAGGTTTACATTTGTCCGAACTTCGGCTTATGAACCTGTTTAGGGCTGCGGCCCTTCCAGTAAGCATCTGAACCTGTTTAGCCGATGTCGGACTCTGTAGCTCGAGAATGGCCTTGATATGATCTGGGCTGGCTTTAATGCCCCTTATAGTCACCAGGTATCCCAAGAACTTACCGGATCCGACTCCAAACGCGCATTTTGATGCGTTTAGTCGGAGCCGATATGTTTTGAGTATGTCAAAGACCTCTTCTAGGTCAGCAAGATGATCCTTTGGTTCCTTGGTCTTCACGACCATATCATCAATGTAGACTTCTACAGTTCGGCCAATCAAGTGTTTGAACATCTTGGTCACCAGCCTTTGGTAAGTTGCTCCTGCGTTCTTCAACCCAAAAGGCATGACTCTGTAACAATACAAACCTTTCTGAGTGATGAACGATGTCTTCTCTTCATCTGGGGGGTACATGGCTATCTGGTGATACCCCCTATATGCATCCAAGAAGCTCATCCTTCCATGTCGGATGTGGCGTCCACCTGGGTCGATCTTTAGCGAGAGGAAGGCATCTTTGGGACAAGCTTTGTTCAAAGTTGTGAAGTCTCTGAGACCCTCCACTTGCCATTCTTCTTCTTTACTACCACGGTATTTGATAACCATGTCGGATAATTGGCTTCTCGGATGGCCCCGCCTCTAGAAGTCTGCTACTCTTCCTTTCGCTTCGACGTGCATCAACGTCGGTCTTCTGGCTCGTTGTATCACAGGTTTGGCCGACCTGTCAACGTTGAGTCTGTGACATGTGACATTGGGGTCAATGCCAGGCATTTCATATGGTGTCCAGGCGAACACCTCAATATTTTTCCTTAGAAAGGCTTCCAACTCCCTTTCTTCTTCTTCGGCTAATCCTGTGCCGAGAAGAAAGAAGCGTTCCTTATTGCCCTCTTGGACGAAGATTTTCTTCAATGCTTCTTCACTTTTCTCGGTCGGCTCCTTGCCGACGTCATCTAGGACCTTCATGTCCTCTTCTTCAACTTCTGCCTTCTCTGGTTCCCAAATGCTGTAGGTTAACTTCATTGTTGCCATGGAGCAATTTTTTGCCTGCAACTGATCACCTCTGACTTCCTCAATCCCATGTTCTGTTGGGAACCGTAGCAGTTGATGCAATGTCGAGGGGACTGCCCCCATTGCATGCAACCACGGCCTCCCCAGAATGATGTTGTAGAGCGAGGGCGTATCAATCACAATGAATTCTGTCTTGATCTTCTTCGTGCCAGCTTGTACCTCCAAGCTTGTTGCGCCTAAAGGCCATGTCGGCGTTCCATTGAAGCCGACCATCGGGTCGTTTGATTGCGCCATGTCATCAGGGTGAAGGCCTAACTCCTTGTAACATCTGACATACATGATGTCGCAGGAGCTGCCTTGATCAATCAAGATGCGTTTCACCTGGCACTCCCCAACCTGGAGGGATACTACCAGGGCATCATTGTGCGGGTGCTGAACCATGTCAAGGTCGGCCTCTGTGAAGGTTATCATCGGTCCTTGGCAATCTTCAGGCCGAGGTCTTTTCAGCCCGACCTGGTTGACGTGCTGCAAGTGTTTTACCCTCTGTGTCTCCCCCCGTATGTCGTTTTCATTCACCTTTGAGTGGATCACGTTAACCACCCGAGGTCCACCTGCCTCGTTGTCAAGTTCTGGTGCTTGAGGCAATCGTGCCTGCTCTTCCCTTGTTCTGGCTTCATCCACAAGGTCCCTTAAATGGCCTTGTCTCACCAAATCTTCTAAGTGTGCTTTAAGGGCTCTGCAACCCTGAGTTGGGTGCCCCTGCTCATTGTGGTAGGCACAACGCCTACCAAGGTTCCTCCCCATAAATTCTCCTGGTGCTCTTGCCGGCGCCCTGAAGTAGGGCTGATTTCGAATTTGATCAAGGACTTTTTGCATCGGAATTCGAAACACCGTCGTCACCGCCTGCTTAGCCCTCAGCTCTGTCTCCTGTTTGTTCTGTCCATTGTTACCTCGGCCTTGCTTCGGCGAGCCGTTGCCCTTTTCTGGCTTCGTCTCTTTATTCCTCGACGTATCTTCCTCGGCTCTGGCATACTTCTTGATTCTTGCCATGAGCTCTTCCATACTCTTTGGCAGGGTTTTTGCCAAGGACTTCCGCAGTGGACAGTCATCCTTCAGGCCGTTCTTGAAAGAGACGACCGCCACCTCCTGGTTGCATTCAGGTATTCGATTGAACACCTCGTAGTACCGCTTTGCATAGGCTCTGAGGCTCTCATCTTTGCCAATCTTCAGAGCCATCAATGCATCCACCCTCAATGGCTGCAGTTTGTTTGTTATGAACCTGGCCACAAACATCTCGGCCAGGCTTTCCCAGCTCTTCACGCTCCCTTTTGGTAGTTTATGGAACCAGTTTGATGCAATCTCCCCGAAGGATGAAGGGAACACTTTGCAGAGCAACGGCTCGTTCCCACTGTACAATGCCATTGAATTCAAAAATAATCCAACATGGAAGTTAGGGTCCGACTTACCATCATATATCTGGAGCCTCGGCATACTGAATCTTTTGGTATGACGAATCTATCCAATGCGAGAATGGAGTCCTCGGCTTAACCGGGAAGTTACTTGACTCCGGCGTTCTGCATTCTCTTGAGGTAATCTCTCAAGTCCTCTTTACTTCTCCTGCACGGCATTGTCATTGGACTTCAAATCTTCTTGGCGCTTACTCGGCCTCATGGTGGCCCCTTTTCGATCCTTCCCGCAGACGATCGAACACAATATCCGCCTTTAACATGCCGATGTTCTTTGGGGTCTGCTTCCTTCTCGCGATATGTCCTTCGGGACTCTTCTCTTCTCGGCCGACTTCCCTGGAGTTTCGGTGAGAGTGCCTTCCACTCCTCGTGTGCTAGGGGGCTTCGGGGATTTCTTTCCGCCCCTTCGACGGGCGTTCTTTGCGGCATCGGTGTGTCAGTGTATGACATTATTTTGTATCATGAAGTTGACGACCGATTGAAGGTCTGCCAACTTGTTTGCCATCTCCTTTACTTCTTCATCCCTCCTCAGACATCTGTCTTTCCAGATCTGGAGGCTGTCATTGTTATAGTACTTTCCTTGGTCCGCTTTCTTTGATGTGTCGCCATCCTGGCCGACATCTTTCTCTGCGTGACTCTGATCATGAGCTTCTTCGTTGTGGTCTCCTCCTTCGGCGTTAGGATCGACGGGTCTTCCACTCCCAGCTGGAGCGTCGTCCCCAACCCTTTCCCTCTGCGTGTTACTGGCCATCTACTCTTCTTTCTTTCCCACAGACGGCGCCAAATTGTGTGAGTGAATTTCCGATCACACTGCCCTCCTTAGTAATCCAGCTGTAGAACACAGGCAGAATAGATGGCACATTGCAATCTGCACAGAAAGAAAAGGCTCCGATGGTGGTTCTTCCACCCGGGGGCACTCCGACGATCAAGTCAGTATCTCTCAAAGATAAATCAGTGCTTAAATTACTGCTCAAGACTAGGAATTGCGTACCTTAGACCCATGGGAATGCCTCTCTTTTATAGTCAACATAAGCCTAGTCCCAATAGAAGCCTAACTTCTATGGACTCAGGATTACCACTAATTTTGGACTCCCAGTGACGATAAACTCTCTAAGAGTTCCATCCTTATCCAAACTGAAGTCTTCTCCCAATCCAGGACTCTTGTCCACATCCAGGTTTGAGTTCCCTCTTTATTCTAGGACTCTTGTCCCCTATCCGCTTATCTCGGATTCCGATATCTTCGGAGATAATCTCGGCAACCCTGAGATCACCTCGGCGTACTGTCATGTCACGTGACACCTCGACTGACACTTCGGTATCACCTCGGCCACGTGTTGGTACTCAGAAAATACTTCCCCACAGGTGTATATAAAAATAAAAAATTTGCGTAAAATATTTAAAACCTTTATTAAAAATAAAAAAATTAATTTAAAAAAATAAACAGAGCAAACCAAACAGATTGATTGTTGCTCGTAAAAAAATTCCATGTATATCATTGTGTTCCTGTTCCTGTTCTTTTTCTTTTTAATTTTTTTTTTATTTATATTATTGCAATATTGTGTGGATGCCTTAGGATTAACAGATATATCTTTAGATTGATAATTGAATTAATAATCCACTCAGTAAATTCAAATTGTTAATTTGAATTAAGAGTTTGGCATATTTCCCTTTGTAGTCATAAATGTGTTCGCCTTGGCAATTTCTAAAACAATAGGGGCCTATTGACAAGGCATATAACTTTTGTCAAAGGAAAAAAAAAAAGAAAAAAGAAAAAAAAGAAGTGAATGAAAAGAAAAAAACCACCCCTCACAATCCAATCATGTTCTTGATTTGGAGGACATTTTAGTCCATTCACAATTCATTACCTTGGTAATATACTATCCAATACATAATACATTATATCAAATTATTGGTGAGCTCCTCTCCCTCTTCTTCTTCTTTCTCTCTCTCCTTTTTTTTTTTTTTTAGAAAAGAAAAAAAATATATCCTTTGGCAAAGTTTTGGAAGAGTTACTTTGGGACCATAGAGAAGCATTGAGTAGCTATCAATATCTAAATGAGCAAAATATACACCACATAAAAAAATGTATACACGACAATAAAAAAAAAATCAAGTATAAATTGCGTTCATTTAATGGGTCTCCATGGTTGCATCTGAGATTTTTGCTTTGATATCATTTTCACACACTATGTGGAGCAATATTTATAGAGACTGAAAAAGACCCCATAAGACAATTATATTGTCACTACTAGTGGTCCAGGGAACATTTTTTTTTAATTAAAAATAATTGAAAGACCACACGTAAACTTGATTTAGCATAAAATATAAATTATATAAAAAAGTTTAAGTTAATTAACCATTTAGTGGCAGAGTCATGATTTCGACTTGGGAAGGATAACATTGAGTTAAGGTCATAATAATCTACCACAATGTAAATAATTTAGATTTTTAATTGAGGATAAAACAACTAAAAATGAACATAATTTCATAGTTAAAATTTTAAAGTTATGCTCAAGTTAGTTAGTTTTTTTGTTTTATTTTTTTGATTTTTGATTGTTTATATTTGTTATTAATATGATTTGTTATTTTAGTTTTGTGAACATGATGATCATTATAATTTAAAATGTGATCACATATTATCATTAAAAATGAGAATGGCAAAATTATACCAAAATACACCCCCCCCCCCCCCAAAAAAAAGGAGTGGAAGAGAAAGACATGAGAGAAAAGAGAGAAATAATATAGAATTTAAAAGAAAATATTTTAGCAAAATTAAATATTTAGAATGAAAAATTACAGGAATTTGTATTTTATTTTTAATTAATGAATCATGTTATAATGAATTATAATCATAATGAAAATTAATAAACCATATAACTAATATAAATAAATATTTTGAAAATAAGAGAGAAAAATCATAAATACATAACATGAAAAATACAATCAATAACCAGATTGAGTATTTGAACCTCTAACCTCATAATGAAAATGCAAGATATATATTAACCCTGTTGGTTTTGCAAAGATTTTGTCAAACATAAAAAAATAAAAATAGAAGATGAGATATAAAAAATTGTGACATACTTTGAATTTTAAAAATTAATTATTTTTCAAATAGGGGTAAAAGTGTAATTTTCAAAAATTGAGGGGGGGCCACATGACCCTCCTGGTCCCAACGTCTCTCTGTCCTTGGTCGCATTGTGATTATTGTTTCTCTCTGTTTTAGACCATGTAACCCAATGGACTTATCACATATTACATTTACGATTCGAATCATTTATTTTATAGGCATCTGTGTATAGATTATGCTTAAAAAAATTAGACTGTTTGATAATTATACACACATTATTACATTACATTTTTATGCAAAAAAAATGGGCATGTATGAGTTTAAATTATAAACCATTTATATATATATATATATATTTTAAGACAAATATCATAAATTATATGGTTATGAATTTTGGATCAATTTAATTTTTTATTTTATTTTTATGATCACTATATAAAGATTTTATAAAATGAATTGTTGAGATTAAAAAAGTGGAGTCTCTGACCAGCACATCAGTGTTTTTTTTTTTTGGTTTGGTTTGGTTTGGTTTGGTTTTGTTTTGTTACATAGGTGTCGGGATTTAAAATTAAGCACTAGTTTGATAGCAACTCCTAAATTATCACTATCACTCCAAACAGATATGATTTGATAAAAAGAGAGGGGGAAGAAAAAAACAAAAACTAAGAACATTTCAAAATAATTTGTTGTATTGGAGTTGAGAATCAGAAGACGAAAAAAAAATAGTATATACAGTGGTGAAAGTGATGCCAAAGAGACTCTTCTTAAGTATAATAACAATGCCTCAGCATCTTGTATTTGGCTAGTCCTACTATATATAAATATACATGGAGTTGGATCCCCTCCATGATACTGTTCAGGGCTTGTAGAGTTCATCATGGATTTTGTTTTAGTAATTTAAACTATTCATTTTATTAAGTTTTTCATGTATAATATCTACGTAAAAAATTAAGTCGATTCAATATTCATAGTCTGTTTAATTTATAGTATTTATCACTAAAAAATGAATGATTTATTTGAAAAAATACACATTTATTGTTTATTTTTTTGAGATAAATATAATAAATTGAATATATTACAATTATCGGATTGATTTAATTTTTATGTGTGAATGATATGGACTTTTCTTAAGTGTGCAAGGCACATGGTATGCAACCTATTTACGTCTTTCTGTTTGCCTTCTATTTTATGTTTACACCTTACACTTACACTCTTTGTGTTGGTTGCATATGGTGTGCAACTTTAAGGGTTGCACATCATAATAGGACCCGGATGATATATACGAATAACCTGACAAAATAAACAGTTCAAATTATTAACGGTTCAAATTATTAAAATGAAATCTGTAATATACTCACAGGTTTAGACAATACCTTCAAATTTAGGTTATAGACTGAGGAGACAAAAAATTATTGGTTGATCCTGGGGCACCATATGGCCATGCCCCAAACCAATTACAAACCTCCATGTCTCCTTATGTTTTTCAATCGCCTAATACAAAATTATGAGTCTCATCTCTTTCGTTAATTAGAACACACTTAAAATATCACCTAATTATATCCTAGGATTAATGAATAACTTCTTTGAAGGGACTCTAGGTCCTATATAAAGCAAGGATGTACTATCCATTTGTAATTATTGTATTTCTTACTACCTATTGGTCTTGTTTGAAAAGTTGACTATTTTAGTTAGTTTTTTAATTTTTTTGACTATTTTATTAGTTCGTTTTTTAATTTTTTTTTAATTTTTAATTTTTAATTTTTTTGTAATTGATTTAATGGTTATGAAAGAAAAAATAAAATAATTATGAATTGAATGATTATAAATTAAATCTAATATTTTATCTTATTAATTATTTTAACTTATTTTATCTTTTAATAAATTATTTTAAAATCCTTTTCTCAAACACTCCCCAAAAAAAAAAAAAAAAAGGGTTTGAATGTCTCTCCGAATGCACAATTTGAGGCTTGTGATCGGCGAAGGTGACAGACTCACCTAACATGTCTTGTGCTAATCCCACTACTGCTATTTCCCCAATAGTTTATTTATTTATTTTGATAATTATATCCCAAAAGATATCCAAATATATATATATATATATATATTTGTAAAAAAATTTACAATTTTAATTATTGATATTTACAAAAAAATTTCATTGATTTATGACATGGATAGGCCCACAAAGATCACAGCCCACAGTGAACAGACCCAAGCCCACCATTTAGACCCCATTGCATAACCCGGGTAGTAAAACCCAGCACAGCTAGAGGCCAACTGAGCAGGGAAGGCCAATGATACTCGGACACATGGCGGGTGCAGAACGGGCCATGTCAGTAGACAAAGATCTGCAAACTTATTGCCACAACACATCACCATTAATGCATTTATCACAAAGATTTATTGCGACAACACCTCTCGGTGGAATGGCACCCTCACCTGAACAAGGTAAACCACGGCACAAGCTTTCGGGAAGGTCGAGCAGCGAGACAAATTGAAATGATTACCAAAGGATATAAGCAAAGTTGGAAGACAAGAAGAAGGTTAAGTTTTCCTATCTCTCTCTCTCTCTCTCTCTCTACATTGTCTACTTCCCCTTCTAATTCACACACCGGGGGATTCGCCGAGGGATTACCCCGTTCCCCGTTGGACTTGTTTGCAGGTCCTCCAATGAGCTTGAGGAGCTTGGATCTGTCTAGTCCATTCACCAGAGCGAAGGTCCAGTCCATTCACCAGAACGAATTGTATCATCATTTTATAATTATTTTCTCAAAATTCATTGATGTTATATTTCTCCATTTTTTTTTTTTTGTTACTTGATTAGAAATTGTATAATTTATAGTAAGTCATTTACTCTTTGGATCATGAAAGTAGGCTTGAGGTGATCCTACAAATAAATGTTACAAAACTAGACTGAACTAGCTAAAGTGGCTCTTGTTTCAAACTACTCTTTGAGGATCTTTTATTTTTTCCCATTATATACATTGTTTATACTAATAATACTATAAATTTAAAATTTTGGCAGAAATTTTATCTAAAAAAATTAATGAGTTGTTGAGATTCATTCTAAAAAAAAAACCTACAAAACACCAACTAAATCTAAGGTTATTTGTTACAGAAAAGAAAATTTAAGGGAAATGAAATCATTTACATGTGCATATATTATGGGTAATTAAACCCAAAGAAATAAAAATAAATTATCTATTCATTTCCTTTTTATTCTTCCAACCAATAAAAATAAGGAAAAATTTCAATTTATTTTAATTCATTTTCTTTCCCTTTCACTCTTTTCTCTTTCTTTTCTTTCCTAATGCAAATTTAATGTCCAAACCCAAGATAAATTAAAAGTTAATCAGATACAACATAAACAAGAAATCTAGTAATAAGCATGAATTTTAGGAATGTCAAATAATATTTCTCTCATAGTTAGCATGTTATAAAACAATAATGGTAAAAATACAAAATATATCACATAATAATTTACAGACAACAACAAAATTATGATTAAACCGAATTATGGATACATTTATATTCAGAACAAATATCAATTGGTCACTACACTTTGTGGGTGTTTGGGGAGTGGATTTTTATGTAGGTTTTTTTAGTTGTAGGATATTATTAGATAAAAAAATTTTGGTGTTTGAAAAGATAGTTGGATTTTTTTGTGGTTGGATGTGATATTTGTGAGAGAAAAAATAAAATGATTATAGAGTTGGATGTGATATTTTGTTTAGATTTATTTTTTTTAATTTTATAAAAACTTTGTCTTTTAGTGAAAAAAATCAAAAAAAATCCAAAACCAAATCTTGCCAAACACCATGTCTCATTCTATATTTTAACTATGTGTTCTTTTCATTCAAAATAATTATGTGCTTTAGCTTTCATAGATTTTGATTTTTGTGAGCCTAACATGGGAGAAAATTGTCATTATAAAATGATTGTTTGTTTTCAAGGCAATTTTCCATTGTCAATATATTTTTTTTAAAACTCTCATTAGGGGTCACTCAAAAGTAGAGGGAGCAGTTAGATGTCAATTGTGTCATCTCATATGTGTTATCTTGCACTCAAATATGTCAAACATATTATTTAAAAAAAAAAAAATCATTTAATGACATATTAAAAAGATAAAGCAGCTGTGTCTTTAGTCATAACACTGGCTTTATGCCTTTATCACCTTTTTTTCAATTTTCAATGGAAGTCCTTTTCTTTTGCTTTATTAGGTGAAAATATTGTCTAATGTCTACCCTCACTTGTCTAAACATTCTTGTTTCTTTTCTTTTCTTTTCTTTTGGGTAGAGTGTGAATTTCTTATTTTGTTTGATGCAAAAAATAAAAAAATGTGGATTCTCTGTATTATATAAATAGAATGAAGATGTTTATTTTATATTTAAAAAGAGATTTTAAGTTTTAAATTGGTCTCACAATTATAGATTATTGATTTTGAATTTTGATGTGTTGCAATTTTATATATTAAAAAAAAAAAAGATCTCCATTATGAGAATGTAATAGAGAGTATATAAATCTGCAGAAAGAAAAAAGGTTTCAGATTTCTAGGGATTCTTACAAAAATGTGATGTGAAATCTTCTTGCTTACGATGAAATAGTGTTGAATAATAATTGCTCTTTCAAGTAGACTTATTTCTCGAGAATGTAAGCAAATCTTTTTAATAATTTATGTTTGAATGTTGGATTCGTTAAGGGAAAAACAATGTTTACTTCTATGTCTTCGTTTTTTTGTGGGTAATGAACAATATATATATATATATATATTTTTGGTGAAGTATCAATAAATTTTAAAATGTAATCTTATGAACTATCTAGTCATTTTTTTTTTTTATGAATTCAAAAGTCTCATTAAAATAAAAATTATATAAAATAGTAGTCATTTACATGTTTGAATTTAATTTTTTAAGGATAAAAGTGAATTTTTTCAAATATAAAATTACATAGTTTTGGATTTTTCCCTCCTTTTGAATAAATGCCACGTTACGAACAAAAGCATAACAATTTAACATAAAATTCCAATATAATATTCTTAAAAATTTCTTGGTGTATTTTTTTTAAACATAACAACATATTATTAAAAAAAATTTCTTTTATGTACTTTTCATAAACGTAACACTCTAATCAATGTAATTCCAAACATAATACTTTAATGTAACAAGCACAAAAATACTAAAAACTCCTTAGTGTACTCTTTCTAAACGTAACACGGATAGTTTAACATTAT
This sequence comes from Camellia lanceoleosa, assembly GCA_025200525.1. Classification (NCBI taxonomy): domain Eukaryota; kingdom Viridiplantae; phylum Streptophyta; class Magnoliopsida; order Ericales; family Theaceae; genus Camellia; species Camellia lanceoleosa. Next base: position 83,999 of record JANUSC010000090.1, on the reverse strand, counting down.
GCATTTGCCCAAAATTTACTAAGAAATTTTGTATTCATTTTGGAATAGTTTGAAGAATCCCACATCTTTTTTTTGGAGTGTTATGTTTGAGAAAAATATATTAAGAAGTTTTTTAAAATGTTACATTAGAGTGTTACGTTTGGAAAAAGTACATTAAGGAGTTTTTGTGTGTTACATTAGAATGTTACACTAATGAGTTTTTTTTAAGTGTTATATTAGAGTGTTACATTTGAGAAAAATATACTAAAGAGTTTTTTTGTGTGTTACATTAGAGTGTTACACTAACGCTGTGTTTGGTTGGAGGATTTGGAGAGAGATTTGGAAAGAGAAAGAGAAAAGATGTGTGAAATTAGGTGAAATATAGACATGTTTTATTCACATTTCACCTACATTTTCTATTTTCTTTTCCAAATCCCTTCTCAAATCCTCTAATCAAACACAGCATAAGGATTTTTTTTTAGTGTTATATTGGAGTGTTATATTTGGAAAAAAATATACCAAAGAGTTTTTTTGTGTGTTACATTAGATTGTTACATTTAGGATTTTTTTTTTTTTTTTTTGAGTGTTATGTTTGGGAAAAATACACAAAGATTTTTTTTTAGTGTTACATTAGAGTATTACGTTTGAATGTTATATTAGAGTGTTACAATTTGAAATTATACATTTGTCAAAAACTTATTAAGGAGTTTTTATACTCCTTTTGAAATGTTTAAAAAATCTCATATCCTTTGAAAATGTTTGAAAAATCTCATATTTCAAATTATTTTTGTTCTCATTTGATTCTCATAGATTGTGTACTTTACTTTTCTAGCACAAAAGAAAAAAAGAGAAGGAAACATAATTTAAATAAGAGTATAATTCATAAATTTAATTTTCAAATAATATAATCTACTTTTTCAAAATTAATAGGATTAATTAGTTTGTAAGAAAATTATTAAAACTAAATGGATCACTATTTCTTAAAATGGGATTTATAAGAAATAGGGTGATTTAAGAAAATGTTTCTAAATTTTCCCCGGCGCCCATCTAAGATTCCAACATCGCATGTATAAATAGGGTGATTTAAGAAAATGTTTGAAAAAAAGAATTTGAGGATGATGCCACATAGATGGTTTGGTTTCAATTATTATTTGCTTCTTTCTCAGAACAAAACAAATTTCAAAAATGGATACCAAATAGTCAAAACATTCCAATTAGCAACAATTTAAACCAATGAAGTTAGCCAGTTAGCTAAAACTACACCTCACTAAGGTTGAAGGTTCAAATATTCTCATTTGTGTGTGAGTTTTACTCGTGTATATATTTGATATTTTTCTATTCTACTTTGAGAAATTTTTTTTACCATTATATTATATGTTAATAAAAATAATGAGTAATTTCACTTCAGTGTATATTTAGAAAACTATTTTTCGATTAATGGTTACTTTACAAATGAATAATGTTTGAGAGCTCGAATTTGGCCCCCCCTAATCTCCAAAACGACGTCATTTTGGGAATTTTTTTTTTCTCCATTTTCGATCTGAAACAGGGAGAGGGAGAGAAGCAGAGGCAGAGGGGAAGAGAGAGAGAGAGAAGACGATCGTCGATCGCCGATGCCCAGCCGCCGGTCGTCGTCGCAGCCCAGCCCCGCCGTCCCAGCCCCGCCATCGACGGTGGGTGCGACGGTGGATGTCGATCGCAGAAGTCGGAGTCGGAGTCGCCGCCGTTGCTGGGTTCGAACTCCATCAACGAAATGGTGCCTCTGTTTCGCCGCCGTCGGAGTCGCCGCCTTGCCTCCGTTTCTGCCTCTGCCCGGTTGAATGTGCCCCCTCCAGTCCTTCTCTTCTTCTTCGTCGGCCGATCGCCTCTGCCTTGCCTCCGTCTCTCTCTCGATCTCCTTCTCTTTTGGATTCGGGGGATTCGGGGGCATCCGAATTCGAGCGACGTAGCAAGACTCCTTTACAAATATTAAAAAGTATAATCATAAACTTTAATCTGAATTTTTAATTAATTTTTGAAACTGACATATAATTTTCTCATAAAAAAATTAGCAACAATATTTCGCAATTATGAATAGCCTAATTTGGAATTGTCGGCAAAAGTTGGCTCACATTTTTTGGTAAAAGATACATGTGTCACAATCTCCCTTCTTGTTTCACTTTAATATGATCTAAATAACGACTCTGTCAATTTTTCTTTTGTTCTGGACCTTTATCACGCCATTTGAAAGGTCATATGATCATGGTATTTTTGTAGCTCTAAATATTGTTCATGTTTTAGGACAATGAATTTAACCTAATTTCAACAATCTATTTATACTATTATTAATGAAAACCTTAATTGGTGTAGTACTCTTTTCATGCCACGCGACAGTATTTTTTATTTTATTTAAAAAAAAAAAAAAACTTACACAAAGAGGTGTGTAAGATTTAAATCCATGACATGGGTTTAAGGTATGAAAATGCATATCACTTAAGCTAAATACATATTATAATATTAAATTGATTATTATTATTATTTTTTATTTATTTGAATTGCACACGCATCGCATGTGTCACCTATCAGTGGCGGAGCCACATCTGGTCCAGGGGAGTCACGTGCACCCAATTTTGGAATAAATTTTTTTTTGGACAAATATAAAGAAAACATTTTAAATTAAAAAATATTATTTAGAGTGAAATATCAATGACATTTTTAAAATTATGAGAATAATAATGGGTTTTTTTTTTATATTGAAAATAAAGATATTACAATAAGTCATATTATTATCTATGAAAATTTCAATAAAATGGTGATGTCCATCATTATTAACATGCAATTATAATTAATCTCAATAAATATATGGAATTTATTGAATTGTTAATTATATTTGACATGTGGGGTTCATCCTCTATGTTTTTTTTTACTATTGGTTGGTAATATCATATATCAATAATGATTAGTATTACTATTATATTGAACTTTACTGAAATTTTGTATAAAAAAATACTTTATCATTATATAGTTTATTTTAAAACTTATATCCATAACTTATATCTATGAAAATTTCAATATAATGGTGATGTCTATCATTATTAACATGCAATTATAATTAATCTCAATAAATATATGAAATTTATTGAATTGTTAATTACATTTGACATGTGGGGTTCATCCTCTATGTGTTTATTTACTATTGGTTGGTAATATCATGTATCAATGATAACTAGTATTACTATTATATTGAATTTTTACTAAAATTTTGTATAAAAATACTTTATCATTATGTAGTTTATTTTAAAACTTATATCCATGACTTTTTATTTATTTATTTTGTATTATCCATGATATACTAATTACAAATTATATATATATATATATTTATCTTTCTTGAAATCAATCGTAAAAATTTATGTGAAATATTTTTATAAAAATTTTCAATGTTTTAATTAATAAGTGCCTCATCTAATTTAATTTTTTGACTCTGCCACTGTCACCCGTTAATATATATAAAAAGTACCCAATAAATATTTATATAGTAAAACATCCTATAAATATCTGGGTTTACATTTGTTAAAACTATTAAAAATCATCATAAAACCTAGTTCATCCCTTTGAATGTTAAAATTTAAGTTGTAATTTTTGCATCTTAAAAGGTAAAAAAAAATTAAATAAAGAAATAAAATGTAAAATTTATAAAAAGCCCCACTTGAATTTTTTTTAACTTGGATCCCAAATAGATTTTTATAAACCGTTCTTTTTCATGTATAACCTCCCATAACCATTGCAAAAGGTAACAATTTTGAACATTTATTTATTTCTTTTGATGGGGAACGTGTGAAGTAGAGAATTGTTTGACACTGCTTCAAGTTTGATTCACACCAAATAAGAGTACATATATGGAAAAAATAAATATCTTATAATTAAAGAACAAATAATATAATTTTATATTTTTTGAGTTATAATTAAAAAAAAAATCAAATATGATATAAGGTATAATTAAAATTTTCAAGAATTATAATTAAAATAATATTATAATTAAAAAAATTCATCATAATTAAAAAATAACATAATTAAAAATATATATAGTACAAAATGTGTATGGTAGAATTCTATTTTAGGCGGTGTTTGGAAAGTTTGTTTTTTGGTTTTTTTTTTTTTTTTTTGTCTTTTTTCATTAAAAGACAAATTGGTCATAAAAAATAAATAAATAAATAAATCCAAATAAAATATCACATCAAACTTTATAATCATTTCACTTTTTTTCTCACAAACATCACATCTAATCACAAAAAAATTCAATTATTTTTTTAAATATAAAAAAAAAAATTTCCAATAATATCTTATAATTAAAAAAATTTACAAAAAATTCGCTTCTTAAACACCAACTTATGGATAATTATGGAACATGTGTTGTGCCCGTGTGGTTTTTTGTGTAATGAAATTTCAGAGAGAGCATCGTGGCATAGACGATGGTGGCTTCCCCACCGACAGTTCATAATTGTCTTTCTTTTAAACAGTCTTGCTATGATTACCATTCAATAAATTTTTTGGGTACGGACGGTCTCCGGTCTAAATCTGAGATAACCTTATCCAGTTTGATGCATTAGGTATATTTTTTTGATTTCTTTTTGATAATTTGAGCTATTTAAATTTTAGAATTTATTAAGTATATTATTATTGTAAAAAATTACATTGATAGAATAACTGATACTTGTATTCGGATAACTTTTATCTAGAAAAAAATAGATAATCAAAAAATTAACGATTCATAAAAAAGTGATCCGAAAATATTGTATTCGTTATTCGATCGACGTGATTTTTTATGAGAATAATTTTCTCAACAAATTTTAAAATATAAACAATTCAAATTATCAAAAATAAACCTAAAAGTAAGCCTAATGAAGTGGACTGAACCCTCCAATTCAAATGGTAGATTACAGCCAAGCCCCAACCAAAATTTTTTATGTTCTCACTGCTTCAGCCACACAGGACTAGCAAGAGCACAAATGTAAGGGCATGTCTGGCGTCGTTTTTATTTATATTATTTTTCATTTAAGTTTTTTCTTTTTTTTTATATCATTATAAATGAAATTAATGAAAATTTTAAAAATACTTAATTTTTTTTTTTTTTTTTGTGCAAAATCAGTTTTCTAATATTCAAAGACAATTAAAAAGTATGTTATTTTTTAAAAAAAGAATCATGGTAACTAGTTTAATATAAATGGGCAAATTACAAACACTCCCTCGAGATTTGGTGAAAATACAGATTCTCTTCTGAAGTTTGAGAAATTACAAATTGCCCCTTGAAGGTCAAATTTGCATAACAAATTAGGGGGGAATCTGTATGAAAATAAAAATCTCAGGAGGCAATTTATTATGGAAATATAAACCTCAGGGGGCGGGATATAATTTCTCAAATCTCAGAAGAGAATCTGTATTTTTACCAAATCTCGAGGGAAGTGTTTGTAATTTGCCCTCTATAAATATATATCGTCGAATAAGTTTTTAGTGTTTTTTGGAAATACTTGTATGGTTTGTGTTTGTAGAGTAGTTTTGGGGATAAAAAGTACGAAAACTTATTTGGTTTGTCTTTTTTCAGAAATGGTTTTAGAAAATTGTTTTAGGAAGAGAGTTTTAAAAAAAGTAATTGATTTGATGTGTATGAGAGAGAGTGTGATTTTGAAAAGAAGCAAACCAAACAACATTTTGAAATTTTTTTTGAAAAAATTTGTTTGATTATATTATTCTTGAAAATTTATTTATAGAGAATTTTTTTCAAAATTTTTTTCTTAAAAACAAACCAAACAAGCCCATGATATCCGACACACTCGTAAGACTTTGTTTTATTGGGTATATAAGAGTTTTGCAAAGGAATTCTTTAAAAGAGACCTTTTGACTATTATAATTAACACTATCTTAGAGCAATTTTAACTGTGCTTTTCATTTTTTATTAGTTAAAATATGAAAAAATAAATTATTATTTATTGTGTTTAATTCCTTTTTTATCTATGTACTTCAACATTATTTTTTATTTTACATATTTATACAAATAAATTATTTAAAGAGTCTCTCAAAACTCTTTAAATGTAGTTAGCCTTGAAGAATTTTGTTAAAATAACTATTGCTAACTTATTATAGTGACTAAAATATAATAATACTTGCTAACTTAACAAGTCTCATTTAAAGTGTCTATTAGAAATACTTTTATTAATGTGTGGATAGTTAGATAAAATAAAGAGTAGCTTTAGCCTCCGTTTGGGAAGTGAGTTGACTTTTTGACTTTTTGACTTTCTTGGGTTTTTTAGCCTGGGCTAAAAAGTTTGGTTTGGGAAGGGCTTTTTGACTTTTTAACTTTTTAGACTTTTTTTGTGAGAGAAGAGTATAATGATTATGAGTTGGATGTGATGTTTTGTTTATTGTGACTAAAATAACCTATTTTGTCTTTTGTGATTAAAATAATCAAAAAAAGTCCTATTGAGCTCTTGCCAAACGAACCCTAAAAATACATATAAAAAAATTGTTAAGTAAAATAAAGTGTATATTTTTTTTTATACTTTAACTAATAAAAAATAAAGAGTAACGTTGGAGTTAGGGAGATATAGGTTGACTAGCAATAAAATCAGGTAGGGCTTGCAATTTTCTTTTGTTTCCCCTCGTCACACGCTTGATTGCTGTAGATATAGGTGGTTGAAGTATTTTATCCGGAAAGGGTGGGATATGCAATACCCCATTCCCATGCTATTGTATCTCTCCCATAGCTGAATATTCCCATAGCTGAATATAAGGCCTTTTTTGGGAACAAGCTAATTTAATAATTTTTTGGCTATTTAGCTAAAATATGAGTTAAAAAAATTAGTATGTTTGGGATGATTTTTTAATTTTTTACGAAAAAATGTGCAAAAAGTAGAGAGAAAAGAGAATCTTTGACTTTTTGGTATGGGTTGTTGGTTTTTTGACTAATTTAGTAACTTTTTGACTTTTTAGCTAAAAATGAGAGTTCCCAAACGAGGCCTAAGTTTATCCTTCATTTAATGGTAAAAAATACTAATCACCTTTGATTCTCAAATTATTTTTTATGAGATCGGATACAATGAAATTATTGATAGGATTGTGAAGTATAAATTATACTATGAGATCAGATGCGTTGAAGTACTGATATATGATAGATTATGGACATAAGTTATATCATGAACAATAGATGTGATAAATAATTGGATTGTAGGAATGATTTATTATATTCTGTTAGAATAAAATAAAAAATGTAATTACTTTGTACCATTAGATGAAAGAAAAATAATAATAATTTAGAGAGACCTAATCCTTCTAATACCACAAAACCTAAAAAATATATTTAGTCACTCATTTTTTTCCCCTACTTTCTCCATACCAATACTAAAAATTATCTAAAGTTTTAATACCATGAAAAATAACATAGAATTTGAGTATAGTGGGGGATTCTCATGTTCCCCATCTCTAATCATTTCCTTCTTATTCTGCAACTAAAGATCAAATTAAAAATTTAATATACTCCACATATTTTCACCACTTTCAATCATTTTTTAAATATTCCAAACAAAACAAACGTACACTTAAATATGATATATCCTCTTCACCCTTTTGTTTTAAACACTAATCTACACAATTAAAAAGGGGGTAATTGTTTGCTAGCCACGTGTGATATGATGAACACCAATATTGACAAAATAGTTATAGCATTCGAGTGCGCTTTGGGAAAGATGGTAAAGTTAAGGGGTCATATATGTCACACAAAGCAACAAAAGGGTGACCAATGAGCACCAAAGGAAGTGCAAAGCTTTTTCTTAATTATGAGATGAGAATCTTCTAAAGCAAGCACATTCCTATGTGTAGAGAGTCAAAAGAGGGAGGGGTTGATAGAAAGCTAATGAAGAAAAAAAGGGGTACCAAATGATGAAAGGGAGGGAAGGAAGCTTCAAAATTTGACAGTTTGTGTGTCTGAGTGATTTGCTTTGCTTTGAAGTTCCATTGGTATGGCCCAATGTTTTTTTTTTTTTTTTTTTTTTATATTTTGAATAAATTACAAACACTCTCTTTAAGATTTACTTAAATTATAAATTACTTTTCATGATTTTAGAAATTATATTAGATTCCTAAGGTTTCTATTTTCATAACAAATAGGTCATTTTGTTAATAAATCATCAAATAGTTAACTCTTTTTAATAATGTTAAAATTTTATTTCAATTAATAATTCAGATAATTTTATTATTGTATAGGCGAACAGTTAAAAATTTCATTTTTTCAATTAATTCTATTAAATAAAAAATTCTGATATGGAGGTATTTGTAATTTTCTAAACCACAAGAGTTAATTCATATTTTAAGCAAATCTCAAGAAGTGTATTTATAATTTACCCTTTTATTTTTTATTATATATATATATATATTTTTTGAAAGCATTAGCAATGGACACTCCGGCATAGATTGGAAGTGGAACTTTATGGATATAAATAAGCACATGTGTTAGTAGCAATTCACACCATGAAAGTCCAAGTACAAATCAACAAGTGTGGTACACTTATTTGATAATTTATGATTGAATGATAATATTATGTATTAATAATGATATAACATATAAAATTCGAAAAAAGTGAAAAAATAAAGATAAAAATCATGTTAACTCTTCAACCATTTTTTAAAATCTCCAAAAAAAGTTTTGTTGGAAAAAATTTCTAATATTTATTAAACAGCGTAACAAATGTCGGCATTTATGTATACGGGGTAAAAGATTACCATATCTATGTTAATATAAAATTATTCTTGTGACTAATTATCTATTTTTAAACAAGTTTTTAAGTAAATAGTATTGTTCGAGTGGTTTGAATAGGAGATGAGATTGCACGTATTTACAGATTCAACGAGTAAGACAAGAAAATAATTCAATACGGGAGCAATGTGAAAGGAACATTAATTAAATCAATTGACAAGCCTAGCCTAAGCAAAACAGGAATTTCATTAAACTGTTTTGTTCTTTTTTTTTTTTTTTAATTTTTTTTTAAATCCATTAACAAGCCTAGTTTAATTGATTGAATTTTATAAATTAATTGGATTAGTTCATTCCGCCACTTGTACACTCTTCATGGTTGTAACTATTGGACTTCCTTAAATAGTTAATTATCCAATTCACTTAATATTTGTAAAAACATAATAGCAGTTGTACGGGAAAGAAATACACCTTCTCGTATAATCCTGTTGATCAAGTCTACGTTCCTCCGTACGACGTCACTTTGTCACCTGAAAATACGAACGTGAGCTAGCCGGCGGGTGTGTGCCGGAAACCTCTCCGATGCCTAAGTCAGTAAGCAAGACAAATAGGCAAAAGCTCTATGTATTCAGGGAGCAAAAGTTGCATTACCTCTCCAAAGGTGATGTTAGTGAGCTTATATAGGTTTCGCGTGGCACAATCCTGGTAGGACTCTTATTCCTCCATGTGCAGAGTCCTTCTAGGATTACTCCTCCTTGCGTAGAGTCCTCCTTGGATTCAAACTCCTGGAAGACAATGCTTATCCTCCAACACCCCCCTCACTGCTTAAACCAAGTGAGATGGTTCTTCTTATGGCCGGACTACTTCAGGACCGAAGTAACTATTAATTCGGCCCTCACTTTACCCCCCCTTACCTCGGCTTTCCCATACTAAGACCGAGCTATCCATAAGGGAGTTAAAGCCGAGCTATATTTAAAACCACAACTTACTTCGGTTTATCACATGCTATAACCGAAGTAACTATCGAAGACCGAAACCTTCGTGCTACTCCACTCAACCGGAGTAGAACTAAGTCCTTCCGAGACCGGGCTAACCACCACGGCTGTGTGACCGGTCTATCTTTAAAGTTACTTCTCCAAACCGGAGTAACCTAAATGGCCTTTCCACTCGGCCCTTTTCATTTCGGCCCTAAGGCCCAATACCCAGCTCGGCCTAATTGTATATAAATTACCCTCTCAATTGCCCCTTAATTCCATCTGCACAGCATGATTGAGATTACCTATCCACGAACCGAACTAAAGTTTTAGCTTATCCAGCCGAGCTACAATCCTTTAGCTACTCCGGCCGAGCTGAAAACCTTTTTTGCTTCTCTAGCCGAGCTAAGCTTAAGCCGAGCTAAGCACGTCCGGTCAAACGTCTCTTCAGTCACAGCAACTGAAGCGTTCCACATTCCAATGACACGTAGCAAGCCCCTATTGGCCATTCACACTTAGCAGGCCGCCTACTCGAAAAAATTTGAGCAACCCCGCTTTTTCCCTCCTTCCACTTACACAAAACAAACCCTCTTTGTCTTCTCAAAAATCACTTGCCTTACTATTCACTCTCTCTTTATTCTGAGCTTCCCCAATCTTGTTCTTGCTCCTTCATTGTTCTTAAACCCCGTACCTCTGAAACTTGCGTTTTTGCTGCTACTGGCTTCAACCTAGTTCCCCTGCTTCTCTACCAGGTAAACACACGAATCTGTTCTTGTTTTCCTTTGTTTTCTGTTTTATATGTTTTTGCAAAACACTCTTTTGTTGCAAGTTTCATATTTTCTGGAAAAACTTGTCTATAAACTGTTAGAACTTCATAAGATAATCAATAGAATGCCATTTCGATCTTTATACATGCCCCAACCGAAGTAGAACACTGTCTGTGATGTATGTAAAGATATAGGTGAACTGAAACCGAACTAGCACTTGCGCACACCAAAGTAGTTTCGATAAGTCACCAACTGATCCACAATAGCCGAAACAAAACCCACCGAACTAGAAACCATAGCACTTGATCGAGCTAAAACTTCAGGGGCCATGCCAGCATTCTTAGTTCCTAAACGAACTCGAAGAAAGCCCCTTGACGCTCAAATTTTAATAACAAAACCAAAAGTAGAACCGAGCTAACCCAACGTCTTGCCAAAACCGAGATAACACGCTCCTATTTGAAACCGAGGTAGATCCCCCAGCAATCCATCTAGCCGAAGTAAGGCTGCCGTTCCTTGTTTTGTTTTTTATAGCACGGTCGATGATCTGTGCTTAACACCTTGTTTTTCCAATTTGCAGACTTAGGTTGCCCAGGTACTTCCTCCGTGCGCTCAACCGAGCTCCTGAGTCCAAATCTCCAGCCGAACTAAATTATTTATAAGTTATTCAATAAATGGGGAAGCACAGATTTTTGGTAGAATCCCCAGGAGGCCTAGCCGAATTCAGAAAGGATTACAATATACCAACCGATGTAAACCTCACCCTAGCCGAACCAGACGTCGACCCATGGAATAACGAGGGTTTTGTTCCCTTTACCATTCAATCAATAATAGAAACCGGACTACGATTCCCAGTCCAGCCTTTAATCTGTGAGTTTCTTAGGCAAACCAGACTATGCCCAACTCAACTCTCCACAAACACATACTGCATAATAATGGGCGTAGACGCCCTAAACCGCCAGACCGGTCTCAACCTAGGCTTAGCCGAAATATTCCATCAGTACTCATTAGGATCTAAGAATGAAGGCTGGTGTTATTACTTGAGAATACGCCGAGGCCGAGAAAAAATAATTAAGCATACACCGGACAAAGACCTAAATGATGACGACTTCTTCTGGGTGTCTGGCAACTTCGAAGACCATCAGGCCCAAATTCCTGGCCGAAGAATAAATTGGAAAAAAGGGGAACCCGGTATACATACCCCGGTCACCTTTCTCACTTTTCTTTATCTCGGCTTTGCTCTTTTGAACCGAACTAACAGTTTGTTTTCTTTTTGCAGATTCAGCTCATCTTCACTCTCTTTACAACTACCCCAACCTAGGCGTTTCATACACAAGACTACGGGTTCGGGAAAGAAGTTAGACTAAATTGCTAGACTTCGAACCGACATACCGCTACTCCGGTCGCCGAAAAGCGAGGGTGACCGACTTTTTACTTGAAGAAGCACCAGAACCGGACCCATCCTTGCCGGAGATCATCCTTGTTCCACTCACCGCCGAACAGGAGATGGCAAAGAAAAAAGGTCAAGGCAATCGATCGAGACAAACCCAAATGGGACTACCACAAGCCGGCCAGACCACCGAAACCGTGGTGGCTCTCCCTTCCCAACAGCCCTCTACTTCTTGCCGAAACAAACGTGCTCGGACTGCCCCAACCGAGCCACGTCTTGTTGATGAGGACGAGACCGTTCTTCCTCAAAGCTCTCCTCCACGTCCCCAGCCAAGCCTCCAACCGGAGCAAACTGACCGAACTTCGACTTCATCCAAATGGGCTCCCGTCCTTTCCTTTGATAACCGGGATATCACCGCTGAGGATTCGGTGGTTGCTGACAAGGACCACTTGTTGGCACACAGCTTGGCCAAAAGTGTGTGCCTCCCGAAGGACATGGAGCACCATTTCAAGCAGCTCAACACCGAGCTCAAGTCAATTCGGTCCTCCACTAAGTCCATGATCCTGGTAAACAACTTTCCCTTCTCAATGTAAATTTTTCCAACTTTGAGTTCGGCTAACGTTACTTCTCTTTCGCAGGCTATCCAGAAGAACCAAGTCACTCACAGAAGGGTCATGGAGCTTAGGAGGAGTACAAGGGATGCCATGGCCGAGGTTGAATCCAAAACGGCCGAACTTGCCGAGGCCAAGAAGAAATGGTCGACGTGAGTAATAGTCAATTCGGCCGAAGCTGAGAAGCAGAAGATCGCCAATGAGGCAAAGGACAAGTACCTGCGCCACTTGGCACAAATTGAGGCGAAGAAGGACGCCGAAATAAAACAACTGAAGGGAGAGATGAAGAAGGTTAAGAAGCAAGGCTTCAAGGAAGCCGAAGAAGCATACTCCCTTCAATGTGACGCAGCAAAAGACCTCTTTTTCAAGTGCGGCTGGAGGTCTGCGGTGGAGAAGCTCGGTTGTACGTCAGACACCGACGTCTACAACGCTCCACCGTACTCCATTCCAGCTTCACTCTCACAATACGCTGCCGATCTGCAAAAAGCCTTTCTTGAGGGGTCCGGCGATGATGATGATGATGATGACGATGATGATGAGGAGCCATCTCTCATTCCGGTTGTCAACGAACAGCAAAATAACCAAACAGTTCGGTCTGAGCCAGTTATAGAAGATCCAACTCCTGAGCTGCAGCCGACTGATACCGAAGTTCAGGTTGACACCGAACTCCCTCATCAAACCGTGCTCCCCTCTGACACCGGACTCCAGGCGAATGCTGACGCAGAATTTGACGCCGAACTGGACGCACTCCTCCGTTGATTTTTCTTTTTTGTTTTCGAACCTTTTGTAACCGGGCTGAAGCCCCCTCGAATTGTACTTGGTTTGGGAGTTCAATGAAAATTTCTACAACTCTTATACCGGTTTTGTGTATGTATGCTTATATTTGCAATGAATTTTCCATACCCTCATTTGCAACTTTGATCTCGGTTCCAGCTATCTAACTTACTAGCGAACCACTCTTCAGCCGATATAACTTACTTCGGCTGAAGAGTACGAGGAGTTGGTTTAATCCAGCCAACCACTCTTCAGCCGATATAGCTTATTTCGGCTGAAGAGTACAGAGAGTTGGTTTAATCCAGCCAACCACTCTTCAGCCATACACTTACTTCGGTTGAAGAGTACAAAGAGTGTTTAATCCAGCCATACACTTACTTCGGTTGAAGAGTACAAAGAGTTGGTTTAATCCAGCCAACCACTCTTCAGCCGATATATCTTACTTCGGCTGAAGAGTACAGAGTGTTGGTTTAATCCAGCCAACCACTCTTCAGCCGATATAGCTTACTTCGGCTGAAGAGTACAGAGTGTTGGTTTAATTCAGCCAACCACTCTTCAGCCATACACTTACTTCGGCTGAAGAGTACAGAGTGTTGGTTTAATCCAGCCAACCACTCTTCAGCCATACACTTACTTCGGCTGAAGAGTACAAAGTGTTGGTTTAATCCAGCCAACCACTCTTCAGCCGATATAGCTTATTTCGGCTGAAGAGTACAGAGTGTTGGTTTAATCTAGCCAACCACTCTTCAGCCATACACTTACTTCGGCTGAAGAGTACAGAGTGTTGGTTTAATCCAGCCAACCTCTAGGTTGGTTTTTCTAGCCAACCTAGAATATAGTGTTTGGTTATTCCGACCAAACGTCCTGCAGCCTGGATTCTTATCCTGGGCTTAGGAGGGGTCATAGTTGGTTTAATCCGGCCAACTATGTTTACAATGCTACTAACTTACAAAAGGTACTAAAAACAAATATGCTAAAAAAGAATCGATTTGTTTTATTGATGAAGTGAAAAATTACATATACTTAAAGAGAGAAAAGAAAAAGCTAAAAGTAAAATAACTTAAGATTGGCAGTGTTCCATGGCCTAGGAATTGCTTTGCCGTCCTCATCTTCCAAGTGGTATGCCCCTTTTCCTGCTAATCCGACCACTTTGTAAGGACCTTCCCAGTTAGGACCTAACTTGCCGTCTCCTGGGATCAATGTGTTGCCCATAACTTTGCGAAGTACCCAATCGCCGATCTTGAATTGCCTTGGATGCACAGTTTTGTTATACTTCCCAGATAGTTCTTGTTGGTAGGAGGCGATGTGAACCAATGCTCTGTCTCTTCTTTCTTCCGCAAGGTCAAGTTCCAACGCTATAGCTTCGCCATTTAAGTCTAGATCAAAATTTTCGCTCCGAATTGTGGGGAGTCCGACTTCTAATGGGATGACTGCTTCCATGCCATAGGCTAAGGAGAATGGAGTTTCTCCTGTTGACCGCCGTGGTGTGGTGCGATAAGCCCATAAAACATGAGGGAGCTCTTCTGTCCACTTGCCTTTGGCTTTCTCCAACCTTTTCTTCAATCCGTCCAAAACTACCTTGTTTGATGCCTCGGCTTGACCGTTTGCTTGGGGATACGCCGGTGTAGAATTGTAGAATTCTATCTTATATTCTTCGCAAAAGCCTCTGAAAATTCTGCCGTTAAACTGAGTACCATTGTCTGAAATCAGCGCTTTTGGTATGCCAAAGCGAGTAATGATGTTCTGCCAAACAAACTTCTTCACATCTTTTTCCTTGATTGACGCCAAGGCTTCTGTTTCCACCCATTTTGTGAAGTAGTCCGTTACCGCAAGAAAGAACTTTCTATTGCCTGGTGCTGTTGGAAGTGGACCTACTATGTCTAAGCCCCACATTGCGAAAGGCCATGGACTAGTCAAAGGTAAGAGTTCTCTGGCAGGTTGGTGTATTTGGTGCGCAAACTTCTGACACTTTTCGCATTTTTTGACATACTTCTCCGAATCTGCTTGCATGTATGGCCACCAGTATCCTTGTGAAATAGCTCGGTATGCCAAAGATCTTCCTCCTTGATGGCTGCCACATACCCCCTCATGTATTTCGAACAGGAATGCTTCCACCTTGCTGGGGTGAACACACCTTAAGTAAGGTCCCGAGAACGACTTCTTGTATAATGCCAAGGATGGAGAGAGCCAAAATCGTTGCGACTTTGCTCTTATTCTGTTGGCTTCTTTCTTTTCTTCTAGGAGGGTGCCGTCCTTTAGGAATAGTATGATGGGATCCATCCAAGAAGGACCTAACTCTGCACAACATACCTCTTCAGCTTCTGGGTCTTCAATGCTTGGTCTAGGTAGATAGTCGATTAGCAGTGGGTGAGGAACGGAGGTGTCTGCCATTGAGGCGAAGCCTACGAGTTCGTCTGCTCTGCTGTTTTCCTCTCTGCCGATCTGTTCTATTCTCACTACTTCGAACTTCTTTATCTCTGTTCTGACCAAGTCTTGGTACTTGGCCATCCTATCATCCTTTGCCTCATAGTCGCCAGATATTTGGTTTACCACCAGCTGCGAGTCGCTGTAAACCATTAGTTCGGTGGCCTTTATGTAGAATGCCGACTTGAGACCGGCTAGAAGCGCTTCATACTCTGCTTCATTAGTTGATGCTGGGAAGCCCAGGTTGATTGCCTGCTCCACTACTAAGCTGTTTGGAGAGATGAGGACTATATCAAGTCCTGCTCCATGCCTATTGGATGCTCTATCCACGAAGAGCTTCCACATCTCTCCAACGAACAACTTCCAGCAGGTGGAGGGATCAGATGATGTCTTGGGATCTTTCACGTTGCTGGTGGCTTCTTCAGAGTCGATGCTTGCTGTCTGCTCCTTGTTCTCTGTTTGCACCAAGTCTTTGTTTGTCGGTGAGTCCTGACTTGGTGTAGCATGGTTCACTTCTTCCTCCCTTTCTTTACTCTGGTCCGCCTTGGGGCCTGACTGAGCAACCAGTACTAGGGGTTGCGTTATTCCGACGTCAACCTCCATCCCTAGTTCGACTGTTTCAGTCAGGTCGACTAGGCAGATGTGATGACTTCCAGGGGTGAACTCTGCGACAAAATCGGCTAGTGCCTGAGCCTTTATTGCGGTTCTGGGTTGGAACTTGATGTCGTACTGTCCCAATTCTACTGCCCACTTCAAAATTCGCCCAGAAAAGTTCGCCCTTTCGAATAAAGCCTTGAGTGGGAAGGCTGTGAGAACAACTATGGTGTGGGCGTAAAAGTAATGCGACAATTTTCTTGAAGCCATCATCAAGGCCAATGCCAGTTTCTCCAGTGGCAAGTACCTTGTTTCGGCGCCTAGTAACGTCTTGCTAACATAATAGATGGGCAAGTGTTGGATTCCTTCTGCGCGGACCAACACTGCACTAATTGCATGCTGCGATGCTACCAAGTAGAGGAAGAGTTCTTCTCCAGGTATTGGGGTGACAAGTAGTGGTGGAGAAGACATGTATTCCTTTAAACTCTCCAGAGCTCGGTCGCATTCTTCGTCCCACTCGAACTTAGCTTTTAATGACTGAAAGAATGGACGCAATCTGTCTGAAGATCGGCTGATGAATCGGTTAAGTCTTTGCCGCCATGCCGCGTGAGATCTTGACTTCTTTCACCGAAGTTAGGCCTTTCTAACTCTGAATTGCTTTGATTTGGGAGGTCTGCCTCAATACCGGTTGGTCACCAGAAACCCGAAACTTGCTGACCCTACACCGAATGCGCACTTAGAAGCGTTAAGGCGCAGCTTGTGTTTCTTCAGGATCTGGAACATCTCATCTAAGTCCTTTAGATGGTCATCCGCATCCTTGCTTTTGACCACCATGTCGTCGATGTAAGCCTCCATTGTTCTGCCTAACAATGGCTCAAACATCTTTGTGACCATTCTCTGGAATGTTGCCCCTGCGTTCTTTAGGCCAAAGGACATGACCTTGTAGCAGTATAGCCCTCTTGGAGTGGTGAAGGATGTTATTTCCTGATCCGGTTCGTGCATGGCTATTTGATGGTAGCCTCTGTATGCGTCAAGGAAGCTAAGTCTGCTGTGCCCGGCTGTTAGGTCCACCAATTGATCTATCTTTGGTAGGGGGAAGCTATCCTTCGGGCATGCTTTGTTGACCGTCTTGTAATCGACGCAGACGCGCCACTTGCCATTCTTCTTTGGCACCACGACTGTGTTGGAGATCCATCTTGAGTAGTGCACCTCTCTTATTGCGCCTGCTTCCAGCAGGTTTCCCACCTCTTCTGCCACTATTTCGGCGTGATGGAGTGCCGATCTGCGGGTGCGCTGAATGACTGGCCTGGCAGCAGGATGGACATTGAGTTGGTGGCAGATGAAGTTGGGATCGATGCCTGGCATGTCGTATGAAGTCCAGGCGAACGCTTCGATGTTGGAGGTCAGGAATTCCAAGACTTCCAATCTCTCAGTGCTGGACAATGACGAGCCAAGTAAGAAGAACTTATCCGGGTTCTTCTCATCTATCCTGACTTCCACCAAGTCCTCATCGCTTCTGACTAGCCGCTTTGCCAACATCCGCGAATAGTTCATTACTCTCTGGTTCTTCAACCGAATGAACATATCCTTTTGCGGCGCGGCTGCCATTCGTGGTGACGAAGCATTGTTTGGACATAATCTGGTCCCCGTATACTTCTTCAATTATTCCGCTGTCGTTGGGAAACCGCATCACTTGGTGGTAGGAGGATGCCACCGAGCGCATGGCATGCAGCCATGTTCTGCCTAGGATGATGTTGTAGGTGGAGGGGACCTTCAGCACCCAGAACTCCACTTGCTTCGTCACACTTCCTGCCTTGACTGGAAGGATGATTTTGCCGACTGGCCACTCCGGCATAGAATTGAATCCAATCAAAGGGATCTGGCGGGGCTAAGTCCTTGTCTTGAAGCTTCAGTTGCTTGAAGGTTTCATAGTACATGATTTCGCATGAACTACCTTGGTCAATCAGAATCCGCTTGACGTCAAAATCCTTGACTCGGAGAGTGACGACCAAGGCATCATTGTAAGGGCAATAAATCCTTGCCAAGTCTTTATCCGAAAAAGACATGACATTTGTGGCCACTGTCTTGCCCTTTTTAACAGCCGGTTGGGCACTTAGCACCTCCCTTAAGTGCTCAGCCTTTTTGATTGAACCTCTGAGCTCGCATACACGCTCAGGTTCAAAGACGCCATGTATTACGTTGATGACGCCTTGGGGCGGGGCGTCGATCGGCATCCCATTGGGGTTGTTGTGGTCCTGGGGGGCTGGCTGCACCCCTCCCTCTATGTATTTGTCCAGGTGGCCTGCTGCCACCAATTCTTCCAGATGCTGCCTCAATGGCGTGCAACTCTCAGTGCGGTGCCCTTTTTCTTTGTGGAAGGTGCACCTGGATCTATCATCATAGTCCTTTTGGGCCTCGCCAAGCTTGGCTGGCCACTTGACGAAAGGCTCGTCTCGAATCTCACTAAGTATACAGTAGATCGGTTTCTTGAATACCGTGGTTATGGCGGTGCGGACTCTTAACCATCTCTTGTCCTGGTCCTCGCCATTGTCTCGCCTGCCTCGTCCGTTTCGGTTTTGGCGATCTACCGCATTGACCTTTGCTGAGATCTTCTTCTCTGGTGTTGTGGTCGCGCCAGTTTTTGCTTTGGCACGAGCGCCATCCTCTTCCACTCGATGTCGATGCACTCTCTCCATCGTGGCTTTCATGGTAAGGGTGGCGTCATGGTGATAGAGTCCTCACCGTTCCCGACTGGTAGGCCTCTTTTGTATTGCGCGATGGCGAGGTTAGTCGGGCAGTCCCCAATCTGGTTGAATGTCTCCCAGTAGCGACTGTTGTATGACCTCAGGGTCTCCTTGTCGCCCATGTCGATGGAGAGTAGCTGGTCGATCTCCACCGGGGTTTTTGTGTTTGTTCTGAATCGCGTTACAAACGCCTCAGCCAGCTGCGCCCAGGAGGCTATGCTGCCCTCTGGTAGTTTTTCAAACCAAGTCAAGCCAAGATTCCCAAGGCTTGAAGGAAATAGGATGCACATCAAGGCCTCATTCCGCCGGTATACAGCCATGACCTGGCAAAAGTGGCTTAAGTGCAAGTAGGGGTCCGTCTTCCCCTCATACGTTGTGAATTTAGGCTGTATGAAGCCTGACGGAAGGGGTGCATTCTCTATTGCTGGGACGAATGGTGAGGTCTGCAGCCTCGCCAATGCCTTTGTCCATCGTTCGTATGCGGGCGCATTGGCATTCAAACCTTGACACTTCCATGCGTCCGAGGAGCCAACCGCTGTAAGGCAGAAACCCTGTGTGGATCGCGCTCGGCATCCTCCTTCCATCGTGGCCTTCTCTTCCAAAGATGGATCGTAGGTCGGATGATCTGGGTAATTCCGTCTGTCTAGACCTTGTCTGATGCGTATGTGAGGGCCAATAGGTGCTTCCCTCAGTGTACGACCTCTCAGACCTCGTCCTCTCAGACCTGGAGTGCCGAGTCCTGGAAGATCTGGATTATGACGCCTCGTCCTAGGCTTCTGTTCTCTGGTTGAGAAGGTGTAGAATTCCTACTACGACCCTCTGAGTGGCGAGGGGGCGTTTTGTTGTTGCGCCCCTCTCCTGTCGCCACTGTTTTTCCTTTCATCTGGCATTTTAGAGACTCCATGTCTTCCGCCATCTTACGGATCAATTCGTCTTGTTCTCTGACGCGATCCTCCAAAATTTGAGGATCTACTCTGCGCCTTTGTCTTTCTGGGCTTTGCAAACGAGAGGGATGAGGGCTATTATTTCGCCTTCGACCCCTCACATCCCTCCTGGAGTTGTGCCTTTACGGCTCCAGATCCGCCATGGGAGCGACCAAGGGTAGGCCTTCTCGCCTTGCACCCCCATCTGGAGTTTGTCCGTCGACGACGGATTGAGGTAACTCTTCGTTATTCGCCATTGATGTTCGAGAGAAAGCTTGATCAAGAGGTTGTTCTTGTCTGAGTTCCCACAGATGGCGCCAATTGTACGGGAAAGAAATACACCTTCTCGTATAATCCTGTTGATCAAGTCTGCGTTCCTCCGTACGACGTCACGTTGTCACCTGAAAATACGAACGTGAACTAGCCGGCGGGTGTGTGCCGGAAACCTCTCCGATGCCTAAGTCAGTAAGCAAGACAAATAGGCAAAAGCTCTATGTATTCAGGGAGCAAAAGTTGCATTACCTCTCCAAAGGTGATGTTAGTGAGCTTATATAGGTTTCGCGTGGCACAATCCTGATAGGACTCTTATTCCTCCATGTGCAGAGTCCTTCTAGGATTACTCCTCCTTGCGTAGAGTTCTCCTTGGATTCAAACTCCTAGAAGACAATGCTTATCCTCCAACACCCCCCTCACTGCTTAAACCAAGTGAGATGGTTCTTCTTATGGCCGGACTACTTCAGGACCGAAGTAACTATTAATTCGGCCCTCACTTTACCCCCCTTACCTCGGCTTTCCCATACTAAGACCGAGCTATCCATAAGGGAGTTAAAGCCGAGCTATATTTAAAACCACAGCTTACTTCGGTTTATCACATGCTATAACCGAAGTAACTATCGAAGACCGAAACCTTCGTGCTACTCCACTCAACCGGAGTAGAACTAAGTCCTTTCGAGACCGGGCTAACCACCACGGCTGTGTGACCGGTCTATCTTCAAAGTTACTTCTCCAAACCGGAGTAACCTACATGGCCTTTCCACTCGGCCCTTTTCATTTCGACCCTAAGGCCCAATACCCAGCTCGGTCCAATTGTATATAAATTACCCTCTCAGCAGTATTCTCTAATTGATTGTAAAAAAATTATTGAATTTTGATATGAATCCAATTTCAATTTGGAAGTCTCAAAAAGTTCGTTGATTCGTTAGATGATTAGGAGGGTTCAAATTTTGGTTGACCCGATTCGAAAATAATTTGACCCAATTGAATTTTTTATTTTCCAAAATTGTATGAATTTACATATATAAAAACATAAAATTAGAAAAGTGATAATTCAGATTCATTTGACTTTTTCCACCACCGTGACTCCAATCATATTAGAGAAGGTCACATATAAGGGTAAATGGATGTGATCATCTCCTTCAAAATGAACGATGATATATGCTAATTAAGGGTGAGCATGAGATATTTTGATTCATTTAAATTGATTCATCATATTTTAAATGAATGTGTGATGATGAGTGGATAATTACAGATTTATTTTTTTCAATTTATCTAGTTTTGGACGGATGGCGAATTTAAAATTCTTTTGACCGCAACTGAAACGCCAAATCGAGAGCACCCCTAGTAATTTGTAAGATTTTGTATTTTTAATTTGTTTAGATATTTTGTTTGTATTTTTAATTGAAAAAGAGTTTAGATATTCTGTTGTGTTTTCAATTTGGAAATCTTTTTATCAAATGACAAGTATTGATATTTGGTATTTTTGTGTGAAAAATATACGGCTTAATTTTGTCATTTTAAAAAAAAATCAAATTAAATAGTTTTTGAATAAAAAAAAAATAATGAAATAGTTTTGATAATGCATAATTTTCTTATATGTATTTATTATTGGTATTTAACAATTTATTTGATAATCTTTTAGTTATGTTGAGTTAGATTGTTATCCAAAAAAAAAAAATATGTTGATAAGTTGTATTATGTTCAAAATTTGTAAAAGTTTAAACTGCCAAACCGATTCCCATCTATTTGTCAATCTGCATCCGTCAATTTGACGGATAGATACGGATTGATTTTTTTCAATCCGCCAATCCGACGGATGGATGGTGGATTGAAGGTTCCTGGGTCACAATTGAACTGCGAACACCCCCTAATGCTAATGTTGAAAAATAATAATAATTGTACGGGTACGAAATATTTGTTACATGTGTACTCCTTGTGATTAAGTTTATATCTCTTCAAACAGCGTCATATAGCCTACAAAACAATTCAGGCGAGCTAATCGGTGGGTGTATGCCGAAAAATCCCTCTGATTCTTAAGTTAGCTCTTAAGATCAATATAGAGAAAATTCTCTAGAAATTCAATGAATAAAGTTGCATTACTTTTCATAGGTTCACGTTTGAGCTTTTATATATTTCATATGGTAGACTGCTAATAGGATTCAATTCATCTTCTTAAAAGATAAGACTTATCCTTTAACACTCTTATCTCCAATGTCAAGCGAACTGATCTAAGTCCCAAGCCAACAACTGAACTAAACAAATCACTACCTCGATTGCACGACCGAACTAAAAGCTAACACCAAGTCCGTGCTAAGTTGGCCTAGCTTGACTGCACAGTCAAAGACTTTTATAGCCGGTCAACGCCATATCAAAACCGACAGCTCTACCCAAACAACATTAACACTTGTCTGCTCGGTCGACACTTACAAGCTGTTACTTGGCCCAAGATGGTAACCACTTAGCCCGGTCTAAACCAAAGGTCACGCTGTGATGGCTCATCTTAGACCTAAGGCCCAATGATGATTTAGCCCAGCCTATATAAATTATCCTCTCAATAATAATAATAATAATAATAATAATAATAATAATAATAATTTAACAATTTAAAAAGCCCAAAACAACTAATATGTTTGCCTGTTGGTAAATAGTAGAAGTGCACTTGTGGTTTCATTTGATACAAAGATTTTTAATAATATTATTTATGTAAAAAAAAAATAGTTTGTTTAAAAAAAACATAATTGTTGTCTATTTTTTTGGAAAACAAACGCATTAAAATGCATTTATAAAATAATATTTACAAAAGATCTTATAAAATAAACAATTCAGATAATTGAAACGGGACTCTTTGTGAGTCTAACCTTTAAAAAAGTCCAAAACTTCAAGAAGTCCAACCCTAATGTAAATATGTCAACCTCAGTGTCTAAGCCAACCGCATGAAAGACTTATTTTTATAGAAGTTGAACCCAAGATCTTATGCTACAAAGTAATGTTACACAACTATTAGGTCAAAGGCTTTGGTTTATTCATTAGAATTCATTATTATGTTGTTTACTTTATGCTAAAAACAATTGAAAATGATAGCGATATATGAAAATGCGAGCATATGCTAGGATCGGATTACAATCCAAATATGAGCGATGCACTCAATCAATTTCTAATACAAATGAAAGTTAGTGATGAAAAAGAAAACAATACTGAGGATTTTACTATTTCTTACGTGTGAATGGTGTAGAACTCATACAAAATGAAAGACAAAATAAACTATTCTATTGGTGAGCGGAAGTAGCTTACATGCTTGAATAAATTGAAATGAATAAGCTGCACTACAAGAAAATTAGGAATAAAAACGCCGCAAAAGGCCAGAAAGACGCTGCAAAAAGATAAGGCAACGTTTAAAAAATTTGTCGCTGATACGACTGCCGTCGTATCTTTGTGACGTTTTGAAAACGCCACTAAAGAGTTTAGGCCACGTTTTTTAAAGTGCCACTAATTCTTAATATCTATTGACTATTTCCGTCAGAGGAGTTAACTAAGACGTAATCATGAGGACATTTTCTAATATTTTTATGAAAAATGCCACCTTTTCCTTTCTTTTTTTCTTTTTAAAAAAAAAAAAAATCATAATTAATGATTTTTTTTTTTACTTTTGTTCAAAGCAAACCTATTTCCTCGGAGGAAAAAAAAAAAAAAAAAAACAAACAAACAAACAAACAAACAAACCAACCTATAATCCATCATTATTTTCAAAACATATACCATAATGTGAGTCAGTATTCATTTTTCAATTTTTCATAACCAAAAACAAAAACCTTAAAACACAATATGTTAACTCAATACAAAAAATAAATAAATAAAAATTACTAATATTTTCTCATTTTAATAAAAAAATATAATATAGAGGGTGCTCTGGTATTTAGCTTCAAAGGATGCTCTCTCCTCGAAGCCTCTAACTCATCAAGTTGGCTCTACAATAATACAACAAATACACTTTAACGCACCCAATAAATCAAATGTATGTATAGAGAATCAAGGACATTCTCATAAATACACATATAATCAACAATTCAACATCACTAAAACATGTTGGTGAATAGAAACTAAGCTATACAACATCAATTTTCAGTCCTATCAATAAGATTATATATATATATATTGAAAGAAAACCTAAAGCTCTCTAAAAACATCAACGCGCTTCTGAATCTTCGGTAAAAGAGTCTTGAGAACGTCGGAGTGTTGCCCAGCCAAATTCTAAAACTTCTGCAAAAATAGACTGAATAGTTGGATTCTTATAGCAGCCATTGACTATCAACCCAATAAATATTAACCTTTGAGCATGCCATTATCATTTGAAGACTAAAAAATGATCGTCTTATAACCCACAAGAATAATTTTTCTTTTATTTGACAAGTAGTCATCACGAACAAAATAATGAACCATTTCTTATTTATAATTGCCTTATTCATCAACTTCACATTATTGACACGTTATTATGTCTCATCCCTTTTGCCTTTTAAATCTACTTTGGGCACTAAAATTTGCTGTGCAGGATATTCAATTCTAAAAAATAGCCAATAAGCTTTCACTCATGTAGTTTTAACCAACCCCTATCAATAATCATGTGCCTCTATCTATTCAATAGCAGCACTTAGTGTGTTCGTTAGACAAATAATTTGTAGTGCTGCTATTGTTTGTAGTAGATTATTTTATCCTGAGAGATAGACGTCCAAATTCTGAAAGCATCGTAGAAAGGACGAATCTGTTTTAAAGACACAGTATCAAACCCTGGACTTGATCATATAATTATTCAAAAAAATTAATCAAGTAAGTTGTTTAATTTATTATTCTGTTTTATTTGTTTATTTAATCAGATTTTAATTTTGTTTTTATAACAAAATAAAATCTGTTTTTCTTTATTTATTTTTGTTTCGAGTTTGATTTTTGTAATCAAACAAATTCTCTCATTTCTTTTATTTCTTTTATATTCTAGTTGTTGTTAAGTATACAACATAATTTAATCTTTTTAAATACAGTGAAGATTGTCTAACAATCTTAAGATAGAATCGTCCTGGTATCTTCATTGTATTTAATTTTCTGTGTTTTTAAAGTAATATTTTGGTTGGAAAATACAAATAGTATTTATAAACTATTTGACAGATAGTAGTAATATACTGCCTATTTTCTTTGACAACTAGTAGTAATATACTTGTGTCATTAACAATTGTAGAATATTATTTGGTGTTACAGAAAATCATTTTGATATTTTATTTTTCTAGTTTTAGTAACAAGAAAAATAAAATTATTTTGTATTATCATTTATTTTCTGGTTTTGGTAACTAGAAAATTATTTTTTGTTTTAATTTATTTTCTGGTTTTGATAACTAGAAAATTAATTTGTAGCTTGATTTTCTGATTTTTGTAATCAGATATTTTTGTGGTATTTTATTTTCTAATTTTAGTAACAAGGAAAATAAAATTATACTATTTTCTAGTTTTAGTAACAAGAAAAATAAAATTATTTTGTGTTATAATTTATTTTTTGGTTTTAGTAATTAGAAAATTAATTTTGTTAATCTATCATTTAACTTTGTGTTTCGGTCACAATCTGTAAATTTTATACGTGACTTACGGTTTCATTTGGAAGACCACTTAATTTTGAACCCTCTGTGAAAAGGTGTTAATTCTTTTGACTTTATCATAGTTTATCGTGAGTATACATGGAAGCATTTGATTCTGGAGTTTAATATTAGTTTTACAAACTAATTTCATTTTTATTACGAAGAAACCTTTGTAGCAAGTTTATTTTCTTTATTGATTTACTAATTCATTTTTTAATTTCTGTGTATGGATCTGCAATCGTGAATAGTTTCTGCACATGAGTCGGAAAATATATATTTATATATTCACAAGAACATTTTAATGTGTATATAATTAGTTTATTTATGTACAAATCAAACTGATTAAATGAATGTATGTTTTGTCATTTTTGGAGTTTAAAATTCAAAATGCGTTGAATTTTATTTATGGGTTGAGAATCTTTTTATCTCATGATGTAAGTTATGGGATCATGCATGATTGATTTATTTTGTTAATTCATTATTTTTAGTTGATGCGTTTGATATGCATGTATTGATATTAACTCGAGTTATTTCTTAAAAAATAATTTCATGTGATTTGGAATGATAAATTGATATGTTGACCTTGTACGTAAGCGGATTAATTTGAGTTTTACCAATCAATTTTTGATGGGTATTTAAACACCAGAGAAATGTAAACATGATGATTTAAAT
Organism: Camellia lanceoleosa; assembly: GCA_025200525.1. Lineage (NCBI taxonomy): Eukaryota > Viridiplantae > Streptophyta > Magnoliopsida > Ericales > Theaceae > Camellia > Camellia lanceoleosa. The sequence continues at coordinate 57,537 of JANUSC010000090.1, read as the reverse complement.
AGTTCCATTTAATTGGAAATAATTTTAAGAAATCTTTTATGTTAATTATTAGTTTGTTTTGAACTTGTGACATGAGATGTTGTTAATTTTTATTTTACTTGCGTAGTAGAATTTGTTAAACCATAAACCATAATATTAATATGGGAATGTATCTCTTGAATTAGATGAGATAATGTAATTTTCTTTTGTCACAATTATTTAATTGTATCTCTTACAATAAAATGGATTGTTTGACTTGTTTGATTATTAGGCAAAATTTTTTATGAGGATATAATTTTGTCAAAACATTAATTTTGATTTGTATAATCATAATTATTTTGGTTTTTTCATTTGAAATTTATGAATCATGATTTGAATTTTATGAAATCAAGCACATCATAGACAATACGTGTTGGATGTTATATTTTGATTTATATTAGAAGTGATAGGGGTGGTGAATATGATGCACCATTAAATAAATTTTGTGCACAATTATTCACCAAACTACAACCCCTTATTCTCCACAGCAAAATGGAATTGCTGGAAGGAAGAATAGAGCCCTAAAAGAAATGATGAATGCCATGTTACTAAATTCGGGCTTACCACAGAACTTGTGAAGGGAAGCAATATCGTTTACTAATTATGTTCTTAATAGAATACCACACAAGAAAATCAACAGCACTTCTTATGAATTGTGGAAAGGTGAACCGCCTTATTACAAATACTTAAAAGTGTGGAGGTGTTTGGCAAAAGTTGAAGTTCCTGTTCCTAAAAAAAAGCTAAGATTGGACCAAAAACAGTAAATTGTGTGTTTATTAGTTATGCTCAGAATAGTAGTGCATATCGGTTTCTGACTTATAAATCAGAAATATCTGATATAAATGTGAACACTATTTTAGAGTCAAGGAATACTATGTTTTTTGAACATGTCTTTCCTTACAAGAAAGAACAGGAATTAAGTTCACAGAAAAGAACTTATGATTGTACACAAAGTCAAGAGACTAATGACAATCAAACACAAGAGACTAGTAATGGTCTCGACTAACAGGATTTAACTGATGATGAACCAAGAAGAAATAAGAGAGTAAGAACATCAAAATCCTTTGGTCCAGATTTTCTGACATACCTGTTAAAAAATAAACCTCAAAGCTTTAAGGCAGCAATGACAGGTCCTGAAGTACCTTTGTGGAAAGAGACTGTTAATAATGAAATTGAATCCATTATGCAAAATCATACTTGGGAATTGGTGGATCTTCCACCAGGTTCTAAACCTCTTGGATATAAGTGGATATTCAAGAGAAAAATGAAAGCAGATGGTTCAATTGACAAGTATAAAGCAAGACTTGTAGTTAAAGGTTACAGACAAAAGGAAGGTTTGGACTATTTTGACACATATTCCCCTGTGACAAAAATAACATCCATTCGCATGCTTATTGCTATAGCAGCGTTGTTTAATTTAGAAATACATCAAATGGATGTTAAGACAGCTTTCTTAAACGGTGATCTAAATGAAGAGATTTATATGGATCAACCTGAAGGCTTTGTAGTACCAGGGCAAAAAAAGAAAGTTTGTTGACTTGTAAAATCCCTTTATGGATTAAAACAAACACCTAAGCAATGACATGAAAAATTTGACCATGCAATGCTTACTAATGGGTTTAAGATAAACGAATGTGACAAATGCGTCTATGTTAAAAATACTGACCAAGGATATGTCATAGTTTGTCTTTATGTAGATGATATGCTTATCATTGGAAACAGTCAAAACATGAGCAAATCAACTAAGTAAATGCTTAACAAAAGATTTGATATGAAAGATATGGGGGTCGCAAATGTTATATTAGGAATGAAAATTACTAAAACATCTGACGGATATGCGTTATCTCAATCTCATTATATTGAGAAAATTCTTGATAAATTTATCAAGGATGATATGACTTTAGCTAGAACACCTGTAGACACCAGTCTTTATTTATCGAAAAATAAAAGTGATGCAGTGTCTCAGTTAAAATACTCCCAAATCATTGGAAGCCTAATGTACCTAATGAATTGTACTCGTCCTGATATAGCTTATGCTATCAGTAAATTGAGTAGGTACACTAGTAACCTCGGAGAAGACCTTTGAAAAGCGATCATTCGAGTTCTTAGATATCTAAGATTCACTCGTGATCATGGTTTGAACTTTACTCGATATCTAACAGTACTTGAAGGTTATTGTGATGCAAATTGGATATCGGATATTAAAGATTCAAAATCCACAAGTGGATATGTCTTTACTCTGGAAGGCACTGCTGTTTCTTGGAAATCCATGAAACAAACATGCATCGCACGATCCACGATGGCATCCGAGTTCATTGCTTTAGACAAAGCAGGAGAAGAAGCAGAATGACTTCGTCACTTCTTAGAAGACATTCCAATGTGGTCAAAACCTGTGCCAGCTATTTGTATTTATTGTGATGGTCAATCTGCAATAGGCAGGTCATAGAATCATATGTATAACGATAAGTCACGACATATTCGTCGTCGACATAATACCGTTAGGCAGTTGTTGTCAAATGGAATAATCTCAATAGATTATATAAAATCTAAAGAGAATATTGCGGATCCTTTAACAAAAAGTTTGACAAAAGAGCTATTGTATAGTTCATCGAAGGGAATGAGATTAAAGCCTATTACATAAGAGTCGTCATAATGGTAACCCTACTTATATGACTGGAGATTCCAAGAACTAAGTTCAAAGGGATAATTAAGTTATGTATGGCTCGCCAGAAATCACCAAGGGATTAAACTTCTTACCCATTCCTATGGTGAGAGTGATATCTGCAACATATGTTGTCTGCAGGGGCAAAAGGATAAGCTTTACTTTTAATGATTACTTATATCTTGATGAAGACATAAAATCAAGACGAGTATAAAGAGATACTCACAATAAGAATCACCTATATGAGTGTCGAACTGGGGCCGGTTCTATGAGAATGCAATAGGCTAAATTCTCTAGAAACACTCATAAAAACCAAGCGCGTTCAAGGCCAAAATGAACACAACAGTGAGAACCACGATTTGTTAGAAGATATTTTGTGTGAAATCTGTTATTTTGGCTTACACAAACGGCTGAACAATTCAAGGCATCGCGTCCATTGGTTAGCCAGTAAGTCCGATAGGTTATCACTAGAGAAGGTTCAAGGCCGAAAGCTATCTATCCTGATGCAAAATATTTTCGACTTATACTCTTTCGATAAAATCTACACATTGTTGCATTTCCGTTGTCATCAAATTCCATTCATGTGGGGGATTGTTGGAAATGGTTTGGAAAATCTGGGTTTAAAACATGTTTTTTCCTAACTTTGGTCTAATATTTAGGTGGGACCCGAGCGTCGATTTTTGCGGGTCAAAGTGGTAACGCGTTCTATGCCGCATAATATTTAGGTGGGACCTGAGCTTCGATTTTCACAGGTCAAAGTGGTAATGCGTTCTATGCCGCGTTGTGTTTCACGTGGTATATTTGGTTGCTCAAAACCATTACTGAGTGAATGGGAAATTGAAGCCAAAGTATGCTCCATAAAAATGGAGTTTTGGTGAAAATTCCTTAAAGTAGAAAATGGCTTGTCCCACATTGATTTGGTGAGAAGTTTTGAATGGGTTTATAAGGCGTGGGTTTGGAACTTGGGGTGTGCCCCAAGGGATACCCAAGTGTTTTAGAGATGGAGGTTATGGGCAAAATGGGGTAGATCCATTGGACCCAAAAATCACCACACACGCAATCATTGGCTTGGCGGGCTTGGGCCAAAAGTGGTGTGTGGTTGGGTTGGGCTTGTTCGGTCCAATACTAATCTTTTTGGGCCAAAAACATTTGAATTTAATTTTATTTTTGGTAAAATAAAATCCAGAATTCAAAATAAACTGGTTTGGTTTTACTGTACATCCAAACAGGGCCCTTCCTGTTTTCAAATTAAACCGGAAATAAACTGGTCTGATTTTACTGTACATCCAAACAGGGCCCTTCCCGTTTTTTATCTATTTAAATTATGAACTCAACAGATTCAAATCTGTTTGAATTCAAAACCAACAGGTTTCATACTTGTTCAATTCTAAATCTGCAGCCACCAATCCATCTATAAATAGGACAGCCCTCATTTGGATTTTGGAACTCTAATTTCGTCTTTCATAATTCTGCAAATATTCTTTTTCATATTACTGCATTATTTTCTTCTATGAGATAGTATAAACACTTAGTGTATTCGTTAGGCAAACAATTTGTAGTGCTACTATTGTTTGTAGTAGATCATTTTATCCTGGGAGATAGACGTCCAAATTCTTAAAGCACCATGGAGAGGACGAATCTGTCTTAAGGACACAATATCAAACATTAGACTTGATCAGAAAATTATTCCAAGACATTAATCAAGTAAGTTGTTTAATTTATTATTCTATTTTATTTGTTTATTTAATCAGATTTTAATTTTGTTTTTGTAACAAAATAAAATCTATTTTTCTTTATTTATTTTTGTTTCGAGTTTGATTTTTGTAATCAAACAAATTTTCTCATTTCTTTTATTTCTTTTATATTCTGGTTGTTGTTAAGTACACAATAGAATTTAATCTTTTTAAATACAGTAAAGATTGTCTAACAAAAACAACTTTGGCTAATTATAATTTGAAGATTTTCAATGAAAATCGACTCAAACTAAACCAAGTTTTACAGATGAACATTGAGGTTTTACAATGCAAGTATTGATAGAACAACTGGGCATATTTTCTATGTAATGTTAACATGGTTTCTTCATATTTTTAAGTCTTTTAAAATAATGTTTGGATCTTAAATTTGTAGGAAGAGGGAAAAAAAGAAGAAGAAGAAGAAGATGAAGTGTAAGAATATAAGTTAAATTTTTTATTTTTTATTTCTTTTCCCTTCTCAAATCAATGATTCAAATACAGATGAAATGGAGAAAAATACTTCTATCCACTATAAATTTTGGGATTTTCGGTTGTAGCCCCCTTTTTTAAAGTTTTATTGTCAAAAAAATATGCGATGAAGTTTTGAAGCATGAAGGACAATGCACACCTCATTTACCAAATACTCTAATTGTTTAATTTTATTTTTAAAAGGGAAAATTCTATTTCTACATACTTAATTATTTCAATACACATCTTTTCTCAGTATACACACCTATTAATTTGATTATTAATTAATTTTCTCAATCCACACACTAAAAGTTATAATTATACTATTCACTCATAATCATTGTACACGCATCACTTAATTCTCATTTCCACACACTTGTTGATTAACCCTATTTCTACATTTACAGACCCACCCAAGTGAAGTGAAGACACTTTTCCTCCATTAAAGACCTTTACTGAAGACCCTATTGTATCTCCATTGAAAACCCTCCAAATTTGGCTTGAGCCACATGTCAGCCATTACCTGTGAGGAAATGTTCCACAGTAAATCAAGGCCCTTCAACAATCCATGCTTTGCCTTTTTTTTCCCGTTGTTGCTACTGCCTTTCCCAGTCCATAAGCCACCAGCCATTGCATGGCAGTCAGTCTTTGCTTCTCAGTATCCCACTCATTCCTCTTCCATGTACTCCTCACTTTCAAACCTCCCACATGCAAATTTGCCACTTTGAACCTCTTTTCCTCATCATTGTTCCCAGGATTGCTACCTATTCAATATATCAATGCTATCACAGGCCCGCCAACTGCTTCATATATCCTTAGAGGATCTCTCAATTGAACAACCACTGATATTGTGGTAACCATTTCTGAGTCCCCAACTACATTACCAGAATTTATGTTGCTGCTATTTTTAATCCAATCCTCAAGTGGAAATGTAGATTCCAGTGGATGTTCCACAGGAAATGCTCCATTGAAGACACACACTAGGGTTCAGTTATTTTTAAGTCAAAAGGCCTATACTGAGATTTTTTTTTTTTTAATTTTAAAAGATATGTACAGAGAATATTTTTATATAATATTATGGGTATTGGTGGATGTCCATTATGGTAATTTTAATTTAGGAAATAATTATCTTTAATATAATATTTTATTAAGTGTGTGTATTTAGATAATTAAATGTGTGGAAATAAAATTTGTCCTCCTTTATAAAATAAGATTTATGTTTTCTGTAAAATTCCTTCTAAAAAAACATATATTGCAATTTCATTGTCCAAACTAATGTTAAATAGTGAAAATAGTAACATTTTACTATATTAACTTTTGCTTGGATACTGAAATTCGACCATCACCATTACAAATCACTGCAATGATCACAATACTTTCTGATTTTTCATATCAATTTTTTTTAATGATTTTGTATATAAAATAAATAAATAAACAACACCCAAAATTGATTAAAAAATCAACTTACTCTAAAAAATACCAAATTAGTCGCAGATGATTAATGATTAATTTTAAAATTAGTAAAAATCCATTATTAATTTAAAAAATTAAAATTGATAAAACAAAATTTTATAAAATTAAAAATTAGAATTTCTAAATATTGTAAAATAAAAATTAGAATTCTAAAAATTAGTCTTTCAATTAATTTTAATCATGAACTTAGATAAAAATGAAAAAAAAAAAAATCTCGTACAATAAAATTTTACTTCGACTTTATTGCAAAATAAAATTCAAAAAAATTGACTTGCATGAATGAAATATAGAGAAATATAGACACTGCCATTTTTCATCTTTCTTTAAATCGGTGCATATCATCTTCTTTCTTGCATCTCACTCTCCCTTTCTCTTCAATGACGACTGTTTGTGTATTCTTCCACAAGATGCTCAGCTTTAATCACAGTTGTTTCTGTTTCGTTTGTTTCTAAAAATAAGAAGAAAGAGCTTCAAATAATATGTTACCCTAATAAAATAGAAAGGGTGAAGTTGTAAATAAGAAGAAGGGTGTGCAGTAATTATGTCCCTATGGCATGAAAAATCAAATTTTAAAAGATTTTATTCATTAAAAACAGTTAAAACTCAGTTTGGTTAGATAAAAAATACAGGAAAGTGAAAGAAAACTAAAATTAAATTTTTGGAGAGGTTTCCGTGTAGGTCCAAATAGGTAGACTTATTATCTAATACATTCTATGATAATTAATAATATTTTTCATCAAACACTATTAAAAAACGTTACTAATTATTAATTTTCAACGACAATTTGAAAATTTTGTCACAAAAAATATCACTAATTATAAGTTTTAGCGATAATTTAAAAAATTTCACAAAAAAAGGCACTAATTCTCAACTTTCAACAACAGTCTGAAAAATTCGTCATAGAAAAACGCCACTAATTGTAAGTTTTAGTGACAATTTATAAAAATAATGACCAAAAAAGTCTCTAATTATCAATTTTTAGCAACATTTACAAAAAAATTATCACAAAAATATTTTTAACGACAATTTAAAGAAGATGATATGCACCGAATTAAGTCCAACTATTAAGACTTATTGATAGTTTATCCAAATTTGTTTGTGTTTAGATAAAGAATCCTAAAAAGTAATGGAAACTAAAGTTTGTTGTACAATTCAAATTAACTTATTAGTTATGATTTCTTGCAAAATATACAGGAAAATATATATTTTTTCACAAAACTTGATGACATGGATAGGCCCACAAGGACTACAGCCCACCATGAGTAAATCCAGGCCCACTATTTAAACCCCATTGCATAACCCGGTTAGTAAAACCCAAAGATCACCGAAGCCAATCGACAGAAGGCCAATGGTATCCGGACACATGGCAGACGCAGGACAGGCCACATCAGCAGACAAAGATCTGCAAAGTTATTGCCACAGCACATCACCATTAATATAGCCATCACAGTATTTATTGCGACAACACCTCTCAGCCAGAATGGCACCCCCTCACCCTGAACGAGACGGATGACGGCACTAGTTTTCGACAGAGAACGAAATGATGACAAAAGGATAAAAGCAAAGATTGGAAGAGGAGGAAGGTTAAGCTTATCTATCTCACACTCTCTCTCTCTCTCTCTCTCTACATTTTTGTCTACCACCTTTTCTAATTCACACACCGGAGGGTTCGCCGGGGGACTACCCCGTTCCCCGTTGAACTTATTTGCAGGTAACCCAGTGGACCTGAGGAGCTTGGATCGGGCTAACCCATCCATCCGTCGAATCAGATCATCATTGGCGCCGTCAGGAACACCGGTTTGTCCGTGCGCCAGTTGTGTTCATTGCCGCCGGAGACCCTGTTCCAATAACCTTTTCTCCTCGCTCGACAAGTGTATGGTCACGACTAGATCCATGGCTTCCTACCATAATGCTACCGATCACCAAACCGACCCTTCCAATCCAAACAACCCACCGCAGTACTTCATCGAGCTCACCAACAACATCAACCGTATGGCTGAACAAAACCAGGCCTTAATCAATGCTCTGCTCCAACGGAACCTCCCTATTCCTCCACCACCTCCAGATATTCCACCCCATCCAGAACAAGTTCCAGGCCATACTGTTCCACAACCCAATCCTCCCAACTCGGAGGGCTTACAACCCCCTCACCCACATATACAGTCGCCTCCTCCACCCCCACGTCCATCAGTCATAGCTCCAGCTCCCGAGGGAGAAGCCAAAGTCAACATTCAACATCTCCCTCTGGCGGTGACAACATTCCTCTTTGGAACGCTGAACTCCGAGCCATGAAACTTTAACTCCAAGGGGTCATGCAGAATATCCAACATAAGCCTTCCACCACAGCAAACTCCCCATTTCTCGCCTCCATTCGAGACAAACCCCTACCCCTCAAGTTTAAAATGCCTACCATTGACTTCTTCGATGGCACGACTGACCCAATCGACCATCTGGAGACCTACCGCACCCTCATGATCCTTCATGCCTTCCCCGACGAGATCATGTGCCGAGCCTTTCCCGTGACCTTGAAGGGTTCGGCTCGGCTGTGGTTTAGTCAATTACCACCGGACTCGGTCTCCACTTTCCAGCATCTCAGTGACTCTTTCTTGAGCCATTTCATCGGCGCCCAACGCCAACGGCGCCCGGCCACCCAGCTACTTAACATCCGTCAGACCGAGGGGGAATCACTGCGCAGCTTTGTCACTCGCTTCAACACCGAAGCCTTGCAAGTTGCCGAAAACGACGACAAGGTCATCCTCACAGCCTTCATGGCCGGTCTGTGGTACTCTGACTTCCTCTTCTCCCTCTCTAAGAACCCTCCGACATCCATGGCAGCCCTACTCTCCAAAGTCCAAAAATACATGAACGCCGAGGATTCCCTAGCCGCTCGGCAAGACCCGCCAGCTAAAGACCCGACCCCCCGAGAAAAGAGAAAAGACCAAGAACCCAAAGAACACCCAAGATCACAAACAAACACCTCACACATTAACCGACTCCTCGACCGACCGGCCAAGACTAAAGGAGACCGCCGGTGGTTCGAGCGATACACCCCTTAACTCGCCCATGGAACATGTCCTTAACTGATCCAACGGACTACCCTCAAGTGGCCTCTCCTCCACGGAACCCTTCAAATCGAAAGACTACCCAAATATTGCCGTTTCCACCAGGACCATAGCCATAACACCGATGATTGCATCAGCCTCAAGGATCAAGTGGAGACCCTTATTCGCCAGGGGCGTCTAAGCCGATTCACAGACACCCGCCCTCAGCAGAGGCAAAAGACCGAGCCCCACAGGGACAATCGCAGACACACCCTCATGACCAAACAACCTGCATCAGGCATGATCGACCCCCCCAACCACCTCGGCCTCAAGGTAATCCACCTCCACCAGTTGGCAAAATTAGAGTTATTTCAGGTGGTCTTGCCTGTGGGGGACCATCCCGCCACCAGAGGGCGTAACTTAGAAAAATACAACAGGTTTCGATAAGGCGATGCCACAGAGACCGAATTCAAACAACCCAAGCAAAGGATGTAACCAATCACCTTCACGGACGCCGACGTATCGCATCCGTTATCCTCATGATGATCCCTTGTCATCTCCATCGTTTTCCAATTATAAGGTCAGCGAGTTCTCATCGACAATGGCCTCGTCGGACATCATCTTCTCAATCGCTTCCGCTAATCAAGATCGGGAAGAAAGCCTTTCCCCACTCCAAACTCCTCTCGGTTGGTTTCATCGGCATCGGGTGACCTTTATCGGCTCCATTGATCTCCCTATCACCATTGGGGAGTACCCACGATGCATCACGGTTGCTTACTTTCCTTGTTGTCGACTGCCCCTCTGCTTACAACATCATCCTCGGCCGCACCGCCCTCAATGCCTTCCAAGCCATCACATCCACCTATCATCTTGCTCTCAAGTTCCCTACCGATCTCGGGGTCGGCACAGTCAGGGGAGAGCAGACCGTGGCTAGGGAATGCTATGTGGCCTCACTCAAAGAAGTCAAACTGAAGGAGGCAATTATCATTGAAGGGCTTGACGTCCGGGATGAGGACGGGCTGATCAGAGGCGAGCTTGTGGAAGAACTCGTTGAAGTTAACATCGATCCTACCAACCCACTCAAAAATGCCAAAATCGGTAGTCAATTACCTCCCCAGATCAAGGCCGACCTCACCGCTCTCTTGACCGAGCACAGAGATGTCTTTGCCTGGACTCATGCAGACATGCCAGGCATCGACCCTTCTTTCATAACTCACCGCCTCAGTATCGAACCTCATTTCCGACCTTACCGACAGAGACAACGTATTTTCCATCCAGAGCGCAACAATCTCATAGCTGCAGAGGTTGACAAACTCCTTGAGGCCCGGTTTATCCGAAATGTGGATTATTCTAAGTAGTTGTCCAATGTGGTCCTGGTTCGCAAGAACAATGGCAAGTGGCGCCTCTGCGTCGACTACTCCGACTTGAACCGAGCTTGCCCCAAGGATAGCTATCCTCCCCGTATTGATTGATCATCGGTCGACGCCACGGCCGGTCATCAAATGCTCAGCTTCATGGATGCTTTTTCCGGATACAACCAAATCGTGATGCATTCGTCCGACCAGGAACACACCTCCTTCATCACCGACAGGGGCACTTACCACTACCGCGTCATGCCGTTCGGACTAAAGAATGCTGGGGCCACCTACCAACGTTTAGTCAATGCAGTCTTCCACCATCAGATCGGACGGAACATGGAAGTGTATGTGGATGATATGCTAGTTAAGAGCAAACTCTCCGCTGACCACCTCTCCGACCTACGAAAGACTTTTGCCACCCTTCGCAAGTACCAGATGAAGCTCAACCCAGAGAAGTGTGCCTTTGGCGTAGGATCTGGCAAGTTCCTGGGTTTTATGGTCAGTCAGCGCGGCATTGAGGCCAACCCTGAGAAGATCAAGGCCTTGATTGAGATGCAGTCACCCAAAACCGTTAAAGAGGTTCAAAGACTCACCGGCAATGTGGCAGCCCTCAACCGTTTCATCTCCCGCGCGACGGATAAGTGCCTACCATTTTTCAAAGTCTTTCGGCAGACTTTTGAATGGACAACTGAATCCGAAGAAGCCTTTCAGCTTAAAAGCGATTGCATGGCCAACCCTCCCTTCTCTCACAGCAATCACGGTAAGCCCTCTTTCTCTACTTAGCGCTCCAAAGATCAGCCAATGCAAATTTCATCGAGAGGACGACTCAGTCCAACGGCCGGTCTATTACATCAGTCGGGCTCTCAGGGGAGCGGAGCAGAACTACCCCCTATTAGAAAAGCTGTCCCTGGCCTTGGTCACCGCCTCCAGACGACTCCGCCCCTACTTCCAAGCTCATGCCATAGTGGTTCTCACCGACCAGCCCCTGAAAAAGATCATGCAGCAACCAGAGCTCTCAGGAAGGCTAATGCAGTGGTCAGTAGAACTAAGCCAGTTCGACATCTCTTATCGCCTTGACAACAATCAAGGGCAAGTCAGAGCCGACTTTATCTTGGGATTCACCAATCCACCCCAACGTGACGACCTCCACCCACACCAACTCCACCAGAGCTCAAGATCCCCATTGTTGGACACTCAATGTTGACGCTCGTCGCAGGAAGGAAGTGGGGCTGGCCTCATCCTCACATCCCCCGAAGGGGGTTACTTCAAATGTGCTTTCCGCCTCTTGTTCGCGGCCAGCACCAATGAGGCCGAATACGGTATTGATAGCAGGTCATTCGCCAAAGACATTGGTGTTAGCTATATCCGCTGTTCATGGACTCCCAACTTATCGTCGGCCAGATCACGGGCGAATTCGATGCCAAGGACACCACAATGCGGACTTACAGGGACATGGCGCTCACCCTTATTCGCCTTTTCAACACTTTCCAGATCAGACATATACCTAGGGCAGAAAACTCCAACGCAGATGAGATGGCCCAGCTGGCCTCCGCCGACCAATCCGACCTCAGCCATGGAGTCCGCCTCGAATATCTAACTCACCCGGCCATCTCACCCAACCTGCAAGAAGTGCAATTCCTCCAGACGGAACCCATCCCTTGGGCATCCGACATCCTCCTCTTCTTGACCACTGGAGAACTCCCAGATGACCAACAAGAAGTCCAAGGTCGAGCCCTGGCTAACTACATTCTGGTCGACGGCGTCCTTTACAAGCGCGGATTTTCACGACCATACCTGCAATGTCTCAACCCCGCCCAAGCAACCTATGTAATGCAAGAGATCCATGAAGGAATCTGTGGCAATCATTCGGGTGGCAGGTCTCTCGTACACAAAGTACTCGTGACAGCTACTTCGCCGACCAAAGAAAGATGTCACTGATTTCGTGCTTAAATGCGACAAGTGTCAGCGTTTCGCCAACATCCCCCATGCTCCTCCCATCGAATCGATCACCGCAATTTTACCTGTTCGCCAAATGGGGGATCGACCTGGTTGGTCCACTTCCCACTGGTCGAGGCCAAACCAAGTTCGCGATTGTTGCCATTGATTACTTCACCAAGTGGGTCGAGGCAAAACCCCTCGCCACAATCACCGAGCAGAACACTACCAAGTTTATCTGGCAATCGATTGTCTGCCGATTTGGCATCCTTCAGGCCATCATCTCTGATAACGGCAAACAGTTCGACAACGCTAAATACAGGAAATTTTGTGCAGATCTCCAGATTCAATCCTGTTTTTCCTCCCTCGGTCATCCCCAAGCAAACGGCCAAGTTGAAGTTACCAACCGCTCTCTCCTGAAGATCATCAAAACTAAGCTCGAAGCGGCTAAAGGCCTCTGGGCTGAGGAACTACCACATGTACTCTGGGCTTACCAACCACGCCGGACTCATCGGGGAAACCCCTTTTCGCTTAACATATGGTGCTGAGGCGGTCATTCCGGTAGAAGTCGGTCTGCCCACCCCCAGGGTCTTACATCCGGACCTCGCCTCAACCGAAGAACTCCGTCGAGCAGACCTGGACCTCATCGAAGAGCTTAGAGAGATTACTGCTGTCAAATTGGCTTCGTACCAGCAGAAAATGAGAGCACACTACAACCGCCGAGTCCGACCATGGGAGTTCTCTACTGGCGACCTTGTCCTGAGAGAAACAACTCTTGCCACAAAGAACCCAACCGAGGCAAATCGCCAAATGGGGGGCCTACGTGGTGAAAGCCCGACCACTAATGCACTTATCGACTTCAAGACATGGACGACCATGACCTCCCCATCCTCGAATCTCAACATCCGGCGTTATCAATGAATTCTTACTTTTGTATTGTCAAACTTGTTGTATTTGTCTATTTCAATACCTAATACAAATATCAGCTGGATTCCCAACCTGCTATAATTCAACTGTCTGAATGTCGCTTCCATGAAAGTTTCATATGCAGCACTCCAAGCCTCAGCCAGACCTGAGCACTTACAAAAGCCTCGGCCAGACCGAAAGACACTTTCAAAAGCCTCGGCCCAGACCTCGAAAGCACTTTCAAAAGCCTCACCAGACTCGAAAGACTTACAAAGCCTCGGCCAGACCGAAAGCACTTTCAAAAGCCTCGGCACCGACCGAGCACTTTCAAAAGCCTCGGCCAGACTGAAAGACTTAAAAGCCTCGGCCAGACCGAAAGACTTTCAAAGCCTCACCAGACTGAAAGACTTGCAAAGCCTCCAGACCGAGACTTCCACAGCCTCATCCGACCGAAAGACTTTCAAAAGCCCCACTCGACCGAAAGACTTTCAAAGCCCTCACCAGACTGAAAGACTTACAAAGCCTCGGCTAGACTGAGCACTTTCAATGACCTCACCAGACTGAGCACTTGCAAAGCCTCCTGCACCAAGCACTTCCACAGCCTCATCCGACCGAGCACTTTCGAACACTTAGTCACAAGTTAAGGTCACCAAATTTTACAACATCTCTACTTAGTCAAATTCCAACAAGGTTTCTCCCTACAGGTTTACCATTGCCCCATTTTAGTTACAATTTAAAACCTACTTTCCTACCCACATTCATTGAATTTTACACAAGTCCAATCTCACTGCATCAAGGAATTTTATCACCACTCTTACTCGGCGTGATAGATTTTAATTTGACAAGTTCGAATTCACAAGTTCAAATTCAAATTCAAATTCACAAGTTCATCATCTTCAATTTATCAGTCCAATTTTATCAGTCCAATCTCATAAGTTCAAATTCACTTGGCTCACTTAGCTCAAGTTCACTCTGTCATGAAATTAAATTTTTTCATAAGTTCCTTACTCGTTTTTATTACAAGCATTTCTAAATTTCAAACCCACCAAACACATAACCACAGTTAATTACAAAACATAAATGTAGTTTTATTCATATGCAAAGTGTGTACATTAGTTTGATATAATACTTCAAAAACAAAAAATGTGTATGCAAGGACGAAACAAAAATTCTTCAAGTAAACCCATTCTTCAGATCACCCCTCCTCCTCACTGGAGATAAGATCTGCTTCTTCTATCCCCTCGTCTAGGGGGGTCTGGGCCACATCATCCTCTTCAACCACCACACTGCTAAAATCGAGCTCTGGGAACTCTTCAGCCTTGCACTTGAACATTTTCCACCCGCTGTCCCAGTACTCTGTCATCTCATGCTTATAGAAGTCCGACTGTTGGAAGCTTGCAATCACTTCAGACTCAAATTTCTCCCAAAGATTGCCTTCGATGGGCCAATTCTCCTCTCGCTAAGCTTATTGGCCACCGCAAGATCAATAGCCACTGAAAATCTGACGCTTTGAACTGTTCCATACCGCGATGCATGATCAGTAGGACCCTCTCCGAGGCCGCCGCCTCTCCTCGCCTAACTCCTTCATCAAGGCCTTCTTTCCATGGCAGCTTTCTCCTCTCAAATTTCAACCCCTTTCCAAGGCCTCTGCTTCAGCGATCAACCTCCCCCTCTCAGCTTCAAACTGCTTCTGCAGAGTCTCCTCCACCACCCTACTTAGCTCGCCTCAACTCTTGCGCAGACTCTCCTCCGCCCGCCGCTCGACACGCTCATCTTCCATCTCCTTTGCAGAGCCTCCAACTTAGCATCCGCCTCGTCTCTCGCTGACAAGATCCTCGTTATTATTCATGGCCTCTCATGCCGCCAACCGCCACAACACAAGCCTTTTGGCCTCCTTCGTCAGACGCCAAGAAGTTGGAACTCGAGCGACACGACTTGGCGGCGTGCACCTCCAGCCCAACTTGACTGCTTAGCGGTGGGCGGTCTTCCAATCAAGACTTCCTTCGCAAATTGGCTAACTGGTCTTGGTCTCTCACTTTTTAGCTTGGCGGCCTCGCTTTCCTTAGAAGAGCCCCGCCAAGGTGGTCACCTCCATTTGAGCGGAGTATAACCCCTCAAAGAAGTCGGCCTCATTAAATCCACATGCCAACGCAGGTCGCTTTCATCCACCATCTTCACTAGGCGGCTCACATCGACCTAGCCGGACCTCCATCTCCTCCAGCTTCCCACCACAAGACGAGCGTGGTAAGTCGTGGCACCTGCATCTCCTCTTTCCTACGGCCAGAGCCCCTTTGAGTCGCTTGCTCCTCCCACTTGGCTCAACCTCACCAACCCAACTTGCACCATCGGGTCCTCTCCAACCTCCCACTTGGCTCACCTCGGCCAACCCAGCTTCTACTTGTACCACTGGGCCTTCTATAAGGTCACTGTCATGGCCATCACCATCCCTGGGGTATCTTCACACAGGACCTCTCCTGGGGGACGTTCACCCTTTCTGGGACCTGCCCCACCTCCCCACCCTCCACTTGCTTGGCCAGGCTGGCCTCTTCCATCCTTACCTCCTTTCTTCTTTTCTGGGCTGGCTCCTCCCCACCCCGCCTCAACCTCTTCTTTTTCTTCCCTACCCCCAGCGCCTCCATCTTCTTCAACGACCTTTCCTTCAGAGGATCTTTTGGGAGCAGTCGCGGAACGAACTCGCCCAAACTCTTCTCTCCCAAGGGTTTGGGACGAGGTCGAATCCTCTCTCTCGCCACTGGCTGAAGAGGTCGGTCGGCTTGGGCCTCCTTGAACTTCTGGGCTTTCACCAACATAGCTTGATCTTCCGCCTCTTTCTTCTCTTCCACTGATCGGCCGAGGTCTCCATCGACGGCTTTTGGGCCCAACCAGCTTCAAACAAGGCCGACTACGAACTAGCTCGTCCACTTGATTTTTCCTCTCCTTCCACTCCTTCACCTTCTTTATCCTCTCCTCCGCCGCCCCCAACTTTAGCTCCACAGACTTGGTTGGCACCTTCCACACGGCATGGCCTTCAAAGAGACACATAAAACCATCGCGGCCTCCAACCTTTGATGGACGTTGGTAACCACCACTAAACCCTTCCCCGCCACTGAAGGGTAATCCAGTCTCACGCTCGATGCCTTGTAGCACCAAAGAACTCCTCCACCGTCATGGTCGCTCCTCCGTTTCGCCGCCAAGCACTTGCGCAGCGCCAGGATTTTCCATACATTGGGCATCGTTGCCTCGGTGCTACCTCCGTGGTTGAGCACATCTACCACGATTCGCAAGAGGCAACCTCACCCACCCTTTAGAGCTTCCTCAGAGGGAAAACTCTCTCCTCGACGCGGACGGTCTCTTCGTCGATTTTGGCACCACTAACTCCACCTCCTCCGGACCGGTACTTCATGATAGCCTCCAACTCCGCCAGTAATAATAGATCTGTCGCCTCGAATGCCAAGGGTCCGTTCCACTCGCCGATTGGTCACATTGTCATTACGGCGGAGCCATGGAATTGCGCCACGACTTCAATTCCGGACCTATACTCAATCGCTAATTCTCTGATCATCGCCTCAAAGGATCTACCTTGACAATTGCAATCTCTTCTGGGCCATTTCTAAGTGTGTTTGCGAATCGCCTCGATGCGTGCTAACAAATCAAGAAGTGTTTCATGGGGTATCTGAGCAACGGCGAGCTAACACCGTAAATATCTTGCGTCTTTGTAAAGAAGTAGGTGAATCAGATGATACCAAAAGCCCACGGTTTGCTCAGTATTCCAAGGATCCAAATTAATGTTCGCCAGTTTGAAAACCTTTCAAATCAACCGCCAAAACCGTGTCATCAATGCCCATAATAATCTCGACGTTTCACTCGATCTAACGCTGACCTTTCCAAAATTCGATTACGCACGTGGATGGCCCAGATGCACCGACCGCCTCACCTTGTCTTTTTCCACTTCAAATCGCCACGTGACACGCCGCTTGATGCCCATTCCCACTTTGGCACCGGCGTCACCTTTCGCCGCTTTCGCCTCTTCACGCTTGGCCTCCCTCACGCCGGCCTTTCCACTTTGGCCACTTCGGTCGGCCTCTTCCGCTCGGCCTCCCCCACGCTCGGTCACCTTCGCGGTCGGCCTCGCCGGTCCCTCACGCCTCGGCCTCCTCACGCCTCTTCCGCTGGGCTTTTTCCTCACGCCACGGCTTTTCGCCTCACGGGCCTCCCTCATACTCGACCCTCCCACTTTGGTCGCCCTAACGGTTGGTCTTCCCTCACCGGTCGGATTCATCTTCCTTATTATTATTCCCTTCGTTGGACTAAAGCTGCACTCGGGAATGGGGGACTACTGACATGGATAGGCCCACAAGGACTACAGCCCACCATGAGTAAACCCAGGCCCACTATTTAAACCCCATTGTATAACCCGGTTAGTAAAACCCAGCATCACTGGAAGCCAACTGGACAGGGAAGGCCAATGGTATCCGGACACATGGCGACGCAGATAAAGCCACATCGCAGACAAAGATCTGCAGTTATTGCACAAAGACATCACCATTAATGCAGCCATCACAGCATTTATTGCGACAACACCTCTCAGCCGGAATGGCACCCCCTCACCCTGAACGAGATGGATGACGGCACTAGTTTTCGACAGAGAACGAAATGATGACAAAAGGATAAAAGCAAAGATTGGAAGAGGAGGAAGGTTAAGCTTATCTATCTTACTCTCTCTCTACATTTTTGTCTACCACCTTTTCTAATTCACATACCGGAGGGTTCGCCGGGGCACTACCCCGTTCCCCGTTGAACTTATTTGCAGGTAACCCAGTGGACCTGAGGAGCTTGGATCGGTCTAACCCATCCACCTGGTCGAACTGTATCATCACTTGACAATGATTATTTTGTTTTCCTCTTTGCCCATACTTCTCTCCACAACTTCCTGTTATGCGGTGATTATATTTTTTCATCATTTTCCTGCAAAATTTTCCATCTATTCTAATGATGCAAGGAAATAATTTTTTTTCTCTTTTATTTCACTCCACTTTCTATTATCCCGTTTCTTTCTAAACAAACGGAGCCTAATAAACCTTTCAAAAAATTATGTCTGAGGGACTTGGGCCAAATTTCTAATAATTTTTTTGAGCTTGGGGTGTTAAGAGTTTATTTTAATTATTGTTATTTCTTTGAATAAGTCTATGTTGTCCTGTTCTTCTGGGAGTCAGTTATAGTGTCCTAAGTTTTAGGAGTATTCTATTATCTTGGAAGTCTGTTAGTCATGGATCAAGATTAGTTCCATATTATCTGCTAAGTTTGTTTTGTATATTCTATTTAAAGTTGTTTTCAGTCAATGAATAAATAAAGAAGTTCACCAACATTCTTCTTTCAATTGCTTTCTGTTTTTCTCACATTTTGGTATTAGAGCTACCAAGAAATTCTCCTTAGAAGCAGCAGTCTTCTTACTATCAGTAGGAATCATTTATGGCTGACAAGGTAGTCGATAACTAGATCCAGCTAGCTATTCCTCGCTTCGATGGTCACTATGATCACTGGAGCATGTTGATGGAGAATTTTCTAAGATCCAAAGAATATTGGACTCTTGTGGCAATCGGCTTTGTGGAACCGAAAACTGGAGCAATTTTGGCAGAAGCATAGCAGAAGAGACTTGATGAACAAAGGCTGAAGGATCTCAAGGTGAAAAATTACTTATTTCAGGCAATTGATCGTACAATTTTGGAGACCATTCTCCGGAAAGAAACTTCCAAGCAGATATGGGACTCAATGAAGAAGAAATATCAAGGTACATCGAAGGTCAAGCGCTCCCAACTCCAAGCACTTCGCTGGGAATTCGAGACCCTTCAAATGAAATCTGGTGAGAGTGTTTCAGATTATTTTTGAAGCACAATGGTGATTGCAAATAAGATGCGGATCCGTGGTGACCAGATGCAAGATGTTATCATTGTGAAAAAGATTCTTCACTCAATGACTACGAAATTTGATTACATAGTTTGTTCAATTGAGGAGTCCAAGGACATTGATGAACTATCGGTTAATGAGTTTTTAGAGTTCATTGCAGGTCCATGAGCAAAAACTCAACCGTCGTACCACAGAGGAGCAAGCCTTAAAGGTCTAAACCAATGGTGAATCTTCAGCAGCAAGAGGATTCGGTCGAGGTAGAGGATGAGGCCGCGATCGAGGTAGGGGAAGAGAAAGTCGTAGTGGCAGACCCATAAATAACAAAGTGGACAACCACACTCCAAATTCAAGAAGCAGAGGTAGGAAGCATTACAATCAACAGTCAACTAATCATGAAGCAAAATAGGACAAATCAAATATTGAGTGCTACCGTTGCCACAAGAATGGACATTATAAGTCTGAATGCCGTACTAATTTACACAAAGAAAAAGGGAAAAAGTCCAATTTTGTAGAGAGGAAAGAAGAAGCCACTCTTCTAA
The DNA here is from genome assembly GCA_025200525.1 of Camellia lanceoleosa. NCBI lineage: Eukaryota > Viridiplantae > Streptophyta > Magnoliopsida > Ericales > Theaceae > Camellia > Camellia lanceoleosa. The sequence continues at coordinate 37,500 of JANUSC010000090.1, read as the reverse complement.
TGGCGTGTCATACCATGGAAAGGAATCAGCAGAATTTATGGTATCTAGACACAGGTTACAGTAATCATATGTATGGAAATAAGTCAATTTTTGCAAACTTGGATGAATCTTTTCGAACCTCTGTAAAGTTTGGTGACAATTTTATAATTTCGGTTATGGGAAAAGGTGATATTCACATTCAAACTAGAGATAATTCTACTCAGATTATTTCTAGTGTTTTTTATGTGCCAAAATTGAGAAGCAACTTGCTTAGTGTGGGTCAACTTCAAGAGAAGGATTACACAATCACAATCAAAGATGGTGTCTGTTTAATTAATGATCCCAAAAGAGGTGCAATTGCTTATGTCAAGATGATTGCAAATCGAATGTTTCCACTACATATCAAGTATGATACTCAGTCCTGCTTCTCTGCCAACATGAAAGACTCAACATGGCTATGGCATCTTCGCTATGGTCATCTGAATTTTAATGGGTTAAAGACCCTATATGAGAAAAAGATGGTAACAGGCCTTCCAAAAATTGATCCTCCTAAGCAAATCTGTGAAAAGTGTGTTGTTGGTAAGCAGCATTGTGATCACTTTCCAAAATTGAATGCATGGAGAGCTACAAAAACGCTGGAGCTGGTCCATTCTGATATTTGCAGGTCCATAAATCCGACATCCAATGGTAAGAAGAGATATTTTATTATATTCATTGACGATTATAGTCGGAAAACATGGGTATATTTTTTCCAGCAAAAATCTGAAGCTTTCTCAACATTTAAAAGTTACAAGGCCCTGGTTGAGAAAGAAGTTAGGAGAGTTATTCAAATTCTTCGAACCAATCGTGGTGGAGAATACAATTCACGAGAATTTGCAAATTTTTGTGAGGAACATAGAATCAAAAGACAACTTACAGCAGCCTATACACCACAGCAAAATGGTGTGTCCGAGAGGAAAAATCGTACAATCTTAAACATGGTGTGAAGTATATTGGCAAAGAGAAGCGTTCCAAAGAGTTTTTGGCCTGAAGCAGTCAATTGGGGAGTTCACATATTGAATAGAAGTCCCATACTAGCTGTCCGAAACATGACACTTGAAGAAGCATGGGCTGGGTGCAGACCATTCGTTGATCAGTTCAGAATTTTCGGATGCGTAGCATATGCTCACATTCCTGATGAAAAGAGGAAGAAGCTTGATAACAAAGCAGAAAAATGTATTTTTCTTGGTGTTACTGAGCATTCAAAGGCTTATAAGTTGTATAATCCCATCACCAAGAAGGTTGTTGTCAGTCGGGATATAGTGTTTGACGAAGAAAGGTCATGGATGTGGGTTGTTGATGACTCAGAACAGCAGCAGATTCCAACAATTTTTGATGGAAATAATGAAGAAAGTAATCAGCCTTCAGATGATCATAGGCAGCAGCAATCAGACTGCATCCCCACCAATCCACAAAGTCCAGAAATAGCAATATTTGGTGATATGCTCTCATCAAATTCAAGAGAGAACATCCCGATGTTGCTCCAACCGGATCGCGATCTCAACGCACTAAAAGGAGGCCAGCATGGATGCAAGATTATGAGGTAAGTGGATTTGATCAAACAATTGATCCACTCACGCACTTTGCTCTATTTATAGATTGTGATCCTGTAATATTTCAAGATGCTGTCAAAGAAACAAAGTGGCAGAAAGCCATGGATGTGGAAATCAATGCCATAGAGAAGAATGACACATGGGAGTTGATAGATCTTCCAAAAGGGAAGAAGACAATAGATGTCAAGTGGGTCTACAAAACTAAGTTAAATAAGAAAGGAGAAGTAGACAAGCACAAAGCACGTTTAGTGGAAAAAGGGTATAAGCAAGAGTTTGGGGTGGATTACAAAGAGGTGTTTGCTCCAGTTGCAAGATTAGATACTATCAGGTTGGTGCTTTCCATTGCTGCACAAAATTCATGGCCTATCTTGCAGTTAGATGTGAAGTCAGCTTTTCTACATGGCGAATTATAAGAAGAAGTGTATGTAAATCAATCTCCCGGGTATGTGAAGCAATGAAATGAGCAAAAAGTTTATAAGTTAAAGAAGGCATTATATGGACTGAAACAAGCACCCAGAGCTTGGTATAGTCGTATAAATGCTTATTTTGCTGGAGAAGGCTTTCATAAATGTCCATATGAGCATATACTTTTTACAAAGCTTGGAGAAGGTGGAAAAATTCTTATTATATGCTTATATGTGGATGACCTGATTTACACAGGTAATGATAATGCCATGTTTGATAGTTTTAAACAATCTATGATGACCGAGTTTGATATGACAGATTTGGGGTTGATGCACTACTTTCTCGGCATCGAAGTAGTACAATCATCAGCTGGGATTTTTGTTTCTTAGAAGAAATATGTCCAAGAAGTCTTGAACAGGTTTCATATGAAGGATTGCAATTCAGTTGGAACCCTAACAGCACCTAATTTGAAGCTAGAAAAGAAGTCAGATGGAAATAAGGTAAATGCCACTCTTTATAAGCAAATTGTGGGAAGTCTAATGTATTTGACTTCAACTAGGCCTGATATAATGCATGCTGTCAAATTTAATCACCGCTATATGGAGAATCCATGAGCTTCACCTCTTAGCAAAGAAAAAGAATATTTCGTTACTTGCAAGGTACAAAGGATTTTGGTATTTTCTATAAAATGGGAGCACAATCTGGTCTATTTGGTACACTGATAGTGATTATGCGGGGAATCCTGATGATAGAAGAAGCACTTCAGGTCACGTGTTTATGATGGGGACAGGGGCTATTTCATGGTCATCCAAAAAACAGCAAATTGTAACTTTATCAATAACTGAAGCTGAATTTGTTACAGCAGCATCATGTTCATGTCAAACTATTTGGCTAAGAAGGTTAATTGAAGCACTCCATTACCAGCAGCAAGGTCCAACATAGATTTATTGTGATAATGTTTCTATAATCAAGCTTTCCAAAAATCTAGTTTTACATGGGAGGAGCAAGCATATAGATGTGAGATATCATTTCTTGCGTGATCTTTGTAAGGATGCTATCATTGATTTAATTTTCTGTAGAAGTAAAGATCAAGTTGCAGATATTTTCACCAAGCCTCTCAAGCTACTTGTGTTTGTGAAGTTGAGGCAAATGTTGGGAATTTGTTCGTTGAAGGATGTTGTTTGAGGGAAGAGGAGACCGCTGTCATGCAGAAGCTGGAGCTTATTTTCTCTAAACTGATGTCTAAAAGATACTCAGTTTAAGGGAGGGTGTTAAGAGTTTATTTTAATTATTGTTATTTCTTTGAATAAGTCTATGTTGTCCTGTTCTTCTGGGAGTCAGTTGTAGTGTCCTAAGTTTTAGGAGTATTCTATTATCTTGGAAGTTTGTTAGTCATGGATCAAGATTTGTTCCATATTATCTGCTAAATTTGTTTTGTATATTCTATTTAAAGTTGCTTTTAGTCAATGAATAGACAGAGAAGTTCAGCAACATTCTTCTTTCAATTGCTTTATGTTTTTCTCACAAGGGGCTGTTCTCCCACTGGGCCTAGTTACTATAGCCCAGACCAAATTAAACACAAATCATCATTAATCATTAAGATCAGTTTGATGTAAGTCTAGACCATAGAACTAAAACAAAGACCTATTCTAATGAATTATCTCAAAGCCTTGCAATGACCTCTAAGCTTTCACATTTTGCCAATATAATTTTATTAAATTTAAATATTTTTTCCTGCATGCATAAATCATCTTTATAATGGTATCATTTGATTTACTTTATTTATGATCCACTTTACTCCGACTTACAATTGGGAAGATGGGAATAAAGGAATGAGAAAATGTATGGTGCATCCAAACTCGAACTCACACTCGGTAAAGAAAGGTCACACCAACAACCTAATTTTCAGTTGGTCCTATTGTAACACTTTTTGGAGAAAAAAAAAAAAAAAACTATACAAACTAATAAATCTCTCTTTTTTTTTTTTTTTTTTTACTAAACTAATGTGCAATGCAATAAATTTTGAAATCTAGAATAAGACTAACTTCAATAATACAATCAGTATCACATGAATGGATAAGAAAAAATTATAAAATTTATTAATTTGTATAAAATTATTCTTTGTAGAGCAAATGAGATTAAAATAATAGTCTCTCAAGATACCTCAATGGGTTGATCTAGTGGTTTAAAGTATGGGATCTAGGGGTGTGCTCCTTTTAAAGTTTCAAATTTAAAATTTCTTGGGTGTAAGTAGTTTCTTGAGCCTAGTCCATACAAAGCCCTGACTTTAATTAGGACCCTCATAAATGGATGGTGGGATCGTCTCCCAGTAAAATGGGCCGGATACAAAATTATCAAAAAAAAAAAAAAAAGAAAGAAAAAAAGAAGAAAAAAGAAGAAGAAGCTATATATATAGAAGAAAACAAGAACATATACTTCCTACTGTGCCTGTGCTCTAAAGCACAACAGGTTCTGTCTTTTGGGTCAACGCGATGCCGTTGGATGGGCCAATTTCCATTTTTGTGGCGTTTTGAACATTTTAGTCCCATTTTATGGTGTGTTTTTAACTTTATTCCCATTATAGGGTAAAACGGCATTAGCAAAACCGTTTTCTAGAAAACGGCTTTTCAAAACCGTATTTAACGATTAAAATAATAATAAATTTTGGACCCAGAAAACGGCTTTACAAAAGCCGGTTTTACTTAATTTTTAATTAATTCTGAATTAATTAAAAACGGTTTTGGCAAAACCGTTTTTACATTAATTTTTTTTTATTTTATATTTTCAACATAAATATTTTTTGTTCAAATTTTTTTAAAAATAAAAACCGGCTTTAGAAAAGCCGTTTTTGAACAATAATTTTTTTTAATAAAAACCGGCTTTAGAAAAGCCGTCTTTTAACAGTAATTTTTTTTTAATAAATATTTTATGACCAAAAAATATTTTATATATATTTTTAATTTATATTTTCAACTTAAATATGAAAACTACCAAAAAATATTTTTCATAAAAAGCGGTTTTAAAATATAAAGTTTTTACATTAATTTTTTTAAATTTATATTTTCAACATAAATATTTTTTGACCACAAATATTTTTAATAAAAAATGGTTTTTAAAGTTTTTTTGAATTTTTTTGTTTTTGTTTTTGTTGAATTTTTTAATATTTTAAGTTTTTAAACATACCTAGCATAAATATACTAAATACCAAAAATACAAAAATACAAAAAAAAAAAAAAAACAACGAAAATTCATTACATTTTTCATTTTTTTGTGTATTTATTAATTTTTGAAAATATTTTTTTACAAATATTTTACCTTTTGAACATATCTAAGTAAAATGCATCTACAAAAGTTTTTAAAAAAAATGTTTAAAATTTTAAAAATATTCACTAAAAACAAAAAACTCAGTTTTCAAAAAACTTAATTATGAAAACTGAAACTTAGGGCTTGTTTGGTTTGTATATTTATAATTTTTGAGAAATTTTTTTTAAATTTTTTGTAGTTCAAATATTTTGAAAAAAAGATTCCAAAGTATTTCATTGAAAAGTATGACTATTTGAAAACTGAGTTTTCAGAATTAAGTTTTTAGAAAACTCAAAGCAAGCATTACGTTTAAATTTTTATTTTTATTTGTGCTGTAATTTTCTAAAGAAACCCATCTTTGAATGCATTGAAATTTTTGCTCTCTTACTCATCTTTTCTTTCTCAAGTCCAACCTTCCCACATGAGAAAACATAATTAAAAAAAAAATTTCTAAAACCATTTTTTATTAAAAATATTTGTGGTCAAAAAATATTTATGTTGAAAATATAAATTTAAAAAAATTAATGTAAAAACTTTATATTTTAAAGCCGTTTTTTATGAAAAATATTTTTTGGTAGTTTTCATATTTAAGTTGAAAATATTTTTTGGTCATAAAATATTTATTTAAAAAAATTACTGTTGAAAAACGGCTTTTCTAAAGCCGGTTTTTATTTAAAAAAATTACTGTTCAAAAACGGCTTTTCTAAAGCCGGTTTTTATTTTTTTAAAAATTTGAACAAAAAATATTTATGTTGAAAATATAAATTAAAAAAAAATTAATTTAAAACGATTTTCAAAAACCGTTTTAATTAATTCAGAATTATTTAAAAATTAACTAAATTCGGCTTTTGTAAAGCCTTTCTCTGGGTCCAAAATTTATTATTATTTTAATCGTTAAATAGGGTTTTTGAAAAGCCGTTTTCTATAAAACGGTTTTGCTAATGCCGTTTACCCTATAATGGGAATAAAGTTAAAAACATACCATAAAGTAGAACTAAAATGTTCAAAACGCCACAAAGATGGAAATTGGCCCCGTTGGATGCTCTAAGAAGTGTATGATATTAGATTCAATGCTTATTTTGTTTGGATTATGAATTAATGAAATTGTTCAGTCAAAAATATAAATTATTATTTTGAAGAATAATATATTTTTATCTATGTTGCTAGATCATCGATCATTGAAAAAGTCACTTGAAAAGTCATTAGAAAAGTCACCTGATGTGGCTGGCGGCGGGTGATAATGGTCGTGATATGTATAGATAGATAATACATAAACAAATAAGTGATATTTGACAAATAGTGGACATATAGGTGATACATAAATAAATAGGTTGTTGAGATTCAACACAATCTCTAGAGTTTTCCACATCATTGGAAAATCTAGAAGATTTTGGAAAATTCTAAAAAAATTTAGAAAATTTTAGAATATCGTAGAAGAATCTGAAATATTAGATCAAATTTAGATAAATGTAGAACATTCTGGATGGTTCTAAAGTATTCTAAAGAAGTATAGAAAAAATTTCCACTAACGTATTAGAATGATTTAGAAAATTCTAAAATATATTTGAAGGATGAGAGTTTCTTAGAATATTTTAGAAGCCTAATAATAACCCTTAGATCAAATTAATCCTAGCCATTTATTTAGGAGGTGGATGGCTACAATAAAAATAAATAGAAAAAAATTCTCATTTGGGAGGCATGACAAGTGAAGTAAAAAAGAGAGTGATTCTAAATGAAGTGTCCTAAGTCCTTTTGTTGTATAATTTCTTTTGAGTGTGAGTAAAAGTCAAAAATTCTATTTACACAATACATTTGCTCTTTAATATCTTTCATTTGAGATTCCCCCCTCCCCTAATTTTAACAAAAGATTTAAAAAAAAAAAAGATTTGGTCATCTCTTTAGGCCCATTACACTTCAATCCTCACTTCTTTTTTTCCTTTCTTATTTCTTCTTCTCTATTATATATGTATATATATATATATATCTTTAAAAAGTAAGCATCATAATGTTTTGATTATAAAAGAAATGAGTGGACAAACATATGGTGATGAGGATAGACAAAAAAGTAAAATGGTGAGGTTTTTTCTCTTTATTTTTTATGTTTTCGTTTTGTTTTTGAACAAGACTATTCGACTTTTGTCCGGTGAACTAGAACCGAACAAAATCAAATAGTTTGGAATTACACTACCGAACAAAAGATACATATTCAGTAATCCACTACCAAACAAAAAGTACATGTCTGGTAATTCACTACTAAACATTTTCAATTTCATTTCTCTGATTTTTTTTTTTTTATTGTTGGTTTGCATGATTATGCTTCTATTTATTGCAGTAAGGTTAGTAGTATATTGTTAATGGTTTGTTAGATTTATCTGCTTTTTGGTCATTCAGTATCTCCAAAAACAAGTAATTTGATTCGTTTTCATTACCTATGTGCTAATAGATGGGAGAAAGTATATACCATCTCTATTGATCAATTTTCAATTTTATACGCTTGCCAACCCTAATATAGCAACTACCAAAACTATCAAAATAGATGAATTGTGATAACATCTCAATGTGTTTTTATAGATGTTTGTATTGATAAATTTGAAGATATTTATATTGACAAATTTTATGCATGTTTTTATAGATGTTTGTATGTTTCATATTTTTGTGAATGCTTGATGTTTTAAAGAAAGTGAATTTATAAACATACGGCAACAAATGGCTGAACAAATCTAGTTTGTTCAACATAACACTGGAATAATCCAAATTGTTTGGCAATGTATAATTGAACAGGCTCATCATAAATTTAGGGGGGAAAAAAATGATGTTTTAAGAAAAGCGAATCTATAAACGTGAGGTAGCAGATGGCTCGACAAATATAATTTATTCGGTAACATAACACCGTGAGTAATTCAAAAAGAAAATGTGTAATGAAAAAAATCTATGAGGGTATTATAAAGGGTGTGATGAGACTTTTAATTATTTTTTAATGGTATATTGAGACTTTTAATTATTTTTTAATGGTGTAATGAGAAAATAAGTGTAACAAGGTAAAATTATGGTGTAAGTAAAATTTCCCATAAAAGTCTCATATATTTGTGTGCACTATTATTGTGTACATGTATGCAACATAGGTGGCACATGGACGAAATAGTCGACATATAAATAAACAGATAACAATAATATAATTTTTCAAATTATTATCATTCTTATTAGAGTTAAAGCCACTGCCTTAAAAGTTTCAAAATTAAATTTATGATTTGAATGAAAAAAAAACTTAACATAATTAATGTGATTTGCTCTAAAATAAAATAAAATATTCTACGTACATTACTATGCATCACTTATGTATTATATGCATTTACTTTTGGGAAATAAAAAATAATAATATTATAATAAATATTAATATAAAAATATAATTAATCTCATTTGAGTTTTCTAAAATTGACAAAAAATACACTTTTCTTACATTACATTTCAAATTTTTACGGGATAAAAATTGATTAAGTAAGGTACATTTGAATGGGGCTGAATCATTTTTTTAAAAGGTAAATTATATAAATAGTTTCTGTGATTTACACTATGTGTTAATTTGGTCCCTATTGTTTTAATTTGTTCGATTTTGCCCTTTAATTTAATGGATTATGTTATTTTAGTCCAATAAATAACGATTGTTAAGTTTGGTGGACGAAAAATCTAACTATGTGTCAATTTGATCTCTGTAGTTTACACAATGTGTCAATTTAGTCTTGTCAAAATCGATGAAATTAAAACAACATGGACTAAATTGACACATTGTGTAAACTATAGAGACCAAATTGATATATTGTAAACTACAAGGATCAAATTGCCCCTTTGTGTAGACTTTTCGCCCACAAAACCTTACAACCGTAATTTATTGGACTAAAATGACACAATCTGTTAAATTAAAGGGTAAAATCGATTAAATTGAAATAATATGGATCAAATTAACACATTGTGTAAACTATATTGACCATTTGTATAATTTATTCCTTTTTTTAATGATATTTTTATTTATTTATTAATAATGTGTAAATACCACACAAAATTAAAATGTAACGCAAGAGAAATCATTTAATGGCACATTTTTTAATTTGATTTTAAAATTCACATGAGTTAGATAGATGTGGTACACTAAATATGATATAAAAAGATAATAAATTTAAGGGTTGTTTGAGGTGTTCTAAATAAATGTACTTTTTGTCTTTTTGGACTAAAAAGTTGAGGAAAAAAATATAAATGTTTAGATTAACTTTTTTACTTTTTATGAAAAAATATGTATTAAAAAATTATATAAAGAAGTATGTAGGAGAAGATTAGAGATATGTGTTGTACAGCCGTACAATCTGCACAGCTGAATTTATGGTAAGAAATTATTGGCTAATTTTCTTATTAGATCGATTTGTTTTGTTCGCCTGTAGGGGCCATCGAGTCCCATTTTGATAATCTGAACCATTGATTGTGTAGAATTCGTTGAGTACTATATGCCTATAAAAAATCACGTTGATCGGATATCGATAGCTATCTGATCAGATTTTTTTTTCAATCGTTAATTATAACACCATCCATTTTTTTTATATAAAATTGATTTGATCATGTAGTTATCGATATCCGATCAATGTGATTTTTTGCAGACATATAGTACTCGACGAGTTCTGCACATTAAACAATTCAGATTATCAAAACGAGACCCGTGATGGGCCCCACGTTCCGAATAGCAGTGTGTGAAAATTACACCCAAACTGTGTAATTTTCCTGAATAAACGCTGCACAGTGCCAACCATACATGATTGCTGAGTTGTATGGATGTGTGGAAAATTAATTTTTTAATATTCTTTTTTGATTAATAGTGATAACTTTTTAACTTTTTGAATTTTTGTCTTTTTGGAGAGATGCAAAACTTAGCCTTAGTATTATTATTTAACTAAAACTATTAAAACTGGGGCTCTCGATCCATAAATCTAAATCTCAATTTTGTTGGGTTAAAAGTCCAAGGATTGAAATACTTTATCCAAAAAGATAAACTTAAATAAAATGACCAAAATATCCATATATATATATATATATATCATATACACGACAACATCACAAACACACACACATGTGCGCTCTCTCTCTCTCTCTCTCTTCAAACCCTATATCTAGGGTTTCAAATAATCGTTTGAGCAGACCTTTTCCGTCACCGCCGCCATTATTCTCCTACTCTTGGACCCTTTCCCTTACTGCAAAAACATGGAGGTCTTGAAGTTGCAGACTCTGTCAAGGCACAGAGATTGCCGACTCTACAATTACTATTTGATGAAAACCACACTAAGATCACAGACGAAACTACTATGGCCTCGAAGCAGCTCATTGCCACCACTCTTCACTATACCTCCCTTCTTCTATGACAATCCTGATCCGTAATTAGCTAATAATCTGTGATTAAGAATGCCTAATAAGTAATTAAGATGAAATCATGTGTTCATTGTGCATTTCATGTATTATTTGTGATTATATCTGTCTGACGTAGAATATATGTTTGAATTTCCATTTTGATATGCAAATTGAAGGTCTTATCTAAGATCTCGAACCTAAATTGCCTAGGTTTACGTGCTATTTCGATTTTTAAAATTTTATGACAAGTTAAATTAGAAATTAATTCAGAATTAGATAATGATAATAAATTAATGAAGCTAATGGCAACTAATTAGCCTAAAGCTTGATCGAGCCTATATAAGGCTAAGATAATTCTTGCAAACACTCATATATACACTCCTTCATCCTTGAGTCTCCAAAAACGTGCGAGAGAGAGAAATAGAGTGAAAGGAGGATGAATCCAAGCTTAGAGGGAAAAAATTGCAAGGCAATTAAAGGAAATTGGTGGAATTAGACAAGAATTGCTAGAACTCAAGGGAATTACGGTTTCTAGGTAAGAGTTCAATCCTCATTTTATGACATTAGGCTCATTTACATGCAACTAAATACGCTTTTGTTGGCACCATAAATAAATAATTTTTATTAGTTATTATTTATATAATTGCAGGACATGTAACACTCTCTTACTCATTTGGAGGTTATGAGAAGTTATAAAGTACTAAACACATGTAGAAAGATGATGAAGGACAAAGTGGAGAATATGAAGCATGAATTGGAGGTTAAAAGAAATTATGGAGACATGGAGATAAAGTGGAAGCTTATGGAGTGTGAAGTGTTGAAGATGGAATAATATGATAGTTATTAAGTAGTTTTTTCCTACAAATGTTTGCCTATAAATAGCCATTCATGACTACATTGTAAAAGGGCCAGAACTCAAATAAGAGATAATTGATTTATATTTTTTTTGTCATTTATATTTCCTGCATTTAATTCTCCGCACTTTATTTTATGCACTTAATCATCTTTCTCCGTCTCCCTCCTCTTTTTAATTTTTTTTTCCTCTACACTTGACAATTTTGAAGTCCTCTTCATTAAAGCAAAAGAACCGTCAACACAATCATTTGATAATTGGCTTAAATTTAATCAGAAGGATTTTTAAATCTTTCTTTGCACACTCAGATTTATAGTATTTTCCTTCACAGAAAAATAAGCCAACATTTTTCTGTTAATTTTGTTTAACTGAAATAGAGGAAGCTTGAGATTGATATTAAAATATTATAATTTAAATTGATACAATTAAAAGTTTGAGATTTAATTTGTTATAAGGATTAAACTTTTGGTTTTTTTTTTTTTTTCCTCGAAAATAAAAAAGAACACAAGCTAAGCAGTACCAAATAGCACTGCATTAACCCACAGCAGAACATAAAGTTAGACCTTTGTTATGTAAGTAATAATAATAATATTTAATATTTTATTTTATTGAAAAATTACTCTTTTTCTTTTTATAGTGTAAAATTTCTAATTAAACTTTTGTAATTGACTTTTCCCAGTATGATTTTATTAATTTTAATTTTTTTTCCTGCAAAAGTAACTATTACCAATATTGTTAATATTAGTACATTTAGAGAGCCTACAATATATCCTTTCATTTATTACCAATGTGGAATTCTATAGATTTTTACCAAAAATCTCAATATCTCTGGTGAATCTCTCATTTATACTAAATAAAAAATGAACAAAATTAAACCGAATTATATGATCAGTTGTGATTTCTCAACTACAAATTCACAGGGTTCCATCTAATGCCAATTTTCCCATAAACTCATTCCGGGCCAAACCGAATCACTTGTCAGCGAGTCCGCCTAGTGCAGTAGGGGAAAAAGGAAAAGAAAAAAAAAAAAAAAATCAGAATAAAAACGAAGAAGACAAACAAACTAACTGGCTGAAGCCAGAAAACAAAGAGTAAAGAGAGTTGGCCAGGACCAACTAGAGCAAGAACACAAAGAACAGATAACAATATGAACAAGAAAATCCCTTGGGAGAAGAACACCCAGTTACAATTTCAGTCTCCATAACTTAGCCGCCTGACATTGTCGATTGAAAACATGAAATGGTTAAGTGTAAAGCACCCATCTTCCACCCTAGCCTTGACCCAAGATGCGACACTAAAAATTGAGGCATATCTCACAAAATCCATAAATTCCACATAATAGCAAAAACAAGGATTCCCAAATCTGTTTTATTAGCTTCATATAACCAGAACTAAACCACCATTCGATTAACTAACTGACGATGCACAATCTGCAGTGCAGGGAGGATCCTGACAAAAGCTCTTTTGTCCAAAATGCCACCACCATTTTGCAAGCAAAGTTTTATTCTTAATTCTAATTGGAACAATACCCAAACTCCTTCCCAGATGTGATTGTTTCCCAATTAACCAAATGTAATTTCTTCTTTAACATGACAAGCCTTTCATTGCTACCTTTATACAAGTCTGTAAAATAAACAAGTTATGGGACCTTCATAAGATTGAGGACTAAGGCATTGGTTTAAATAGCCTAATGGTAAGGCCGGCCCTACCCACAATCATAATTCCTAAAAGGGGGACGAATAGAGTTGACTCAACCATTGGACTATTCGGGTTAGTTTAGGTTTTTTATTTCATTTTATACTATGAACAAAGCAACAACATGTAATAAATAGCAAGATATATGCCAAGCTTGGTAGGGTGAGTTTGTGACCGAGCGGACTTTTTAAGGTGATTGGTTGTTAGTCCGCGCTACCTTGTATGGGAAGGTGTACTATGCTTTCAACTCAAAATAAAAAAAATGAAAATAAAAATCAAGATATAAAGTTTCGATTTGAGTGGAGAATATATTACCTTGTGGCACTCAATTGTATATCTGTCCAAGTTACAAAGAGAGGATGTTAACAATCAAGTTGGTAGAGCTCACTAGAATCAACATATTCTGGGTTGAATCCTTCCAGCTCTGATTTCAGAATCATTAGCTCCACACGCTTCCAGTTGTTTTGACAAAGCCTCTTCACTGGCCATAGAACTGACATTACTAATGCACAATTCCCTAGTTTGTAGCAACACCTTTGCAGAGGTTTGCTCATTTTAATTAACTCTTTTGGGTTCTCAAAAAATGTTTACTTACTTGTAAGTCTTATATATATATATACTCTATTGGTAAGGTTATACATACAAAATAATCGCATGTGGTAGGACCTACCTTAATAAACACATATGAAGTCTACTTTGCTTAGGAAGAGAGTAATTGTAAACTAGTGGAGTGCAAATGAGATATATGCCCAAGTATAGGGGTCCTTCAACAATATACACTCTAAAAAAGGATGGTTGCAAGTTATGACATTTTATTGTGTTAATATTATAAAGTGTTGCAACTAAACTATTTTTAATTGTAACTAAGGGGATCACAATGAATCATAACCAAGCATTACTTGAACTGTAATTAAACATCTCTAGTCATAATCAAAATAACAACTATATAAGTTATAATCAGTACCATGTGGAGTCATATATAACCAAATATCACAAAAGTTGTAACTAGGGCATATGTTAAACCTTTTTTTGGATGTGTATTATAGAAATTTTCCTAACATTCCATTTAGATGGAATGATTCGGCGAGAAATGATAAGAAATGAAACTCTTTTTCCATATTTAGTTTGTAAGTTAATTGAGAAATGGTGAGAAATGATGAGAAATAGTGAGAACGGAAATTCCCTTACAGTGTGTTTGGTTGGGAGATTTGGAGAAATTTTGAAAAGGAAAGAAAAGGTATGTGAAACTAGATGAAATATAGGTATATTTTGTTCACATTCCACATGCCTTTTTTCTTTCTATTTCCAAATTCCTCCTTAAATCCTCCAATCAAACATTACTATGAAGATGGTTAAAAGTTGACTTTTTAAAAAACGTATAAAAAATTTGAAAGATAAATGTGACTTAAAATGGATTAAAAGCTAGAAGATGGCTTTTAACCATCTTTTCAAAATAAGTTTATTTTATTTCTAATCAAAAGTGGTGAAATTTTGTGTGAAACATTGATTGATTATAAAATATTTATAATATCAAAATTTTCAAGAAAAAAAAAAAAAACTCGCTTATATTCTTCCATCACAAGTTTTGCTTTCTTATTCATCCAAACATGATATTGAAAAAATACACAATCATTTTTTTTCTTTTATTTTCTCTCCTAAATGAGATAACACAATTCCCCCACCTTCACCCACCCACTTTCATCCTATAATCCAAACAAAGTGTATGTGCTAAGAATTGTATTCTCCATTAATTTAGCACACAATACTAGTGTGAAATTTAAAATAATCATAACAGTATTTTAAACAATTTAGAGGTGAAAGAATTGAAGCAGTTTAGATCTCATAGAACTTAATTTTAAGAAAATTAAAAAACCGTGACAAATCTATCAATTCAGATGGCAATTTACATGAATTCCTGATTTGTTTCCTCAATAGCCTAAATTAACAATAGTGGAAAAGCATAGTAGTGTGATACATTAATTATTTAATTAATATAACAAACCAAACACGTAATTAGACGAAGTGCAAAGAGAATGATAGCAATCAAACAACAACAGGTGCGAACACTCCTTTTGCATGCAATAACTAATCTTTGGATTAATTGACACGGATTTAATAAATATGATATCAAAATGGAAAACTATATTTATACATAAAATATATAATAATTTTTTTTATATAAGAATAATATATTTTATGTAAATAAATTCATGTGTATGAATATTCTTTTTGAGTTGAGTTTCTCTTAAATTCAAATTTATTATTGTTTATAAAATATTATCATTTTTTGTAAATAAGTTCACACATAAAATTAATCATAAAATTAATTTTAAAATTAATCATAAAATCATAATTTTGTAGTTGATTTGTGTTACATAAGTTTTTAATCATAAAATCATGGTTATAAAATTAATCATAAAATCATGTGTTGCATAAGTTTTTGTAGTTGATTTGTGTCTGATTTTTCTCTTAACATTTCTTTTGGCCGGGATACATAATAACGAAGATTTTTTTTTTTTTTTTTTTGGTGTTCCTATCAAGAAAGATGTGCAATTATGAGGTTTTGTTTTTATAATGACAATTTTTTTTTTTCCATACTATTTAACATTTTATTTTATGAGATTTTTTAATGTTGCATTTTTCATTTTGATAGAGAGGTTATGAGGAATATAATAATGATAAAGTAGTTTGTTTTGATACGAATGAAAACTGATTTTGAGATCCTAAGAGGAAAATATATAAAGATTCAGCTTAACTCAAATTTACATTTTTCAACTGTATTCATTAAAAGTCAAAAAAGTTCATCACAATCTTCATAATTACAAAAACATCATTATTATATTATTCTAAATAAATTTTATATATACAAAATTTCGTATATTTAGCATTTTGCTTAGTGAGGGTAATTTATGTAAATTGGGCCGAGCTAAGTGCAACTGTTGAAATGGACCGAGCTAGGTCCAATCTCTTAGATGTTGGGCCGAGCTACAGGTCGAGGTAATGAAGCTTGGTCCTTTATCCCAATAGTTCGGTCAGAGGTAGGCTACCAGTGGCCTGGTTTGGCTGTCCTGGACCGTGGTATCGAAGGAAAGAGGACCGAGGTGTATGATAGCTCTACAGGGCTTCGTCTAAACAGTAAAGACTTACGGTGTTGCCTGAAGTAGCATCGAACTGTGTAAGCATGATTGAGTCTGGCATAGGGCACGACTATGCTAGCTCGGTTGAGCTGTTACCAAATCGAGATAAAGGGGTTTAAGCTATCTCACTTGGTTGGTAGTGAGTAGGATGTTATCAGGATAGGCATTATCTATGGGAGTGTGATTCCTAGGAGGACTTTGCTAAAGAGAGTTGAAGTCCTACTAAGATTGTGCCAAATGGAATCTATAAAAACTCATAACAGGACCTATGTACAGGTATCACAATTTTTATTCTCAAATACACACAGCTTTTGTGTCTATTATCTATTTGCTGACTTAGGCATCAGAGAGGTTTTCGGCACACACCCGCCGGTTAGCTCACGTTTGTGTTTTCAGGTAGAAAAACGATGACGCTTGGAAAAATGCAAACTTGATCAAGAATTATACAAGAAGATTGTTTTGTCCTCGCATAATTGGCGCCGCCTATGGGAATTACAATTATAAAGAACTAACCTCGTGATTAAGTTTTCTTTTAATTGATTTCAATGGTGCACAATGAAGACTTGCTACACTCGCCATTGATGGACAAACTCGAGGGGGTGGAAGGCACGAAGGCTTACCTTTTATCTCGCCCATGGTAGAGTTAGATCCCAAATGACGGAACTCATGGAGGGATACCCGTGAAAAACAAGGCTCAGCCCTCGCTCTTAAAGCCTTGAAAGGCAGAGGCTAAAGTTGGATTCTCAAGTTCTAGAAGATCGGGTAAGGGAGCAAGACGATTAATTGATACGGAGGATGGTGGCGATATGGAGACTATGAAACGCTAGATAAAGGGCAAAAGGGCGGAAGAAGAGGTGGGCAAGAGCAAGGCACCTCACCACTCGAAGATCATGAGACAAGTCACACCATCACACCCTGAAAGTAGAAGCCTCAGGTCATGCGATACACCATCGAGGACTTCAGACTCGTTACTCTGTGTCCGAGAGAATGAGGATGAAAGGTCTTACACGTATGAAGCAAGCGATTATCGCCTCACATTTACATCAATGACATCTAGGCACACCTGAGTTGCCTAGGTTGGCGACCATGACAAAGGTTTGAGGAAAGGGCTTGAAAGAGGAAGTCACTCAAAGCTCAAGAACCCTCAGAGAGTCTTCGTGACTACAACAGTTGGCTCCTAGAACACATGGGAGTGTCGAGGTAGGAATGCCAAAGTCACGCCTTGCCTATGAACCGGCAGACAAAGCGTTAGCAAGGTTGTAGAGCTCGCCTGCTCCATAGCGATAAGAATGCACCATTACCCTTCTGCCCACCACCCCAAATTCACTACTTATGAGGGAAAGTCAGACCTGTACATGTACTTGAGCCACTTCTGCCAGGTCATGGCGGTGTATCGGCGAAACGAGGCTATAATGTGTATCCTATTCCCTTCTAGCCTTAGTGACCTGGGTCTAACATGGTTTGAAAGGTTATTAGAAGGTAGTATAGCTTCGTGGGCGCAACTGGCAGAAGCATTTGTAACCAAATTCAAAACAAACACCAAAACACTTGTGGAGATTGACCAGCTTCTCTCCATAGATATGGGCGAGAATGAAACATTGAGGTCTTACAATAATCAGTATTGGGAGACTTTCAATCAGATTAAAGATTGCCCCACAAACCTAGCTATTGCGCAGTACAAGCGAGGTTTGCCAGCTGGAAATAAATTAAGGGATTCAATGACAATGAATCCACCCCTCACAATGGAGGCCCTAATGGAAAGAGTGCATCAAAGACATTCGAGTAGAGAAGAAGACGCGACGACCAAAGCAAAATCTGCACAACAATGATGTCGATAGAAAGCTCATGCAAAGGTAAACATGGACGAATAAGAAGAACAACTGAGCAAGAATGGGCGAGGCAAACGAGCCAACAGAGAGGACCCCCAAGCAAGGAAGTTGAGAGTCTGCACTGCCATCACCATAGTATTCAACAAACCTATTTACCGGATTCTTAGCGAGATACATAATCTAACCCTTCGCTTAGCGGCCGCCTAAGTTGGAAGAAGCACAAAGGGCTACGATGAGAGGTATCGTTGCATCTTCCATGATGAAAAGGTGCACCGAATCGAAAATTATACAATCGTTGAGGCAACATCTAGAGGAGTTAGTGGTCACCGTCACCGACCAACATATAGAAGGGAACACACCGACCCCCAGATCGCAATGCGAATGGGATGCTCTCGACGGCCTACCCCAAGGTATAATCAATGCGATACATGGGATCATCGAGCCCGAGGGTATGTGAGCTCAGAGGATGATCAAAAAGTCAACACTTGAGAAAGGTACTAAGTGCACAACCTACCATCAAAAGGGCAAACGGAGGCAACAAACGCCATCTCCTTTTCTAACAAGGACCTAGCAGGTTACAATGCCCTCACAACAACGCATTGGTGGTTACTTTATGGCCAAGAACTTCGACATCAAACGGATCCTAATAGACTAAGGGAGCTCTGTGAGATAATGTACTACGAGACCTTCAAACAACTAAAATTGAGGATAGAGACTTGCCACCGCAACATCTCCTTAGTCGAACTTAATTCAATGCCGAGTGGCTGTGGGCAAGATAATTTTGCTACCAAGGCAGAACGATGATTAACAGTGGAATTTTGGATATTAAAAGTCCCTTCCACCTATAACATAATCTTTTGAAAAGCATTTTTACACGCTATGTGATCGGCATCAACCTACCATCAAAGTGTTACGGTTCCCCAATGAAACCGGAGGATTGAAGAAGTCTTAGGAGACCAAATCATGTCAAAACAAAGGCTTTTGTCACAAGAACGGCAAATGGTTGCAAAAGGGTTTGTACAGACGGTAGAAGAGCCGTAAAGCAACGAATTGTTCACAACGTCCGCAAAAACAAACATAAGGTAGGAAGACTTGGTAGAGGTAATGATAGATGAAAAGAACCTAGAAAAGTTCTTTTTGCTTGACTCATCTCTGCTCAGCACCGAGAGAATAGAGATCATAGGATGATGAGTGCGACCGTGCCTTGAAAAGCTTTAAAGAATACATGACCTCTCCTCCGTTGTTAGTAACCCCAGTACCAAGAGAGGAGCACTTTTTGTACTTAACAGTTTCCCAGCATGTAGTTAGCGCAGTGTTGGTGAGAGTTGAGGGAATACAACACTTGCCAATCTTTTATGTGAGCAAGACATTATTAGACGCTGAAACCAGGTACCTGCCATTGGAAAAGTTGGCCTTAGCTTTGATGATGGCCTCAAGAAAATTGTCGCACTACTTCCATGCCCACACCGTGATTGTCTTAACGGCTTTCTCTTTAAAAGCCTTGTTTGAAAAGGCGGATTTTTCGAGACGAATTTTGAAGTAGGCAGTGGAGTTAGAGTAGTTCGACATTAAGTTTCAACCAAGAACCGCAATAAAGGCCCAAGCTTTGGCAGACTTTGTGGCTGAGTTCACACCAGGAAGTCATCATGTTTGCCCGATCGACTTGCCTTCGGCAACCAAAAGAAGAGAAGAAAGTGCCGCAGGAATAGTGCAGCCCCCAATGCAGGATGCCCAATAGCATAGCAAGCCATTCAGGCCTAATGAGAGGGAAGAAAGAATGCATCAAGAAGATCGCCAAAGAAGGACTCACCCACAAGTAGAGTCTTGAGACAATTAGACAGTGAGGATCAAAGCCCAATGGCAAACATTAACCTAGATGAAGGCATTAGCAACGCCTCTGATCCTAAGAGATCATCAAACCCCTCCACTTGCTGGAAGCTATTCGTCGGAGAGATGTGGAAACTCTTCATAGATGGAGCATCCAACAGGTACGGTGCAGGATTGAGCATAGTCCTCATCTCACCGGATGGCCTAACAATTGAACAGGCAGTCAACCTTGGCTTTCTAACATCCAACAACGAGGCGGAGTATGAGGCATTGCTAACAGGTTTGAAATGGGCACTTCGCATGAAGGCCACCGAGCTGATGGTGTATAGTGACTCCCAGCTGGTAGTCAACCAGATTTCAGGTGACTACAAGACAAAGGATGATAAGATGGCTAAGTATCAAGACTTGATCAAAAAGAAGATCATGAAGTTTGAAGTAATCTGGATAGAGCAAATTGGTAGGAGAAAATAGTAAAGCGTATGAGTTGGTCTTTTGCATCAATAGCGTATATATCTATCTCACACCCATTGCCGATTGACTTCCTACCTGCACTAAGTATTGAAGAACCCGAAACAGCCGAAGCATGTTGTGCCAAACTAGGCCCTTTATAGATAGACTCCATCATAGTATTTTTAAATTATGGCATCTTACTTGAAGAAAAGAAAGAAGCCAACAAAATTCAAGCAAAGTCAGAGCGATTTTGGCTTTTTCCATCACTAGCGTTGTACAAAAAGTCCTTTACAGGACCTTACTTGAAGTGTGTCCATCCTAGCAAAGTCGAGGCGTTTTTGTTCGAAATACACGAAGGCGTTTGCAAAAGCCACCAAGGGGGAAGGTCGCTGGCTTACTGAGCAATTTCACAAGGGTATTGGTGGCCATACATGCAAGCATATTCAGAAAAATATGTCAAGTGCGAGAAATGTCAAGTTCAAGACACCAAATACATCAACCAACCAGACAAATTACATTATTGACCAAATTTCACGCCTTTTGCAATATAGTATTCGGATATAGTATGACCACTCCCAACGCTACCGCAACATAAAGTTCTTTCTCGCAAAGAATCTGACTATTTCACAAAATGAGTGGAGGCGTACACTCAGATCTATAAAAGAAAAGGACATCAAGAAGTTAGTATGATGTAACACCATAATGCGTCCAACATATCCAAGGCTTTAATATCCCATAACGACACTCCGATGGCAAAATCTTTAGGGCTTTTATGTAAGAATACAAAATAGAATTCTACAACTCTACACCGGTATACCCCCAAACTAATGGCTAGGCTGAGACTTCCAACAAAGTAGTCTTAGACGGTCTGAAGCAGTGGTTGGAAAGAGCAAAAGGCAAGTGGGTTGAGGAACTTTCCCATGTTTTATAGGCTTAGATTACACCTCGACGATCGACCATAAACACTTTTTTCCTCGACTTATGGCATAGAGGTGGTAATCCCACTAGAAGTAGGCCTGCCCACTATTAGAAACGAAAATTTTGATCTAAACTTGAATGGTGAGGTCATAACCCTGGAACTCGACATTGCAAAAGAAAGAAGAAAAAGGGCATTAGTACACATTGCCTCATACCAACAAGAGTTATCCAGGAAATATAACAAAACAAAGGCACCCAAGACAATTCAAGATTGAGATTGGCAATGCACAAAGTAATGGGTAACATTTTGGTACCAGGAGATGGCAAGTTAGGACCTAACTAGAAGGGACCATACAAAGTGATTGGTTTAGCGGAAAAAATGGGCATATCACTTGGAAGATATGGGCATCAAAGCTATTCCCAGGCCATGGAACACGTCCAATCTCAAACTATTTTATTTTTAGTTTTTTCTTAAAACACTTGTAATTTTTTTTTTCTTCAATAAAACAAGTAAATTCTTTCTGGTTAATATTCTCTCATCTGTTTGTAAAAGTTGTCAACATTTATTGCCGCTGGGGGCAATAAAAAAGGATGACAAGTTTGACCAATACTTTTTCTTCTTCAGTCGAGACAAGGATCTAGGCTCAAGAAAGTTGGCAAGTTTGACCAACACTTTTTCTTCTACAGCTAAGATAAGGATCTAGGCTCAAGAAGGTTGGTAGGTTTAACCAACACTTTTTCTTCTTCAGCCGAGATAAGAATCTAGGCTCAAGAAAGTTGGTAGGTTTGACTAACACTTTTTCTTCTACAGTCGAGATAAGGATCTAGGCTCAAGAAAGTTGGCAAGTTTGACCAACACTTTTTCTTTTTCAGCCGAGATAAAGATCTAGGCTCAAGAAGGTTAGTAGGTTTGACCAACACTTTTTTTTCTTCAGCTGAGATAAAGATCTAGGCTCAAGAAGGTTGGCAGGTTTTCTCTTCACCGATAAAAATCATGGATTATAAAGTTTTGCGCTTCCCAAGTTCTTCTCGCCGAGATAAGTACCTCGTCGAAAAATGGGAAAGATAAGGTAAGGCCGAGCTAACTAAGCTAGCCATTCTAGCAGAAAAAATACTACACTGAAACAGAAAATACTATGACCGAACAAACAGAAGTCAAAAAAGAAAAGTTTCTTTCATTCATTTGAAACAGAGTACAGAGGGAGGGGTTTGTAGCTCGGTTACATTCAATCAAAACAAAAAGAAACACAAAAGGAAAAACGCAACAGGAATATCTCAAGCAAATAAGTCATCAAGGTCAAGGTTCAGATCAACCCGAACCTCGCCAAAAGGAAGGCTCGAGCAATCGCCTGGGTAGTTCTACGATGGCTCCACGTTAACCGTATAGGTGAGAAGACTAACTACCGAGGTTTGTGCCAAGAGATGGAATATCCATCTGATTAGGGTCTCCACTTCCTTATCTCCTCTCAGAAGCTTCGCTGGATCGACGGCGTAGTCCACCATGTATCTCCAATATGTAGTGTGGGGATTCACAAAATGTTAGCGCCGGTGAGTGATCGAGCTTCCAACATGACTTTCCAACCACTCTTGAAGAAGATATCTTTGTGGCCTCGCATTATTTGACATAGATCGCCTCACCCTCTTTGAAGCCACGCTCTAAGATCTTCCATTTGCTTTTGAAGTGCCTTTATTTGGGCATCTTTTTCCTCTCTAATTTAGCAAGCTCCTAACGAAGCGATCCTTCCGCCGGCCAGAGCTTTTTGCTTGTCCTCTTCAAGAAGATCGACAAGCTCGACCAAGCGATCGTGGCGCCATTACCGCAAATTTTGTTTGAGCTCTTAAGCTTGGCTTCCTTAGCTTTGCCATCCGCTGGGTCGCCTTTTGTCGCTTTTTTTTTGTAATTCCAAAGATGCTAATGGGCAAAATTTGGTTCTTTTGCATGGCCTACGTAACATATACCATTAGAAGAACCGAGTGACAAGTTTGGGGCAAATTCGTAACATAAGTACAATTACATTACTGCATTGCGATTTGTTGGTAGATCGTATGGCCTTCAAATTTTGGTTAGACGGGCATGGTGCTCCATGTCTACCGGAAGATGTACACTTTTTGCCAAATTAAACGCCAGAAGATGGTCCTTTTCAGCGCAAACTGAATCGGACGTAGTCACGGCCAAGCCCTTAAAAGACACAACTGGTGCCCACGGCGGAGAGAGAGATGGGGTAGCCTTGACTACTTGTGGGTGTTTCAGTGAGCGCCTCAGTTATTCGATTTCCTCTTCGTCAACCAAACGCTGTGTTTGGCTAGCCGAGGTACGCGATCTCTTACTAGGCCAAGATGACAAGGCTCTAGCAATGGAAGGCGACCATGGCCTCACGAGCGCTACAACAGGGGCAATCTTTGTGCCTCGATCGTGGAAAGAGCGGTCTACTTGGTAATAAGGGTGCGGACTGTTGCCTCTTTGCCATCTCCTATTCTTTAGTAAGAGGATGGGGTTGATTTGGGACGAGTGAGGTCCGCTCAGGAAGGTTCTAGGAGAAAGCTCAGAACTCGTTTTTTCTTTCCATTGCACCGTAGGTCGGCTCAAGTTTAGTAGCTTCTACCAATCGCAATGGCGATCGGCGCGCATGAAGGACGTCTTAATTGGCGTAAGTGTAATGTGATTTAAACTGGTTTAAATTTGCAAAAAAGAAAGACAAGGAACCTAAAGGGTTAGCACGGTGGTTATTGGAATAGCAAAGATAGTTGAATCGAAATGTTCTACCATCAGCCTTTATTTCATTTATATTATAACCTCGGTATCCGGGCTTCGATCTTCAAAACTACTAAACTCAAAAGAAATCGTCATCGTTTAAGTCATTGTCTGATGTGTTTTTTATAATTTTGCCTCGACCTCTTCTTACTCTAAGGTAGTATACCTAACCGTTGTCATTTTGTCCAAGCAAATATTGATGAAATAGCTCGGCCAATCCGAAGTTGAGGCTGAGCCGGCGGTTTAGCGCGGCGATGCCATTTATTATTTTGTAAGTGTTTGTGGAGAGTTGGGTTGGACACAATCTTGTTTGCCTAAGGAACTCGCATATAAGGGGTTGTATAGGGAACCGAAGCCCATCTTCTACGATCAATATCATTGTAAATGGGACGAAGCCCGATTTGTCCCAGGGTGTGATGTCTAGCTCGGCTAAGGAGAGGTGGACACCATCGGGAATATGGTAGTCTTTTCAGACCGCCATGGCCCCAAGCTTAGTCTACCAGAATCGATATTTACCCATTTAACTTAAAGGTAGTTGTGTAAAATGAGCACTGCACCTAGCTCTTGCCGATGTGACTTTGGATGGCTCGATTGAGCAATGGCGCCAAGGAACAAAGTGCAAGGGTATGCTCGCCAACCTAGTCAAGTCTCGCAAAGTGAAAATAAAAAGGGTTATGCTCAATCTATATAACAAGTTAAGACTAAAGTCTAAGCTCGACGGAACATGGGTATGTACTGGGTTTGTGTTCGGCTAGGGACCAATTGGAAGAATATAATTATTTCGGTATAGAGAACTGAGGTACATTCAGTTCGGTTAAGGGACTTGGGCAGCATTTTATCTCGATTTTGTTCGGCATGTGTTCTTTAGTCCGATCGAAATCGAGCCTAAAAGCCACGAACGGGATTTGATTCCGGTTACGGCTTGTTTTTGGATCAAACATACGGTGTAAAGACTTAGTTTAGTCCCAGTTATAGGTGTTTTCAATGTTACACATGGGGTTTCTAGGTTCATAGTACTAGTTCAATACTTAAGTGCATATGTGGTGCAGAAATGCAAATTCTTTGGAAATAAATGGGAACATTACTAAATAGGTACAAAGATGAAGAACTTACCTATTGGGGAATGAGATCCAAATCCAATCAAGAAACAACGCTAGCAATTTATAATGAACACAAGAGATACTAAAGCCCAGTTTTGAAATGTAAGAAGATTAGGGGTTGAAGGTTTGGAGCTCAGGAGGACAAGGGTTTTGCAAGCTAGAAGATGAACAGTAGGAGATGGAATTCGAAGAAAGGATTTTTGTATAGGGATCAAGACGGTAGGACTTTTCAAACTTTTTTTGATAAATGTGAGACGACTGTCATAGTATGGAGGAGCAATGGATGCATGCCACGTGTCCCAGTAAGGACACGATGTCGCACGTTGAATTGATTCAGATGGCCAAAGATGGTTCTAGAGAAACCGGATACCTAGAAATGGGCGTACCTGTAGATCGGATGGGAGGAGTATTTTATCATGGTTAGGTTATTTTTTGGTCCGGTTGGGTTGAATATCTTAGCATGGCTTGAGAAAATTAATCTCATTCATGCTGCGCAGAAAGAATTAAGGGGCAATTGAGAGGGTAATTTATGTGTAAATTGGGCCGAGCTAAGTGCAACTGTTGAAATGGGCCAAGCTAGGTCCAATCTCTTAGATGTTGGGCCGAACTACAGGGCAAGGCAATGAAGCTCGGTCCTTTATCCCAACAGTTCGGTCAGAGGTAGGCTACCAGTGGCTTAGTCTGTCGTCTGAATCAAGCATTTGGATGAAAGAGGATCGAGGTGTATAATAACTCTACAGTAGGAATGGCAACGGCGGCGGGCCGGGATCACACTTCGCCCCGATCCCCGATGGTCGATTTTCCGCCCCGCTCGATCCCCGACGGAACCTTTCATACCACCGTCTTTAACAGGATCGGGTTTCGATCCCAAACATTCCCTACAAAAAAAAAAAAGAGGTAAAATACAACCATTTTCATGGGATTCAACAACAAAGAACATCATCAACAATCACAAAACCAAAAACAACATCAACAACACAACATCATCGAGCCCAAAACCAAAAAACCTTCAACAACAACAACAACAACATCGACATCATCTTTATCAAGAACATCTTCAGCTTCAACATTTTCAGATCTGAAGAGCAAACCCGAAACACATGGAGGAGCCGACGCCGATGAGAGAAGAACAGCGGTCGTGTGTGAGAGACTTCGCCGACGCCGACAGAGAGGAGCGACGATCGTGTGAGAGAGAGAGAGAGAGAGAGAGAGATGGAGAGAGGAAATAGAGAAGGGAGGCGAATTGCTGTTTGAGAGACAGAGAGGTCTATGACAAAAACGGAGGCCATAGAGAGAGAGAGACGGAGGCCATAGAGAGAGAGAGAGGAAAGGTTGCTTGTGTTTGACAGATGGTCACCACCAAACATAAACATAAATATATTATATATAAATTGGGTGCTTGACAGAATTGGGTGTTTGACAAGTCAACAAACCTGAGCATATATATATTATCAGTCCCGCTACATACACCCAGTGACGTGGCGACACCTAGTGACGTGGCGATCCCCAAAGGATATGGCGATGAGGTGGCACCGATGTGTAAACACCTAGAAAAAAAATGGAAAAGTCGAATTTCAACAGAGACGATTGCAATTTCGTCTTCGATTCGGCGATCGGAATGAGTCGTCCACTGAAGAACAAATCGTCAGAGGGAGAGAGATTGAACTCCCTCTCATCATCATCATCATCATCATCATCCTCACCATCCGTTGTTGATTCGATAACAGAGGGAAATTTTTTTGATTCGATAACAGAGGGAAATTTTCTTCTTCTTCTTTCTATGTTTGAGGTCAATTGCAAATATTCAAAACACAAAACAACAAAATTTTATCTGCTTGAAAGGAAAAACACTCAGATCTTTAGAATTTCTCGTAAAAGAAGAAAACAAAAAACAGATCTTGAGCTACAAATGGAAGGTAAGAAGATATTTAGAATTTCAAAGAAGAAGAAAACAAAAACAGATCTTGAGCTACAAATGAAGGCGTAATGAAGATAACCCATTAAAACCCAATTTCAAACCCTCTTTCTTTTATAAGACCACCAAACTTTCACCATCCCCAGACTTTGGCTCTCCCAACCATGGAAGCTTTGTTTCAAGTATTGGCGAGGCGGTAGCACCACCTCCAACGCCTGCCACAACCATTGTCACAAATGTGACTCCACCACTGCATCAGACAATTTACGATGACGATGGATTCCAATCAGACTCCATTTAAGACGCAAGCTTAAGCTCAAGATGTCGGCGAGGATGAAGATAGTAAAAGGTAGTATTAGTCTATTTGTTTTGGGTTTCATTTGGATTGATGATTGCAGATTTTTTTTTTCGCTTTCTTCTTCCTCTTGTTTTTTTTCCGCAGATTAGTCCGAAAATGGAGCGGGAAGCAGATTGGTCTTAGAGTCACAACCACGTGATAATCACATGAGTGCCACCTCACCGGGGTGACTGGCCTGGATAATCGGCGATGAGGCATTTTTGATATATTATATATAAATTGGGGCTAAACACGTATGTAAATTAGACTAAACACACAAGATATATATATAGATCGGCTTAAACTAAGCTTGGGCCGGTTAGAAAATGGATCATCGCCCCGCCAACAAAGATTTGGGATTTATTTTGATCACCATCTCCTACTTTAGAGTATTTTTCGAAAACCGCCAATTCGGCCTGAGGATCGTCCCCGCTTGCCGTTCAAATTGCCATCCCTACTCTACAGGGTGTCGTCTAAACAGTAAAGACTTACGGTGTTGCCTAAAGTAGCACCGAGCTATGTAAGCATGGTTGAGTCTGGTATAGGGCACGACCATGCTAGCTCGGTTAAGCTGTTACCAAACTGAGGTAAAAAGGTTTAAGTCATCTCAATTGGTTGGTAGTAAGTAGGATGTTATCAGGGTAGGCATTATCCTTGGAAGTATGATTCTTAGGAGGACTCTGCTAAAGAGAGTTGTGCCAGGCGGAATCTATAAAAGCTCATAACAGGATCTATGTACAGGTATCACAATTTTTAATCTCAAATACACACAGTTTTTGTATCTATTGTCTATTTGCTAACTTAGAAATCAAAGAGGTTTCCGGCACACACCTGCCGACTAGCTCACGTTTGTGTTTTTAGGTAGAAAAGCGACGACGTTTGAAAAAGCACAAACTTGATTAACAAGATTATACGAAAGTTGCATTATTTCGTCCTGTACACTTACCATATTTGAAGAGGGTTATTGGCAATTATAAAATCGTATATCCAAAGATTGGCTATTATGCGGCAAAGGAGCTGCTCAGACTTGCTGCTGCTTGATTGCTATCATTTATCTTTTGCACTTCTTCTAATTAAGTGTTTGATTTGTTAATAATATTAATTAAATAATTAATGTATTGTTATTAATGTGGGTTCATGAGATAAGAAATTGAGAATATGATAGGCTGTTTCTTTTCTCTCCTTCGCTCTTTTTTTTTTTTTTTTTGGGTGGTGGTTGTTGTTGGAATTAGATAAGTGAGAAATGAACAAAAAAGTAAAATAATAGAGGGAGTACAAATCAAATAAGACGGTCAAGAAGGTTGCTACCTCAACAATGGGGAGGCTTATAAGGAGAAAAATGAAAGAAAACTCATAAACTTTATAACCTGAGAAGTGTAATAGGAAAAGTTGTTTAAATCCTTCTTTTATCGCCTAGTCTCTCGGGGTGGTTTGTGCTCTCTTCAGGATGTGTTGCATTTAATTGTATATCTTCTTTTCTTTTCTTTTAGTTATAAAATTAGAATAATGTTATACACTAATTAGTCTGAAAAAATAAGAATCAATGAGGAGGACCACGAATTTCACCACCAGAAATTCTATTACTAGTAATAAAAGTATTGCATCAAAGTCATTCAAACATTGTCTAATTTGAATCAATGAGTGAGAATCTCTTTCCAAAAGTTCCACTACTAGTAAAAATATTGTTGTGCCAATTATGCACTTTCACATGCCACATTTTCTTATCAATTGATTTGGTGAGACATTTAGAACCGTTGAATATTAGTGAAACTCATGTGGCACCAAACCAATCATACCAACAGGTTGCAAATGTGCCATCCAATTGTATGTTTATCATTATTCCACTTCTAAACATGTTTAACTGTGAACTAAAACTTCAAATTTCAAAGCTATAAAAACCAGAGAAGTTTAAGTTTGCCCATAGTATAGAAAAAACAGAACTCACGGCATTTTACCGGTTTAACAGGAGCTCCTATATCCCAAAGCCAAACACCAGACCGTGCATCAAGGAAGGTTAATTCATTTTTCTAGGGACAACATGAGTAAACAAAACAAAACAAAACAAATGCACAACCCGGAAATCAAAAACAGGAAAGTAAACAAAACAAAACTTGGAAATCCTCCAACCCATGGCCTCTCTATCAAACAAATGCACCTCCTTTTTGGGGCTCACCGATCAAGAACATGAACATTCACCAAGAACAATACTTAAAAGAACATACCATAGCTTTCATTGTGAGTGACAGTGGAATTAGGATCCAGGGTTTCAGAAGCTGGATTGGGCCCGACAACACAGTGACCTGACAATTGTCTCACAAAAAATTTCAAGTATGGATCATCGTAGTGTTCATTTCTAAACAACTTTAGTTATTTAAAGTAGCATTTGTATTTAGTTATCTAAGTTCTTATAGTATACTTTTTGACTGTTTCCCTAATTTTTCAACTTCTGTACAACTACGGTTTTATCATAATTGGTAACACAATTTTTGACAAAGCACAGCAGATTAATCGATATAGTTCAAGATTCCAGCAACAGAAGGATTACAAAAATGTCCACTTCTATTCAAAATAACATTTATATGTTTTTCAAATTTTTGTTGTCACCTTTGCCAAAAGGAAAAGAGGCAGGGGCCAAAGATGCATGTATTAGGCTTGTTTGGCAGAATCAGCAGTCTCAGCAGTTTTAACTTCTATGGGGCATTGAGAGACATATGGCTTTAGCTGCATAATTGCAAGGGAGAAAAGAGTCAGTAGTTTATACAAAATACAATCATACGCTAAAAAAAAATGACGAGAAAAGGGCAAGTGGTAATATCAATTGGTACACCTAACATAATTCACACACATAAGTAATGAAATTTATCAAGGCTCCATAGTAGTAAAGAAAAATATACCCTCGATAAAAGATAAAAATTCAAGCAGCAGCTTCAAAAAATGTGAGAATTGCTCTCTTCTTCCACCTCAGTGTATATCTCATAGGATGTCAGGCAATCCAATAATAATGGGAAATTTGGTCAAAGCAGATCATAATAAAACTTTAATGCATTCAAGACAAGCACAAAAAGTCATCCTTAGAAAAGTCCAGCACACACCGCTTACCAAAATATCCTTAGTGACTAATTTAATAGTTTAAACTTTAAAATGATATAACTTTTGATTTAGATATCGGTTTTAATAAAATTAGTACTTTTAGAATCCTCTCATTAAGGTCTATCAAACAAAATTTAGGTTCATTATGAAATTCTTTATAATAGAAAATTATCATTTAAATTGACATAAACAATAAAATTTTACTTTGTTTCATAGTAAGCTTTTAAATAATAACTTTAATAAAATAAAAATTTTAAAAAATTACTCATAAATCCCATATTGAAAATGTTACTCTATCTAGTCCTCAATGTTTTTTGTAAATCATTTAGTCCTTACATCACAACATCATCATCAAAACAACATCAAAAATCATTATCAAAACAACATCAAACATCACAATATCATCATCAAATAACATCAAACATTATCATCAAAACAACAAAGCTCAACAAACATCATCATCAACACAAGGGTCATACCTCCCATTGCAAAGACAATCACTATCGATATTCCCTCTTCTTCCGCCGAGGATGAAGCATGGGAGGAAATGGCGGTGGCTCGGCAGAGATGGCAAAAGCGAAGTTATTACCTTGAGCTAATGAGTTTGGTCTCTTTCATCTATGCCTTGTAAGACAGAGGAGAGGCAGATCGAGATAGAACTCGCGTCATCAAGATGCTCGGTTCTCTTTGCGATCGCGGGGATCCAAAACCCAAATCATCGCCACCAAAAACCCCAATCTAGGACGACTCGTCGACCGACCATCCCTATCCTTCGACAAAGGAACTGCTTCTCCTCTCCGCCTCTCGGTACACCGGCAACATTGCCGTTTCGTGTTCCATCACCAGATCTCGCGATGCCAATCTTGGTGATCAAGTCGAAGGGAATTTCAAAATTGAAGCGAATGTTGTCTGATTGTCGAGAAAGATTCGAGAGTGCATAACTATGGAGTCATTGAAGAGGATTGCTTCGCACATTTAGACCTAGGATTTAAGTTTTACTCGGCCAATGGCCGCGTTAATGGCGATGTTGTGATGTTTGATGATCGAGTTTGATTCCAACAATGTATTTGAGAAGATTCATCAACATTAGTGATTCATCACAACATCAAATTGACACATTATGTGATTCATCACATAATGTTGGATAATGTTTGATATTTGATGAATAATGTTCGATGTTGGTGATGTTAGATAATGTTTGAAGTTTGATGTTGGTGATGTTGAATAATGAATAATATTTGATGTTTGATGAATAATGTTTGATGATGTTGTTGATGTTGATGATGTTGATAACGTAGTTGATGTTTGCTGATGTTCAGAAAGAAGGGAAATCATAAAAATGCCTATAGTGAGCTTTTAACGTTCAAATAGGACTTATTAGTCTATAAAATAAAAGGCAAGACTAGATGGTTTAACAAATTAAGATTTGGGATTTATTGGTGTTTTGCCCAAAATTTTACTATTAATTTAAAATAGAGCATTTGCAAATAAATGACAGATTATATATTATTATAGCTAACCACAATAAAATTCCATCACTATTTAAACAAAGCATTAGCAAATAAACACATTACAAGAGTAAAATTTTATTGTTTGCTCAACAGACATCAACAACAAAAAAGAGTACATATTAGAAGAAAAGCGCAACCAACAGAGATAAAAATTGTCAGCAATGATTGAACAAAACTTCAAGTCTACCTCAATCAAAAACCAAATGAGCTTGAAACTGTACCAAATCGATCAATGAAGAAAGAGTGATGAAGAAAAGAGCAGTATGTTAGGGACTACGATGATGAAGAACTACGAACTACAATCCATGATGAATAACTGCCAACTAGGATCGATGACCTAAGGTCAAAAACTTTGTAAAGGTGTGGGTTTTGATTCAAAATTTTTGTTAGAATACTGGGGACAAACTAATGAAAGTTCTTCTTTGTTGGATCCAAGCTATTGGTTGCAAACATGGGTAAGTTTTGCACATAGATTGTAATCAAGAAGGAACATTCAATAGTGAAGAAAGAATTATGAACATAAATATGTTTGCTTCATCGTGATAATTATTTATACAGCTAAAAAGGGTAAATACGCCTTCAAAATTCAATCTTGCCACTTAGATGTCCTTCATGCATCATGAAAATTAATATGAGCTTATGGATTTAAAC
Source organism: Camellia lanceoleosa (assembly GCA_025200525.1). Lineage (NCBI taxonomy): Eukaryota > Viridiplantae > Streptophyta > Magnoliopsida > Ericales > Theaceae > Camellia > Camellia lanceoleosa. The sequence continues at coordinate 4,771 of JANUSC010000090.1, read as the reverse complement.
TTATTTTGGTGGACTATTTATGAGGGTTTTTCACTTAATTTTCCTAATAATAATAATAATAATAATAATAATAATAATTACAGGTAAGTAGCACCATATAAAACGAGCAAGTTGTTATCACATAGATGACTAACATGTCAACTAAGAAGCACACACAAACACGTGACACAACATGAACATGACACTAACATGTCAATTTTTAAAAAAAAATGCAAGACAAGATAAGTCCGGGATACATTAAAATTTATATTTATATAAATTATTATATGTGAAATATGAATAATTTACTCAAAGGTAATGAAAAAACAACATAACACTAACCAAAATTAAAAATATGTAGATATATTCCGTAAATTAAACATCAAAATATTATTTACATAACAATTACAATTTAAAAAATACAAAACAATTGTAGAATATAGAAATACACATGATGTATTCATCTTATAAATATTCCAAAACACATTTAGAGTGAATAATTTGCTTTCCAAAGAATATATAACACTGTTGCTATGAAGAAATTCATCACAAAGGATGTGTTTGGAGAGTTCAAGAAGTGCCGCTGAAGTGTCTACAAAATACAAAACAATTTCAATTGCTTTTTTTTTTTGTGTGTGTGGTTTGTTTCCTTTTTTTAATGCCAATTAAACAAATAGTCCAAAACAGTGAAAGCAATACAAAATTATGCATTTTAATCTAAGTTCCAACAAAAAATGACCACAGCTGTGAGAATTTGTTGTTATTGACCATTCAGGACAGGTCATTGGATGAACATAGGGCTATATACTTGAAGATATTGCATTTCATTTATAATTGTAGTTATCCCCATGTCACTAGTAACCCTAGACTGCATTTCTGAAAGAGGAGAACATATTTAAACTGAAGCACATAAGATAATTCTAGATATGAAACTCTGTTGGCTGATACAATATTAGAGAGAGGATGAGAAGTTGAGAACATAACCAACTTCCAGCCTAAATGGAAATTATGAGGAAGGAGGTTTGGGAAGAAACATCTTGTGAGTACAACAGAAAGTGACATGGATGTCGGGTTTTGTTGTGCATCAATGACTTATTTGCCAACCCAACTTCCATGTCAATAAGCATTTCTGCACCATGTGAAGCTGCACTAGATGCGATCCTTCAACCTTTTAGGTCCATTAAAAACAAATCTACCATTAGAGGTGGCAAATTAGTACCTTGAAGTCAGTTAAATCAGGACAACATAATTTGGCAATTTTTCCTTCACCACTACATATCCACCTGCACCAGTATCATAATTGCAATATAAGTAACCAAATAAAGTATATTTAATTGTCACGATAAGTTTTGTATGATCCAGAAATATCAAGTTCAAAATTCAAACTGGCCTAGAAGCAGAGCATATAGCTTGTTCCACTTAACACAATCATTCCCCAAAATATATATATATAAGTAATAAGAGAATAAAATTCAAAAGTACAAAGGAAGAGAAGAAAATAAAATAAAAAGAAAAAATACAAGAAAAAATGTGAACACAAATTTCCTTTTGAATAGGGTTCTAACCGGATAAGGATGGTCACTGACTAGATGCCAATTAAAATCCTTACACAAATATATGCACACACATACACACACATTTATTTTTGGGCTGCATACATGCATCACTCCATTTGGTTTGAGGGGAGGGAGAGTGAGGGAGAGTGAAGGAGAAGTGAGTTAAGAGGGGAAGGGACGGAAGGAGAAGAAAAGGGAGAGGACGTATCCTCCCACTTGTTTGGTTGGATAATACTTAGGGTTTTTTTTATGAACTAGCTATTTTAGTTGATTTTTGGCTTTTTACAAGAGATGCAGAAAATAGAGAGAAGAGTTGACTTTTTGCTAGTAACCTTTGACTATATTAGGTGATTGCCAAACCAAGCCTTAATTAAGGGGTGAGGGACATATTATTAGGTATTACAAAAATATTATTATGAGAAGCACTTCACTTCCTTTCTTTTCCTCCAATTTTAGAGGGAAGAGAAGGGCTTGAAATGTTTGTACTGTCTCCACCTCATAACCTTTCACACACTTCCCTTCCCTCCTTAAAAATAAATAAACCAAACATGATGTTCACTAACTCTTCTCCTCCAAATCCTTCACTTCCTCCTAAACCATCAATCCCAACTGTTTAAATTTCCAACATCGCCTGATTTGAAATATTCAAATTTTGTTAAAAGAACATGCATGCCTAGTGAAGGGGACCCTACAAATGCTGCCAAAATACTGAGTTCTCTCTCTCTCTCTCACAAAACTGCTTCTGCCATAAACAAACCTCCATAGCCACTTCTCCAACAAGGCTTGGTTGAAGATAGCAAACCTAAAATGCTCAAACTCCCTATCTTCATAGGATAATACATTGTATCTCAATCCACCAAATGATGCTCAAATTCCTCACCAACCCTACCCAAAAGAAAATTACACAACAACTCTCCAATCTCTTTGCAATCAAGCCGAATAGTAAAAGGACATACAAAAAAGGCTAGATAAAATACTATTAGCCAACATTAGCATCATACCTCTAGAATGATACTCTTCCAACTTGCCAAAATCTCTAATCTATCCACCACGAGTCCCAAACTGTCTTTGCTTTAAAAGAAGACTCTAAAGGTAAACCCGACACAAAGGAGGCAGATACTCCACCTTACAACCAAGAATATCTACCAAAGCTACCGACATAAGGCAATCGCCTACTATAATAAAAGCAGGATTTACCTAAGTTAAATCTTCAAACTAGACAATGCATCGAAAACAAAGAAACACACACAAACACAAACATAAGATAACACAACTGCCGAAGTCTTAACCCCACCGAAAATTATGGTACTATCAAAGATAAAGTAGATGGGAGACTACTAGAGAGGACCCACCCATGAAGCACCGACATCGCCCCGGCCGCATTTAGTGGCTGACATGTGTCATACATGGATAATGCAGGACACGCCAGGACACGGTCCGACACTCTCTTAACGTGTCCTCTTTTTTTTTTTGAATTTTTGGCACGGACACGCCATGGACACTGCGGTAGACACTTTCCTAACACACATGAGGACGATCAAGCCTCTAATCGTTGGAGAGAAAGAGAAAGAGACCGAGGGAGGAGGAGAGGAGATAGAGAAAGAGAAATAGAGATAGAGAAAAGATCGAGGAAGGAGAGAAGACAGAGATCGAGGAGGAGAGAAGACAAAGACAAAGAAAGAGATCGAGGAGGAAGGGAGGGAGGAGAGGAGAGGGTTCCTAACCTATTCAGATCAATTGAAGAAGCCGAGGTATTCTTCATCTACTCTTTTCTTCTTTCGCCTCCTCCTCTTCGTCTTTCAGCTCCTTCATCTTCTTCTTCTTCTCCTCCTCTATTTTCTTCGACTTTTCCTATTCTCTCTCTCTCTGATTTCACTTTCCCCTTTTTTGTTTCTCTTTTTTCTTGTTTTTCCCTTTTTACTGATTCACCTGTGTCTCTCTGTCTCTTTTTTTTTTTTCTTCTTTTTTTTATCCTTATTTTTATTAAACCTAAAATTCATAAAATAAATTATTTTTATTTTAAAAAACTCATTTTTTATTAAAAAAAATTTTAAAATATGTTTATTAATTTTTTGGGCAAATTACAAACACCCTCGAGGTTTGCGTGAAAATACGATTCCTCGAGGTTTGAGAAATTACATCCTACCGAGGTTTACATTATAACAAATTGCCCCCTAGGTTTTTATTTCATATGCATTCCCTAATTTTTCTAATTTATTATGAAAATTTGACCTCAAGGAATTTGTAATTTCTCAAACCTCATGTGAATCAGATTTTACTAAACCTCGAGGGGGTGTTTGTAATTTACCCTAATTTTTTTATTATTATAATTGCATAAAAATTAATAATTTTTTAATTTATTTTAGACATATAATAAATAAATAAAATTATATATATTAAACTGTCCCACTGGCCAGGTCGTGGTCCCCCATTTTTTAAATTGGCATGTCCTCGTGTCCATGTTAAACCATGTCCCAGTATCCGCAGCCTTTTATGGGGACCCACCACAGGGCCCAATCCAAAGACCTCCAAAACTCCCACACCTAGGGACCGCCACTTTGTCACCCATCCTACTAAACACCCATGATACATGAACGACAGAGAGAGACAATGGGAATCACCTTTAACACAAACCTCCTCAGACGCCTCAAAAGATGGGCTTGGGATCCATTCACTGAACAAAAATAATCTCACAAAGGAGAAGAAAAACTGATTGAATTCCTCCAATTTTCTCCCAAACCCCATCTATTCTAAATAATAGAGGAAAAATACCCCAATCAAGATGGTCATAAGCTTTCTCAATGTCCAACTCCATAAATGAAAGGTTGGGACAACCACTTCTGATCCTGAATCAATCACTATTGGCCTCCAAGACCACATCTCAAATCTTCCTTCCTCCCACAGTAAAAGAATTCTAAGAATCTGATGCCACCTAGGGCAAAACAGTTTTGGCATTTTCTTTTAATGGGGAACTCTTAAAATAACAACCCCTTTTCATGGGAAGGCATGACATAGTGGACTCAATTTCTCTAACATATGTAGCAAACATTTGACACAAAAAAATAAATAAATAAGTTAATGACATATAAAATGGAAACCTCAAAGAAAAAGGATAGGTTGTTCAACATAAAACCCTCGGGAAGGAGAAGGGGTAATTTTAATGTTACATAATCTTTTAAATATGAACAATACTTGTAAAGCTGAAAAAACAGAGACTCACAATGAATTAATAAAAC